>CM040397.1:10127276-10727276 GCA_022702515.1 Ilyophis sp. 1 JC-2022
GCAGACAATTCCCTCTGGTGGGGAAGTAGAGAGAAAGAATGTAGAGAGTGAGTAAGAGAAGGGAAAAGAGGCCAGTGGAAGGTAGAGAGAGGTAGGCAGAAAACAGGAAATGGTGGAGAAATGTTACATCCGGTGCTGAGCAGTTACATGCTCTGCAGTATTTGTCTGTTTTTAGTTCCATTATTTTGTATCTCTCCACTTCTCTGTGCTCTCTCGCTCCCTCTCTTCTCTCCCTCCCTCCATCTTCTATCTTTCTCTCGCTCCCTCTCTCCTCTCCCTCTCTCCATCTTCTATCTTTCTCTCACTCTCCCTCTCTCTGCCTCGACTCCCCCAGGTTGATTAGAAAGTGCCAGGCACAGAGCGAGTGATCCATCACCCTGCCAAGCTCATACACACACAGACACACACACATACACATACACACACACAGATGTACACACCCATGCACACACATTGTATGCGCAAGCTCATACACACACAGACACACACACACACACATACACATACACACACACACAGATGTACACACCCATGCACACACACTCAGACACACACCCAGATGCAGCCCCATGGGTGCAGACATAGACACACACATACGCACGCACACACAGACACACACACGCACCCAGATGCAGACATGCATACATACATACACACACACACACACCCCTAGCACATACATACACACACACACACACACCCCTAGCACACGTGATCTCCTTATATACTGCCTCTCTCAGGGCTTCATATTCTTCCACTCCTCCTTTGTGTCTGTTCCCCTCTTCCACTCCTCCTTTGTGTCTGTTCCCCTCTTCCTCTCCTCCTTTGTGTCTGTTCTCCTCTTTCCCACCTTCCTTTGTTCTCTCCTCACCTCCCCCCTTCTCTCTCTCTCCCGAAACCCCCCCTCTCTTTCTCCCTCCCTCCCTCCCTCTCTCCCTCCCTCCCCCACATTCCTTCCCTGTCTTTTCCTTTCAGCTGAAAACATCACCATTTGTTTCTGTACTCATTCGTTTCATAATCACTGAATGAAAGGATGTATCTGATATTCATTATTTATATGTATCTGACAGTAATTGATTAATTATGGAATATGCTCGGCTGGTTGATGCAGTATGAAGACTGCATTATATGCACATATATACAGCATATGCACACAGTATTTATAGATATATACAGTATATCGTATGTGATATGTGTACATGTATAGTGTGTATTCAAATCAATATACATAAACAAATACTGAATATGTATATCTTTGGCCTGGTCTGTAATTCAGTTTATGATTACTGTAAGTGAACATATGGCTGTTGTCGTGCACATACAACCCATATGCAAAAGGTCTGTACAAATCCTATGAAAATCATATATGCCATATACAAAACTTAGAAAATAAATATGTGGTAGAGAACTAGCATATACGTTTTATACTAAAAATTAAATAGTTCCCGCCTAACATACATGGTACTCCCTATAAAGAACATTTAGAGATTGTATAAGAATTGTATACAAATATATAATATAATACTAATCAACATGTGATTTTTACGGACCTTTTGCATATGGGGAACTGTACTTGTATTTGTATTTAATCAGCATACAGTAAGTTGTGAGCGTACCTTGTTCACGTACCTTCTTTAGCTCAAATCGTTTAACACAGCGTCTGTGTGACTGTCTGAGCCTCCGTTAATGAATCTGTGACTTTTTCAGCGGCATGTGCTGAAGCGAAAATCTCACCCACTTATTAGATTCATTTGAGTGTTTTACATGAAATATTGGCTCAGGGCCCCTGCAATGTGTCACTGCCCACATGACCACATATCTGGGGATTAGCTTTTATTAGCATTTAAAAATGTTAATCATGGCACGCGTCTCTCTTTCTCATGGCTGTGTCCTCTTAAATATGAAAAGCTTGAAACGTGAATTTATTATGAGTTATAGTTTATGAGGTTTCAGTTTTGTATTAAATGCACCCTTCCCCAGGGGTACGCTCTGCTGCTCTGGGTTTGTGATTGGCTAATGGCAAATGGCACCCAGACTCTCATGACACCCCAGCAAGGCGTGAAATTAACTTTAACGCCCACTGGCCAGAGTGGTTTGTGGATTCTAAAAATCACCAGCCATTTTCAACATTTTACCAGCCACATTACCTTTTAGAATATAACACGACCTGGTTGGTTACCAGCCAAAGTGGCTGCTAGAGTAAAAATATTACCAGCCACAATACATTTTTTACCAGCATTTGTCTGGTGGCGGGTGTTAATTTCACACCCTGCACCCCAGACTCCATCATCTTTTGAGTATTCCAGTCTTTGTTTGTAGTGACAAGCAGATACGGTCGTTAAAAGGCTCCTTTTAGATCCTTTTTTTGGTACTGTCCTCAGTATTACAGTACGTTTTTAATATTCTGTAAATCTGTATTACATGCAGTATATTTATCAAGCAAAGTGACTCATTTTCCTAGATGAAATGGGAGTGTGTGTGTTAGCGCTACACTTACTGTATTTGTGGAGGTGAGCATAGGGTCCAGGCAGAAAGTGATCTTAGTACCCACACCAGCATTTTAATCCTCGAAATACCCCGATCAAGGCCTTTTGGAAAAAAGAAATCATTCAACTAAAATGTACTTCGCAGCAAGTGTACAGTGTATGCGTGGGCCGACCTGATTTTTTATTGGAAATCGCAAATACCAACATGGCATTTCTTTAACGAGACACTGCGTGGTCAGTTCGGCTGCCTGGTTGTCCCCTTTTGATATTATGGGCTGGTTTAGAATATGCCTCTGCTGCAACAACAGATGATTTGAAAGTCAGATTGGTGTAAATGCACATTAGCAGAACATAGACTCACTGCGTGGCTCAGGCAGGTGAGTGTTGCGTGGGTGAGCTCTATTCTCTAATCCTCCCTCTGAATATGAATCCCTCTCTTTCACACTCCTTCCTTCCCTTCTTCTTTAACTCTCTCCCATTGTTTATCTTTCTCTCACTCTCTCTTTCTGGGGTTTCTATGGGGATCTGGGGAGTGGTGGAATGTCTATAGACAGCGAATGGAGAGGGGGAATTAGAACTGTTGTTTTGAAGTCTTGGTAGGAAGATCTATTTTCCGTAATGGTGTTTGTTTCTGTTAGATTTTTGTGATTGTGTTGTAGTTCGATTAATTTTGTTTATCTTTGGTTTAATTTTCCTTTATGTTATTTAAATGTATTTAATTTTGTTTTACTCTTATTATTTCCTTTTGTGTGTGAGTGAATACTTTTGTGATACTTGTAATATAATAACATAATATAATAATAATATAATAACATGTAGGTCTCATTTTGTTTACTTTTTTGTTCTGCGCAATAAAGGAGACCTAAAAAGTCTCTCTCTCTTCCTCACCTTTCTACCTCTCTCTCCCTCTCTCCCCCCTCTCCATCTCTCTCTCTCTCTGTCCCTCTCTCCCCCCTCTCCATCTCGCTCTCTCTCTCTCCCTCTCTCCCCCCTCTCCATCTCTCTCTCTCTCTGTCCCTCTCTCTATCTCTCTCTGTCCCAGCCGTGCGCCCGTGTTTTGGCCGGTGGGCATGGTTTTGGAGGGAAGCACGGAGGCCCTGTGTCCCCCCTCATCTCTGGAGCTGCGCCCCTCCTGCAACAAGAGCCAGCCCTCCCCCCCACTGGGCCCGGGGTCCCAGCCCCAGGACGGCCTGTGCCCGGGGGAGAAGGAGCCCGTTGTGTACGGGGAGCTCATTGTGTTGGGGTGAGTACACTGCAGTCCCGGAATGGCAGGCACGTGGACCGACACACAGGCGGAACCAGGATTTTAAGTGGGGGGGGGGGGGGGGGGGTCACTGACAGGAAGACGGTGAAAGGGGAAAAATGTTGGGAATTTCCAGGGTAAAAAACCTACCAATCGTCAGCGAGGGATGGGTGACACAGTTCCTGGTCAGAAATATAGTGCCTCACGTTCACTTTCAAATCTGCCTGCGCTCAACTTTCCATCTAATGTTCCAACACACTGCCAACCCAAATTTAGCATTGAGAATCCTCTCAATTGATCCGGTGTGTGGGGGCTCACCTCACCAGAGTCCAAGGGGATTTGTGACCCCCGTCTGAATCCGCCAGTCCACTATAAAGCGGCAGTGTAGGGAACTGGGCGTGTAACCCAGAGGTTGCGGGTTCCATTCCAGGTAGGGCACTGCTGTGTTACCCTTGAGCAAGGTAGTCAACCCAAATTGGTTCAGCTGCATAAATGGATACTATGCAAAAATGTGTCCTGTGTAAATCGCTCTGGATAAGCCTGTCTGCTCAATGGCTGTAATGTAAATGTAATGTAAAGTATAGCTGATAGAGCACCAGACCAACAGAGGGGTGATACTTACAGCTGATAGACAGTGTACAGGTGACAGACAGGTAGAGGGTTAGAGTGTACAGGTGACAGTCAGGTAGAGGGGTGGAGAGTACAGGTGACAGACAGGTAGAGGGGTGGAGTGTACAGGTGACAGTCAGGTAGAGGGGTGGAGAGTACAGGTGACAGACAGGTAGAGGGGTGGAGAGTATAGGAGACAGACAGGTAGAGGGGTGGAGTGTACAGGAGACAGACAGGTAGAGGGGTGGAGTGTACAGGTGACAGACAGGTAGAGGGGTGGAGTGTACAGGTGACAGACAGGTAGAGGGGTGGAGTGTACAGGAGACAGACAGGTAGAGGGGTGGAGTGTACAGGTGACAGACAGGTAGAGGGGTGGAGTGTACAGGTGACAGACAGGTAGAGGGGTGGAGAGTACAGGTGACAGACAGGTAGAGGGGTGGAGTGTACAGGTGACAGACAGGTAGAGGGGTGGAGTGTACAGGTGACAGACAGGCAGAGGGGTGGAGTGTACAGGTGACAGACAGGTAGAGGGGTGGAGAGTACAGGTGACAGACAGGTAGAGGGGTGGAGTGTACAGGTGACAGACAGGTAGAGGGGTGGAGTGTACAGGTGACAGACAGGTAGAGGGGTGGAGTGTACAGGAGACAGACAGGTAGAGGGGTGGAGTGTACAGGAGACAGACAGGTAGAGGGGTGGAGTGTACAGGTGACAGACAGGCAGAGGGGTGGAGTGTACAGGTGACAGACAGGCAGAGGGGTGGAGAGTACAAGTGGCAGGACACAGCATCTCTGTGCTCCTCAGAAGCAGGCTGTAGGGTGGACATGGCCTCTCTGTGCTCCTCACAAGCAGGCTGTAGGGTGGACATGGCCTCTCTGTGCTCCTCACAAGCAGGCTGTAGGGTGGACATGGCCTCTCTGTGCTCCTCACAAGCAGGCTGTAGGGTGGACATGGCCTCTCTGTGCTCCTCACAAGCAGGCTGTAGGGTGGACATGGCCTCTCTGTGCTCCTCACAAGCAGGCTGTAGGGTGGACATGGCCTCTCTGTGCTCCTCACAAGCAGGCTGTAGGGTGGACATGGCCTCTCTGTGCTCCTCAGGTACAACGGCTCGCTGGCCAATGGGGACAAAGGGCGGAGGAGGAGCCGCCTGGCGCTGCACAGGAGGCCCAAAGCCAACGGAGTCAAACCTGACGTCATCCACAACATCTCAACCCCACTGGTGTCAAAGGTCAGAGGTCACTCATCCAAGAACACCCTTTCATGTTAAATTTTAACTGAACGTGTGGATCCACCTGAAGCTTGAGATGGAACCTGAATTCTCTGGAAAAAGTGTAGAAAATGTATCAATTATTTTATGTAGCAACAATGCGCAGTGCTATTTTTAGAGACTGGTCCCATTGATCTCTTTGGGCCTGTAGCTCGTTAGTCTATCTCTATAGATGTAACTCAGAATGTGTCATTAAATGCAAGCTCAGGGGTCCACTTAGCCCAGATCATCAATGAATGTCTCGCCTAAAATAAAATAAAAAGTGCTTCCCTTGCTTAGTGCTCTGGTCAAGTCAATCACAATTTCTGATTTTGTGTCTGTGTGTGTGTGTGTGTGTGTGTGTGCGTGCACAGGCCCTCAGCAACAAAAGCCAGCACAGCATCTCCTACACCCTTTCCAGGAGTCACTCGGTTATTGTGGAGTACACACATGATACCAACACAGATATGTTCCAGGTGAGCTTCACACACACACACACACACACACACACACACACACACACACACACACACACACACACTGCACACTCACACCACACATACGTATACACCACACACACATACACACACAGTCAACCTCACTCACACACCACACATGCACCCCACACACACACTGCACACTCACACCACACATATGTATACACCACACACACAGACATTATCCAGGTGTGCTTCACACACTGTCACACTCAAACACACCCCACCCTCACACACACACACACACACACACACATTCAGTATCACAGTATCAACAAAGACATATTTCAGATTAGCCTTGCACTCACAACACAATCACAGTTCCAGATCAGCTGTATATTCACATAATTTCCCCCTCATGAAAGGTAGCTCTTATTACACTATTAAAAGACCAGAAATTATTAATCTGAAGAGAGATAATTGCATGTAGAAGCACATTAATGCAAGGTAATGCAAGTGCTGTATTAACAGCAGGAGAGACCTCTTCCAGGCTAGACGCCGTTTAGCAGCGCAGAAACGAGGGCTCCAAGGAGGAGTCTGTCCCTCTACCTTTCCGTCTGTCTCGCCCTCAGATCGGCCGCTCCACGGAGAGCATGATCGACTTTGTGGTGACGGACACGTCCCCCAGCGCGCAGGGCCACGGCGGCGGGGGGGAAGGGGGGCAGTCGGCGCAGAGCACCATCTCTCGCTATGCCTGTCGCATCCTGTGTGAGCGCGGACCCCCTTACACCGCACGCATCTACGCCGCCGGCTTCGACTCCTCCAAGAACATCTTCCTGGGGGTGAGTGGGTGACCCAGAGTGGACGACACAATGGGGCGTGTGCAAGTCCCAAACACTCGCGTTTAAGTTTTGAGGTGTATACCTTTGTGTGTACCTTGCTGGATAAATATGTTATCTGCACAGCAAAAACTGTTGGTGGAAATCTAACACTGCTGGTGTACATTTAACAACCAGGGTCTCGTACAAACACCATAGGGTGTTAAATATACACCACTATTTGTGCTGTGTGTGTGGCGTGTGTTGTGGAATACACAGCATATGTTATGTGTGTTTGACTGGATATTGTAGTCGCATTATATGAGGTATATATTAATCATCGTTAGTCATGTGTGTGTGCATTAAATATGTCCGTATGTTATTGGATGTCTACAGTATAGTATATTTTGTTATATAAGGGAAATATATTATCCGGCTTACTTTTTTACATACATTTATACAGCGGGATATTTACCTGCCTCTCGCCCAATGCATGCTGGGATATGCTCCAGCTCCCTGCTACCCTGGCCAGGAATGTGGGTTAGATAATGGATATTTACTAAAGCAAGCCCGGGCTAGTTTTATAGCCATTGTACCACACTGACACCCCAAATAGCAGTATAGCACATGCTGTATGGTAGGCATGGTTCCCCATATAGCTAGCACACACACACACACACACACACACACGTCCATGGCACAATGCACGCGTTCTAGTGGCATCACTGTGACGCAGGGAAGATGGAGATAGATGTAGAATGAAGGGAAAGGTGGTGGAAGTACCTAACCCTGAAGGTGCAGGTGGCCTGTCTCCCAACCACTGACCCAGGATCAGTTGGGGGTCCGTTAGAATCAGGGTTTGGGGGTTGAGGGGCTTCTGCCATTCGTTATTATATCACTCATTAAAGCTCTTCATTAGCCTGTTAAATCCATTGGTTTGTGTTATAAAAATCCTCGTCGTTGCTTCTAAAGACTGGAAATGCCTGCGAAACCTGTTGCAGATCATAACAGTGTGAGATTTGAAGTATAATTTAATTATACTTTCGAAGTTCATGTCTGTGCATGTGTGCACATACTCACAGAAACGGGATTGTGTTTGTGCATGTGTGCGGGTATTTCACAGGCATGAACATGGGTGTGTGTGTGTGTGTGTGTGTGTATTTACAGGCATGAACATGGGTGTGTGTGTGTGTGTATTTACAGGCATGAACATGGGTGTGTGTGTGTGTGTGTGTGTGTGTGTGTGTGTGTGTGTGTATTTACAGGCATGAACATGTGTGTGTGTGTGTGTGTGTGTGTATTTACAGGCATGAACATGGGTGTGTGTGTGTGTGTGTGTATTTACAGGCATGAACATGGGTGTGTGTGTATTTACAGGCATGAACATGTGTGTGTGTGTGTGTGTGTGTGTGGGCGGCATGTGTGTAAAAGTGAATCTTGCGAGAGGGAGGCACGATTGCATGAACTCCATATTGGCTGTCAATCACACACAGGTGTGATAAGCAGTCTTTTTTTTTGCGATACACAGTCTAACTGGTTTAAGCTGTGACTCACTGATTAACACAGGATGTCTCGACCCATCGGTTCACTTAAAAAACTAAGAAAAGAGCGGGCCTTTCCTAGTTTTATCACTCTCCCCTTCTGTGTTGGGTGTGTGTGTGTGTGTGTGTGTGTGGTTGTGGGCGGACTCCTCAGGAGCGAGCGGCCAAATGGCGGACATCTGATGGCTTGATGGACGGGCTGACCACCAATGGGGTGCTGGTGATGCACCCGGCGGGGGAGTTTGTCTCTGAGCCAGCGCCGGGGCTCTGGCGGGAGATTTCGGTGTGCGGGAACGTCTACGCCCTTCGGGAGACGCGGTCCGCCCAGCAGAGGGGAAAATTGGTAAGAGGGGAGGGGGCGGTCACCTGCTCCACGCCTCAGGAACACAAACCGAAACCTCAGCTAAACTCATCAGTGTATCTGAAACCGCATGCCAAATGGGCCTCGGGCAGCTTTGAAATTTTTTTCTAAATAAAAGCGCGGAAACTGGAGTCGATGGAGGTGTGGTGTTAGTTCCTAAATAGGAATCAAATCAAATAACTGTGAAAACCCAGGTGTTTTACCTGTCTAACCTCCAAGTGGGGTGGTCAGAGAGAGGGGAGAGGAATGAGTACAAAGTCTGTCCCGTGAAATCAATCTGGAATCTTATTCTTAAATTAAATAATTATTGGGCGGAGTAAATAAGTCCATGTAAGGGGTACGTTGAGTTTGGCTGACTATTTTTTTTTTTACAGAACTCTGATAGAGCCACCTAGTGGTGACGGGAGGGACTAAAAGTTTTTTCCTGCAAACTAATAAGGCTTCAAGGAAGTGATGGGGAAACATACAGGAAAGTTGGGAAACAAATGAATCATTCTAGATTAACCAGAATTACTCAATTTAATTGTAAAAAGACTCCACTGCTGCCTTTCCCTTATTCACTTACTCTCCCTCTCTTCTTCTCTCTTCAGTAACAACAATCCCCTTTTTCTCCCAGATCCTTCCCATCTCCCAATCTGGGAATCCTATGTTGCATGTAATGGGTTCTGTCCTTCGAGGTCAAATGTCAAAAGTTTGATTCCCCTTCTCTCTTCAGTAGCCTCAGTGCCCTTTTTCTCCCATTATGGGAATCGTTTTCATGTAATTTAGCATGTAATGAGTCCTGCCCTTCGTCTTAATAAAGGGGAATCAAAGGTCAAAAGTCACTCTCTCGTACCCCCAGGTGGAGAACGAATCGAACGCCTTGCAGGACGGCTCCCTAATCGACCTGTGTGGTGCCACCCTGCTGTGGCGTACCCCGGGGGGGCTTCGGCGCACTCCCACGCTCAAACAGCTGGAGTCACTGCGGCAGGAGCTGAACGCGGCACGCCCGCAGTGCCCCGTGGGCTTCAGCACGCTGGCCTTCCCCAGCCTGGCACAGCGACAGACCGTCGACAAGAAGCAGCCCTGGGTCTACGTAAACTGCGGCCACGTGCACGGCTACCACAACTGGGGCTTCCGCCGGGAGAAGGGCCCCGGGGCCCAGGGCGGGGCCGGGACGTCCCCGGCGACCACCGGCGAGCGGGAGTGCCCGATGTGCCGGCGGGTAGGGCCATACGTCCCCCTGTGGCTGGGCTGCGAGGGGGGGCTGTACCTGGACGCCGGACCCCCCACCCACGCTTTCTGCCCATGCGGCCACGTTTGCTCAGAAAAGACAGTTAGGGGGTGGAGCCAGATCCCCCTGCCGCACGGCACCCACGCCTTCCACGCCGCCTGCCCCTTCTGCGGGACGTGGCTGACCGGCGAGCTGGGCTACATCAAACTCATCTTTCAGGGGCCGCTGGACTAAGACAGGTGGGGGGTGGAGAGGAGAGGTGCGTGTGTGGGGCGTGGGGAGGTAGTTGGATGAGGGGTGGTGTTGATGTTGAAGATGGATTGGTGGGGTTTGGGGGAGGGGCTTGGGGGGGGGGGGGGGGGGTGTTGTAAATAAAAAAAGAAAATAGGGAAAACAAAATGAAGGCCACTGTGTTTCTTCTTGTGGGTGGAGTCTATGTTTTAAGTAGGAATGCGAATGCTTTTAACATATGGGTCAATCGTATGGGTAGCTCATTATAGATTACATTCATTTGCTCACTAAAATAAACTTCATTAGCCAAGGTGACTGGGTATGTTTTCACCTACAGAGCTGGTTTTCAGCGTCTGGCTCGAGGTCCTTAAAACTATACGCAGGGTGTGTGCAGGTTCAGATCTAGGTCACGCACCTGCAGTAATTCGTGCAGGCTGATGTTAAACGCAGCCAACTGCCACAAGGATCTGGCCCACCTCAAAGTATCACTATAAAGATCAGAAATATGCGAATGGGTCACATGACTGCAAACCTGCACACAAAGAAGACATGAGTGTGATGTGAAGGTGACCCGACCAGAATACAGGCAGCCTCCATCTTTATTTTATTACCCCTGAATGTACCCAAGTGAGAACAGGCCTGATATTAATCTGCTACTGCCTGGGCTTATAGCACAGGTGATTAAGGTGCACTCGGCGTCTGGTTCAGTAATTAAGATCCCAGGTGGGCTTCAGAAAAGGACTCCTTTGACCCTGGAGGATAGCGGGTCCCTCTGCTCCCGTCTAGAGCCGATATCTCACAGCCCATTATGTGTGTGTTTTTGTGCGTTTGTGTGTGATTGTGTGAGTGGGTCTGTGTGTGAGTACATGTGTGTGGGAGTGTGCGCAAACACAAGGTGCACACGTTTTTATACACACACACACACACACTGTCTGCAGCACACACTGCCACCAGTCTCCCGCTAGAGTTGAAGCTATAAATAACTGAAGGTGACCTGAGCCCTGCCATCAGACCCCCAGGAGACCAGCGCAGAAAGCACAGGAGCGGAGGACAGAGAGGCTGTCTCCACACACACACACACACGCACGCACGCACGCACACACGCATGCACACACACTGCAGCCTGTCACAGCCAGCGGATCAGTGCAATAATTATTACAGCTGGAGATTTAAGTGTTTCCAGTTAGCATTTTAGTGGTTCAGTTCGACCGATTTAAAACTAGTATACCATGTAGAATACAGATCTCTGAGTCTTAATTAAAGTGTTATAATTCACTCCCAGGTTAGTTTAGGCACTTCTCCTACATAAATTCAGCATAACCAACATTAAAATGTTCATCTAATACACACCTAGCCGGCCACCACTTATTTTCAATAAATGCAGTTGGTGCAGGTAGGCTGCAGTTGCCCAGCTCACCAGAGGGGTCGCTCTTGTGTGACAATGTGGGAAATGGACTGAAACCCTCCCTCACTGAGTGGCTCTCTCACTCTCACACTCTCTCACTCTCTCACACTCTCTCACACTCTCTCTCTCTCTCACTCTCTCTCTCACTCTCTCACTCTCTCACACTCTCTCACTCTCTCTCTCTCTCTCTCTCACTCTCTCACTCTCTCACACTCTCTCTCTCACACACTCTCTCACACTCTCTCTCACTCTCTCACACTCTCTCACTCACACTCTCTCTCTCTCACTCTCTCTCTCACTCTCTCACTCTCTCTCTCACTCTCTCTCTCACACTCTCTCTCACACTCTCTCTCACTCTCTCACACTCTCTCTCACACTCTCTCACACTCACACTCACTTGTTCTCACACTCTCTCACACTCTCTCACACTCTCTCTCACTCTCTCTCACTCTCTCTCACTCTCTCTCACACTCTCTCACACTCTCTCACACTCTCACACTCTCACACTCTCACACTCTCACCAAGCAAGGCACACGACACATACCAAACCAAAGGAAATTGAACATTTAAGAAAAAGAAAATCAACCAATGTGGCTTTTGTAGATCAACATTGAATATCCTTTTTTATTTTAATTATATATAATATTTATAATATATACAGAGAACAATCATGATCAAATTCAGCAGTGACTGCAAGAGCAGCAGTACGAACAGGCAAAGGGAACAAAAGTTTAAAAAAGCAAAAAGACACAAGAAAGGAGAAAGTAAAGTACCAGCTCGGTGCTCAATATTGAACAACTGTTGTGTGTCTTTATTCAGCAAAGGAAAAGCCATAAAGATGAGCACAAACGTGAGTATACATGAACACCCCCCCGCCCCCCCCATTTTCCACAATCAAATTTAAAAATGGGGCAAAATAATCAGGATTATAGCAGAGGTTTAATTTTCATAATCATAATCAGAACAGCACTGACCCCCATTCTGTCCCACCCACATGCCCCGCTGACCCCATAACCTCCTTACTTAAACGGCCAGGACACAATATTACCACAGAATATATTAATATATTAAAAATTAGTATAATATCAAGAGGTCTTTGTGGAAAAGAACAGCATTCAGAATTGTTCGATTCGGAGTTGCACGACATGGCGCGGTGTATGCGGGCCACAGGTAAGTGATTGGGTGAGTGACTGGACGTGTGCATCTGCGTGTATCTACAAGGGAATTTCAAACAGGCCTTTCCCTCCAGGACTCAAGTTAGACGAAGGGCAACCTAGAAAAATCCAGTCTGCATTGAATAAATAGGAATGTTCAACACCGTCACCAACCCCCCGCCCCATCCCCGTCCCCCAGCTACTGTTCCCTCCAATCAAAGACAGCCTGCTAAAAACTAAACTACATTTCCCATAAACCTTGGAGGGAACTTGCGATCATAAACCCCACTAAATACACTTAGGCAAACAAGTGGCCTTATATGGCCGACACAAACCAGCTCTTTCCCTTGGAGACACGAGGCCGCCCGTCCAACACACTGGACTACAAGCCTCAGGCTGCAGTTAGGAGAACACCTTTCTTCAAAGTTTCAAACAACGGTGGACCAATGTGTTTTCTGAACAGATAACATTGAGTTGGTGAATATCTACTTGTCATCTTGTGCAATTTCGATGACCTTGTGAACAGCACAACCGGTTTCCATTCAAGACTTTTAGCCTGTGTTGGGACAACCTCTGAATCACCCAGCAGCTTGGCAAAACCGTAGAGATGCAACACTTTCAGGTCTAGCTTTCAGGCTAGTGTGGGACTCAAACTGAATTACTTTTGGGTATGAAAATCATCAGCACTGCTTGTCTTGGTCTGCCTGATCGTGTGTGTGTGTGTGTGTGTGTGTGTGTGTGTGTGCATGTGTGTGTGTGTGTGTGCGTGCGTGCGGGTGTCTGAGTGTGTGCGCGTGTGTGCGTCATGTGCAAGGTGCAATATGGCTACAGCAGGTCATTCTCACAAACTAAACGTACGCCAGCAACACAAGCCTATAAAATCATATCCTCTTATAAATACAGGGCAGAGTTCTTCAGAGGCCTGAGCTGTAATCACACAGCACTTCAAACCCTGGTTTGTACCAAAATACATCGCATCTATACCTCCTATCAGAACAATATAGTTCAGAAGAGCCTCTGTGGTTGCCATGGAGATTTCCTCCGTAGACTTGTTACTTTTTTTTTCTTTTTTTGAGAGGGGCGTTTGGGAGATCATTTCCGGCCTTCCTTGTTCAGACCAGTCCACCCCTATGACCCCCCCCAACCGCTCCATTACCGACCGGCAGTCTATGCGCATTACACCTCAAGTGGGTCAACAGAGAGGTAGAAATCCACTGTTAGGAATGCTCTAATCTGTCCTGTTGTCTCTGATAAGTCATGCTGTAATATAACCACTTTAAACAGAAAAGGCTGCTTCACATGGTTTTGGCAGGCTAGCTCTACGTGCCATTACTGTACAACAGCTAGGAAAAAGTGCTCGCAAAATGACAGACCAACACACGTTCAGGATGGGTGACATACATAAGCTAAACTGTCTTCTAAAAGCAGGGCAGTTTTGGGGAAAAAAGAAAGAAAAAAAAAATCGCCCGAATATTTTCTGATGTTGTCCCTGGTAGAGATGGCCTGTATATCAGAATGGCAGTCCCAATGCAGACTGCTGTTATTGGCCTATCCGAATGCCAATCACAATACAGGCTGGTGTTATTGACCTATCCGAATGCCAATCACAATGCAGGCTGGTGTTATTGGCCTATCTGAATGTCAATCACAACGCAGGCTGGTGTTACTGGCCTATCCGAATGTCAATCACAATGCAGGCTGATGTTATTGGCCTATCTGAATGTCAATCACAACGCAGGCTGGTGTTACTGGCCTATCCGAATGTCAATCACAATGCAGGCTGATGTTATTGGCCAATCCGAATGTCAATCACAATGCAGGCTGGTGTTATTGGGATTATTTGCCGCACTCTTGCATGGCTAGGACATTGCTGACCAGCACATTTTTTCTTAGTCATATATTTTTATAGTTTACAGAGAATATTCTGGCAACTCAAGGGCCGGCTCTTTTCCCTAGATACTAGGAGCCGTCACTCACCTCCAGTTATGACATTAAGAGTGTGTGAGTCCTGGAATTAAAAGGCTACTTTATGGATGATCTAGATGATCTCCACCCCCTCTTCGCCCCCTTCACAAAGAGCAAAAAAGTCAATCAGCTTTAAGGTCGTATTATGTCACGATTGTGTGGTTTTAATTTGCGATCTCAGTATGGAGCGATTTGGCGAAAATCGTTTTTTTTAATAACCGTTTCATTAGAGCGTAATAAAACCTGCGTGCGTGCTTGACAACGTCACAATGCATTCTGCAAGCAGCCGTACAAGAGCGTTCGCGACATGACTCAGAAGTAGCAGCGATTAAGTAAAAAAATGACTGGAGTTTAAGAAACAGGGGCTGCAGATTCCCCACCTATCTGTCGAATGAGAGGAATGCTTTAGAGAAATGACACACAGCCATGAGAGCCAAAGAGGAGCTGGGATCCACACAGCAGAGAGCTGTGTGTGTGTGTGTGTGTGTGTGTGTGTGTGTGTGTGTGTGTGTGTGTGTGTGTGTGTGTGTGTGTGTGTGTGTGTGTGTGTGTGTGTGTGTGTGTGTGTGTGTGTGTGTGTGTGTGTGTGTGTGTGGACAACTAGAGCTCAGACAGCTTCAGACACATTCAATTCCACCTCAACGTTCACAACCTTGGTGATTACGAACAGATAGCTAACTGGGCCCCAGGAATGTAAATCTATCGGATGAAAACTGGTAGCCTGACGTAAAAAAAAAAAAAAAAAAAGGCCAAAAGTGAAAGGCCAAAAAATTAAATTAAATCAAGTTCATTCAAAGCCTGTGGTTAACAGCCATTGGTTTAGCTCACATATCTGAAGAACTGCCGTCTACATCTTGAAGGTAAATTCCAGTGCATTTTCTGAGTACATCAAATGACCCTTAGGAATCAGGGCGGACCATCGTGCTGACCTGAGGCAGAAGAATACCCAGAATTCTACGCAGGCCTTGAAAAGTGAAGTTGTTCAGGAATGCATTTGGCCCTGTCAAGGTCCGCAGCAGAACCACTTCACCTCGAGATTTCATCAACCGTGCGGATCTACGGCCGAGTCGACCGACGAATGAAGGACGAGCGCTATCGCGGGAGTGAAACCCAAAAAGCCCCAGACACCACGGCAACCAAAACGCGATCAATCCAACCAATCACCTACCGTTGTTTAAACCGGGTTTAAAGGCAGGTTTTGAATTCTGAGAAATTCCCCACGGTTCGGCGGAGATCTAGGTACTTTCTGACAACATACGGCGTAGCACGAAACAGAAAGAGGGGAAAGGTCACGCTCTATCTGTCGAGGGCTCCTTCTGAGAGTACTGGAGGGAACAGTAGTTATCACTTATAACCCTCATCCAGGATAATCTCTCCATAACAACCAAAAAAAAAGAAAAAACTAAATTCTGAAGAATCAGACCTCCAATGTCAATTTATGCAAGCTTGTTTGTGAGCTGTACAAGTGCTCCGGATTTATTTATTTTTTAAATCTGAAAATGAAAAATAAAAAAACATCACAACTGTAATAATAATAAAAACCTGACATTTATGATGAGAATGCTTAATATTGCCAATTTCAATTTCCGCTGTTTTCTTTAAGATGAATGACATGAATAACCTACCCTCGAGAAATCCAAATTAATTCGCTGTCACCCAAAAATGTATGCGTGTCAGTTTATGGTGTCTGTCTGTCTGTCTGTGTGTGTCTGTGTGTGTGTGTGTGTATGATATGTAAACTTGGAATATGGAACTAATCTATGACATCGCCCCTCTCCCACACACCAATGCCAATCTTCTTCTTCTCTTCCGTCTGTAAAAAGGGGAGGGGGGCTAGTCCAAAATGGCTGAAATGTGCGCCCTCCCACGTCTCTCCCTCCCTCCCTCCCTCCCTCCCTCTCTGTATAAGGGGTCAAGGTCGAGATGGAAGGTCAGCGAGTCAGGAGCCCTTACCCTTAACCCCCGTTCTTCCTCCTCTGAAAGGTACAAGAGGGAGAGAAGAGGAGGAGGAAGAGGAGGAGAGGACAGGTCGGGGAGGGGAGGGGAGACGCTAGGGGACAGTCTCTAGCAGCAGCCTCCTCCGGACTGCCTCACTGGGGTGCTGTCGAATTTGAGGTTGGGCTTGTCCCCGCCGGCCGTGGCCCCGGGGCCCATCCTCTTCTTGATCTCGGCCGCCATGGTCATGAAGGCCTGCTCCACGTTGGTGGCGTTCTTGGCACTGGTCTCCAGGAAGGGGATGGACAGGGAGTCAGCAAACTCCTGCACAGACGAGACGGGGGGGGGTGAGAGGTCACGCGGTACCAAACCCGCTCAGTCCAATTTTCTTTTGTAAATAATGAGGCTAAAAGTAATTTTCCCTGACATAAAAAAAATGTCCTGATCATTTGGCATGAATCTTTCTTGTGTTTATAAGAAGCTTTTGTGCAAACAAGCGTTTCACTGGCAAACCAGTCTGTTCATGGCTGGTATTACCCATGTGGTCATAAGGTTGCTGATTCCAAATCACCATTTACACCATAATAATAAAAATTTTATATAATAATAATACTAAACATTATTTATTTAACAGTTTTCATAACTTTCAAGCACTTTAGAAGTCATTTGCAGCCCAAAGTGCTTCCAATTTAACACAAAACTGTCAAATAAAATGGTAAAATACTCAAATTACATTTTTAACTTTATTCCATTTCAAAATGTGGTTCAGCATTAAAAACCCCTGAAGATGAAACATCGTCTCAAATGGGTCCTGTACAGTACAATTACATACAATATAAGTAAGTAAAAACAAAATGACAAAATTAAAAACCAGGGGGGTATTTCACAAAGCAAGATTAGAGTTAGCTGGATAACTGCACTGAGTAAAACCCGGAACCCTCCCAAATCTGGAACATGGACTGAAGTAAAAAAGAACTGTTCTGGATTTTACTCAATGCAGTTACCCAGCTAACTCAATAATCCTGCTTTGTGGAACACCCCCAGTATAAGGTTCAGCGCATCGCTTGTTGCATAAGCAGGTAGCGCGCAGCACGGCATCAGCCCACAGACGCGCCTCACCTTGGCCGTTGTGTAGTCCACCACCTTCTTGGTGGTGAGGTCGCACTTGTTTCCAACCAGCAGCTTATTGACGTTCTCGCTGGCGTAGCGATCGATCTCCTGCAGCCACTGTTTCACGTTGTTATAGGATTCCTGAAGGGGGAGGGACAACCCGCGAGCCTTAACATAATGCACGTGGTTACTCAACGCTGTGCACGTTGTACGTTCCGCGCATTAAGATGTCGGTGTCCTGTACCATGATGGTGAAATGTCTAGAGCAGTGTTTCTTAAACTACGGGTCAGATCCCAAAATGGGTCACGGGAGTGTATGAGGTGGGTCCCAGAATGAGTCTGTTCACTAGGCCATGCTAGTGTTAGGGGAAGAAAACCTTAGAGTTTTGAAGGTGTCACTTGGCTCTGACTGGGTCCTTTAGGTAAGTCTGGGGACCAGGGGAGAAGCTAAGGGGGTATAACAGGGAAAGCTTTCCCGAGCACTAGCGGGTTTAGGGGACTGTCCCTGCTGGGGACTGGCGTATACCCATAAATATAGAACCATAGATGTGACATGACATATGTGATGTAATAGTAATTTGGTATTCTGAAATGGAACAATATGGCAGCCATCTTACCTGGGTACAGTTCCGAGCCAGCTATAATAGGTGCCATGTACTGCCTTTCTTTCCAAACCACTGTGATGTCATAATCGGGTCTCAGAAGCCAGATAGCTGATGATCAGCTCATAGATATAGAACCATGGTTACTGGCCACCATCTTACCAAGGTACGGTCTCAAAAATTGTGCCACTAAACTAATCTATGGATCTATATCTATGCGCGTGCCGTCCCCCTCCTTTGGTCAAGCGGTGCGCGACACTGACCTGGTCCGTGACGTCGTACACCACGATGATGCCGTGGGCTCCCCTGTAGTAGCTAGAGGTGATGGTGCGGAACCGCTCCTGTCCTGCCGTATCCCACTAGAGAGAGAGAGGAGAAAACCCAGCAGTCAGGGGGGGGTAAGCACTGCGCACGTTCCCATTGGCTGACCTTTGACCTTTTCTATTACCGCTTCCGTTGTAATAGAGATCAGCTCTCCACAGCCATAACGGTTTCTCCACAAACGGCTGTCCCATTTCCACTATACTCCTTTCATTAAGCGTTGTGTTTATGCAACTTGATCATAGATTGCAGATAAAAATGTACTTGATATACTGTACCTCAATAACATCACTGGAGCAAATACAGCGCTTAGTGCTTGATTTACTAAGACCCTTAGGAGGTGCAAAACCTTTTAGCACATACAAAACCAATAACATGACCAATGATTGGTGCAAAACCAATAACATGACCAATGATTGGTCACGGTATTGGTTTTGCACCAATCATTGGTCATGTTATTGGACCTTTAGCGGGTGCAAAACCATTTAGCACACGCAAAACCAATAACATGACCAATGATTGGTGCAAAGCCAATACCATGACCAATCACAGTTTTGCACCCGCTAAAGGTCTTAGTAAATCAGGCCCTAAATGTGTCAAACCCTGTACACTGCACCTCCTCATGAATGAAGAATTACTGTAATATCCAGGGCAGACATGCAGGTGAAGCCATCTTTACTATTATGCAAAGAGACATGGAAATTGAGTTCCCCTTGTTAACTTCCGGCGAACCAGCCTTCATTTTCCTGCCCCCTGCAGTGCTGTGGATTTGACTTTATCGCCTAAAGGCCCTTTGAATGACAGGGAGGCACGCAAACTGTACACCTGAGGGACATGGGTTCAAATCCCATCTGCGATGCAGCAGTCATGACCTAAATCAAGATACTTCCCATAAATGACCTTGGCTAACGAGGTGTCAACTCTTGGTCATTTACAAATGAATGTATTTTCAATCACATTTTTCAAGTTAAAATTTTTATTTGTATTTATTTATTTAAAAAAAAAAAAAAAAACAATCATGGCATCTGTATTCACAAAGGAGTCCTGATTCATACTGTAGCCAGGGTGGGAAATTAGCACCCGCCAAATGCGGGTAAATTTCTGAATTGTCGGGTAAATGTATCAAACCTACCCGCCACAGTGGCGTGTAGCAAAGTGGATACAAGCAGGACTTTTATATATTATTAAAAAAATAAAAAAATAAAAAAAAACCTTTCTTTCTCCGATTGCCTAAACGTGAGACTCATCCGTTGTTTTTACGTACCATAAATCCGCAATCCCCGCCCCCAGAGCAACGCAGCGCCATAACAGATCTGACGGAAACAACGAGAGAAAATACCGTCTGAACTCCTCGCCGAATAGGTTAGCTGGAGTTCAAGGAAAAGTCTATGATATGCTACCGCATCTCAGCAGTGGGTGAACCCAGTAGCCTATCTTGCAGTTTCTTCTAGAGCTAACGTTAGTAGCAGAACTTTGCGAGTCTTGGCTCTCAAGTTAAATGAAAGAAATAGCCTAGGTTAGCTACTTCCCAAAATAAGCTACGGTAGCCTATTATGTCATACCCTCGATATAAAGATTCATTTTGGACGGAAAATATGTGAATTCTTTGCCTAATACAATTTGTATAATTTTCATAAAACAAACCTTTCAGAATGAAAATGGGTGTCATTTAATATTGTCTGTTCACATCACTTTATTGGTCCTTTTAGCAACGAAGAGTCCAGTGCAAATGATTTGCGTTCGATTTACCATAAAGCCATTTTAACAAGCGTCGCACAGAAAAACTAAAAACTGACCAATACCTTTGCCAATACGCTCTAAGGTAAAAGTGATATCTCCGGACAGCTCGCTCAAACGTTAGGCCTACTGGCATCTGTTCGTTCAGAAAAACGTATATACTATTAGATAATAGATAATATGAAATGTAGCCTATGTAATACTTTTATATACAATGTTTGACCTGTAATAGGCTACATCATATAATAGCCTAAATAGCTACTATTTTATTAGAGCTTCTGAACATTATTCTAGCACAATGTATTAAAAAAGAAAAAAGTGTCTGGTAAAATTTTGCATCTTCCAGACACTGTGGCTGGTAGGTCAGAAAGTTAATTTCCCACCCTGACTGTAGCGTATAAGAAGTAAAACTTCACTTGGTTAATTGTTTTTTTTTTTGCACCTAACGAGGGGCTGTACATATCCAATTCCCACCCTAATTTGGAATCTCCGATTATCAGCGATCACAGCCGCGATCATGAGTTAACCCAACTTCCGATTCGGGAGACATCCGCTGTTCTCCTCCGAAACACCTGGTGTCGCCAGCTGCTTCCTTTCACACCTCAAACTACAGCTAAGCTTGCATGGAGAGGACTCGGGAGGAACACCTCTCATATGCGGCTTTAACATGCAGTCCATGGGCACCCGAATTACCTCAGGGGTCACTAGATGGCGACGAAATGCAAACCCCCGAACTGACTGACCCCTCCCATACCCCGGGCGATGCAATTGCCAATTGCGCATCGCCCTTTGGACCTACCGGCCACAGTCGGCACTGGCACGGAGGCTTTGGGGATCATCCATGCACCAGAGCGCGGTGCATTAACCGAACGAGCCGCCCACGGTAACACATTTTAGAGAAGATCTACTACCGTAGCCGAAGCATGACCTTGTCTCAGTCAGATTCTGTGTTACTCGTCCACAGCAGCAAGGACACCACTCCACTCCGGGGAGGGAAGCTCTTTGGGTTTTTAGGGAATGTTACGGACGAGTCTATATGACTCAGCGTCTGTGGAAGACATATGCCTTTTCTTGGCATGAAACTCTAATCCGATTGGACATGCCATATTTAATTTGTATGAACATTCCGCTAATGATGGGCGTTGCAACAAACGAAATCTAGCCACAGATGGCAAAGCACAAAAGAGAGCATTAGATTCAGGTTTGTGACTGATCACGCCAGGCTGACCGGGCTGCCTAAATAGTTAGCAGGGATATCTAGGTAGTTAGCTGCCTGGGCTATCCAGTCAGTTATCTGACTGGGATATTAAGCCAGTTAGTTGATTAGGATATCTAGCTAATTAGCCGAATGGGATATCCAGCCAATTATCTGACTGGGATATTAAGCCAGTTAGTTGATTAGGATATCTAGCTAATTAGCCGTCTGGGATATCAAGCCAGTGATCTGACTGGGATATCTAGCTAACTAGCCGTCTGGGATATCAAGCTAACTAGCCATCTGGGATATCAAGCTAACTAGCCGTCTGGGATATCAAGCTAGTTAGCTGTTTGGGATATCAAGCTAGTTAGCTGTATGGGATATCCAGTTGGAACATTTTTCTAGTAGGCTGATAGGGAAGAGCTAAATGCCTGCAAGTGGAGGCTACATTTGGTTTACCATGAGGCAGATTAATGTGACAGGTGATTCCCATTTGCTTTAAAAACAACCAAGTCACATCCCTTTACTGTCAAAATTATTTCCACGACAGCTCCAATGTAGCAATTTCTTTTGCCTGCTACAGGATTGTCCAGTTTTAGTTTGGTTTTAGTTAGTTTCCATAGCCTGCAGATTTCTAACATAAAACCCATTAAGAATTACTGATTCACTCCATAGGCCTGCACCCAAACCCCTTCAGATTACACGGTTTTCATATAGGTACAGTGTGGTTTCGGAGGCATATGAACAGGTACGGTCCCAGGACTGCACTCACAATCTGCAGTTTGATGGTCTTGCCATCCAATTCAATGGTGCGGATCTTGAAGTCAACCCCAATGGTACTAATGTAGCTCTCTGTGTACGTGTCGTCCTAGAAACAAGCACACAAACAACCAGGGGTAAGAAAGCACAGCATGTCAATCCCGAGCGCAAGTCAGAACTAACCCCAGACTAAATCCATGAGGTGCCATATTGTATACCTACGATATACAATACAGTCAAACAGGGGTAGGCAACCCTGGTCCTGGAGTTCCAGAGATGGTCCTGGACTCCTGGTCCATCCAAACATATAACTACGTAACTGTATTTATTTTAATTAATCAGGTGTAATGAATGCAGGTGACAATGTGCTGGAAGCACTCATTTCACCATTCAGAATATTCAGGCTCAGACTTTTAATCATCCATCGAACTCTTGCGATCAAGCTCAGATGGAACAAAAACCAGAAACGTCACCGGCACTCCAGGACCAGGATTGCCAACCCCCACAGCAGAATAGAGCACTGATAGTGAAGGCAACCATTAGACAAAGAATGAATGGCCCAAGAACAATACGGCCCAGGAATGACAGGACTTACGGCAAATCGAAGCAGGAGGCAGGACTTGCCCACACCAGAATCACCAATCAGGAGGAGCTTGAATAGATAGTCACTGCAAGACAAAAAAGGGGGGGGCAAGAAGAATGAGCAAATGTACATGTTTGAGTGTGTATGAGAGAGAATGTATAACACTGAGTGTGACAGACATGACTATGATTTTAACCAGGCTGAACTGGGGAGAAGCTATTTACTTTCAGGTATCACACTGTCCCCAAAATGAAGATGGCACTGAAAGCAGTCACATACATAACATTACTACAGTTCATCTGCCTTACTGAAAACCTTATGAAGCTTTTATTTTACATGTATTTGTAACTTGCATATTCCCAGACTTGGACCTATGCAGGCTACTCTTTCTCTGCGTTTATCCGTTCTGGTGCAGGAAACAGTGTGCATGTTGGTCTATGCTCTAGCTTACCTCCATTATTAGTGTAATCAGGGAAAATTAAAGACGCAAATGAAAAAAAAAAAGAAGCAATTAAATAAATCAAATTTTACCTTTTAATCCCGTTTTTGGTTATTTTATTAAAACAGTTCTACCATGTTTCCATTAAGATTTTATACCACAGTCGGGAAGTGGCAGGAGGGACCAAAATCCTATCTATACTTAAATTATTAAATTATATAAAATACATTTAGTCAACATATTTGGATTAATGGCGTTTAGAAATGAATTAGAAACAGCATTCACACTGGTTGCCGCCCTGGGACCAGGAATGTGAGACTCTACTATGCTCCGATAGCAGAAACACTTGGGAGGTTTGCAATTCTTATAACGCTTCTTCATTAACCCGAGGGGCCACAATCCTCGGTTCACGCCACATCTTCAAAACTAGGCTATGCACGTTTCCCCGGGACTTCGGGTCAGCGCTGTCTTGTGAGGTACATTTGTTTCCGCTGAAGTACAAGTCATGAAATATGACTTCCAGAATATCAGAATATTTTACAAAGTAAAGGGCAGGTCAACACCCCTTTCCACGACAAATTCGCAAGTATTTTAACGTTAACAATAATACGTGACTGGATGAATGTCTTGCATTTCTGCGCAGGCAAAACTTCGTGCAACTTCGTTTTGATGGAAAGTATACCCAACGGCCTTAAGTTACATTACATCAGCAATAAAGTGGTCCAAACTGTACGTATTTAAAACATACCGGAGTCTTTGGTGCCTCGCTGCTTTAGCTACTGCATAAAGCGCAGCGGCTGAGATGTAACGTTAGTATATCTGGTCTAGTTTAGGCCAGGAAATGAGCCCGTCTAGATAGTAGATTGCTGGCGAGCTGTTCCTCGCATCATGCGCTATCAATAAAACACACGGCCTCTTATGTCACCAGAGCTCAATAACTTCATTGATTCAGACGGTGGGTCTGGCTACTGAGTCTTTCCCAACACAATGGCTGCAGATTAGTCTTTCAAAGCCACTGCCATCTGTTCAACATACATATCCAACAGACTAGCTAGCTAGCTAACGTTAGCTTCATCTAATAAATGAGCAGCTAACGTTACGTATGTGCTTCCAGGAAGACTGATGTAACAAAATAATGAGCGAAATACAAACTACATGCAGCTAGTTGACTATAATAATTAGCGACGCCAAAAGCGAAACGCTGCGCAAATTTGCTTATGGCTGGTGAGCTACCAAATCAAGCGGCTACGATTTTGCAATTTAACGTCAGGTCGTATCTCAGAGCACCATTCCCTATTTTTAATTCGGGGAAATCAATAAGTTTAGCTGGCTGTCCTGGGTTCGTAGTCGTGCCAGACCCTCCAGACCCCAGATGGCTCAAGGTGTATGACATTTGACGGCCTAAGTGAACTATTAGCTAACGTTGCGATTGTTATTTTGCAACACTGGGCATAGCAAAGCACTGCGTTCATGTTGCTAGCGTAGCTGACGAACGACTATCTTGAACTTCGACTTCTACGGCCTATCCACTCCCGGCTCTAATGTTAAGAGACATAAAATAGCTTGACACCATCCGTAGATCGGGACACACATGTGTCCAGGCGCTGGAAGAGTCTACTCACTATTCGGGATTCATGGCGTGTCCTCCGGTCAGACTCGGTTCTATCAGACGGTGGTTAGACTCCTCAGTTCCTCTCTTTCTCTCCTGTAGGAAGCAAATGAGTCGAGTGGACACAATATGTTCAGGTTAGGTAACCTTAGATAGCTAAATAACAATATACTTATTTCACTGTCTGTTTCCCCGACCTGTTAACGTTTTACTGACATTTATTAACAAAAAAGGCCTTTTAATTTCTCTTCTTATCTGACAGGTTTATTTTTTCCTTTTTTCTTTCCTCTCTCGCTTACAATACAAGATGGCTGCGCAGGTGCGGCAGTGACGTATAATGACGTGGCGTTTACGGCGCGGGACGCTAAAGATAGTGGAGGATATGACAAGATGGAAACGTGGGTTTGCAAAGCAGTGGAGAAAAGTGTCCGCAAAATAATATAAATAAAATTTAAAAAAAGAAGTCTAGTCTGATTGTAATCTGTCAAGAAAATTACCGGCCGTGAGACTAAACTATATTGAATGTGAATATGAACGTGCTATTCAAGCAGCAGGTGCGTGTTCAACAAAATAATCAGAAATGTTTTGTCTATTGTGTAAGAAAGTTTGACTGCATCAATTAATTATAATATAAAATTCTTAAGATAACTTCCAGAATAAATGTCAAACCAAGCACTTTATGAGTATGCTTATGCACGTTGCTGCTAAGTTTAATTTGACATTATTGTAACTGTCAAAAATGTGACTCATTTAGTCGATGGGCTGTTGTTACATTCTTGAGGAAAAATCGATGCTGCCTGTCATTAAAACGGAATAGCCTACTCCGGACTATTGGGTAGGCTACTTCCACAAAGATCCTCGGTCGCACGGAAAATAAAATAAGTTGCCACTCTCGGCACGCGTTTTCCTCTCTGGGGACGCCGAAAGTCAACACGGATGTTGTGGATTGGGGTGATATGCGGAATTCGGGAGTGTTGAGCGAAACTTGCCGTTATTAAATGTACAGTAGCTGCAGTAGGTTACTGTGTTTAGGTCCGTACAAATGTCGTGCTATTCAGTGGTCATTTCCATGCGTTGTACTGACAATCCGTGAATCCAACCCATCCGTGAAGCATTTTTTTTTATTTCTGTTGTACAACAAGTTCATATTGTTTCGAACGGAACGGCATGAAATGTTTTTGGTTTAAAATGTGTTTTGATTAAACAGAAACATTTTAAAAATATGTAAAAGCGACGCGTCAACAGTACATGAACAGAAACTTTATTCATGTTTAACTAGACTAATTGATATGTACAAAGGAATCTTTTAACAGTCAGTGCAATTGTAGGCTATCTAATAAAAATGAACGATCATTACAATTTTATAGAAAAGAGCGAAAGATTTGGTGGCCTATGTGTTAGTTAGGCAGCAGACTATCAAATAGCCTACCTGTGGGGTTCGATTGACACACATTGAAAGACAAAATAACGTTTACAATGCAAATTAATAAAACTTTAATTCATGTAGTTACTGTCCCTACTCCGGATGACAACACCCGGCTTTTTATGAATGACTTTCTAGTCGGCCTCTCACATGTAGGCTATAGGCCTACTCTATATGCATTATTAAGGAAAATTAGCATATAGGCTATCTCCAATGTCCAAACGGTAAATGCAAAACGTAACACATTCCAACGCTTATTTACAAAGAACAAATTATTATTTGTGTTAAAATTACCAAAATTAATAAAGGACTTAGGGGTTATCTTCCCATAATTAATTACAACATAGACACACATACAGTAGTCTTGACTATAAAGAGCAGTAAACAAACAGTAAAAAAAATAATAAAATACACTAAATCAAATCAATGTTAGCCGTGTTCACCATTTGCCTTTATAACGGCATGTACTTCACTTAGGTCCAACATTGTACAGTTTTAGAAGAGAATGGTAGGTTGTTCCAAGCATCTTGGAGAAGCATTTTTAATATTTCGTCACATATCCATTGCATGCCATGACTGATGTCTGTGACCCAACAATACCCATGACTGGGTATAAAAGGATATCAAAAGACTCTTGATATCTTATTTTCTGGTACTCCTACAAGCAATACTATAACCTCTCTGCATTTGAATGGATGTCTATGGGAATTGGGGGGTGGGACTAGATTTAGCTATAAATTATGCTGGAACAGTATGGAATACATGGTTGGTAAACTTACTGCAAGTCATCAAGGGTCTGAGGTATCAAACGAGCCCCAAACCATCACTCTGCTGCCAGATATGCAGTAGATTGAGTAGAGGATCACTTTAAGGCTTGTTTCTCCTGACAAATTTTCCTATTGAACTCTATGGAAAAATAAGGAGAAGAAACCCTTCAAGTTATCAATTTTTTTTAACAGTTTTTAAAATCTTTTGATTGACACCTCCTGCTAGTGCACCACTTACATGAGGTCATGATTTGTCAAAAGAAGCAATTGACCATTGGTTTATTACCAAAGAACGTTGGAATGTCGGAAACCTTGGTGGATTTATGTCGTTTCGGGGTATCAACTGTTTGGGCCAATAGTACCAAAAATAGGAGGTGACTCTAGCACCCCACCCTAACATAATCTGGGATTCTGGTCCTAACATAATATGGGATTCTGGTCCTAACCTAATCTGGTATTCTGGTTGGAAGACAGTTCATGCTGCGTTGTGATCTAAGGCACTTTATGAAAATGGAAATTTCAATTGAAACCCCATTCATCAGTTCCTCTCTGTTTGGGTCTTCAGACACAGAAACCCCATTCATCAGTTCCTCTCTGTTTGGGTCTTCAGGCACAGAAGGTAGCCATCTTCTTCCTCCAAGGAGGGCTTAACAGCTACAGGGCCAGGCAGGTAGATGTTGCCTGTCGCCCCCTCCTCTAACTCTGGGTCCCCTCCTTCACATGCCTCTTGGCTGGCAACCGCCAGGCCCTGGTTGATGTAATGGACTTCTTCGCTGGCCTCCAGGGGTGGCAGTTCGGAGAGAAGCGCCTTGAGTCGTTCCCCCAGCTCCCCAAAGCCCGGCCTCTGATCGGGGTCTCTACTCCAGCAGTTCAGCATTATCTCATAACTGATAGAGTTGAGGGGGAGATTAACTACAGTGAGCCATGTAATACAGTTATAAAACACTTCTTAAATTATATTATGTTACTGCCTATTAATTACATTTATTGTTCTTTCTGATGCAGCACTTTGTGCAGTTATCGGCTCAAATTAGCATCTCCTAGCAGAAGTCAGCACAATGCCCACATTCATGCCTACCAGCATACATACACACACACACACACACACACACACACTGCTACCCGACTACTGCAAGGATTATGAAAAAATAAAATATGTAAAATGACATTGTTACCTAAACTAATACAGTAATAACAAGTCGCAGCAGCCTAAATATAAAGTTTCAAAACATTTCAGATCAGAGCTTAGTGCGTGTTGGTGTTAGCATTAGTTGTTTCATTCCCTTTTCTTTCCAATAAGGGTTTATCCCTTGTATGTTTGTGTAGATACCTAAAATTACCTGTACAGTTCTATTTTAGTTTTCCAGCAAATGCAGTGGTTCATACAGTTTACAAATGCTTTCTCTGGACGTTAACCTGTTGTCTTTTAATCTTAATACAGAGAGAAGCACTATAGCTCCACGTGCATTCAGTGGGTGAACCGTAAACTCACAGCTTTTGGTCACATTCAGGTTGCTTCAGGCGGTGACCAGACTCCAGCAGGTCCAGCAGCTCATGGTTGTCGACCCCGGGATAGGGTGTTCTTCCTCGTGAGACAATTTCCCACATGGTGACTCCAAAAGACCACTGGTACAGACACACACATGCAGGTTATTTCAATATTTCAAAAGGAATCTCGACTCAGGGAGGAAAGAAGATGTAACTGAACATTTATTTCTATTTCTGGTGCCTGCATCCAAGCCCCCCCCCCCAGTAAAATTTAAGTCAATCAAACATTTTGACATACGTAGAAATAATACCCTACACTAACTTAAAGCAATGGTATTATATATAACCCAACTAAAAACAACCTTAGTGTTTTTGAAATGAGCGGAGTACTGTTTATGCTATGTACCAGGGTATGGACTTAATGTTCTTTCTTTAATCATTGTGATACTTGCAAGTCTGTACTTCAAAGTTACTTGCTCTAGTCAAACAATTTAGGTATATAGAAAGAAAATGTAACCCACCACATCACTTTTCGTGGAATACATGGACTCTGAAAGACTCTCCAATGCCATCCACTTCACTGGCATGCGGATGGCCACATTCTGCCGATAGTAGTTGGAACTGTAGATTTTCTTGGAGAGGCCAAAGTCAGCCACACAAACCTTCAGGTCATCACCTAGCCTGTGTGTGTGCGCCAGAAACATTACATTACAGGCATGTACAGACACTCTTATCTAGAGGACACTCATGTCCAGAGCGACAAAATGCTAACTTAACACAACAGTTTGCGTTTTTGTAAAGTATCAATTTCTATAAACCCCAGGGGTGTAATGGCAGTGTTCTAAAAGGGAATCGAACCTGCAACCTTGAGGTTATACTACACTGCCACCCCATTGCATTACATTCACTCAGCAGATGCTCTTATCCAGAGCAAGCAACAAAAGCAAAGGTCATCGGTGTTACTCTCAGGAATACAAAACTGCTCTATCGCCAAGAAGGCCCGTTTATAATCAATAAGTCAAGTTAGTCAAACAAACTTACAATTAGCCAAAAAGATTCCAAGGCACTCATGCGGATTAAAATGCCTTTATTCTCGGGGCAGGAACATTAAAATATTGCTGATCATCCATGTGAGTGCATTGGAATTTTTATTTTGTCATGAACTTTGTCCCCTCTGTTTCCAAAGAGCACCAGTGGTTAAATACTACAACACCCTTCAAGTGCACCTGGTACTTTTTTTTTCTTCTTTTTTTTTTTAACTTCAAACCAACAATTAGCATTGTAAAGAAAAAGTAAATCCCACTACACAGCTAAACCTATGTGTCCACAGCTATACCTGTGACATTACTAGCATGAGAGGACACTCATAAAGATTATTTATCTGCTGTCGGGTCTGCACCGTGTTGTACTTGTGCTGTTAAGAATGGACCTATTCTCACTCAGTGGGATCACAAAAGATACGTGGGGGGAGCGCGGTGGTGTAGCGAGCAGCGCCGTTGCATCACAGCAAGAAGGTACAGAGTTTGAATGCCGGCCTAGGGTCTTTCTGTGTGCAGTTTTGCATGTTCTCCCCGTGTCCACATGAGTTTCCTCTGGGTACTCCGGTTTCCTCCGGCAGCCCAAAGACATGCGCTTTAGGATATTTGGAGAGTCTAAATTGTCCTTGGGGTACGAATGTGTGAGTGGATGGTGTTTGGGCCCTGCGATGGCTTGGTGATCTGTCCGAGGTGTATTACTGCCTCTCACCCAATGTATAATGGAATAGCACCCCCCCCCCCCCCCCCCTCCCCCGTGACCCTGACCAGGAGCAAGCAGCCTATAAAATGAATGGATGGAGGAAAAACATTGGAAACTGAATGATCTGCTTGGTTATGCTGTTTAAAATCTAGTATTCATTACAGGTGGCTTCAGAACTGTATTTTGGGATATTGCAACTGTCTATTATGCTGACACAGTTCAGAACACTTTCACATTGTATGTTCCATGCGAAACATAGAACATGCACAGGACAACAATCTTAAAGGGAGAGCTGCTCCGATAATGCAGAGCCTGATGAATCTTGGCTGTCTCACTGGCGCCACCTGTGGGACTCACATGCAATTGCGTGCAGCCAGATCCCTGTGTATGAAGCTGTGACAGCTCAGGTACTCCATTCCAGCTGCGATGTCAATCATGAAGCGCAGTAGACTCTGATAGGGTACAAACTGAGACAGGGACAGGGTCAGCCAATGATATCACTGACTCCTCCTATATTATGACATAAGATAATAAATACTAGAATTATTGCCACCCTTGGGAAAATTATCAATTTATCAATTGATAATTTTATCAAATTATCAATTCGCCATCATCTTTTTGGTTTCTCAACTGTTTCACTATATACAGCACTGTTCTACTCTGTACTACAAAAAGTTAGTGGCGATAGTTCTCCAAAAACACGTGCATAATATAAAAATTGTGTGTGTGTGTGTGTGTGTGTGTAAGGGAAAGCATGTACACCTAAGTGCGTTACCATGGGTACATCGTTGTAGCGAGTGGCGATGAGGAAACGCCGCAGATCTCTGTGTTTCATAAAGGGCATAATCAGCATTGGCATGGGGACAGAGGAATCCTCTTGCATCTGCTCCAGGGCGACCCCTGCAGGACACAACCAATCATTACAGCCACTTTGAAAATACAGTACATATGCTGAACAAGAGCAGGGGTCCCCAAACTTTGGTGGGGAGATCTCTAGGGCAGGGGTGTCCAATCTTATCCGAAAAGGGCCGGTGTGGGTGCAGGTTTTTGTTTTAGCCCAGCACTACTACACCTGATTCAACTAATTAACTAATCATGGTATTCAATCACGACATTGATAAGTAGAATCAGGTGTCTTTGTACTGGGCTAAAACAAAAACCTGCACCCACACCAGCCCTTTTCGGATAAGATTGGACACCCCTGCTCTAGGGGCACAGCAAAATGCAAAAAATGTTTTTCCTGTTTTAGAATATCTCACTTCCCCCCATATTTGATCAATTAAATATTTAGATTTTCAGCCTGTAATGCAGGAGTGGGACATTCCATTCCTGCAGGGCCGGTCCGTATGCAGGTTTTCGTTTTCACCAATTACACTGGCCAAATTAGCTAATTAGCTGAATGTACTTAATGCGGGTTTAACCGTAGATTAGACCACAATAAGTTGTTTAATGCTGGGACACAGGAACAGACGTCAGCTGTCATTCAAGAACTTATCAAGAAATGGTGCTAAAATATCAATTGCTAAATGATTGAGCTCATTACATAAGAGCAGAAACAGACAATAGACACTCCTTGTGCACCCCGAACTGATTTGCAAACATATGATAGCCTACTCAGCACAGCTTCCCAATTTGTACAGGACGATAGCAACACACATAGCAAGCGTCACAGGGGCACATAGGCTACTATTGCTTCCCAATTTGTACAGGACGATAGCAACACACATAGCAAGCGTCACAGGGGCACATAGGCTACTATTGCTTCCCAATTTGTACAGGACGATAGCAACACACATAGCAAGCGTCACAGGGGCACATAGGCTACTAGTTAATCGCAGGGTTTCATAACCCTTGCCATCGTTGCGCACACTTTGTTGAACGAGCCTCTCGACGTGCAGACATTTTATTTCTATTATCATTATCATCGTTACTGTTTACTCAATGAGAACCTTCTTCCAATTGTCTCCGGAAGTTTCTATGTGGCACAAATGGCAAATTCCGACAGATGTTAACTATAGCTCCGTTTGCTATTGACTTGTGCTCTCGTCTGCCATTTAGGATGTGAATGAAAACGAGTGTTCTTGTTAAATTATGTTGTAGAAGTGCTAAGAAGACAACACAATATAACGCAAAAGCAAGCGTTTTCCAAACCTTTTTGCGGAAAAGGGAATTACAGTGGGAAAAGAACGCACGTGTCCTAATTTATTCGGAATATGCCGATTAACATGTATACAGGAATATTCGCGGAGCTCAACACTCTATGGAGCATGTAAACACTTTATTCGGAATATTGCCTTAAAGAGAATATTGACCTTATTCGGAATATGGTGTGCATGTAAACGTGATCATTGATCACTTCAATGTGCTGAGTAATACATTTAAAAGGCCAGATTGACATGTACATCGGCGAATGAGCATCGCCCTGTAGATGCACTTCAGGCAATGGCCATTGCCCTGTAGAATAGAAAAGAATAGAATAGAATAACTTTTATTTTCTCATGGGTGTGGCCTTGTGACAGGCATGATTTTCCCACTTGATTTTCGAGGGTTAAAGTGAACACAACCCACAGAACTTTCAAAGGTTAGCGTGAACACAAAGATAAGGGTTGTCATACCAAATAGTTTGACCACATTTTCATGATCAAAGCCTTGCATGATCTCCGCCTCCTTTAGGAAAGACTCCAGGTCATCTAGGCTATGGATTCCCACTGAAAAGAAAACACAAGAGAACGATTGGGGGATTATTAGTATTATTAATATTATTATTATTATTATTATTTACTGTACTGCCAGCATGGAGAGAAAGACTAAAATGACATTTATTCCGTGATCCATTAGCATTAATGAAAGTGAATGGGAAGGCATACGCCACCGGTGGTCGAAATAAGGAAGGAGTAAACCTGATGACTTGGTGCACAACACACCTTTCATCGTCTTCACTGCAACTTTGACGTCACCTCCGTCCTGTGGGGAGAAGACTCCTTCATAGACTGACCCAAACTCTCCTGGAAATGTACAAACAAAAAATTATTCACTTTTTTTTTTTTTTATTGTCGAATGACAATTCAAACTAATCAAACTGACCGGATGTGACTGGCGGTGTGCGGCCACCCACCTGCACCCAGTACCTTTCCTAGAGTCAGGGTCTTGCGATCCACCAGCATGTCCTTCAGACTGGCCTGCAGTTGGCCACTCAGGCCTTCCAGAAGCTGCTGACCTGCACACAGAGGGAGGGAAGGAGGGATGATGAAGGAGAGGTGAAAAATATGTCATGGATCTTGCCTTTCTTCCCTTATCTCCGCGTCTCTTTATTCCTTTTTGTCGTTTACCTGGTAATCTATCGGATTTTCCTGTGTTCCGCTACGGGTTTTGCTTTCGCCTCGTCATTAGTGAGTTTACCTGTCATTTATTTCCGCTCACTATTTATACCCCGCTTCCTGCCTCTCTCGTTGCTTCCATGTTATTTCACGTAACATTCGAGCCGGTAACAAGGGTATAGGAAGTTGTGCTGCTATCGACCGCTTTGCTTATCAACGCGGGACTTGTTAGCAGTACAACCTTAGCAAGAAAGCAAGTTCTCTTTTACGCTCTTATTTCAGAGCAGAGGTTTTAGTTTCTTTTGTTTTCTACTCAAACCTACGAGTGCCTCACCCAAAGTCTTTGGGGTCTTTTGAGTTCTCTGTTCTTTCTTTTGTTTCGCTCCACAAACGGGAGTCAGATAAGCGTTATTGCTTAGTTCTTTGTTTTTGCTCGGAGATCGAGTTCCTCATTTTTATCGCGAGGTTTGTGTTCTTTTATTTTATTTTCTCCACTATGGATCATTGTCCGTCTCAGTGGTGTTCTTTGGAACACTTTAAGATTTCGCAGCTATCGCATCTGGACCTCCAATATTTCCTCCGTGTCTCTGACATAGAGATCCCTCACAAAATAAATAAGAAAAAAGGATGAGCGAGAAGGAGAGGAGTGAAGAAGAAAGGGAAGGGAAGGAATGAATGGACAGACAGAGAAAGAGGGGGCAAAAAGAGAGAAGAAGAGGTATGGGGGTGTTAGGAAACATTAATAAAAATGCAGAGGGATTGAAAAATTGCAGAAAAAGGAACAAAAGTGAGAGATGACAGAAGAGAGTACGATGAGGTCATCGAGAGGGGGAAATCCAGAACATGTATGAATGCAATAACGAGTACGTACGCACAGAAAAATAAAACCGCTAAAAGCAATGACCATAAAAGGCCATGTCTAATGTCTGGGGCTTATCTTTGTAACGTGAAATATCTCTAAACAAGTACTTACACTAAACATCAGAATGTTTATCCTGGACGGGCAGTCAGATGGTGTAATTGTTGATAACTTTTAAACAGAAGCCTACGTTTTATTGAATACATATTCTGAAAAACTTGCCGTGCAAACATATTTAAATATGATACATACATCATACGTACAAATAAAAATAATGTAAAATTGTAAAATAAAATGTCTATTATTTATGTGTACAACAACTAATATGAGCTTTTGTACCTTGTAAATTATTCAGAACAAGTACTTGTTTTGAACTATTCAGTAGTGAGCTTCAATTTGTCCCACTCACTGTTGAATGGCTGGGGTACAGGCGTGATGTCAACTTGCTCGGGTCGACGGTACGTCACTCCTGCTTGCATGGGTAGGAGAGCCAGCTCTTGGTCTTGACTTGATAAGTGTGAACAAGAAAACAAACAAACAAAATACCAACATGGTGACATTTTTGTATTGAAACACGTTTTGCATTCAACACTTATGAAGCAGCATGTAAGTAAGTATTAGCTAGTGAAACAATAGAATAGAATAAATTTACACCCTTTTTCTCATCTCAATCTGCACTGGTGGCATAGAGAGGAAAGTCAATAAGGGATCATCCACTTCCCTACATATAGAGTGCACACTACCACCCAGATTAAATTGTTATTGTTATTAACCTTTTAAGGTTTTTATGTCATTAGAATGTTCTTAACTGAACATTCTAATGGTGATGTAACAATCACTATTATTGAAAGCAAGGGTGTTCCAGATTAGAACACTGACTTAGAATTTAGAAAGAACATTCCAAAACAAACCTACTCTTCAAAGGGTTAAATATCATAGAATTTTTTAATAAAAATAGATTCACAGGCCTACAGGCAGATCCCAGTGTAACTGTCCCAAACTGGTTGCACTGGGTTTCACAAGTGCAAACATTCCCCATACACCCAGTACACAACAAATCCCACTGCATCATGGTCCCAGTCTGCACATTGCTCTTGTTCCCTTTCCCCTTCTACTTTTCATTGGTAAAGAACTTCCCAGCACCTGTGACAATGGACCAGTCAGCTTGTACCTTTGTTGCTTGTAATTTTGAGGGTCTAACTGCACTGTAATTTGATTCTACTTTTGTTCTATGGTAAAATTGTATGAGCGAGATCCCAGATCCTGAAATACTAAAGTTCCCTCACGGGAAAATAAAAGTTATTCTATTATCCCAGTCGGGATGTGACCTACTTTGAGACATCTATTTGAGGGCTGAGTGGGAGTGTGTTTACCTGAGCTTGACGTAGGTGCGCCGCTTATAACAAACGGCTGCAATGAGCACAGTCACCAGCAGAACTCCACCACAAGCCCCGCCCACTATTATCCAGGAATATGGCGGATCCTCCTTAACGAGGGCAGGGACAGCGGTGTGGGTGATGACAGATTTCCCTGCGTACACACACAGCATATACACAGACATAAACATACACGCAGGTAAACACACACACAAGCACGTGTACATGCGTAAGCGTACATGCATGCGCGTGCAAACGCATGCTCAGACACACAAATGAAAACACACATCCGAATAAAGGCAAAGAAACGCAGACATTAAAAAAAAGCAAAATTATTCTGTTCACAATCTCAAAAGATTCTCTAAGCTGTTTTTTATAAAAGAAAAACAACATCTATTTTTTCAGTGGGGTAGAAAAGAACAGTTATGTCCTCCTCAAGACTGAGCATTCAGTACAGAGCAATTCCATCACACAAAATCACATGCAAATGAAAATGCAACTTAAAACACTGTGCAGGTCTATTCTCCTTGTTAAGGAGGAAAACCACAATCAATTTCCTTTATTGGACACCAAGAGCAAATAGACACATGCCTTGAAGGTGCAAGATCAAAATATGTGATTAGAATGTTCTTAACTGAACATTCTAATGCTGATGTAACAAACACTACTGGTTATCAAACCGATCTAGAACACTGACTTAGAATTTTTTTAAAACATTCCAAAAAACCTATACTCTTCAAAGTGAAATAATAGCAATGAGAACATGTCCCACTCACATCTGTGAATGGTTATGGACTCCGCCGAGCCTGCTCTGCTCGTGAGTGCGGACATGGCGTTAGCCGCCACCACCGACAGCTGGTAGTCCGAACGCGGGTCCACCCCTGTGATGTTGACCGCCGTGCCGTTCAGCTCGCGGCTCGGGAAGAAGCGCACGGCCTCCCCGCACGGACTCCACTGCTCCCCGGAGTCCTCCTCCTTCTCCCAACACTGCACCTCATACCACAGCTCCGTCCGTCCACCGAGGTCAAAGGGCGGCTCCCAGTGCAGCTCCAACCAGGCGCCACTCAGACGATGAACTCTGACCTTCTGTGGAGATGAGGGCGGCTCTGCAATATCAATCAAAAAATGTGCAGTTGTGTAAGAAAAAGCACTAGAAAAAGAACAAGAGAAGCTCTCTTTTCCCTCTTTTATTCTCCTACACTGTAACATAGTTTCTGCCGATCACAGAAGCACCAACAGTAGCTACTTTTTAAAAGTCAGTTGAAAGCTGTGTTGGCTTTCAGGTGATCTGGGTTGCTTTTATTGTTTTCAATTATGTTTTATCATTGATCTTTTTTTCTACTTGTTTGACCCTGCTTTTATTTGTTCCTGATCTTTTTCATATTTTTAATTAGAGCATTTAAGTATTTAGCCATTTTATTAAACTACTTGTTATTTTATTTTGTGAATGATTTGTACTCCTATGTTTGTATTTTCATTGTTTTCCGTGAAGCCCTCTGGGCTGGAAACAACTTGCATGAAAGGGTCTAAAAATAAAGTTTACAATTATTATTATTATTATTATTATTTGTAAAAACTAAAAAGATGAGTGGACATGGCTATTTCCCTGTTTCATCAAGGTTGACAATAATGTGTCTAGAATTTTGAAAACTTACTCCATCAAAAATCCACCTTCAAACTATTCAGTTACAGTCAAGTTTAAATGTCTTTTATTTTATTTTGGACGGTTGCAGATAAATTTAGCCTGATGTTAAATTACAATCATCAATAAAAGGTACACAACCCACACTAAGCAAACAGACCCATAAATAATGCTAGTTATTATGCAGAAATAGTACTTCAGAAATACTTTTTTTGAGTAAAGAATTGTAATGCCACAGGTTTAAGAACATTGAGTCAAATAATTTAAAAAATGATAATGAATTGATAAAAAATTATAACTAATTGCACGGGTGTATGTACCAAAAAGGACAGCACTTACTTGTACACCCCATTTCAATGGGGTCACCTGACACACGAGAGTATCCCGACATACACACACACTCCTCTGCACCCTCTCCATCTGCTTTGCTATTGGGTGGACATGGGCTACAACCGTCACTCCCATTGGTTGGTTTGTAGGTCCCAGCTCTGCAAGCTGAGTGAAAAAATACATTAAAGAGATAGAACTGAGGAGTCCCCATGTGTGTGTGTATGTGTGTGCGTGCGGATGTGTGTTCGCGTGTGTGCATGCGTGTGTGTGTGTGTGTGTGTGTGTGGAGGAGCAGTTGTAGACATATTACAGACTACAGTTGGCTCAATCCGACGTTACAAGCAATACGTTGGTTTGATGTTGCTATTGTGCTGTTGCTATTTTCCAAATGCGGCCTCATCACTTTGCCCCAGTTATCACACTTACCCACACAGAGTTCCCCGGCCTCCTGGTGCCCTGATACGCACTCACACTGGCCCAGGAGAGGACCCCACAGACCGTTGGCGTGACACTCCCTCCAGGGCGGTGAAATCTCCACCGAATTCTCCACACAAGCTCCGCCCACCAGCTCTGTCCCTCCGGCAACTCTCCCAAAACCGGCCCGGCTTTCGACAAAGCCTGGGCATTCCCAGAAGTACAGCCTGATGGAAGCGATGAACAGGCAGGGGCCGGAGTAGGCGAATCCCAGGTGGAAGCCTTTTCGGTAGCGAGGGCCTAGTGGAAGGCCCTGGCTGAAGTTGAGGCTTTGTTCAATCTCTTCAGTTTCGGCAGTGTGTTGTTTGAAGGGATGCGGGGCACGAAGGCTGAGAACAGGGGTTTCACCCTCGCTGAGACGCCTTGTCAGTGACTTCAATGGCTGTTGTGATTCTTCGACAAACACCAACAAGGGACTCAACTGAGAAGTGACTTCCTCTTCTTGAGTGAAAGTCAGATCCATGAAAAGTATACGGCCATCTTGTCGTGGGATCCATTCACTCCAGAGGGTTCTAAGGCCGCCCTTTGAACTGCAAGCTTGGTAGACGGGGTTTGTAGTCGCTGATCCCAGTTTAATTTGAACCTCATTCCACTGCAATCAAATCCAACAGGAATCTGAGCGGCTTGATACATTGCAAAGGAACAGTGTTGAGAATGCTAAGTTAAGCTAATACATGTTAAGTGTGATCAGGATAAGAGGAAGGAAAGGAACTTCTGTTTTCTATTAGCATTTAAAATTTTCTAAGACAAAAAAAATGCTAAAAAGTTGTGTAAGTCGCTCTGGATAAGAGCATCTGCTAAATGCTTGTAAAAAGTAAAATGTAAAAAGTTGTTCTCTTTTCTATTTTAAGACAGAAAAAGTTTACTCCCTCAGGACTGACTCTGTGAAGATTTAAATGTCATTCTTTACAATCGGTTCTTTGACACTCTACTTCAGCTTTAACAACAGAATACTTTAGTCTTTACCACAGTGTGAAATGTATAATTTCATAATTTGATAATTAATCCTTTAACAATAGTCTTTTGTAATTTATTTCTTGTTCATTCAAAATCAGGGCCTTGGCTATCCCCATTGCCAGTAAGATTTCTACATAAATTACTTTGAAATTGCTCCTGAACTGCCTGTGGCATTATATGTTTTAGAGGCCATCTGTAAAGCACCTGTTCGAACCTGAAAGTCAACACCACGTGTTCCTTTACAAAATGAGATGGAGTTATTTTTCGACTGACTGAGGATTCGAAGCACACCCACAAGAACCACTTCCTAGACAGAACAATATGCTCTCCGTGGTGTAGAAGTGATGTCTGTGAATGAATACTCACTGCCTTTACTGGATCAGACGTCCATTTCAGTTCCGTCTGTTTAACAGTACTAAACAGCTCTTCTAGAAAGAGAGAAGAAGAGACAGGAGGTGGAGAAAGAGTGAGAAATTGTAGTTTATGTCAGTCAATAAGGAAAACATTTAAATATACATCTTTACATATGACTAAAATCTCATGTTTTCTCTGTTTCTTTCATCATATGAACTTCCCCATGGCAATCGGACGAAGGTGAAAAATAACTCAACGTGTCAACAAGCTAATCCGGTTTAAGTAGGACTGCTTTTGTGCTCGGAGAACTCTAAACTCCTGATAATAATGCATAAAATATTGATAATATACATGGTATATGTTATGTAATGATAAAATGCTCGTAGGCTTTGTTGTTATTATTATTATTATTATTATGATGTTTCAGAATCTCAAAGAAGTTTACAGCGAAGGAGGGCAGGCTCATCTCAACCGCCATCAATATGTAGCACTTATCATGGATGCATGGTAGCCATTTTGAACTATAGCCTACAGTTCACCACACATCAGCTTTGATGGAAGGATAATTTAGCCTCTTAAACAGTGGGGATGATTAGAAGGCCAGATGGTTGGGAATTTCTCAAAGACACTGCAGAATCCGCTACTTTTTGCAATCAGTGCCATCTCATCTATAACCTTCCAATTATCTTAGGGTCTATGTGACCCAAAATTACTTTTTGATTTCAAATCTTTAATTTTTTTTAGCAAACGCCTCTCAGACATCTTACAAAATTACAAAATATCTGTAAAAAAAAGATATATGAAACTTTAAAAAAATATTTATATTGACCTGTAAAAAAACTCAACACAAATGGCAGTACAATGTTAACATAATATAAAGTTAAATAGTGATGGCAGGTTAATGACAGGTTAATGGCTCTGTTTCCTACAGCACAGTGTCCCCATCACTGGCCCATCAACAGCACTTCCAGCAGCAAAATAAAAAATATATATGGAAAGTAATATATTGATATTTATTATTGTAAATATATTTAATGCTATAGCATGTAATAAATACCGTATTCCACAATGCAGTCAATAATTGGGCTTACATTAAACAGTAGGCTTTTAAAAATGTTGTTTTAAAAAAAAAAAAAAATGTTTGCTACTTCCTGCCCAAGTACATTTGTTTATGCCAGACAATACTCAAACTGAGGAAAAGTTTAGGAATACAAAATAATTTATGTGCAAAATCATATACGATACACAATATTGTAAATAGAACTTTATGTAAGTACCTCTGTCCCTCTGATTATTATTGAAGAGGAATATGTGAATACTTTGCTACGTCGTTTCATTTAATGTATACCATTGTTATTAATTTAATATAGCCTATGTTTGCATATGAATAAGGACCAACACGAACAAATGATAGTCAATCAGAACCCAAACCAAATGCATTCAGTGAATTATGCTTACTTTTATTAAAATAGCTGTTTGTATTGGGTGTTATTAACCGATTTGCAAAAAAACCTATATTTACATTAATGTGAAAACGACATAAAGTTAATAAAGTAGGTCCTGCCCAATCTGTGCAATACAGAACACCTAAAACACATACCTTCCTCCGGCGAAGGTTGCTCGCATGTTACGGACAAACACATCCGTAGACACAGAGAGAAACGCAGGAGAATAGTGACCACCGCAGCCGTTCCCATATTCATGAAAATTTGCTTAATTAAAAGTGATTTATGACACTTCCAGCTCAGACGGAATGCATTTTTATTCGCGCATTATTTTCGTAGTTCTTGTTTCTTTATTAATGTCAACAATCCGTCAGTGCAACTGTGAGGAATGTTGCTGAGTCTGTATTAAAGTTCCCTCCCACGTCCGGCAGGAGTGTAGCCGAATAGGCTACGTGTTTTTATTTTTTAAGCAGACAATGACCATGTATATATTATATATAAATATAACGAACATTTTAAGGTCAATCAATCAACTAATACGCTGGTCGAACAAAGTTTTTGAATGTAAATCGGATTAATGTTTACCCATATTAATGCTCACTGTATAGAAATATAGGTGACAGGGAATCTTTCATTTCATAGGTAATCAAAAACATGTTTGATGTTTTAGTGCATTCAGGGCCTGATTTACTTAGAACTTTAGCGGGTACAAAAACTTTTAGCACACTCAAAACTAATAAAACAACCAATGATTGTTGAAAAACAAATACTATGATCAATCATTTGTCATGTTATTGGTTTTGCGCGTGCTAAAAGGTTTTGCACACGCTGAAGGTCTTAGTAAATCAGGCCCTTAATGTATTATATTATTAATGTATATTATTTCTGTGGCCAAACTTTGATTGGTGCATGCGCTACTTTATTCTAAATATCAAATATATCGTTTTTTTAATTAAATCAAAGGGAAACAGTTATTAACTCCCCATATTACACTACGTTACAATCACTTGCCAGACGCTCTTACCCTGAGCGACATAGTGTGTGTGTGTGTGTGTGTGTGAGCGTGCTTGTATTCTGCTTCTGGAAGACAAGACCATGTCAGAAGTGCTTGATTCGGTTTGGCCTGTTTATGTCATTCCTTGTCTGGGTCCCTGGCTCAAGACTTTACATAGATTTTTTAGGTTTGTAATCAATGTTTAAAAATGCTGTAATTTCTACATGGTGAAAACAAAATGTATAAAAATATCCTTTAATAAAAGCTGAGAATCTTCACTTTACCCACATGTGAAATGTTTGATTACAAATCTTAAATTGTGGAGTAGCCTACACAAAAATAGCGAGGCCAAATCAAGAAAAAAACTTCTCTTTTCATCGCCTGGGGTCATATGACTTCCTTCACCGCCAGCTTCTGTTTTTAACATTATTTTTTCCCAGGGGTAAACATTTCACAATATACTGGACCAAACACGTTAAAGTTTTACAGTCAATTCCTTTTTACAAGGAATCCTGAAAGGGGGATTATGAACAGTCATGTCGTTGTTGAGATTATTAAAAGTGTGAAATTCCGTTTCATTTCTGAGCTAAATTTCAAAAGCTCCAAAATACATGCAAACTGATTTTGGAAAAGAGGAGTCTCCAGTCGTCTGTGAAGTGAAGCAAATTTCGTCCATTATATGTAAAAAAAGAATAATAATTCTCCCGTTAAAATGAAAATGATAATAGATTGTGGAACAATGTGTGACAGAACAAGGTGGTTTGGACCCAAAATGCACGACTCAGAAACGTGGAACATAATAAATAACCCGCAAGGGTTTTTATTAATAGGAGCGTTCAAGTTCGTAATCAATATCCAAGCAATGGTCATACACAGGAAATCCACAATCAAAGCACAGGTACCAAATCGAGAAGGCAGTCTCATAAACTGTGTCACAGGCAATGGTCGAAATCCAGGGAAAGCTGTCAGCGAAGGCAAAGGTACAGACAAACGGCAGGCAGGCTCGTAGTCAATGTCCGGGCGTGGGTCAGAACCGAAATTCTACCGCGGAGCAGAAGTACCGTAGAGAGCAGGCGATTCTCGTAGGTCAGGCAGTAGTCAAAAATACACAGGCAGGCAGTAAACAGTAGTCAGGGTACAAGCGTGGGTAATAACAGGAATCAGACTTGGCAATAAACGCTCAAAAGTGCAAGACAAGTCAAGGCAACAATTTTGCGAGGAAGTCAGGGAAACACTGGCTTAAATGCAGGTGTAGACAGGTGCAAACACAGCTTGAGAACAGAGAGAAATTAGGAACAGCTTGGGGAAATGAGATGAAGATCATTAGTCAATTAGTCTGTTAGTAATTATCCCATCCTAGCATTAGTAAATTAGTTCATTAGTAAATCACATGAGACATGGTTAGCAGATTAGTGTGTTAGTAATTATCTGACTAGCGTTAGTAAATTAGTAGATTAGTTAACAATAATCAAGAAGGAAGCGAAGCTGGAGACAGAAAGAGAGAGATTGCAAGATCGCAGAAAACATGAACAAATGTGCACAAACAAGTGGGATCGTGACAGTACCCCCCCCCCCCCCCTTAACGACCGACTCCTGGTGGTCCCTTGATCTTGTCGGGATGGGCTCGATGGAAGTTCAGAATGAGAGCCGGATCGAGGATTAAACTGAGGGCAACCCAACAGCATTCCTCCGGCCTGTATCCCTTCCAGTCCACCAGATACTGGAAGCCGCGCCCTCTGCGGTGAATGTCCAACAGTTTCTCTACATCCTAGGCAAGATGATTATCAATAATATGAGGGGGAGGGGGGGCAGGGTCGGGAGGGCACAAGGGGTGGTTAGAAACAGGTTTTACATGGGAAACATGGAAAGTGGGATGAATATTCAAAGAAGTGGGGAGTGACAGTTTAACAGCAGAGGGGTTGATGATGGAGTCTTGAAGGGGCCAATGAATCTGGGTTGGAGCTTGCGTGACGTGGATTGAAGGGGAATGTCCTTAGTGGAGAGCCACACCTTGTCGCCAGGTTTGTAGGCCGATGCCGGTCTACGGTGGCGATCTGCATAGGACTGAGCACGGCTCGGGTGTCCTTCCAGACCTTGAGGCAGCGCCGCATATGGGTGGCGAGGGTGGGAACTGCAATCTCTGCCTCTTGGTCCGGAAAGAGTGGTGGAAGGTATTCCAATTAAATCTCGAACGAAAATTTTCCAGTGGCAGCGCAGGGTAGAGCGTTGTGGGCATACTCTACTCAGGTGAGCATCTTGCTCCAGGAAGAAGGGTTCTTCATGGACACACACTGTAGAGCAGCTCCCAGGTTTTGATTGGCCCTTTTGGTTTGGCCATTGGACTGCGGATGGTATCCAGATGTCAGGCTCACCCTGGCTCCCAGCGCAGAACAGAAAGCATGTCCGCAGGGATGCCATGAATCCTGAAGACCTCTTTAACAAGGACTTCAGCTTTCTCTTGGGCGGAGGGTAATCCAGGCAGGGGAATGAAATAGGCAGCCTTACTGAAACGACCCACAACCACAAGAATGGTGGTATTGCCATCAGAAGGTGGAAGCCTCGTAACAAAGTCTACTCCGATGTGGCTCCAAGGTCGGCTGGGCACAGGTAGTGGTGGGAGTAGACCGGCCAGAGCTTGATGTGACGTCTTGTTTCTGGCACAGGTGGTACAGGCCTTGATGAAGTTTCTGGTGTCAGGAGCCATGGCGCTCCACCAGAACTTCTTCTTCAGAACCGCCATAGTGCGGGTAAAGCCTGGATGGCACGAGAGCAATGAGGAGTGGGCCCATTGCAGAACCTGTGTCCGAGCTTGTCAGGCTCGTTCCTTAGGGCACTCTTGATAACTGCCTCGATCCTCCAAGAGACAGAGGCGACCAAACATGAGGCAGGAAGGATGTTCTCAGGGGTGTCTTTCCCCGAATAAATGTTAAATTGCGTCAGGCTTGATGTTCTTGGAACCAGGTCGGTAGTTCAGGGTAAAATTAAATCTCCCGAAGAACAGAGCCCACCTGGCTTGGCGAGAGTTCAGTTTCTTAGCGGTCTGGAGGTAGGCTAAGTTCTTGTGGTCCGTCCGAATGATTAATGGCACTTCGGACCCCTCGAGCCAGTGTCTCCACTCCTCCAATGCCATCTTGATGGCGAGGAGTTCGCGGTTGCCAACGTCGTAATTCCTCTCCGCAGGGGAAAGTTTGCGCGAGAAGAAAGCACAAGGGTGTAGACAGTTGTCGGTAGGAGAAACTTGGGAAAGTACTGCTCCCACCCCAGAGTCAGAAGCATCCGTCTCTACCACAAACTGGCGGGTGGGGTCTGGGTGGATGAGGATGGGTGCAGAGAAAAATAGCTTCTTAATCTTTTGGAATGTCCCCTCAGCTTCAGGGCTCCAGCGAAAAGCTATGGCAGATAACGTGAGTTTGGTGAGTGGGGTGACGACTTAGCTGTAGCTGTGACTGAATCTTTTGTAGAAGTTGACGAATCCCAGGAAGCGCTGAAGTTGTTTACGAGTCACAGGCGTGGGCCAGTCAGTGACTGCCTGAATCTTCTTGGGATCCGCTCGTGTCTGCCCTCTCCCCAGAATAAAACCTAGGAACTCCACAATGTCGGAGTGGAACACACACTTCTCAGCCTAGACAGTTTGTTCTCCAACAATCTTTGGAGAACCTGTCTTATGTGGTCTTGATGTTCTTGGAAAAGATGAGGATGTCGTCAAGGTATACAAATACAGTTTGGCCCAAAAAGTCACGGAGCACGTCATTGATGAGGGCCTGGAAGACGACTGGGGCATTAGTAAGGCCGAAAGGCATGACCAGGTATTCAAAGTGACCCAGGGGGGTATTGAACGCCGTCTTCCACTCGTCCCCCTCCCGAATATGCACCAAGTGATATGCGTTTCGTAGGTCAAGCTTGGTGAAGACAGTGGCGTCGTGGAGTGGGTGGAAGGCTGAGTCAATGAGCGGTATTGGGTATTTGTTCTTTAAGCTCAGTGTTCATGTCTTGTCTTGGTGAAATTGTTCTGTGACAGAACAAGGTGGTTTGGCCCCAAAATGCACGACTCAGAAACGTGGAATATAATAAATAACCCGCAAGGGTTTTTATTAATAGGAGCGTTCAAGTTCGTAATCAATATCAAACAAGTGGGATCATGACACAATGATTGTAAACACCGGCTGTGTTATGAAATGCAATCTCCATATGAGACACTAAGGGGGTGAAATTCTGTATCTATAGCCTTTAAATAAGTTATTTCCGTATTTTTACATGTCTTTGACAGTGTTTTAATAAAACTGTGAACTTCTGTAATTTTTTTTGTACCAACATTTTACCGTAAAAAATATATATTTTTACAGTTCAAGATATGAGTGAGAGGGTAATGATCCCTAGAATTACTTCACTCCAGTTTTGGTGTATTTCTGTTTTTTTAGGCTGACACAGCAGCGGGAGCCATGGAAACAGACAGGGGGGGGCTGCACAGCCTTGTGGGTACACCACAGAAGTGAAAATGCATGCTCATGCACTTTACATTAACATTTAGCCATTCAGCGCACGCGCTTAGTCAGAGTGACGCACAGGTCTGCGTGTGTAAGGCTAGAGTGCTAGATTAGTGCCAATCCTCAAAGGCAAATCCAAATCAATTATAGGGAAGAGTGAACGCAAGAGAAAATGAGAAATAATGTAAGAATGTTGCAGTTGAGTTTCCAATGAGCAGAGTTGCTACTTGATCCTGAGAGTGGGTTGAAATGATAACATTGTGTGTTAAAAAAAAAAAAGACCCCTCCCATTTCCTATTTGGACAAGAATATTGCATAATTTCCTGCTTGGCATAAATAGCACTGGTGAGGAAAAACTGAACAAGTTGTGTACCCTCTGTCGTGCCATGCACCAGAGATTCATGGCTGGTTTTGCTCAGGGGCAGTCATTCTATGCCTCCTATGAGATACTATGTGCCCCGCTTTCAACTGTCAGCCATAGTGAGGACATGTGACAGGGAGTCTGCAGCCATTGGTCCTGGAGAGCCAGAGGCTCTGCCGGGGCTCGTTGTAACTCTGCACTTAATTAATCAATCAACTCAAAGCAGTTAATTGCACAGTTAACTCACTTCACCTGGTTGCTTGGGTCTGAATTGGGTGCTGATTTTAAGGTGAAAAACCTCCAAAAAAACAGCAGAGCTTGTGGCTGTCCAGCACTAGGGTGGCAGACCTACTGCTCTACAACAATGCAGCCCGTGGACGTAAGCTTCTGTGCCTTTACACAGGGGACTGCTCTAAATCCCAGTCACGGTTCCTCTGGCCTGTCCAGCCTGCAGGACGTATTTATTACATCAAACAGCCGAGTGAAAGACTGTAAAATGCAGTATGTAAGTATGTAAAATGCACATAAAAATGCACATTATAGCTAGCTAAAATGGCGCCATTGACGGTCGCCTCGGTGCGTTGGTGCGCGTTGTTTTGTCTTGTTTTGTTCGTTAATTCAGTGTTTTGTGAAAATACCGTATGCTCGTACAACAGAGAAGAGCTCATAACCATCAGGGCTACAATGCCTGCGGATTTATTTCCCACTTTCATCGCCACATCTGCAAAATTACTGGACATTCTAGTCAAAGGTGCGCTCACCTTTGTTCATGCAGCGAAACGCCGGAGGAGAGGAAGACGAGCCGGTGTGCTAGTGCGTCTCCGCCGACGCGGACATCGCACAGCGTTACCTGGAATATTTCTCTCTAACGTGCGTTCGCTGGGAAACAAACTGGATGAACTTCAGCTACTGTTGGGGAGAAACAGAGACTTCTCTTCATCCTCTGTTTTGTGTTTCACGGAGACGTGGCTGTGTGAAACGATACCGGACTCCGCGCTACAGTTGGCAGGCTTCCAACTTTTCAGAGCGGATCGCGACACAGAACTTTCCGGAAAAACAAAAGGCGGAGGTTTGTGTTTCTACACTAACAGTGGTTGGTGTAACGACGTGACAGTGATCCTACAACACTGTTCTCCTGATCTGGAATCTTTTTTCATTAATTGCAAACCCTTTTATTCGCCCCGTGAGTTCGTATCATTCATTCTGGTCGGTGTTTACATTCCACCGCGGGCCAACGTGCAAGAGGCAGAGCGCACGCTCGCCGACCAGATATTGAGTGTAGAGCGGACAAACCCGGATTCTTTAGTTATTGTCCTCTGTGATTTTAACAAAGGAAATCTCACCCACGAACTCCCCAAATACAGACAATTTATTAAATGCCCGACCAGAGAGGAGAATATTCTAGATCACTGTTACACCACAGTAAGCAGTGCCTACCACGCCGTCCCCCGAGCTGCACTGGGACACTCTGACCACGTCATGGTCCACCTGATTTCTGCATACAGGCAGAAATTAAAGCTGTCTAAACCTGTTGTGAGGACATCAAAGAAGTGGACCAGGGAAGCTGTAGAGGATCTTCAGGCGTGTTTGGACTGCACTGACTGGGATGTTTTCAGGACTGCTTCCAATAATCTGGACGAGCACACAGAGGCTGTGACTTCTTATATCAGCTTCTGTGAGGACAGCTGTGTACCATCATGCACCAGGGTGAGTTATAATAATGACAAACCCTGGTTCACAGCCAAACTCAGACAGTTAAGGTCAGAGAAGGAAGATGCATTTAGGAGTGGGGACAAAGTCACATTTAAAGAGGCAAAGTACAGGTTTGGCAAGGAGGTGCGAGCAGCTAAACGACTGTACTCAGAGAAACTCCAAGACCAGTTCTCAGCCAATGACTCTGCTTCTGTCTGGAAGGGGTTCAGACAGATCACAAACTACAAAGCAAAAACCCCCCACTCCATGAATAACTCACGCCTGGCCAACGACCTGAATGAGTTCTACTGTCGCTTTGAAAGACAATGGGACAGTCCTGACACCACCCCCCGTGACACCATCCCCCGTGACACCATCCACCAGCTTCAGCCCACCACCCCCACCTCAGCGACACCTCTGTCCTTACTGGAGAGAGATGTGAACAGGGTGTTCAAGAGGATTAACCCCCGCAAAGCAGCAGGGCCGGACTCTGTCTCTCCATCCACCCTGAAGCACTGTGCTGATCAGCTGGCTCCGGTGTTCACAGACATTTTCAACACTTCTCTGGAGACTTGCCATGTACCCATCTGCTTCAAGTCCTCCACTATCATCCCCGTCCCTAAAAAGCCAAAGATCACAGGACTTAATGACTACAGACCCGTTGCCCTGACCTCCTATGCCAGGATCCTGTTTGTGGACTTCAGCTCTGCCTTCAACACAATTATCCCATCTCTGCTACAGGACAAGCTCTTCCAGATGGGCGTGCCTGACTCCACCTGCAGGTGGATCACAGACTTCCTGTCTGACAGGAGGCAGCGCGTGAGGCTGGGGAAACACATCTCTGACTCCCGGACCATCAGCACCGGTTCCCCCCAAGGCTGCGTTATTTCCCCTGTGCTATACTCCCTGTACACAAACAACTGCACCTCCAGTCACCAGTCTGTCAAGCTCCTGAAGTTCGCGGACGACACCACCCTCATCGGACTCATCTCTGGTGGGGATGAGTCTGCCTACAGGAGGGAGATCGACCATCTGGCGGACTGGTGCAGTCAGAACAACCTGGAGCTCAATGCTGCAAAGACAGTGGAGATAGTGGTGGACTTCAGGAATAACCCAGCCCCACTCATCCCCATCTCCCTGAGAGACTCCACAGTTGACATTGTGGAGTCCTGCCGCTTCCTGGGAACCTTCATCTCCCAGGACCTCAAGTGGGAGCTGAACATCAGCTCCATCACTAGAAAAGCCCAGCAGAGGTTGTTCTTCCTGCGGCAGCTGAAGAAGTTCAACCTGCCAAAGACGATGATGGTCCACTTCTACTCTACCATCATCAGACTGCAGCGTATCATCCGCTCTGCGGAGAGGGTGATTGGCTGCAACCTGCCATCTCTCCAGGACCTGTATGCCTCCAGGACCCGGAGGCGTGCAGGCAAGATTGTGGCCGACCCCTCTCACCCCGGTCATAGTCTGTTCGTAACACTTCCCTCTGGCAGGAGGCTGCGGTCCATCAGGACCAAAACCTCTCGCCATAAAAACAGTTTCTTTCCTTCTGCAGTTAGCCTTATCAACAAGGCCCGGGACCCCCTCCGACACAGACACAGACTCTATCCCGCCTCATAGACACTTTACCTACTTCCCACTGTAAAAAATTTCACTGTAATTATATCCATACTTTTAGTTTTATTTATATTTTTACTTATATTTTTACTTATATTTTTCATTTTTATCTGCATATATTATATATTATATTATCTTTGAAACTTGCACTACTTGTTTATGTGTTTTGTTGTTGTTTTTGTTTTATGTTTTATGTTATGTTTTATGTTTTATATTATATTATTTTATTTTATGTTGGTTTATGTACGCACCAACAACCACAGTGAATTCCTCGTATGTAAATACTTGGCGAATAAAGGGATTCTGATTCTGATTCTGATAAAAGCAGAACGCATTGATTGGTAAATTCTCTTTTACATATATTTCATTGAAAACAGTACAAAGAAAAGATATTTAATGTTTTACCTTATAAGCTTTATAGATTTTTGTAAATATACGCTAATTCCGAATTTGATGCCTGCAACACGTTCCAAAAAAGTTGGGACAGGGGCAAAAAAAGACTGGGAAGTTAAAAAAACACCTGTTTGGAACATTTCACAGGTAAACAGGTGATGCTATCATAACTGGGTATAAAAGGATATCAAAAGACTGTTGATATCTTATTTTAAGGTACTCTTACAAGCAATACTATAATTTCTCTGCATTTGCATGGACCTCTATGTGAATTGGGGGCTTAGATTATGTACCATATGCATATTTGTGTATTGTATTTTAATTTATCAAATAAACTCAATCAATCAACCTAACCATTAATACTTATATAACAACAATTTAATCTGATGTGTATATATATATTTATATACTGTGTGTTCCAGCCTTTGATAGGACTGTACTTGTACGTGTGTTGCAGCCTTTGATAGGACTGTACTTGTACGTGTGTTACAGCCTTTGATAGGACTGTACCTGTACGTGTGTTACAGCCTTTGATAGGACTGTACCTGTACGTGATAGGACTGTACTTGTACGTGTGTTGCAGCCTTTGATAGGACTGTACTTGTACGTGTGTTACAGCCTTTGATAGGACTGTACCTGTACGTGTGTTACAGCCTTTGATAGGACTGTACCTGTACGTGATAGGACTGTACTTGTACGTGTGTTACAGCCTTTGATAGGACTGTACTTGTACGTGTGTTGCAGCCTTTGATAGGACTGTACCTGTACGTGTGTTGCAGCCTTTGATAGGACTGTACCTGTACGTGTGTTGCAGCCTTTGATAGGACTGTACTTGTACGTGTGTTACAGCCTTTGATAGGACTGTACTTGTACGTGTGTTGCAGCCTTTGATAGGACTGTACTTGTACGTGTGTTACAGCCTTTGATAGGACTGTACTTGTACGTGTGTTGCAGCCTTTGATAGGACTGTACTTGTACGTGTGTTACAGCCTTTAATAGGACTGTACTTGTACGTGTGTTGCAGCCTTTGATAGGACTGTACCTGTACGTGTGTTGCAGCCTTTGATAGGACTGTACTTGTACGTGTGTTACAGCCTTTGATAGGACTGTACCTGTACGTGTGTTACAGCCTTTGATAGGACTGTACCTGTACGTGTGTTACAGCCTTTGATAGGACTGTACTTGTACGTGTGTTGCAGCCTTTGATAGGACTGTACTTGTACGTGTGTTACAGCCTTTGATAGGACTGTACTTGTACGTGTGTTACAGCCTTTGATAGGACTGTACTTGTACGTGTGTTACAGCCTTTGATAGGACTGTACCTGTACGTGTGTTACAGCCTTTGATAGGACTGTACCTGTACGTGTGTTACAGCCTTTGATAGGACTGTACTTGTACGTGTGTTGCAGCCTTTGATATGACTGTACCTGTACGTGTGTTGCAGCCTTTGATATGACTGTACCTGTACGTGTGTTGTAGCCTTTGATATGACTGTACCTGTACGTGTGTTGCGGCCTTTGATAGGACTGAAGGATATGTTTATAATATTCCTTAATGCAGTGGCCGTTGAATCCAAAATATTGGTTATTCAAAAATTAAACAAGAACCTGCTAAAATAATAATCATAATAAAGAGGAGTAGCCTTGGAGTATTCAAATGGCTTTATTTCCCCAAACTATAATTTTTATAAATAGTGCAAATACAATATTTAATGTAGATGATGAGATTTTCAGAACAAACTGCACATCTGAAGGGCAGTAATTTCCCCCGCACTCAAAGTGTAAACACATGCTGCACCGTTTTAGAATAAAACCAACTGAAAAGGTTTGAGGTCTCTAAGAGAAACACAATTCTTTTCAAAAATCAAACGTTCACTATTCGTTTATCCACACTTTTATCTTTCATCATATTAGTAATTTCTCAAAACATCTGCCGTACGTAACATCTTGAGCCTGTCCTTGAAATATTGCCCAAATTTACAATTTTATGGCATCGTATGAACACTATGAGGTAAGTATAAATGGGTCATTACTAACTTAATTTGTAAGCTAGTATAATTAATGTAGGTTGCTTGAGAATAATTGTCAATGCAAAAACCAGACACTCCACTACAGTGTATATAAGATACATATTTTAAAATGCCTTCATTGCCGATTTTCTTTTCAAAATTGGCAACCATGAGAATTCCGTTTCCGTGACTACGGAATGGACAGCTAATTCACAAGGACATTTAGGGATTCTCTATTGAAAGCAACAACAAAAACAATCAAAAGATAAAACCCAAAATAATACAGAACACCGAATCCAGGGACAGTGATTGGTTAATCTCATCATGCATTTCTCTGACAGACTCTCCTTGGTGTGCATTTACTCGGTCCAACCTTCCATCATCCAGCAAGGCTTCCAGAACTTTACTTCATGTATTGTATTAGGCTGTAACACTAAGGTAAAGCACTTTAAATAAAATCCTGGGGTGTCTGGGCTAAAAGAGAACCCAAGCAGGTGGACAGAACAGTAGATGTAGTATAATTATGTAGGTTATGTAGTGGAGGCAGAAACTCTAGGTGTTTTCAAGACCAGGCTTGATATGGTGATGGATGCTATCTAGGTTGTAGGAGAGCACTAGGTACCCTTTAGTGGTAGGAAGATGGCGAGCATTGTTGGGCTGAATGGCCTGTTCATGTCATTAAGTTATGTTATGTTAATTCTCTCTGTTATTAAATTATATAAATGGCAAGTAGATATTTCTAGCCTAGCTAAAGTCAAAAACCACAAAAACAACCAAAAAGAAAGTTATATAAAAGAAAATACCTGCCCAGTACCCTTTATATTCTTTCTGTAATCAGGGTGGATATACGGGACATTGGAGGTTTATAAATCACTGTAGCACTTCTCCTCTATGCTCTCTGCAGTAACATCAGTTTAGAGCAATACTTGTTTGATTTTGCTGAATAGTTATTGCAGGTCTGTCTACCCAAGGGTTCGAGCCCAGAATCACCTGAGGGCAATCTAAAAGAGTTCTGTACCCCAGATTCATTCAATAAATAAAAAAAATAAATAGACGTGATAGGTTAAGAGGACCCCTTGTCAACTTGTCAAAGTCAATCCAAAACAAAATTAAGTTCTCACCTCCAGCCTTTCCATCACAGATCGTCAGTAATACACATTACAGATCGTCAGTAATACACATTACAGATCGTCAGTAATACACATTACGCTCGTCAATATACACAACAATCAAAATACTGCTGTGAGCAAAGCCTGGTAGGACTATATTTGGGAACAAAAATGTGTTTGTTTGACATGAATTAAAAAGGCAGTGGGACTAATGCGTATTCAGAGCACAGTGTATTCGTGTGCGACGAGAGTTCATTACCCGTCGTTCCACACCAAGGCCTTGAGTGTCACAAACTCTACACACACCAATATATAAAATTTTAAAAAAGTCACTAATGGAGGAGGGCTGTAACAGATCAGGGCAGCAAGTACATTTGTGTGCAGATTTAAAACTTCCCCATTTAATTCTGACCCTAAAATGGGGGGGGGGTGATCGGGTTGGGGGTGTTGGTTGATAATGGCACCAGATCTCCGAGCTGCAGGAAGACGTGACCGTGGCTTGACAGCAAATTCCAGCCCCACGTATGGCAGATGTGAGAGAGGAGAGGCAGGGGGTGCATTCACAGGTTAGGGGGGGTCCCCTCACTGCAGCGAACATTTCTCTTTTCGGCCGTACTTCTTACGCCTCTGTTCCAAACCTCGCTCGAGCCTCTCGTCTTCTTCCAGGGCCCTGTGTACCAAGCAGAGAGACACCGTCACAGTGGAGCATGTATTATCTCAACAAAAAACACACAAAAATGCCACGTTACTCAAGCATACAAAGTACTGCCTATAAGTCATTAAAACTGGCTAAATCTAGCCCTGCCGTTAAAAGTATCGATATCAAAAGGAGGCCACGTTACAACAAACAATATTAGCTATCTTAGCTTGCACAAAGTAAACAAGCTCTATTCCAAAACAATGCTACCTGTTTCCTAAACTATTTAATGTAACTTGGCCCTGTCTTTTCTTCATCTCACCCTTAGAAGAGAATGTGGTCATTCAAACATACATGCCATCGCAATTTATAGAGATATTCTCAGTCACAGTGGATCACAGACATAGTCCCAGTCACAGTGGAGCACATATTATATATAGAGACATTCTCAGTCACAGTGGAAGACAGAGAGACATTTCTGGCCCGTGGATGTGTATGTGACTCTGGCCTGTGTGTGTCGGGTCGGCTTGTCCATGGATGTGTATGTGACTCTGGTCTGTGTGTGTCGGGTCGGCTTGTCCATGGATGTGTATGTGACTCTGGCCTGTGTGTGTCAGGTCGGCTTGTCCATGGATGTGTATGTGACTCTGGCCTGTGTGTGTCAGGTCGGCTTGTCCATGGATGTGTATGTGACTCTGGCCTGTGTGTGTCAGGTCGGCTTGTCCATGGATGTGTATGTGACTCTGGCCTGTGTGTGTCAGGTCGGCTTGTCCATGGATGTGTATGTGACTCTGGCCTGTGTGTGTCGGGTCGGCTTGTCCATGGATGTGTATGTGACTCTGGCCTGTGTGTGTCGGGTCGGCTTGTCCATGGATGTGTATGTGACTCTGGCCTGTGTGTGTCAGGTCGGCTTGTGCATGGATGTGTATGTGACTCTGGCCTGTGTGTGTCGGGTCGGCTTGTCCATGGATGTGTATGTGACTCTGGCCTGTGTGTGTCAGGTCGGCTTGTGCATGGATGTGTATGTGACTCTGGCCTGTGTGTGTCGGGTCGGCTTGTGCATGGATGTGTATGTGACTCTGGCCTGTGTGTGTCGGGTCGGCTTGTGCATGGATGTGTATGTGACTCTGGCCTGTGTGTGTCGGGTCGGCTTGTCCGTGGATGTGTATGTGACTCTGGCCTGTGTGTGTCGGGTCGGCTTGTGCGTCTCTCTCACCCCCTCTCTTTAGCATCCATGTCTCGAACTAGCTCGTCCCTCTGGTTGACCAGCGACACCAGCTCGTGCAGCAAGAGCTGCTCCCTGTGCTGATGGGCCGGAGTCTTCTTCCAATCTGGAGAGAGAGAGAGAGAGAGAAGGGAGGGAGGGAGGAGGGAGGAGGGAGGAGGGAGAGAAAAAGAAGGGAAGGAGGGAGAGAGAGAGAGAGAAGGGAGAGAGATGATGGGAGGGAGAAAGAGTGAAGGGGAGAGGGAGTGAGAGAGGGGGGGAAGGGGAGAGGGAAAGATAGAAGAAAAGAGAGCAGTGAAAAAAGAGTGCAGAGAAGAGGAGAGCGAAAGAATAGAGTGGAAAAAAGAAACACATTGTAATTATAGAAAATAACATGAGTAGGGGGTTTAAACAGTGGATTTTAACTGCACTTGAAAGTGATGTGTTCAACGGAGCTTTCAGTGTGTGTTAGTTTGTGTTCAAACAGATTGCCTTGGACTTAATTCACCAGTTAATTAGTTAATTAGTTAATTAGTTAATTAGGCATACATGTGCATTTTGATCAGTTATAGTCATTTACTGGAGGAAAGGAACCCCTGAACATGGGAGTGTCCTTCCTGTGTCATGATCCCACGTGTTTGTGCACATTTGTTCATGTTTTCTGCGATCTCGCATTCTCTCTCTCTCTTTCTTTCTGTCTCCAGCTTCGCTTCCTTCTTGATTATTGTTAACTAATCTACTAATTTACTAACACTAGTCAGATAATTACTAACACACTAATCTGCTAACCATGTCTCGTGTGATTTACTAATTAACTAATTTACTAACGCTAGGATGGGATATTTACTAACAGACTAATTGACTAATGATCTTCGTCTCGTTTTCCCAAGCTGTTCCTAATTTCTCTCTGTTCTCAAGCTAAGTGTTTGCACCTGTCTACACCTGCATTTAAGCCAGTGGTTCCCTGTCTTCCTCGTGAAATTGTTGCCTTGACTTGTACTTTTGAGCATTTATTTCCAAGCATAATTCTTGTTATTACCCACGCCTGCACCATGACTACTGTTTACTGCCTGCCTGTGTATTTTTGACTACTGCCTGCCTGACCTACGAGAATCGCCTGCTGTCTACGGTACTTCTGCTCCGCGGTAGAACTTCGGTTCTGACCCACGCCCGGACATTGACTACGAGCCTGTCTGCCGTTTGTCTGTACCTTTTACCTTCGCTGACAGCTTTCCCTGGATTTCGACCATTGCCTGTGACACCGTTAATGAGACTGCCTTCTCGATTCTGTACCTGTGCTTTGATTGTGGATTTCCTGTGTATGACCATTGCTTGGATATTGATTACGAACTTGAACGCTCCTATTAATAAAGACCCTTGCAGGTTATTTATTATATTCCACGTTTCTGAGTCGTGCATTTTGGGTCAAAACCACCTTGTTCTGTCACAACCTGGGAGTTGAACCTGCAACCTCTGGGTAACAAGCCCAGTACTACAGTGCCACAAAACTGCAGAACACACTTCCCCACTCTAGATACAGCGTGCAATAAATATGTATTGTGCAATAACACTTTTTCCAGCGTAAATATAGCAACCCTATTTCTGTGGAAAATCACGAATGAGGCTGTAAACCCCCCGCCCCATGACTGTGGTTATTGGGTAACTTCCTCCACTGTCAGAATGGAAACTGCATGTTTTAATTAAGCAATAAGATACGAGTGAATATAGTCACGGCTAAAGGGCCACAGGCATGATGCAAAGCTCGTGTTTTTTTGTTATTGGGCCAATAATGCATTATAAAACTAGTATATAAAATTATTTCCATCCTGGATGCCGATTGGCTGAGTGAGTTTTTGTGTAGGCTACAGGTTACAGTAATTTTAAACCCAAAAGATGTTCAAATCCCATAACACCATTACTGTTTTGCCTAGCAACGTGTTCCGTTCAATACATGCCAGGACTATATTATCGGGTGTAAAAATAATAGTGTCATAAATTAATTGTTTTTATTCGTTGTATCCATTTTATAATTAAGTAATATGGCACTCGAGGCCGTGCTGTACGAATGCAATCATGATGAATCTGTATGTTGCACAGCTGTTTTGCATAGACATACCTCAATCATCTAGTTAGCTTGCTTATATTTTTCTGATATTCTGATGTCTAAAATATTTTTGTTCTATTCCATTGTAACTGACAATAACAATATTACATATACATAATATGAATGGATGTTTCTTGATATACTTTTCTTGATATACGATCATTCATACTTTGGAATTGCATAATCCTTTTGCAATGTTATTTTTTCAACCAAGCCTGGAGCTCTTCACTGGGCGATCCAGTTTTTCAACAACAAAAGATGCAAAACAACTCCTGGAAAGTTAACTTCTGATTGCAAAGTTTTTGTTTTATATAAAGTTTTATACCCCCTATTTCTTCCGAATTGGATCACCAAAATCACATTCACCAGCCACGGTGATTACCGAAACCCCTGCTAGGAGTTCGGAAAAGCACGCACAGGCAGGTGTTCTCAGAAACGTTATATCAAGCCTCTGCTTCTTTTCACACCGTAGTCGGCAAGTTGACTTGCCCAGACATGACTTGGAAGAAGACAGTTTGCATGCAGCTTTAAAGCCCCAGGGAACAAAGCCTAAAATCGTTAAAATGTACATATGATATCAAACTTGAGTGTGTTATTAAGCATCCACCAAAGTTTGAATTAAAAAATTAAAAAATTTAACTGCTCAAAAACAGCTGAATTAGCCGATCAGACCTGTATAAGGACGGTCGGAGCGTGGTCGTAATATCCTAATGAGAACGCTTGATTTCTGTCCAAGAAGACACTCGTCATCACACATAACAAAAATACTAAATAGCGGAGAGAATCGGGGTTGTACAAACCTACCAACACTGAATTTGAGAGTGTAGAAATTCCACAAGCAGATAACCCGCGTTCTCTGGCTTCACAGGTCGCTTCTTAACTTTGTTATTACATTTGTTTCTTCCAATAAATATGTGGGTATTGCTGCTAGTTAGCTAGCTAGTTGACGTTGGGTAGCTCGCATGTTGAATGCATTTTTACACAGTCTATGGTTGAATGCCATGTAATTGTTTGGTTGGTTACCCAGTCGACTAAAGCTCCGCTTCAGCTCTGTGCCTTAAAAAGATGAGACGGCATATGTGACATTATTATCTAACGTTAAGATACGCGTAACGTTACTGAAATCCACAGGGCTAGCTAACACACTGGCTGTGTTCGAATGAGGCATTAATGCAGGGACGCATTCATTTTGACAAATGCTGGTGGGAGGGACAAGCGACTCAGTCTTGTGATTGGTATGGGATTAGTGACGTCACAAATCCCACTTATAGTACCGCCCAACTTCAATCCAAAAACAAGGGCAAAAAACACCTGTATCTCTGGAATTCACGAAGTAATTATTATTTTTCTTAAAGTATATGCATATTGTATGTCCACAAGACCCAAATTAACCTAATTAGAAGGCAATCATGAAACTTTGTTCCCTGGAGCTTTAAGCAAGCTGACTGACCAGCAGGGGTCGCTGTTGAGCAATAAAACGCGTTCATCTCTGTCGAATGAATCCCTCCCTCCTCCGGCCAATAATGCAGTCAGCACTGACACAGTCCGGACTCTGTACCAGACTGTGGGGCACATCAACACACTGGAACAAGTGCTGTATCTAAAATGAGCTCTCACACAGGTCCCTCATTGTACAGTTTATATTTTGTTTAAATAGAACAAGAGCAGACAGGACCACCCTTCTTTTGTATTTTTGCTGTAGTAAGACAGGTTAACAGATAAAGGAGGTATGCCATGGCTGGGGATCGGACCCGTGTTCGAACACGCTGGGGGGGGTGGGGATATTATACATGACTCAATAGTTGGCCCCCCTACAGGCTGCGCCTCACCTTTAGCATTTATAATGCCATTAAAATGTACATTATCCTATTCTCAATATGCAGTGACAAAAAAAGTCCAAGTATATGAAGATAAGGGCCCATTCACTCATGAACAGGATTAAGGTAAAGGAAGCTAGTTTGGGCCCTGTGTTGTGTTCAGGGGGTCTGACCTTCAACGGCCATCATGGCTCGCAGCTCTTGGTTCAACAGCTCAAATTTACTCTCCAAGTCCTGCTCCTCCTGACTGTGGAGCAGAAGGGAATAGCCATTAGAGAAAAAGAGAGAGAGATAGTGAGGGGGGAGAAGGAGAAAGAGACAGTGGGAGACAAAAAAGGAAAGATGCTGAAAGAGGGGCAGACAGAGGCAGACAAGAAGAGTGAGAAAAAAAAGAAAAGAAAGTTGAACTGACAGAAACTGCATAGAACACTAACCGCATAGAACAGTAACCACATAGAACGAAAACTGCATAGAACAGTAACTGCATAGAACAGTAAATGCATAGAACAGTAACAGCATAGAACAGTAAACACATTGAACAGTAACCGCATAGAACAGTAAACGCATAGAACAGTAACCGCATAGAACAGTAAACACATAGAACAGTAAACGCATAGAACAGTAAACACATAGAACAGTAACTGAATAGTAGAGGGGGAGACTCACAGCAGCTGCAGGTGGTCCTGTCTACGGATGAGTGCGTTCTTCTTATTCACAAGATTGAACCACTCCTGAATCAGTCTCTCTTCTTCCACTCGGTCACTTCCTGGGGGAGCAGAACTCATGCCATCGCTAACAAGCACTCATAACCCTGTTACAATGCTAACATGTTGAAATGTACAAACCCCCATTCCAAAAAAGTTGGAACAGTATGTAAAATGCACATAAAAGCAGAAAGCAAATTCTCTTTTACATATATTTAATTGAAAACAGTACAAAGAAAAGATATTTAATGTTTTACCTTATCAACTTTATAGATTTTTGTAAATAGATGCTAATTCCGAATTTGATACCTGCAACACGTTCCAAAAAAGTTGGGACAGGGGCAAAAAAAGACTGGGAAGTTCAAAAAACACCTGTTTGGTACATTCCACAGGTAAACAGGTGATGCCATCATGACTGGGTATAAAAGGACATCAAAAGACTCTTGAAATGACAAGCGATACTATAGCCTCTCTGCATTTGAATGGATCTATGGGAATTGGGGGGGTGGGACTAGATTAAGCTGTAACTTACATGGGAATAGTATGTAATAGCTGTAAATTACATGGAAAATATCTCCTGACTTATTTTTCCATAGAGTTCAATAGGAAAATCAGTCAGGAGAAACAACCTTTCAAGTGATCCATCCATATCGACTGTATATCTGGCAGCAGAGTGATGGTTTGAGGCTCGTTTGATACCTCAGACCCTTGATGACTTACAGCCATTTAGCCAACCACGGGTTCCATACTATTCCCATGTAATTTACATCTTAATCTAGTCCCACCCCCCAATTCCCATAGAGATCCATTAAAATGTAGAGAGGTTATAGTATCGCTTGTAAGAATACCTGAAAATAAGATATCAATAGGCTTTTGATATCCTTTTATACCCAGTCATGATAGCATCACCTGTTTACCTGTGGAATGTTCCAAACAGGTGTTTTTTAAACTTCACAGTTTTTAGTTTTTTTTGCCCCTGTCCCAATTTTTTGAACGTGTTGCAGGCATCAAATTTCGGAAATAGCGTATATTTACAAAAATCAGTTGATAAGGTAAAACATTAACCTAATCTTTTTTTTATACTGTTTTCAATTAAATATATGTACAAATCCCTGCTTTCTGCGTTTATGTGCATTTTACATACTGTCACAACTTTTTTGAAATTAGGGTTTGTATTTAATAGTATTTTTTGTTTTGTTAAATTACAGGGAATTCTTTAAAAAAGATTTGCCGATAAATTAAATAATGTGTTCTGTAAAATAACAGAAATGGATACAACCACCAGAATTACAGTGATATACCGTATTGGTGGTCATGAAAATAAATGTTTTCTTACAGTTAATCTTTGTTATCCAGTCTAACGGTATTCCCTTGTTTTTCCAGGACCCATTTTGCCAGATTATTATTTGTATTTTTTATAAAAATATTTTACAGTGTGCTACAACCCCTCACCTGATTCCATCAGCTCTCTGAGGGTTCTCTCCACAACACCTGCCCTGCTGTCTATTTGCCTCTGTTCATTCTCCAAGGCCTGCATCTCATTCAGTACATACTGACTGATGTCCTGCATCACAGAAACACACTTTAATATGCACACACACACACATACGTACAACATACACACACCCAAACACACATGCACACACACACGCACGCACATACACACACACGTGCATATACACAATGGCACATACACAAGACACGTACATACACACACACACACACACACACACACACACACATACATACGCAATCAACCAACCTGGTTCTCTTCCGCCAGGTAGCTCCTCTCACTGGAGACTCCAGCCTCAGACCTTTCTACAACACAGAACACATATATGCAGAGTGAACACACACACACACACACACACACACACACACACACACACACACACACACACACACACACTGTTTCATTGGCCAGCCTCCTCCTCTAACACCATCTTTTACCAACCTAAAGAATCAGCATGAAAATAGAAATAGATGTATAGTCCATTTTGAATGGAAATGACTAGAAATAAATGCATAATATGATTAAGTAACTATTTTGCCACTGAATTTAATATATAAACTGAATCAATCAAGAAGTATTTGCTGGGAGAAAAAAAATGCCACGTACACACGGTTCTCCAGGAGCTGAGATTGACACCACTAGGATAAAGTATACTTAAATATCTGACCATGCTCTTCATAAGAGTTCCTCCTACCTGGCTCCTGATGCTCTCTTGTGGATGGAGGGGAATTATACGCTGCACTTTCTGTCTGCCCTGGAGTGACCTAGGAAGTGACATCACAGAGTCAGTTACTTCCCAAAACACACGGAATGACAGAGGGATAGCCTGATATGTGAGGAAGACTGAGAGGAAGAGGGATAGCCAAGAAAGGACAGAATTACAAGCAGCCCATTAAAACTGTTCAGTATGGAATGCTGGAATGTTGCTGACTAGACAAAGGGGCATTTACAGAAAGAACATGGCTGATTGACGTGATTAGATTCAAAGCCTTTAAAGACAATCATTTTCAAACATAAGGCTGGAAATCTTGAATGTTTTTTGCCCCAAAAGGGTGTAGCAGCTGGTAGTGCCTGCAGGCCGAGTGAAAAAGAAAGAGGGGGAACGAACAGGAAGCAGAAAGAGGTAAGAGAAAAGGAGGTGCAATACCTCCGTGCCACTCTGGAGGGCGCTGTGCTGCTCAGGCGATTCTGCTTCTTCCATAGACTCGCCCTTCAGCTTTGACCGCCGTTTCTTCACCAGGTCCGCATCCTTCACGCGGGCAAATTTACCGGCGGCGGGGTGCGTCCTGGGTGGGGCGACGGGAGGGCCACCTGGCTGGCTTGGCATCCCGCTCTCCTCTGATCTCAACGCTCGCTTGCTACGAGGAGGCGGCACCAGGTCTGCGCCCTTGCCATTTGTGTCCAGGCACATGCCCCCCGCCTGCAGCCTCTCTGTGCAGTACCGGACCGCGGCCTCAGTGTCGTGGTCCTGGGGCTCCCCCACGGAGTAACTGGACTGGCTGCTGTTGCGCTCGATCTGTAGGACGCTCAGCAGCTGCCCGGTGAAGTGGGTCCGGATCTGGTTCAGGTAGGTCATCACGATCAGCCGGTCCGGAATCTTCAGCAGAACCATGTCCGAGGGCTCCAGCAGGCGTGAAATTCCCAGCTCCGCAAAGCCGTCAAACGCCTGAGGGAGGGGAAGGGATGGTGGGAAAAGAGCTTAGTTTGACCATTAAATCCCAGCTCCGCAAAGCCGTCAAACGCCTGAGGGAGGGGAAGGGACGGTGGGAAAAGAGCTTAGTTTGACCATTAAAAAAAATTATGGATTTGTTTCCTGAGGAATTTCCTTTCATTTATTCTATATACACCAGTGGTTCCCAACCCTGTTTCTGGAGCTCCTGTAGGCTTTTGTTTCAACCGTCATTTGGCACATCTGATTCTAATTAGCAGGTCAAACAGAGATCTTCAGCTGTTGAACGTGGTGTGGATTTTTAGCGCTGGAGTGAAAACCTACAGGATGGTAGATCTCCAGGAACAGGGTTGGGGACGACTGATATACGCTGTATTTTATAGTCGTGATAAGAGCACCTGCTCTTACATGTAAAAGTAATAAAAGTAAATGCTAATTATTAAACAGAGACGCTCTTATGATCAGAGGAAAAGATGGTTTAGTCACCTTCTTGTTGTTCAGCTTGATGTTGTATGGATCCAGCATTTCAAAGTTTCTACGAAATAGGAAATATTTTTAAATGTTTGTACCTTTTGTGGGTGAATCCATAAAGACTTAATTTCAACATAAAATTGAAACATTGGAAAATATTTCACAAAAAGTTTAAAAAAAAAAAATTATTTAGCCGATTCTCATATTCAGACAGTTAATTTAAAAAAAAGAAATTTTCCGGAGAAGCTTGTCATTTGGCTGAGATGCAGAGGTGATTTCACGACACTGCTTGAGGGAAACTTACACCTTGTCCGGATGGAAGTGGTTCAGGATGGCACAGAAGGCCAAGCCATTGCGCCAAGAGGTGCTGAAGTTGGAGATCTTCACCCCCTTGTGACCCATAGTGACCGCCTGACACCACTCGAGCAGGGACTGCGTGGAACTGACCAGGTCAGTACTGGTCATGGTCACATCAGGACTTGACATCTTGTCAAGTGCAGAGAGAAGAGACAGCGATTCACTTACTGTACAAATGGTCTGATTCTATTTCAGCTCAAAGTGGAAGCGTCTTTTTAAAAAAACTTATCATACTTCACACAACATTTTTGCTTTGTTCCCCAGAAGCAAACGGAAATAAAACAACTGATGTGCAAACAAAAATGTATTGCCTTGCCATTTTGATTTGGAGATGTGGAGAAAACAATACAAGCCTTATTAGTCACGACAACAGAAAGTTGTCTGTAGCAAAGCTGCTGTTATCATATTGCTAGACACATGAGGTGGCAGGGATGAATGTTAAGGAACAGAAAAAAGTAACATTAATAGGCTTAATTAAATTAATTAATTTTTTGCATAGTGTTTTGGCAAGTGTTTTGGATTACAAAAACATGTTGCAGTGAAAATATCTTCCAAAATATAAATTATAGCTGCATTGTAGAATATTCAGTATAGTAGAATATATGGTTCTTAAGATTGAGACCAGACACTGATGTTCCCTACAGGGGACAGTAATTAATTGCCGGGTCTTTGGAGGATATGAGGATAAATGTATTACACAGACAGAAATACACACAGTGGTCGGAGGTTGGGCATCATCTGAGAAGGTGGTGCTTAAGCGTTTCTTCACCCGGGGCATTGGCACCGGAAAGCCCCCGGCCACCTGTGCCCTCCGTGGGTCCTCAGATCTGAAAGGTGCAAACAGAGTGGCGTCAGCATAACAAAACTGAGGTAACAGAACACTGCGCCATCTTGCGGCAACAGCTTAGGACAAAGAAGTATACTTTCTCACCAACTCACGACTTCAAAAGGATTTCAAACCATTTCAAAAGGAAACCAGTGCTCGGTGTTTTTGCTGCAGTGACTGCTGCTCACAATACAGCCGGATTTGATCCATTTCTTCTTTGATCTACTTGTTTTATATCTACTTATATTTCTACTGTGCTTTGTGTGTCCATAATATCAGCACCCTTGCACCAGTTAATCAACATTCATTCAAACATTATCATTGTAGAGTATAAAAATGATGCATACATTGGAAAGGAGACGTCAACTAAGTTACCTTACTACACAAATCAATAACTAAAATCAATATTCAAAATTAAATTGCAGGTGTTTTCATGACTTGAATATCTGATCATGATGCCACAATTATCGCAGGAAGCATAGATTTCATTTTCCCAGTCCATTATATCTTTCAATCACAAATACTTTTCTAACCCCAATATACACTGTAGACTGGTTGCAGCAGCATAAGGATATAACTATACAAGAAACATACATTCTATCATGTTGCAATCAAAACAAAACAAAAATGCTCCTGCTAAGAACAGTCCTAAACTAAGTGACAAGATGATTTTAGACCACAATAGACATTCAATGCTCATAATGTTAAGAACAGTTCTAAACCAAATGACAAAAAGATTTTATAGACATCCAACTCTTATAATACACACTGGATGCTTATCATTGTGCATCCATTACTTACCTGTCTTCACCAAAGGTACCAGTAGATGTACTCATTGTCACTTCCTCCCATCCTTCCAACTCCATCTCCTCCCTTACAGTATCTGCTTTTAAAACCATCTCTGATTCTTTCTCCTTCTCATGAGCCCCATCCGCTGCGGAAGCAATCAAGGTGAGGTCGTCTTTGGTTTGGGGACGAAGGGTTGAGTCCAACTCTTTTTCACTGGCTTCCACGTCTTCACCTGTGTCTGTCAATATAAAACCTTCACTGTCCGTCTCCAGGCCCTTGAAATGAACATCGACATCCGTGTCAGAGTCTGACAGAGGCAAGACCTCACTAGCACCCGACACAGAGAACTCCTCCTCATTGGTAGATTGATCTGTGTCTGTCAATATAAAACCTTCGCTGTCTGCCTCCAGGCCCTTCAAATGAACGTCCGTATCCACGTCAGACTCTGACAGAGGCAAACCTTCACTAGCACCTGGAACAAAGACCTCCTGCTGATTGGAAGACTGATCACTGCCCCAGAAAGAAGATGGCATCGTCTCCGTGTCACCTGCTAGACTGGATGGGGGTAAACTGAGGATTTGTGTGTCTTCGCGGAAGGAGGCACTCAAGCGTTTCTTCACACGAGGCATAGGGACGGGCATGTCTGAAGGTTCCTTTTTTTCCTGCCGCATTACCACCACTGAGCTCTTTGCATCAGCATCTTCCACTTGAGTGCGGAGTTCACCCTCAGCTAGAGCCGCTGCACGTGAAGGGGTCTGTTGGGTATCCATCGGCGGCACATCCTCACTGGCAGCATCTCCAACTTTATGAAATTCCTCTGAAAGAGGTCTACCCTTTTTACTGCGTCGAGGTGGAACCAGTTCTGTGGCCAGTGGAACATCAACAGTAGCCTGACTAATGCTCTCTTGGACTACTTCCTGTTTTGTCACGCTTTTTTTGCTGCGGCGAGGTGGTACCAATTCTTTGACTGTCAGAGTCGGAACCACCTCCTGAGTGGTAGGTTGTTCTGTCCCCTGGAGGGGGACTAGCCTACTCTCAGGGACATCTGACGGGAAGGTTCCAGAGGGGCTTTTGGGTGGAGTGTCATCCGGGAAGGTGGCACTTAGGCGTTTCTTTACTCGTGGCATTGGGACCGGCAAACTTGAGGGCTCTCGGTGCGCCTTCCGCATTTTCACCACCGGCAAGCTCTCCTCTGTAGCAGCGGGCTGTTCACTCTCTGAGCTGCAAGAGGCCTGGAGAGGAAGAGTCAGTGATTTCCCCACTACAGCTTGGATCTCCAGATACTCTGGCTGCACAGTCTCTGGCTTGGCTGGAGAAGTGGTGAAGGAAAGGGATCTTTCACTATCCTTCTTCAACATCTCCTCAACAGCATCCCCATGCACAGCATCCCCTGCGGTATCCGGTATCTCTATAGGAGCGGCATTTTTCTTAGCGCGTGGGGGTGGAACCAGCTTTTCCGTAGTCAGACCAGAGATCAATTCCTGACCGATGCTGCCAACCTCTTGAAGGGACATCTCAGGAAAGATTTCACTCTTCTTCCTGGAACGGCGAGGTGGAATTGGCTCTTTGTCAGGTATGACAGAGGCCGCCTCCTGATTAACACATTCTGGGGTTATTTCTTGTGGGGTCACCTCTTGCAGGACTTCTTTTGACTTTTTGCTACGCAGGGGTGGAATTAATTTCTTAACTGAGACAGGGGTGACTTTTTGATCTGAGCGGTCAGAACTTATTTCTTGCTGCTGGATTATTTCATCTGCTGTAGGTTTTCCATCCACCTGGGAATCTTCTGAGGCAAGCGGGCCAGCAGGAGTGCTGGAATTTTTTGGATCAGTCAGCTGGAATACGGCAGTTAAAACCTCAGGGCTGAAGGACAGGGATACAGAACCAAGTCTTACATCAAATCACATCGCTCCTTTCACATTACGGAACGTTCATGCTGCTCCATGCCGAGTTAGTGAAATTCCAATAGCATTCATTAGACCATCATGACTTTGCTACGGAATAGAGAAGTGCAATGGGAACTGATGAAAAATATTCGTATTACAATAAAAATCTATATGGTTCACACAACCGAGTCTGCACTGGAATTCGTTTTTGCATCACACACATGCAGTAGAGTCGACTAACCCAGCTGACTCATCAGGCAGGGAAGAAGTACACACAGTGAACTGGTAAAAAAGTGCGCTCCACCAAATCCACCATGCCCAGTGTTAAACCAACAAAAAATTTCAGCTCTTCACACAGAGACGTGCATCCATTACACAACAATTGTACGCAATCAAAATAGAAACAAATGGCTCATTATAGGTTAGATAAAATACATGTCTTCTCAAGCCATGCATTTGAGTAGTGCAGAGGGGAGTGAGCCCTCAAAACACTCACCCTCTGTCCAAAGGGAAAGATGCTGACATCTCTGTACCCACTTCCTCATTCTTCCTCTTGAAATCGACCTCCTCTAAAATGTCCCTCACTCCCAAAACTGGTTCCAAGTCCTCTTCACCTTTGGATTCTACGTCTTCTTTCCAAGCTCGGTGGTCAAAAATTAGAGGAGCCTCCTCATCATCAGTCTCCCTACAACCCTCATCATCAGACATTTCATCCAGGTCCGCTTCAGTCAGTGGTGGCCATTTCTTCATACAGCCCTGGCCTCCACTATCAACAAATGCACCTTCTCTGTCCTGAAGTGGTGATGGAGAGGCCGGAGGAGACTGTGATTCCTCTCGTCTCACTTCCGCTTCCATCAGGAAGCCCGTGTATGGTTCAGCACGAGCGGCGTTTTCCTTTCCATCATCTTCGGCAACGTCTTCATGCGCAGGTGATTCCTTCTCTTCTGGTTCCTGCCTAAACCTTGAGGGATCATCAGACGAACTCCAAGGGTCTTCAGCTGAGAGAATCGTGGGTTGGGCGAAGAAAGTCCCTGGCTCTCCTGAAGTGCTGTCTTTAGGGCTGTCTGCAACATCATCTGAGCCAGATGACTGCAATATTGAAGCCATTGTCTCATAACTGTGAGACAGGAACGCTTAAATCAGTGGCTAGATATTAACTCTTCCAAAGATAATACTCAGATAACAAGGAACAACATACCCCATCATTATATTTACACATACAGTATATATTATATTATATTTTACAGTATGCATCTAGAAATAAATAATCTTATATTCACAGTCTTATTCACAGCTATAGTGGCTAATCTAAGTCTAACAAAATTATTGTATGAGTTATGAGAAGGTTACCATATTTGGATTGACTGCTTTGTTTACTGTTACATATGCATATATAAATATAGAATAGAATCACTTTTATTTTCCTGTGAGGGAACTTCAGTTCATATATAAATATGTAAATATATTTCTATATTCTGCATATATAAATGCAGAAGCTGAGCTCACTAATGACAAATTATATTTAGCAATATTAGATTATAAGAGACATCATTACTGCTATACATGACCCTCAGCAAGAGACACAACTCTAAATTTATAAATTTCACTCTAAATCTCAAAATAATGTTGAGTTTGCTACTGTGGAGAAAGCATGCTAGAAATGTGCTGGGTAGCGCTTTATCTCCAGCTCAAACTCACCCTCTGTGGAAAACGCCAAAAAACGCTCCCATTATGCCGACTGATTCAACCTCCTCCTCCTTATTCTGCTCTTCTTCCAAGCCTTCCACCTCAACTACCTCCCACTCTGAAGCCAAATCTAATGGCGCCTCATTAGCTTCCGCTTCTGTTAACCACTGACTCTCTGACTGGTCAACAGTGAAAGGAGAAGACTTGAGATGACTTTCTCTCTCTTGCAAAACATTGTCATCACATATTTCAGGATTAAAGCCAACATGAGACAACAGAGCCTTTGGTTCCTTTTGGGAACACTGGGCCTGGGAAAATGGCTCAATTTTAAAACTGCTGAGAAATTCAGGAGGAATGTCAATGGGATCCACATCTCTGCCCATTTTTCCAACCATCTGGACATCCCCTGATGTGGGCTTCTTGGGGAATCTGTCATGAATGGTGAACATTGAACAGAGCATACCATTAAAATGAATGCTGTTCCTAGTGTCACATATGAGCTGGATGCTGTCAGCAAGCACTAAAAAGACTGCATGCTTGGATCATTTAACAAGTTAAATCCTTTTCAATTCAAACACACAGAAATAAAACTTTTCACTGGTTGACATCAAACCTGTGAAACACAAATATAAATTCTCTAACAAATATACAACCACATAGGATAGGTTTAAGCCACATTTTGAGTCACTACATGGTTAGAACTATATTTTTTCACTGTATTGGAAACTTGGAAGTTTGTATTGCTTAGAATGGGCCGGGAAAACATGCAGAATACTAGAAACTAGAAAAATTAGTAATGGCGAATGCCCTTGAGAAAGAATCAAAGTCTGAATCAAGGTATGATAACCAATCTATACGAGCAAAAAACAAACAGACACACATGCATTCGTGCTTCATTTGGGCTCTGTTTAATACATCTTCTTAAACTTACACTGTATCCAGAGGGCCTTCGTCTGGCCACACTATGCCCACACTCTCTTTCTCAACATCTCCCTCCGATCTGCTTGGTTGTCTTGAGGGGAAGCCTGGAACACTAGCTTCTCCAGGGCAACATGGTGCCAGGGCAACATTTTTAAAAATGTCTCCATTTTCATCAGATGTCTGTAGTGCTGACAGAGACAGCGAATCATATACAAGCCTTTTCTTCAGTTTATACTCTGCCAGTCCTGTCTTGCACAGTTGCCAGTTTTGGATATCATCTCTGTCTGATTTAATTGGGTCTCTTGAAGGAATTCCAGGAATGTGACTCACCCTTGGACAAGATGGCAGTAGAGCAGCCATAGTCTGCATGCCCACAATATTACCCTTTATATTCTTGCTCTGTGGAGCAGAGGGGAACCCAGGAATTCTGGCTACATGTGGGCAAGTTGCCATCAGAGCTGACATATCATTTATAATTTCTCTGTCATCATATGGTCGATCAAGAGCTAAGACTAGTGCTAGCCGCTCCTTCTTTTGCTTCTCCCATAATGGATTTTTGTCAATTTTCTCTATGTGGGCCTCCTCAATATTAGCAAACTCTGTGGATGGGAACCCTGGGATGCTTGCTACTCTTGAGCAAGCTGGCACAAGGTCCACCATATCTAGTGTCTTCTTTTCACTTTTAGGCCATGGTGCAGATGGGAAGCCAGGAACACTAGCTACTCTTGGACAAGTTGGCACCATAGCCCACATGTTTTTCAAAATATCTGTGTGTGACTTCTCCTGAGTTGAAGAAGAAAGCATTGATATGTTCTTGTCAGATCTTTTCCATAATTCGGTCTTGTCCACGGGCCACTCTTCTTCACTCGTGGGGAAATGTGTTGATGGGAACCCAGGCATACAGGTAGTTCTTGGACAGGATGGCAAGAAATTCACCATACTGACTACCCTCTCCACTTTCACATCCACAGATTTAGGCTGTGGTGCAGATGGGAAACCAGGAATACTGGCAACAGTTGGGCAAGATGGAGTCAGAGCTGCCATACCTCCATATTTTATGTCTATTGATGGAGAAAGAACGTGGGAGAGCATTTGCCTCTTTTTTACAGGTTTCTCACTCAATGGTTTTTTAACGACTTGCCACCATTCTACCTGGGCCTTGTCTGTATCAGATACTTTCACTGATGGAAATCCAGGTGCACTGGCAACTTCTGGGCAAGATGGCAGAATATTTACTATGTTTTGAGTTTTCTTTATCTGAACGACTACAGCTTTAGGCTGTGGGACAGACGGGAAACCAGGAATGCTAGCAACACTTGGGCAAGACGGAGTCAGAGCTGCCATACCTTCATATTTCATGTCCAATAATGGAGAAGGAATTTGAGTCAGCAATCGCCTCTTTTTTACACCAGTTTCACACAATGGGTTCTTACTAGCTTGCCACCATTCTACCTGGGCCTCGTCTGTGTCTAACACCTTCACCGATGGAAATCCAGGTGCACTGGCGACTTCTGGACAAGATGGCAGAATATTTACAATACTTTGAGTCTTCTTTATCTGAGTCACTGCTGCTTCAGGCTGTGGGACAGATGGAAATCCAGGAATACTAGCTACTTTGGGACAAGACGGAGTCAGAGCTGCCATACCTTCATATTTCATGTCCAATAATGGAGAAGGAATTTGAGTCAGCAATCGCCTCTTTTTTACCGCTGTTTCACACAATAGTTTCTTACTAGCTTGCCACCATTCTACCTGGGCCTCGTCTGTGTCTAACACCTTCACCGATGGAAATCCAGGTGCACTGGCGACTTCTGGACAAGATGGCAGAATATTTACAATATTTAGATTTTTCGTTATCTGTGTGATTGCTGTTTTAGGCTGTGGTACAGATGGGAAACCAGGAATACTAGCAACACTTGGGCAAGATGGACTCAGAGCGAACATACCTTCGTATTTCATGTCTAATTGTGGAGAAAAAACATCAGTCAGCATTTGCCTCTTTTTTACAGGAGCCTCAGACAATGGGTTCTTATTGACTTGCCACAATTCTACCTGGGCCTTGTCCATAACTGATACTTTCACCGATGGAAATCCAGGTGCACTGGCGACTTCTGGACAAGATGGCAGAATATTTACAATACTTTGAGTCTTCTTTATCTGAGTCACTGCTGCTTCAGGCTGTGGGACAGATGGAAATCCAGGAATACTAGCTACTTTGGGACAAGACGGAACCAGAGCCAACATGCTTTTCATAATTTCTATTTCTCTGTGTGATCTCTCAGTGTTTTGAGAAATAAATAATAATCTTTTCTTTGCAGATTTATTCCATAATGGGGTTTTGTCCACTTTCCATTCTTCCAGCTGTTGTTCCATCTGTGTTGAGGCAAATCCAGGCATGGCAGATCTTGGGCAAGATGGAAAGATATTGACCATAGACTCACTCATCTGTAGCAGTACGTCTGTTGCTTTTGACCGTGGCGCAGACGGAAATCCAGGAACACCGGCTGCTTCAGGACAACATGGTGCCAGAGGGACCATACCTTTCAGAATTCCTTTGTGTTTGTGTGATCTCTCAAGCCTTGGAGACGAATGCATTCGTCTCACCTTCTCAGGCTTCTCCCATAATGGGGTTCTGTCTACTCCCCACTCTTCAGCCTGCTCCTCTCCTTTATTTAAAATGTGTGTTGATGCAAACCCTGGTACACTGGCAATTCTTGGACAAGACGGCAGAATATAGACTATGTTGTAAGCTTTCACTGGGACGTTTTCTGCTTTGGACCGAGGTGCAGAGGGAAAGCCAGGGGTTCTAGTTAATTGAGGGCAAGATGACACTAGAGACAACATATGCGCCAGAGCGTCTTTGTCTTTATATAGCCTCATGAGACTTGCAGAAGAAAGCACTAGTCTCTGCTCAAGTTTCTCCCACAATGGTTTCACATCCACTGGCCACTGTTCCACCTGAGAGTCCCCTCTGCTTGGTGTTGTTGTCGATGGAAACCCTGGAATACTGGCAACTTGTGGACAGGATGGCAGAATATTGGCCATATTTTGAGCGTTCTTTAGCTGGGGATCAGTTGCTCTGGGCATTGATGCTGATGGGAAGCCCGGAGTACTAGCTACTTGTGGGCAAGATGGCTGCAGAGCTACCATACTTTTCAACATTTCTTTTTCTTTGAGTGATTTCTTTAGGATTGGAGAAGCATGTAGCGTCATTTCTGGTATCTCTCTCTTTGGTTTTTCAAACAAAGGCCTCTTGTTCAGCAGCCACTGTTCTAACTGAGTTCCCTCAATGTTGGACACCTCTATGGATGGTAACCCAGGGATACTGGCCACTCTTGGGCAAGATGGCAGCAAAGTGGCCATGCTTTCCGGTCTGAGGGAGAGGGACACCGTATGTCAGAGGTGAGGCATTGTTACACTACTACAGCTTATAACATGTGACTAAAAATCTCCCTCCCCTGGGAACATGACAAATCACACACACACACACACACACACACACACACACACACACACACACACACACACATAACACAAATTAAAAATGAACTGAAATTTATTCTGATTAATTGCTTACATTTCTTCATTAATTAATCTGAAATAATCACATGTATATCACATGCCTGCTTCTGTAAAATGATCTCAAATTACTGGAGCCTGAAAATTGAGGTTTGTGGGCAATTTTTTTAAAGAGTTAATGGTAGCCATTTATTACGTTTAAACCCAACACTACAGATGATATACGTAATTCTTTTTAAAAATGTAATGTTTTTTTTATTATTTTTTAATTTTTTAACCCAAATCTGGAATGTCCCATCATGCTCACACTACAGTGCTCATCGCAGCTTGTTGATTTTCACAAAAGCGCAGAAAATAATGTTCTCCTGTCCAAAGCTTGTGCTGTCAGCTGCCACTTCTTGTCACACTAAAGTAACCAATAACATGACCAGTGATTGGTGCAAAACCAATAACAAGACCAATGATTGGTGCAAAACAAATAACATGACTAATAATAAAACCTATCTCCGCCCACGAAACAATTTTGGAGCTGCGTCCATCGTCAAGTAAATACGTATAACTGGGATGAAACTGTCAAACTAGACGTTGCACATCAAATATGAATCAAGATTCAGCATGGTCTATTTCTCACCCCAAATATCTTCAGAAACATATTTTAGTGGACTATTTAGGTGGAATAGGAGAGTTTATGAACAGGACGCAACGTTGTTCCGGTTTAAAAACGTGGAGCCAAAACGAAAGTAACAGTGAGTCTAACCAATCAGGTGCCGGCTGTTTCTGTTGTGGGCGACAACAATTATCCATATGATGTAGTAGTACATACAAATAGGTACTCAGATGTCACGATTCGGGCGGGGCAGTGTGAGGAACAGAAAGGAAATTTCAACCGTTAGGGGGAGCACAAAGACGCTTTTCTACCAGTTTCTCCTGGTTTATGTTGTTATTTCAGAATTGTTGAAATAACGGAATGGATGAATAAGTTTCATTATAAGGTAGGCATTAGGGGTGGGACAATGCACCGGTGCATCGCGATGCATCGATCCGAATGTGTAAATACAACTGCATCGATCTGCAAGATTCGAATCGATAAGCATCGATTAATATCGCATTTTAAATGAATGTACACGTATTCATTTATTCAAAAATTATTTAAAATATATATTTCTGAGACACGATTACTTTTAAAACTCTTTTGACCAGCTTAAATCCATGTTTCTGCTCCAACCCCAACGTAAGCGTGAGTTGAAAGTAGCGACTATGAGACGGACAGATCTGAGCGAAATGGCTAGCTGCGTGCTCGCTGAGTGCGACAAAAGAGACAGAAACTCAGAATTTGCGATGTTCCGAACAGACAGTGGTATGGAAGCATTTCGGGTTTAGAAAGAAGGAGGGTGTACTTGACAAAACCGCTGCAATATGCAAGATCTGCCAAGTAGAAATCAGATACACAGGCAACACCACAAACATGATAAACCATTTGAGCCGACGATACACAATTGACGTGAAGCACAGCAAGCGCGTTAGCAAGCTGGTAAGCAAGCTAAACTCGGGAGTCATTGATGAGTTTCCTGGAGAAATGGCCAAACAGTTCTATTTTTTTGTATAATTGTTTTTATACACATACCGTGTCCAGACAGTTAATTGTAAAGTGCTTTCTGATATTTAAATTTAAACCATTTTCTATTCAAAATCTAGTAGACGTTAGAGACAAAAAACAAAAATAGTAAGACTATTTCCAATGTCTTACGTTCAATTAATTATTACTACGTTAACTGTCCGATTCACAAAATGAATGTCGTGGAACCTAGATACACCATACCATGCAGAAAATACTTGAGTGAAAAATGTATACCTGCTCTGTATGAAGAGGTGAAGAAAACTGTTCGACTGTCCTTGCAAAACGCTACGAGAGTAGCTTTAACTACGGATGGATGGGCATCTTGCTCCACCGAAGTTCTAGATCGTACTAAGATTTAGGAAAGTACTATGCATGACACTAACCTATAGGCTATTTCATTTTTCTTGGCCCAGTTTAGTAATTGTTATACATTTAGCCATTTTCATTTTGTAAATAAAGGAAATGTATTAGGGCACCATGTCTGACACTGTTTGAAAAACAATAACCTAAATAGGGCAACTTTAGAAAATACACTGTTAGTCATGTTTATTGCTGCATTATTTGCTGCAGACAGCTGCAAAATGTATGGCATGCCTTAACAATAAACATAATGCTGTGAATTTGGTGTAAGGCTCTAATTGAATATTTAATTACTGCTGAATGTATCGGTATCAAATCACATTAGCATACCTATTTAAAGTATCTAAATTAATCGAACCGAATCGAATCGAATCGAATCGTGGTCAAACGTAAGATATTATGATGCATCGAACCTTTGCCTAAAGAATCGGAAACGAATCGAATCGTGATGGGATTGAATCGTCCCACCCCTAGTAGGCATCCAAACAAGTTTACAGCGGGGAAAAAAAGTGATCTAGGGTGTAGTTACCCTTTAAATAGTTTTTTGAGTTTTTCTAAATTGAACGAATGAACATTCTGGAATTAAACATGAGAAAAGGGAAAGCCATATGAGACACAGTTAAATAAATGTTTTGAAATTATCCACTACACAATGGATTATCCAGATAATTAGAATGCGTCTTAATTACGTAAAATGACGGACGACAGGTTGAGACCAGCAAATAGTTTAAAGGTAAAATGTCTGCACTTTGTTATCTGTGCTTGCAGCTCATCTCTCACCACTGGTTGTTCCACACGCAAAAAACTATATTAAGGTCTGCCACTTAGCGCCTCCAAGATGCCCACTAATATCTTATGAATCAAAGCCGTCAGAAACTCTTCAAAAACTACCATTAATCACCATTCAGCAGAAGCAGACGGATGACAAACACGTGTAAATAGCTGTATAAATTGATGATATTTGAAATAACAGCAAGGTACAATCTTTGATAGAACTCTGATAAGGCCATCAAATAAATTACAAAATGTAATGTTTAGTCAAGACATAAAATCACAAACATGGCCAAAGGTTGATGTAATTCATGCAAACCTATAGACCATATATATTATTAATCCAGTAAAATTTCACCAGCCAGGAGCAACATCAAACCAAATTTATCAGTTGTCATTGTATGCTCAATGATGACAAAGTAATAAGCAGAGACCTCAGGAATCCATAAAATGGGAAATTATATTTTCTCATCTTAAACAGCAAATTCCAGCAAATGGATTCTGTGTTTTTCCACGATAATCAGATCCCAGAAATCCTGTCCATGCATCAGTAAATCAAGGATGCACTGCAGTGTATTACCCAGTATTAGCAGTGTTAGACATGCATGATCCATGAAGTGTTCATGGACACCAAAAGCATCAGAACGCAGTCGTAGAAATAGGTAAGCAAACCAAAAATAAGTCATACAAGGACCGCTTAGTGACGATTGTTGACGGTCAATGTCAGATATCAAGTTAAGCATCAAAAAGCACAGAAAAGGCACTTTCTGTTTTTGATGAGCAGTGGTTCCCCAACATACAGACTAAAGCCATGCAGGATAGGGCGGCTGAGTGTTATGTTCAGAAACACTCTTACCCCCTTTTCATGTATTCCCCTGCCGTCTCCAATATGTCACTGTACATTTCCGCCTGCCTCACCACGGCAACTGTCTCCACCCTCATGGCCTCAAACACAGAGCCTGGTTTTAACTCTTCTCCCTTCATTTTCTCGCCAGGCGGTCCCGACAATGGACTCTCGGCCAAGGACACGGCCTTCTTAGACAGCTCAGTCCCCTTGCAGATTTCCTGCTTGTCTGCGGTTGCTGTGCCCCGATGGGGGTGCTCCTCCAAAACCCGGGACTCCACAGCAGGGCTGAACGGGGTCTCTGGTTCAAACGCGAAGGGACGAGGGGTACAGGGGCGCTGGGGCACCTCAGGGATTCTCACGGTGGAATCTAAGGTTATTTCCCTTCGGTTCTCAGCTAGAAAATGCAGGACGGACCCCGAAGGCCCAGAGGCACCTTTGGGGCTGAAGGAGGGTAGCAGCAAAGAAGGACAATGGGCAAGAGAGGAGTTAGAATATACGAGTGTTACTAGGGTTTGTATTTGATACAGAAAATCAGTACAGCTATCTCTGACATAAGCAGCTGTTTAAAAACAGTGCTCAAGCATTGAAAAGGTGAGCGGCCTGGCATTATTGAGGACACCCTTTCGCTACGGTAAACAATACCGCCATTCTGACTCACCTTCCTCTCACAGTCAAGAATAAAGGTAAGTCTGCTGGTATAGAGTGCCAGATTCTGCAGTGCAAGTGCCTGAAAACAAGCGTCAAAGGCAGAATTTTTTTTAGACCCTCCACCCTCAACAATGGGATTGCAATGCACCCACAATTTCTTTTACTAATGTGTATTGAGCACTTTATTCAGATTTGGGAAATCATTTATTAATATGTAAGCATGTATTTCATAGAGTACATTTTTTTAGAGACAACAGTAAGTATGTTTAGTACATTTTTTAAGTGAAATAAGCATAGATTAATGTATTTGTAAAATTGTTATTTTTCTCCATCTCATTTACTTGATGCCTCCATTCCCAAGTGTAATACAGTTTAGAATAGCCTACAGCTGTCTATAATAAGTTCAGGATCCAATCTGGGAATTTAAGTTATCCTATCATGTGTCAGTACAATGTTCTGCTTGAGATAAACAGGCTGAAAATGTCTTCAAAGAAATATGATTTCAGGTGGAGGTAAGGGTGGTTTTAGGCCTGATAAAGTCCGGCACTTTCACTGCCAAATCTTGTTTTATTTCTAAAAGCCATGCTGCATGAGAGTGATGTACGCTCTCACACTTACCCCCTTTCAAGAGCACCCCCTTCTGGGTCCTCTGATCCAGCCCCAAACCCTATCTTCTCTTTAATTTCCTCAAATCTCAATACTAAGCCAGATCTGAGTTCTTTACAACTGTCTCTTTCTTCCATGATTGGATATGGTGCGCTGTCTGTCTGAGACGACACAATGCCAATAGCAAGGGACTGAGGTTCAGGTTTCACCCCCATACTCGTTTCTTTGCCAGCACCTAACCCATCCAAGGCAGGAGTAGACAGCAGATGTGATTCTGAGTGTTTTTTTAGTGGCTTTTCACAAAGTGACACCTTATCCACTGGCCACTCTCCATCTGAATCAGCTGATTGTACAGCCGCCACCACCGTCCTCTTCTCTTCTAGTGTAACCTTCGCTGACATAGGCTGTGTTACAGATGGGAAACCAGGAATGCTAGTCAGACTTGGGCAACATGGCAACAGAGCAGACATACTTTTCAAACGTTCTGTGTCTTCACATTTCTCCCAAGTCAGAATTGGTACCAGCCTTTCCTTTGGTGGTTTATCCCAAAATGTCCCCTTGTACACTATCCACTGTTCCATTTGGGCTTCCTTTGGGATAGATCCTTTAATGGATGGGAAACCAAGAATGCTTGCCACTCTTGGGTATGATGGCAGAAGGTTAACCATATTTAAGACCTTCCCTTCATGGGACTCCTCTGCTTTAGGGAATGAAACAGATGGAAAACCAGGAATACTAGCTTGTCTGGGGCAGGATGTCACAAGAGACGCCATATTTTGTATTTTATCTGTGTTCTCAGTGCTCTTCTGTGCACTTTCTTCTGAAGTCTCCAGGACTGGGGAAAACTGCAGGGTGAATACTGGTCTTTCTTTCTCATCTAGCTTTACCCACATTGGTCTCACATTCACTACCCACTTTTCTACCAGAGCGTCATTTACATGTGTTGATGGAAATCCAGGAACAGTGGATACTCTTGGACAAGACACTGCAAAGCTCATGAGACTTGTGGTCTCCTTTGAGGTGGGGTGCAGAGCAGAGGGAAAGCCTGGAATCCTGGCTACACTTGGACAAGATGGAAACAGATCCACACCTTTATTACTGTGTTTGTCTTTGTGTGACATTTCAATAGTTAGACAAGAAAACTGATATTTTTTATCAGGCCTCTCCCACAACAGTTTCTGGTCTACTGGCCATTCTTCGGCCTGAACTTGACCTGTGTTCAATATCTGTATGGACGGAATTCCAGGAATTGTGGAAGTCTTTGGGCATGACAACAGATTATTTACCATACAATGATCCTGCTTTATCTGGAAATCTGCTACTTTGGATTGTGGTGCAGATGGAAATCCAGGGACACTGGAAATTTGAGGGCAAGATGGCACCAAAGCAACCATACATTTCAACATTTCTTTGTCTTTTTGTGACCACTCCAAATTTTGTGTAGTTTGTAGGGTAATTTCTGGCCTCACTCTCAGGGGCTTCTTTAATAATATCCTTTTGTTCTCTGACCATTCTTCTACTTGAGACTCATTAGCTTTTCTTGATGGTAAACCAGGAGCACTAGTCAAATTTGGACAGGATTGCAAAAGGTTTATCATGTTTAGGGTTCCCTTCATCTTAGGCTGTGGAGCAGATGGGAAGCCAGGAATGCTGGTTACTCTTGGACAACATGGTAACAGAAATGCCATACTTTTAATAACTTCCTTATCTTCATATAATCTATCCACCTGTGCATTAGTCTGTTGCGTTAAATTAAGTCTCTCCTTCTCTGATTTCTCCCACAATGACGTTCTCTTCTCAAGCCACTCTTCAATCTGCCACTCCTCTGTGGTAGGCACCATTATGGACTGAAAGCCACAAATACTGGCATATCTTGGGCAGGATAGCAGAAGATTCACCATACCTGTTGTCTTCTCCATCTGTTCACCCATTTCTTTAGTAAGTACAGATGGAAAGCCAGGAACACTAGCTACACTTGGGCAGGTTGGCACTAAAGACACCATATGTTTCATAGTTTCTTTATCTAATGGAAATACATGTTGAATTAGAGAAGACTGAATGGTATATTTTGACCTCTTTACATTTTCCCATAATAGTGTCTTGTATATAAACCATCCTTCTGCATGAGACTTGTCTAACAACATTGTTTGTCTAGAAGGAAAACCAAAGGCTCTGGCTGCTCTTGGACACATTGGAAAGAGATTTACCATTATTTGCAACCCTATTTGTGTTTTATCTGACTTACACCATGGTTTTGATGGGAATCCAGGAATACTAGCTTCTGCTGGACAAGATGGTGCCAGATTAGCCATACATTTTATAGATTCTTTATCTCCATATACACCCAGTGCCTCTGATAAAAAAAAATCCTTTTCTGGCTTCACCCACAAAGGCCTGTTGTCTACTTTCCACTCCACTTCTGCCTCCTGTTCATTGTGTTGAACATTTTTTGATACAAAGCCAGGCACACTCGCAAGTTCTGGGCAAGATGGAAAAATATTTACCATGCTTTGATCCTTACAACTTGCTTTGGATTGTGCTATACATGGAAAGCCAGGGACACTGGCTACTTGAGGGCACGATGGCACTAGAGCAACCATAGTCTTTAGAATTTCTATGTCTTTGAATGACATATTATGTGGTAGAGAATAAATTAATAACCTCTTTTTCATTGGTTTCTCCCACAATAGTTTCTTTTTCACTTGCCACTTGCTCATATGTTCGTCTGTGTATGGATGTATCTGCATGGATGGAAATCCAGGCACACTGGAAGCCATTGGGCAAGATTCAAGAATATTGACTATACATTGAGCCTTCTGTACCTTAAAACATGTTACTTTAGATATAGGCATGGAAGGGAATCCAGGGGTACGGGCTACACAAGGGCAAGATGGCACCATAGTCACCATTTTTTTCAGTACATCTTTGTCAGTGAGTGACCACCCACAGACCGGAAGAGCTTGTAAGCTCAATTCTGGCCTCATTCTTTGAGGCTTCTGTAAAAATGATCTCTTGCCTACTAGCCACTCTTCTGTTTTAGCGTCCTCTCTGTTTAGCATGGTTGTAGATGGAAATCCACAAACACTTGCATGCCTTGGGCAAGATGGCAGTAGATTCGCCATACCTGTTGTCTTGTTTATCCAACCATTTGCTCCTTTAGGTCGAGGTGCAGATGGAAAGCCATGAACACTAGCGACGCTTGGGCAAGTCGGCAGAAGATACACCATGTGTTTAATGGTTTCTTTCCCTAAGGGTAATTTCTCCGGAATTGCAGAAGACCGAAGGATATGTTTTGATCTCTTTTTTGAATTTTCCCATAGTACCTTCTTGTCCATAAACCATCCTTTTGCATTGGTCTCTTCTGACATCTTTGTTTGTTTAGAAGGGAAACCAGATGCACTGGCTGCTCTTGGGCAAACTGGAAAAAGATTCACCATTTCTTGTAACCCGGTTTGCCCTTCATCAGCTTTGCACCATGGTTTGGATGGAAATCCGGGAATACTAGCTGCTCTTGGACAAGTTGGCACCAGAAGAAACATATTTTTCATCATTTCTATGTCATTGTGTGACCTCTCAGGTTCATGAAAATAGACCACTTGTTTTACTTTCTCAGTCTTCTTCCAAAGTGGGTTTTTGTTCACTTGCCACTCATCCACTTGGGTTTCTCTTATAATGGGGATCTGTGTGGATGGAAACCCTTGCGCACTGGCAACTCTTGGACAAGACGGAAGAGTATTATGCATACTTCTGAACTTTTCTACCTGTAAATCTGCTGGTTGGCAACGTGGTGTGGATAGAAAACCAGGTACACTGGTTACTTCTGGGCTAGCTGGTACCATTTGTATCATATGCTTTAACTTTTCTTGCTCTTTGAGTGATTTCTCCAAGACTAGAGTCTTCTGAAGGCTCAACTCTGGTTTCCGTCTTAGTGGCTTCTTCAGGAAAGGTGTGTTGTCCACTGGCCAGCCTTCAACCTTAGTAGCATCAACCATGTTCAGCACCTTTGTGGATGGGAACCCAGGGACACTAGCAGCTCTTGGGCAAGATGGCTGCAGAGCAACCATAATTTCAGGGCTGAGGGACAGGGACAGGGACTGGTGTAAGAGGCCAGGATGGTCGACAGAGCAATTCTACATGTCTACTTATGAGTACAGCAGGCAAAATCATCCAGCAAATGTCCCAAGATTGCAGATCAGCCAAGCGCAATAAACTCAAGAGCTCCACAATTTCATGCTGCCGATACAGCTCAGAAACAAACAAGAGAATGTTGGTGTTTGTGTATATCCTAGAAAAAGGAATTTTCATATTTACATAAATATCAACAAAAAAAAACTTGAAAAAAAACGTATTGTTCCCTTATAAACCAAGAATTATATGATCCTACAACTGTTTGCAGTGTTGATGGGGTAATGTCAACAGCATTGAATGCATATTTTTTGCACAAAAACACAAATAACCTGAGAAGATATAATAATTCAACTTAACAGTATTTCTGTCAAAACCTCAACTTAGTGTGTTAAATTAGCCTGACTGAAAATGTATTAGAAATACTGCTGAACTTCAAAAACTCAGCCGTTGAAGTAGTCCACTTCTGTGGTCTTGATCAATGTCTATCACTGACCTCTTAATGGCTTTGTCGAGGTAAGACTTGTTTTAGCGAATGTGTTTTTTCTCATCCAGCAAAAAACCTGTTCTGCAAAGTGTGCAGTCCTGTCACTCTGATAAATGACTGCTTATATAAAGAATACTTGGAAATGTTGCAAAATACAACTATTTATTGAGCAATGCAAAATGATTTTCTTGAAAATCCAAATAAACTACAAAACCAAACTGAAATTACATCTTAGAAGACCAAAATAACCTACTGAAAATTTATAAATGTCCTCTATGAATTCTGCACTCATGGACTGTACGATTGAAAGAAATTCACATTCATGAACATGGATAGGTGACATTCCAGTACTGTGAATGCCTAAAGACCAACAAGGTGAAGTAGATGGAAGATTTGGCTAGTTATGTAATACATTACAGATTTCTGATTTAGAATGATTGCATCTGACAAGAAAGAATTAAGATGAGGTGCCCTTGGAATGTTAACCATCAAGATCTCTGTTGAGTCCATCAAAAATGTAACATGTACTTGCTACATGGGGAATGGATAAGCCCACCAGTTCAGTATAGTATGAGCCTATATTTAGAATAAAATGACATTTCTGTTCTTCTAGTTGTTTGTCCCAGAGAAAACCACATGGCACAGTCAGTAATCAGTGCATTCGTGACTGGTGACCAGAATTTTGTAAATCCTGTACCACACTATTAGTCAGCAGAAATTGTTCTGCGTGTATAAGAAAACATGCTGTGCAGTAAAAGGTTAAGTGATAAGATCTGGCAAGTTTCAAAAAGCGCATCACCTTGAATCAAGTCATAATTTTTTTTGTTGCCTTGAACAAACCATGCAAAAGCAAACATGAGCTTTAATAGATCTGTCAGCATTTACAGGACCGTACCGTAATTCATTGTGATCGCATTAATAGATCTGTCAGCATTTACAGGACCGTACCGTAATTCATAGATCTGTCAGCATTTACAGGACCGTACCGTAATTCATTGTGATCGCAGATCATTTGATCTATTTGCATTATTTATTTGTATCGTAACAGAAAGTACCAATTCAAAAAGCGATTTTGTCCTGCTTATGCTACAGGAAGCCCATTCAGGGAATGACAACTTCTGCTGACAATTCCTCTAACCAGACAGGAACATTTTAAATAACAACATATTACATACAAGAGCCAAAATGGCTACACACCTCTTGCATTTCAGGTTCTTTCATTTTATTTTCCGTTTATGTACATGAACTATATACCAGATATAATATAATTTCAACCAGTATCAGCCCTGTACGCCAGTCCTTCAGCATTAGTTTTGTACCACGGTCATGGTTACGATTGCATTCTTAGCCTCAGACACAGCCGTCTGCCATAACATGACCGGAACTATGCAGAGCCAAGCTTGACCGGGAGCAGTATGCGCGAACAACCAAAAAAAAACTCACCCGGCTGTCGGAGTGAAGGCCTCAAATCCAAAACCTGGTCCTGGCTCCTGCCTCCTGTCATTGGTTCTCAGCTCAAACGTAGGAACCGGTTTGAACAATGGGGGGCTCTCGGTGGCTGGGGCCGGACGCTGGTCGACGTCGGCGATGCCGATGCTGCCCACGTGACGGGAGGAAATGTGGCCGTCCTCTGGCCGGCTGACGCGCAGGGGTGATGCTGCCTCCTGCAGGCCTGGCAGGGAAACACAGGTTAGACCAAAACACAGCAGGGGTCAAATATGCTCCTATGCTTTGACTTACTATGATCAGGGGTATTTGTTGAGTGAATTTGACTCAATTCCAGATAAAGTTAATAAGTGGTCCATGTACATTTTAGGCATTTAGCAGATGCTCCTACCTAGAGTGACTTCACCTTGCAGTATTTTACATACAGCTGGATATTTATTTATTTTGTTTTTTATTTATTTATGTAATTACTTAAGTAATTCATATTCAGTACCTTGCTCAAGGGTAAAGTGGTAACAGCATTCCCACCTGGGAATAGAACCTACAACCTTGGAGTTGCCCGTTCCCAAACCATTATGTTAACACTGCCATCCATACAATATGCATAGAGCACACAGAGCAACAGTATCACTGTTATCAATGTCATCACATTGTGCTTCAAATCTGTCAGTAATCATATAGCAACCAGAAGTTTGTTGGTTATTCACAAGAGTGCTGATCATCCTGAATGAAAGTGGGGTATATAGGAATATGTTCCTAAATTAAACATAAATTAGGGATTGGGCAATATATTTCTTATATTGGTGACATAAGTATGATTGTAGTTATATAACCAGGGCCACTCACTTTGAGTTGTAGAGCTGGGGTAGTCTTCCTCTATCAGGGTGCTTAGCTGCCTCTGATGCTCTGGAGAGAATGCAAGAGATGGTCAAGAACGGTCATCACTTTTAACAAACTCAATAACAACACATTACGCCACAGTGCAGTGTTTGACCGAAAAAAGCTGTGTTAAAAGTACACTAATGTGAAATGTACAGCAAACACAACAAATCCCCCTGGACACTGTCACGTCAATATTTCTTGTAATTCTGCTGGACTAATGGCTTTGGAAGAGGGATGATATTTAATTTCATGCCTGCGTAGATTGGAAGGCTGTCAGCGGGTTTCCAAAGATGTTGTTTAATTACAAGCACGTTGTAGACACAACAGCAGACTGGGTCGATGCGTCGGCTGCACTGTGCATTAATTAAACAGCATCATCCACTGACCCCTTAAGAGCAGCGCAATAGTGTGTAACTCTCCCTTATATTTCCTGTTAACGCTTGGCCTTAACTCAACAGCTTATTTGTTTTTTAGGATTTACCAAAACTATGACTGTTAAAAGAATCCATATAGGACTGATATGACTTGGAAGATATATATATATATATATATATACACACACTCAACTGATAAGCTCAACATCTCCTACACTCACAGGGTTCACCAAGATCAGGGGTAGGCAACCCTGGTCCTGGAGTGCCAGAGACAGTCCTGGTTTTTGCTCCATCCCAAGCATATGGATTCTGGATACTGGATTCATTCTAATTCATCAGATTTGCTACGGTGTGCTGGAGGCACTCAGCGTTTCACCATTCATAATATTCAGGCTCAGACTTTTAATCATCCATCAAACTCTTGTGATCAAGTTCAGATGGAACAAAAACCAGAAATGGCACCGGCACTCCAGGACCGGGGTTTCCTGCCTGTGACCTAGAACTTCTGAAGGTGTCCATTTATAACTGACTGTTCTCCTTGGGCAGCGGTGTTGTGTAACGGTTAGGAATGTGAGCATGTAACTCAGAGGCTGATAGATCAATTCCTAAGAGCGGCACTGCCATTGCATCCTTGAGAAAGGTACTTAATCTGACTTGCTTTTGTACCTATTTATCTGTATACATTGCATGTAAAAAGTGTAAGTACTTATCTCGTGTAAATGAACTGCTTGGAAGCAGCTTTCTATCCAAATGCTGAATTAGACAGAGCTGGGAGTCTAAATGAAGCAAAAGCAGTGTGATCTACTCCCCCCCAGGCTGGGACCTGTGTGGGGTTCAGGGAAGGAGTGAGGTTCGAGGCCAGGAGGGGTTTGGGCTGTGTGGAGGGGCCAGGGGCCACAGTGCCAACAGGTACAAAAGAGAGGGTGACAGAGAAGTGTGATGGAGTCACTGGGACGTCATGAGATCCCAAAACATTAGGGTTCAAGGCAGAATGGGAGCCTGTGGCTCCCATTCGGTAGAGTGGCTCAGTCAGTGGAAAGGAAAGAAACAAAACTACACTCAACCGGACAATCTCCTGCCACAAATAACACAAACGAAACTACACTTAACCGACCGCACAATCGCCTGCCGCAAATAACACAAACGAAACTACACTCAACCGCACAATCTCCTGCCGCAAATAACACAAACGAAACTACACTTAACCGACCGCACAATCTCCTGCCACAAATGACACAAACGAAACTACACTCAACCGCACAATCTCCTGCCACAAATAACACAAAAGAAACTACACTTAACCGACCGCACAATCTCCTGCCGCAAATAACACAAACGAAACTACACTCAACCGCACAATCTCCTGCCACAAATAACACAAACATGCTTGGCAAACAAAACTTTAATCAACATGAAAATTAAAAGTCAGTTGGCAAAAGTTATCAAACTGTTCACACAAGCCACTTAAACACAAGCGTTCCCCACAAGACAAAATAGTGCTGAGAAGTTGTATAAGTGGGGTTTACTTATGTTTGTATAATTCTATCGCCAGCCTGCCTGATTGCATCAGTTACATGTAGCAACTAAACAATGTTCTTAAGTTAGTAAACAGTCAACATTTTTGGGGCGTTAAGCATTAATCTAATGCAAATACTTATGGTATCTAACCCAGAAAACTATCACTGCACCAGCTGTCACCACAAAACACATCTGCCTGACTTATTCCTACTAATTTGACATAAAAAGCCATCCCATTGAAAATACATTTCACAAACCGTTTTACTTGGCAAATATCACTTTCCTTCTATTTATATATCTGGAAACATCTTTGCTCCCGGGCAAGGACTGTTTTGTCCTATCGCTTATTTCTACAAAAAAAACTCCGCAACACATTGGAAATCACAAGGTGGGAAATTAATAAAATGTGACCCTTCCCCCACAGCGGGAAGGTTTAATTGTGCTCTCCTGAACGTCCAGAATGATTAACACTGTAGCGTTCATCAAACAACAGCAGCACAACTAAACGGCTTGGTTCTGTGCAATCACTGATGTTCTCCTCAGGAGGTGGTGAAGTAGTGAGGTTGTGGTATCACTTAAACAGAGATATTACTTCAATAAAAGCACTCCTGATGAAATGGCACCTACAGCCGATAAATCATAAACCATCAGCCTACATAACAAACATTCAGCAGATGCTCTTTAATAATAATAATAATAATAACTTTAATTTATATAGCGCCTTTCATAAAACCCAAGGGCGCTTCACAAGAGTGGGATGCAGATAGGGGAGAGAGGGGGAGGAGAAAAACAAACAGAACAAACAAAACAAACAACAGGGATGGTTGAACTAAACTGAATTAACTAATGTGGAAAGGCCATGGAAAAGAGGTGTGTCTTGAGATGTGTTTTGAAACTGTCCAGGGTCGGGGCATTACAGATTTCAGCTGGGAGAGCGTTCCAGATGCTCTTTACATTGCATTACTTGCATTTAGCAGACGCTCTTATCCAGAGGGACTTACACAACCTTTTGCACTATTTTTATATACATTAATACAGGATGTATATACAGCTGGATATGTACTGAAGCGATTTAGGTTAAGTACCTTTAGCTCAAGGATACAACGGCAGTGTCCTTCCTGGGAATCGAACCTGCAACCCTTTAGGTAGGGCTGGGCGATTATGGCAAAAGTCAATATCACGATTAATTGAACACTTCACCTCGATTACGATTATTGGACGATTATTTTGATTATTCCCCCCCCGTGCCATGTTATTTTTTTTAAAAGGTCACTCACACGCACAGACAAATTGACGATTTAACATTTATTGACGTCAAATTTCACTTTTAAAGTAAAACTGAAAGCTTCTCAAAGAAGATAAAAAACAATATTAACATTGTAGCTTTCACCTTATGAAAAAGGCCACATTTTAGTTTTAAAGTAATTAAGTTCCCTTATAGAAACTAAATAAAAAGGAGAAAATGGCTCGAATCTCTTATAAACAAAACAAAACACAGCCATGTCAAACTAGAAAATCTCTTCTAAACAAATTTTATTTCAAGTAATATTATTCAAGTTTTCAACTGTGAAAAGTAGAGAATTGACATTGCTTAAAACAAAAATCACATTATAGTTTTAAAATAACAGTAAAGTTCCACAAACATTCAAAAATAAATAACTTGCATCTCTTGCAAACAAAGGGAACTTTAAATATAACCTTACGAAAAGTAGAAAATAACATGCATCTCTTGTAAAAAAAAAAAAAAAAAAAAAAAAAAAAAAAAAAAAAATTTAAATAACCGAAATAACCGACATGGGCAGGATTACGTCGGTTATTGGCTCTAAAAGTCGGTTTCGATTATTTTTCGATTAATTGCCCAGCCCTACCTTTAGGTGACAAGCCTTTAGGTTTCCTACCCATTATGATACACAGCCGCATGCTCTTATTCAGAGTGATGAACAGCAGTGCAGAACATCGGTGTTAATGAGCTATGAGCTATGTCATTAGTCGACTATGAACGCAACGATCACCAGGACAGGACAGGTTGAAGTCAGCCATGTTGCCACAGGGTATCCCCACATATGCGCCCCCCTAGCGAAACACCAGGTTACCTACAGGCACCAGTTGTTGCCAGTGAAAAATCTGCCTCTCGTGTAATCACTTTCTCTGCTAGCTCTCCTCCCAGTGAACATTTGAGAAGTGAAAAGTCGGTGAAACGCCGTCTAGGTCGTTCAGGTGAAAAACCAGCTACACTAGGTTTGCACCCCTTTAGACGTCTAGATTCTGGCTTTTCCTCACTGGACTGTAGCTTGCTGTCTGGCTTGTAGCATGGAAAATAGTCACAAGTTCACAGGGAATTCACAAGTAATTTATGCATTTAATATTTCAGACGAATAAAACGCCTCAAGTACACTCTGAAAGAGTATTAGTCATAGACAATTCTGGACTACTTTTCACTCTTATAAAGATATAGTATACTTTCGGCATGATCTTTAATGAACACACTGCCACACACAGCTTGTACACTCCGCCGTCTCAAAACATGTTGCAGGTGTCTAATCAGGTACTGAAGTTCTCAGAACTTATGGTATCTAGGCTTTATGAGAACTACAGTGTGCATTAACCTGAATGCCACAACGTGACCCTTTCATTTACCAAATAACTACGATATTAGACTCTCAGTTTGGACAGGGCTCCCTGGAAGAATAGATTTTTTTGTATCTCACTGGGGCTCGCCTCGATAAAAATATATTTTTTTTTATTAAAAATGAAGGGCTGCTCCATTTTTTTTTAATGTACTGTGATTTATTTGACATAGGATATTAGCACTCTTTGTGCAGACAGGCTTGGTGAGAGCAGCGACTTTGGAAACGGCATTTGGGTCAGGTTTAGGATAGGGAGGAGCGGAGGCTTTGGAGAGGCTCTGGGTCAGGTTTAGGATAGGGGGGAGCAGAGGCCACAATGGCAGTTGGACAGGTACCCAAAGATACAGGGGCAGGCGCCACATTAGGGACAATCGGGGGTCTCCTGTCAGAAGGCTGGCCCACATGGTACGAGAGCGAGAGAACACGTACAGAGAAAAGGTTTTTTTTAAAAGTTGGAAGATATAGAAAAAGGGACTAGTTGACAAAATAAAAGTTAGAGGAGACGGACGACTAATCAGATGAGCGCGAAATCGAGCAGGCATCTGCAGGGTAACGCACAACTGAAGATCGAAGAAGGCTTAGGGAAGACATGTCCTGGGGTTGACGGACAAAAGCAGGCCTATTTCTGTAAAGAGAGAAGTGAGGTTGAGCCTGTTGCTATGTACCTGACTGGGAGTCATTGTGCAGAGCAGAATCTGCAGCAGCAGCAGGGGGAGGGACCATGGCTGGAGAGGGGGCGGGGCCTGGAGCAGGAGCAGGCTTAGAGGTAGGAGCTGGGGCAGAAACAGGCACAGCGACCGGGGCAGGAGAGGGGCTTGGGGCAGGGGCATAGCCTGGGGTGGAAGGATGGGAGGAGGTAGGAGCAGGTGGGGTAGGAACAGGTGTTGGAGCAGGGGCAGTGATAGGACCAGGATCAACAGTAGGGGCAGACTCAGAAATAGGGGCAAAAACAGGATCATGCAGAGCAGGTATGGGAGCAGGGGCAGAGACAGGTCTAGGGGCGACACCAGGAGCAGGTTCACGCAGAGCAGGAGCTGGAGCAGACACAGGGGTGGGAGCAGGTATGAGAGCAGGGGCAGAAATATGACTAGGGACAACACCAGGGGCAGGTTCCAAGGCACGGGCAGAAACAGGATCATGAGCAAGCACAGGGGTAAGAGCAGGTATGAGAGCAGGGGAACAAACAGGACTAGGGGCAACACCAGGGGCAGGTTCAGGCAGGGCAGGAGCAGGAAAAGACACAGGGGTGGGGGCAGCTATGGGAGCAGGGGTAGGTTCAGAGGCACGGGCAGACACAGGATCATGAGCAAGCACAGGGGTAAGAGCAGGTATGAGAGCAGGGGCAGAAACAGGACTAGGGGCAACACCAGGGGCAGGTTCAGGCAGAGCAGGAGCAGGCCCAGGTGGTGCAAGTTGGAGAGCAGGGTCACACACAGGCCCCGAGCCTGGTATGTGGGTGTCAGAGGCAGAGGGACAGAGTGACAGCAGAGGATTCTGGGATCTGGGAGGCCTCCATTCACTCTGCCAGGGAGCTGACAGGAGAAATCAGAGGGTTAAAAAATGATACAAAAACAGGGAGGAGGTGGGAAGGAGGTGAGGAGGACGTAATGGTTTTTAAGGTGAAAGAAAAAGGGAGACAAAAAAGAGAGAAATAAGGGAAAACACATTAAACGAGTATACAGGAATAAATGGTCAAGGGTTTAGTTTATACACATTAAACGAGTATACAGGAATAAATGGTCAGGGGTTTAGTTTATACACATTAAACGAGTATACAGGAATAAATGGTCAAGGGTTTAGTTTATAATGTTAGCAGACTAAACAGGACATGGCTGGCTCTTTGGTCTATAATGGGTATTTACAAAGCACACATTTGTACATGACTACTAGGGAATATCAGTTAAATTCAGGCCAATAAATTCTGACCATGGCTACATTGTTGCTTGAGAGATGGCAAACACGATTTCTTTAACCAATAAGTAAATTAATTCTATGCTCATCCAGAAGTAAAACTTTATTTGGTGACAACAAGTCTGTTCAGTGGTTACAGCCTGGACCGCTGAACCACAACTTGGGCTCCGTAGTTACGGTTACCCTGATGAAACTGGACAGCTATGATCACCATGGAGATGAATGTGTGAGGACCACATTCCATGGTGCTGTGCAGGTGACAGATGTCCATCGTCATGGTGACAGAGATGAAGCTAAATATTCATTGTCACCATTTCGACTGCATGCGGCACCTGCACCACAAATATCCGCTGCCGAATTGCAAGAGCACCCCATTGGGTTTGCCCCTGCGTGTCATACCTGCCGCGGGGGCCGAGGGCAGGCTGGCCGGCCTGGTGAGGGCGGAGCCTGGCTCAGAAAGGATGGCCAAGGGGCTCTTTGGTTGGTGGAAAACAGGGGGAAGGGGAGGGGCAGAAGAGGAGGGGCTGAGCGAGGAGGGAACGGAGCGAGCCGTGGAGACGCTCTGGGGCCACCACACACTGGAGCGAGCAGCGGAATAGGAGGCTAAGAGAAAGAGACAGACAGACAGACAGACAGACAGACAGAGAGATAGAGAGAGAGACGAGGATGATGGAGGAAAAAGGAAAACAGAAATGACAGTTAATGAAAGACAAAAAGGGGAGTTAATCATGGGCCCTGAACTCTGAGCCTTTACAGTGGGTTTACTGTCCCCATCTGCTGTATGTTAAATCTAACGCTATATTCTCAAACCCATTTAATACTTAAAGTCCACATCCTGAGCAGCCCTTTTTAAGACTGCTTGTGATTTGGTCTTAGTGACTTAGGAGTCCTCCTGACTACCCCCAACTTTCTCGGCAGATATAGAAGTTGGTTTTAGAGCTAAAAAAGGTTTACTCTTAGACCAAAAACTTAGTCCGACACACCCATTATTTTTTAAGAGTTTCTCCTAAATCGTTAAGTGAGGAGCTACTGTTAGCCTCAAGATGTTTTGTTAATAATGTTAATAATAATAATAATAATAATAATAATAGTAATGATAATAGCTTTATTTATATAGTATCTTTCATACATTAAAATGCACCTCAAAGTGCTTTTCAAACATCACAAAATAAAATCATAAAATAAAAACATTATAAAAATATAGTAAGCATAGAATAACATAGAATACATAGAAAGCAGCATATAATACCCCCCAGATGGTCTGCAAGTAATGCATGACAGGGAAAAAACTGCCAATCAGAGACTGCCTATCAGTCCACACTCATACCTGAGAGAGAAACATCAGAGAGAGGGTGAGCAGAGGGGGGTGAGCTCGAAGGCTCAGGGTGGGAGGGTGAAATCGATTTTGGCAGGGAGAAGGTAGGAACCATGGGGCCCACTGCAGGGGGACCTGCATCCAGAGAGGGATCGCCGTGGGCCCCTGAGGGCCTCCTCGCTGAAGACAAGAGCGCTGAAAGTGTATGGAGAAGAAAGGAGGAGGAGGAGAGAGGCGGGACAGAGTAAGGGAAAGAGGGAATGGGTCAAGAAAGCGAAGGAGAGGAAGGAGGAGAGAGATTAAGCAGCTGGGTTCGCCGCAGAGAGTGAACTGTAGGGCTCATAACTGCACTCAAATATACTCTGTAGAGTTTAGAAAACCCTTCCGTTTCATATGTTCAGTAACAAAACAAAAAACACTGTTTTTAATCTTTGTCAGTTAAGTCTGTCAAGCACCCTCTCACCACTGCTGTACTAAAGTAAGCTTTTAGCACACACAAAACTAATAACACAAACAATGATTGGTGCAAAACAAATACCATGACCAATCATTGGTCTTGTTATTGGTTTTGCAATGTGCAAAAAGGTTTTGCACATGCTAAAGGCCTTCATAAATCAAACTGCAATACTGGGTTTATTTTTGTGTTATCTCAATCATCTGTATACTCGTCATGGATTTGTTTTTCCACAGTAAATCACGGTCACCCACTTAGTTTTTTTCCTAAAATAATTAAAGCTGTCCCCACCTACTGTATGATCATCTGCACTTTCTCAGTATCTTCAATGGAAATATTTAGTAATACGGAGTAAGCAATACGTACACCAAAATTATTTAGTGTGTGTTCTCATAATGGCTTGAATGTGTGGCAACTTATATATACTCTATATTTCATTCCCATTGCTTGGTAGATCTTTTTCCTCATGTGTTAAACATAATTAAACTGGATTCCTTTTTCAAACAAGTGGCATAGAAACCACTACCGTACAGGCAAGCATTCTTCCTGTCTGTCTGAATGTCCACTCTGAAAAGCTGTTTTAACTGTGACATCATTTCCTAGCAATAGTCATGACAACACAGGGTGTGAATGGGAAAAAGGGAGAACTATAAAATAGCAAAGTCCCCATTGGTGAAGCACGTTGCTATGGAAATGACACAATCGCTTCCGTGACATCAACAATAAATGTTCCATTATTGGTCTATCAGCCTACACTAAAAGTAAGGAACTGTGGATTTTACCAAAGAGATGCAATGCAGCTGAGGCCAGCACTTTTCCTGTAGGTTCCTACTGTATATGCACTATTTCTATTAAACATATTGTGGTTACACTGCTTTTTACCAGCAGGGGGCGCTGTATTACGCATATTATGCGATCTACAAGCAATGTCCCCACATATCACAGTCACATGCTTACCCTGATCCAGGAATTGGGTAGCACATGGATAGTGACCGCACAACAGCACCCTTGATCACTGGACTGTGTGCACATAGGACTCTTGCCCCTCAACCACAGCTATTAACTTATATAATTTATAACCAACTTGTAAATTGCACAATGCACCTTAACTTAACCTTCGCAATGTACTACACGGGTCACTTGTACTTGTCATGCACGGAATTTAATTTATTTACCCTACTTATTGATTGCTTTTTTTTTTGCATAAATGTTTATATATATAATTTTTTGGTAACACTTTATTTTGATTGTCCCATGTTGACACTCAACTTGATATCAACTGATATCAATTGAATATCAGTTCAGTGTTAATTTAAAGTCAATTGCATGGCAGGTGATTGTCCACAAACTCCACAAAGAAGTGAGTGTCAAGCAACACTGTATTGACACTGAATACTCTTTTCAAAAAACACTCTATTGACACTCAGCAAAGTATAAACACAGTTTTCTGTATCTCAACATTCAGTTGATATCAAGTTGAGATCAACATGGGACACTCAAAATAAAGTGTCACCAATTTTTTTAATAATAATCACTTGAATCTAGTTTAGCAAATGTCCTCAAATAATGCAATCGTAAAACCTGATATATTCTGTGACGCCTTTATACAACTTAATATCTAAGGTGAAATGGTGGTGCTGGTGCATCACCTAGCATCTCATAACAGGCCTTGGGTTTAAAACTGCAGTTGACTGGCATTGATCCTTTATGACTTACTGTATAGCAAACTGACTGTCTGGCAAATACACCAATCAATTGGCAATAAACAAATCATACCTGCTCTTTCTTCACAGGGTTCAATGCTAAACAGGACGCTCCAAAACCACATCCAAACCACATCCAAAACCACATCACAAACCACATACAAAACCACATCACAAACCACATCCAAAACCACATCACAAACCACATCCATAACAACATCCAAAACCACATCACAAACCACATCCAAAACCACATCACAAACCACATCACAAACCACATCCAAAACCACATCACAAACCACATCCAAACCACATCACAAACCACATCAAAAACCACATCACAAAACCACATCCAAAACCACATCCAAAACCACATCACAAACCACATCCAAAACCACATCACAAACCACATCCAAAACCACATCACAAACCACATCCAAAACCACATCACAAACCACATCACAAAACCACATCACAAACCACATCACAAACCAGATCACAAACCACATCCAAATCCACATCACAAACCACATCACAAACCACATCCAAAACCACATCACAAACCACATCCAAAACCACATCACAAACCACATCACAAACCACATCCAAAACCACATCACAAACCACATCACAAACCACATCCAAATCCACATCACAAACCACATCCAAAACCACATCACAAACCACATCCAAAACCACATCACAAACCACATCCAAAACCACATCACAAACCACATCCAAAACCACATCACAAACCACATCACAAAACCACATCACAAACCACATCCAAAACCACATCACAAACCACATCACAAACCACATCCAAAACCACATCACAAACACAAATGGCAGTTGCTTTAGGCCTATTTAAAAAGTAAGTACACCCTAGATCACTTTTTTCCCCCGCTGTATACGTGTTTGCATGCCTACCTTATAATGAAACTTATTCATCCATTCCGTTATTTCAACAATTCTGAAATAATAACATAAATCAGGAGAAACTGGTAGAAAAGCGTCTTTCTGCTCCCCCTAACGGTTGAAATGTCCTTTCTGCTCCCCACACTGCCCCGCCCCAATCGTGATGTCAGAGTACCTCTTTGGAGGTACCTCCACATCATATGGATAATTGTTGTCGCCCACAACGAAAACAGCCGGCACCTGATTGGTTAGACCCACTACGTTGCGGCTCCACGTTTTTAAACCGGAACAACATGGCGTCCTTTTCAACTCTCTTATTCCAATTAAATAGTCCCCTAAAATATGTTTCTGAAAATATTTAAGGTGAGAAATAGGCCATGCAGTTGCTGAATCTTTATTCATATTTGATGTGCAACATCCAGTTTGACAGTTTGATCCGAGTTATAAAAAATAATTTGTACAATGTACGTTAATTTATGCAAATAACGATGGACATACCTCCTCCGCCCCACCCCTCTCCCTCGCTCACCCCACAAAGTATTTTTCAAAATTGTGTAGTAGGCGGAGACAGGCTGAGACAGTGGGTGTACTTACTCTTTAAACTTTCTGACCAGTTTTGGCAGTTAGAAAGCCAGTTTCTATGATAATGAGATCAAACACAGTGTTGTAGCTCCAGTCAATTTTCCACGTAATAGTACCTGAATTATTTGTGTAGACAGTAAAATAAGGCTTCATTTGAGTCATAAGGCTCCATAGCAATTATGCAAATATTCTGCATAACAGCGTGGGATTCAGACAGGAGGAAGACGGGTATTTTTTGTGACTTAAGTTCACCTGAGAAATGGAATTGTAAATATGTTGATAAATGGATTTCACAGCAGTGTAATATCTAGCAATGTATGAACACAGCAAAAAGTTATACATTGCCCAAGTGTTGTAATATCTTAATAATATATTCCATTCAAGCACTATCGCACGAGAGGGAGTGCTGTTATACTGTATATCAGCACGGCTGTGATTCGGTCGCAATAAGAGGCCTGGCGGTCGAGTGACAGCAGACAGAGGTCAGAGGGTGTAAGTCCGTCATGGGTCTCGTCTGGCAGTACCTGAGCCGCCGGTGGGCTGGAAGATTTTGGGCAGTGCAGGCGGGTGTGCGCGGGTAAAGGCTGGCACGCTGTAGGCGTAAGGGGAGGGGCGTGCCAGCTGATGGCCACGGTCGGGACGGGCAGCGGGCATGGGCGGGGCAGAGGGTTCAGAAGGGAAGGGCACAGGAAGTTGTGATTGGACGATGCGGTTAGACACAGTGCCAGTGATGTCACTTCCTTGTGTCACACTGGCAGCTGTATGGGTTGGGGGAGGGGGTGATTGAAAGGAAGATTAGAGAGAGAGAAGAGGAACAGGGATGAATAAGAGAGAGGGGTGAGAAAAGAGAGAACAGAGAAATAATTGCAGCATTGAGATGAGGATCAGAAAGAGAAGAAAGGAGAGATGTAGAGGTGGAGGGTAAATAACAGAGAAAAAAATGGGTGATTAAGAAATTAGAGAGAGAGAGAGAGAAAGCAGGAGAGAGGAAGAAAGTGAGCAATTGAACGTGTGAAAAGATGAAAGGAGACAGAGGCGGACAGAGGGGGGATAGAGAGAAGACATTAAGACAGACAAGTAGAAAAAAGAAGAAGAAAAGAATGAGGTGATAAAATGAAAAAATGAAGAATGACTGCACTCAGATACATATCTCAGATCAACAACAACTCATAGAGCTGCACTGAAATGTTACGCTGACAGAAAATTATGTCAGGAGAAGAACGCTGCCCCCTACAGGGAAGATTTATAAATCTTCCAAGGCATATTATGCAGGATTTTAAACCTTGTTGTGGTCTTGCGTTTACAATCAAAGAAGCATCCTCCGTTCTCTACCCCTGTCCAGAATTCGATACAAAAGGTACCCGAATTTGGCCATCTAGCTACCTAACGTAGCTACCAGGACAGCTAGAGGTAACGTTACTTAACACATTGAGGTTTTATTTCCTCACAGACCTTCGCATACTGTTTATCCTGGTTGTCTTTGTGAAAATCATAAATAGGTGTAGACTCCCAGGAGGACGTGTTGCACATGCACGGTAGGGAGCAGGGATGCTGAAACCAGGCCCTGGAGTGATGCAATCCCAGCAGGGGTTCTGAGATAAGAGGAGATTCGGAGGCCCTTTTTAAAACCCCTCACACTCCGCGTTACTCAAATCACGGTCCTCGAGGGCCGAGACCTGCTGGTTTTCCACCCTCCCTTTACCTGGGAGTCAGGTGTGAAGACAGTCTGGCCAATCACTAGCACTAATTGTTCAGTTAATTACCTGGGAGAAAGAAAACCAGGGCCGGATTTATATTTGTGGGCCAGATTTGAGTATTCTCAGAACTGGAAGCAGCTGCTAAATGTGTTTAGCACAGGGGCTGTCCAGTGTTATCCAGAAAGGGCCGGTGTGGCTGCAGGTTTTTAATTTAGCCCAGCACTAAGACACCTGATTCAACTTATCAAGGTCTTACATTACATTACATTAGTTATTTGGCAGGCGCTTTTATCCAAGGCGACATACAATAAGTGCATATTGAAGGTCATTGACGCAACTACAAAGCAAATCCGACAAAGCACAACTCCCTAGTAAAGAACATAGAATACAGTCGGCTATACATTCTTAACTATAAAATAGCAAAAGACTCAAATAGAAGCAAAAAAAAAAACAGGAAGTACATACGATACAATTGGCCCTATATATTGGCCCTTGATTGAAGACCATGATTCGCTAATTTGTTGATTCAGGCGTCATAGTCCTGGGCTAAAACAAAAACCTGGGCTGCATTTGGAATGGCTCCCTATATGCTTACAGTGCACTATTTAGGGGATTGGCTGTTTTGATGGTTTCCAAATTCTCAATTGAGAACACTGAGAATCAGAACATCCTACAAAAGGGCTGATTCCTAAACAGTGCACTATAAAGGGATGGGGACCACTACCCCACTGACTTCCATTACATTACAGGCATTTAGCAGACGCTCTTATCCAGAGCGACTTACACAACTTCTTATTACATCTCTTTACATTTATCCATTTATCCATTTATACAGCTGGATATATGCTGAAGCAAGTCAGGTTAAGTACCTTGCTCAAGGGTACAACGGCAGTGTCCTACCTGGGAATCGAACCTGCAACCTTTCGGTTACAAGGCCAGTTCCTTAACCACTATACTACATTTCCATAAAGCCCTACAGAAAAGTATCTGATTCTGTTTTTCAGATGAAAAGAATGAACTGTTGTTGCCTTCATTTGAAACAATATGGTGCAATACAGAGAATATTCATCATGTATTTTATTTTGTTATATGTTCCATAAAACTGTGCTCATTGACCAATGATCTTGGCAGGTTTGATAGCATATTCCAACCACTTGAAAGATTCCATATGCCCACTAAAACTCAATCATTGACCAATAAGAATAGTTTAATGCACAATATTTAAAAAGTTGTTAAATCCTGAATATTCTCATTTCAAATGAAGAACACTGGTACAATGTGGTTGTATATGAAGGACTGTGAGAGGGGAGATGGGGGGTGGGGCAGGAGTGTAAGAGAGGTAGCTTGATTGGCCGAGAGGAGAGAGCGACAGGGAAAGACTACCTATCCCAGGAGGGCTCGAGCCAACCAAAGGTCTCCACTCCAGATCATGCACCCTTTCCTCTGGAGGAGGAGGTGTGGATGGAAAGAAAGATTGAAAGAAGAGAGAAAGAGGGAACAGAGAGATGGAAAATAGGGAACGGAGGAAAGAAAAAGGTGGAAGAAAAGAGGGAAAAAGATAACATGAGAAAGTAAAGCGAGAGAACAGTCCAGTAGCCGAAAGGTAAAACCAGGCAGCGTTGCGGAACAAAAGTGTGTGGAAGCCGTGTTGAAGAGCAGGAGGGGTGCGTGTGGGAAAAGCGTGAGGGTGTGTATGTTGGGATTCGCAGGGTGCTCTTGGAGGAGTGCCTGTATAAGGATGCATCAGTTGCATCACTTTTTTATCACTGTTTTTATTTGAAGTATTTACTGACTTATTTATTCTTTGGATGTGTTGAATTACAGCTGGGAACCTGTGTTGTTCTAAGTATTGTTTGATGTCTGGTCTTGTTTTTATCCTGGGCTGCACCAAAACAAATTCCTATTTTTTAAAAATTGTGTTAGTGTCTGAAGATCTGTAAGTAGCATGCGGTGGATAGGGTCTGAAGTATGAGGTAGTGTGCAGTCTCACTGCAGTGATACTGTTTTAGTGTCTAAATGTGCTCTGTGTTGTGTACAAGGACATTGTGAAGATGTGTAGGGGCATTGCTTCAGTGTGCTAAAGCATGTTAGCTAGTCTACAGAGGCAGTACCTGTGGGGCTAGCGACCAGCCTTGACCCTGAGTGGACCCTCCTGTCTTCCTCTTCATCGCTGTCATTGAAGTCTTCCAGGTTGCCGATGTCACTGGGCTTCAGGCTCATCAGACTGGCCAGGCTCTGCATGTCTTCATCTCTGTGGGAGGGCGGTGCCTTCTTAATGACTGACAGTTAATGAGACCACACACCCCTCCCCCCCCAACCCATCGCACATCGACCATGCCAATAACAACAAAAAACAGGAACCAAATGTGAAGTTTTTAATTTATCCTTCTCTGCATGCTTTATTCCAGTAGACTTTCCCTTTAATATAGAGCAGTGTTTCTTAACCGATGGGTCGGGACCCAAAACAGGTCATGGGAGTGTATGAGGGGGGCCCGGTCTGTAGTTCACTAGGCTATGGTAGTATGTGTATTTGACGGGACCCTGAAAGGTACTCAATTTCTCATTTGGGGTCCCAATATTAAAAAGTACTTCTAATCTGAGTCCCAAACAAAGTTTAAGAACGAGTGACATCGTGCAATAATTCTTTTGGCTCATAATTACATGTAAACCACACTGGCAGTGTTATGACTGTGCGTTATACACAAACCACATTGGCTGTGTTATGACTGTGTGTTATACACAAACCACATTGGCTGTGTTATGACTGTGCATTATACGTAAACCACATTGGCTGTGTTATGACTGTGTGTTATACATAAACCACATTGGCTGTGTTATGACTCTGTGTTATACATAAACCAAATTGGCTGTGTTATGACTGTGTGTTATACATAAACCACACTGGCTGTGTTATGACTGTGTGTTATACATAAACCACATTGGCTGTGTTATGACTCTGTGTTATACATAAACCAAATTGGCTGTGTTATGACTGTGTGTTATACATAAACCACACTGGCTGTGTTATGACTGTGTGTTATACATAAACCACATTGGCTGTGTTATACATAAACCAAATTGGCTGTGTTATGACTGTGTGTTATACATAAACCACACTGGCTGTGTTATGACTGTGCGTTATACATAAACCACATTGGCTGTGTTATGACTGTGCATTATACGTAAACCACATTGGCTGTGTTATGACTGTGCGTTATACATAAACCACACTGGCTGTGTTATGACTGTGTGTTATACATAAACCACACTGGCTGTGTTATGACTGTGTGTTATACATAAACCACATTGGCTGTGTTATGACTCTGTGTTATACATAAACCAAATTGGCTGTGTTATGACTGTGTGTTATACATAAACCACACTGGCTGTGTTATGACTGTGTGTTATACATAAACCACACTGGCTGTGTTATGACACTGTGTTATACATAAACCACACTGGCTGTGTTATGACTGTGTGTTATACGTAAACCAGTTTGGCTGTGTTATGACTGTGCGTTATACATAAACCACACTGGCTGTGTTATGACTTTTCCTCTGCATCTGACCCATCCTAACTACTTAGGAGCAGTGGGCAGCCACAGTGCAGTGCCCGGAGACTCCAGTTCTGAGGCCAGTGCTTTGGTCAAGGGCAATGGCAGGAGTATACCTAACCCAGGTGTGGGCAATCATATCCGAAAAGGGCCGGTCTGGGTTCGGGTTTTCATTCTATCCCAGCACTAAGGCACCTGATTCTATTTATCAATGTCTTGATTGAAGACCATGATTAGTTAATTAGTTGAATCAGGTGTCGTAGTGTTGGGTTAAACACTACGGATAAGATTGCCCACCCCTGACCTAACCTGACATACATGTCTTTGGTGTGGGAGGAAACCGAAGTACCCGGAAGAAAACCCACACGGACACGGGGAGAACACGCAAACTCCACACAGAGAGGACCCGGACCGGGTCTCGAACCCGGAACCTCTTTCTTGTGAGGCGACAGTGCTAACCACTACACCGCCGTGAGCGAGGAGAGGGGGCGGGGACTCACGTGGCCTTGCCCTCCTTCAGGAAGATGCAGGAGAGCGACAGCTTCAGTGTGGCGTCCACCACTTTGACTGACAGCGGCTTCAGCTTCAGTATGAGGTCCACCTGGGAGGGCGTGGCCGTTGCGTACTTCTTCATGTTCACTCCCCCAGACGCCAGCACCTTCCGATGGCCCTTCCTCTCCTGTGGGACACGCCCATTTTTCATGAGATTTGAAATCATGCTGTGAAATTAACACCCAGCCACCAGTCAACTGCTGGTAAAATTTAACATTTGTTACTCTAGCAGCAACTTTGGCAGGTAACCAATCAGGTTGTGTTATATTGTAAAAGGTAATGTGGCTGGTGATTTTTAGAATCCACAAGCCACTCTGGCCAGTGGGAGAAAAAGTGAATTTCATGCCCTGTTTGAAATGCTTGCTGACTGGTGTAAGGGTTTTCCCTCCCAATTATGACATTTAAATTAAAAATTGAAATTAAACTGAATAACAGCCTATCAAGATCAAGATCAAAGGAGAAGAAGGGGCACCCACATTCTCAATGACGAACGTCCAGTCCTTGTCTTCAAACTCATCGGCGCTGGGATCCTGAAAGATGGCCGTTATGTTAGCATTCTGTACCTGCCCTGTAAGTGACAGGGCTACATCTCAGGCACTTACTAAACAAAATCACTCGCTTTGGGGTAACAGATTAATTTAGCTCGGGGTGTACTACGAAGCAGGATTACGTAGATAGCTGGATAACTGCACTGAGTAAAACAGAAAACAGCACTTTTTACTTCAGTCCGTGTTCCAGATTTGGGATAATTTCGGGTTTTACTCAGTGCAGTTATCCAGCTAAGTAAGCAATCCTGCTTTGTAGTACACACCCCTGGATATATACAGAAGCAAGTTTGGATAAGTACTTTGCTCAAGGGGACAACAGCAGTGTCCTACCTGGGATCAAACCTGCCACATTTAGGTTATAGAACCAGTTCCTTACCCACTATACTACACTGCCTCCCATCGTAACACAAAGGCCCTAGAACAGGGATCTCAAACCAAAGTCCCGGAGGGCCGCTGTGTCTGCAGGTTTTTTATGTGTTCCCGCACTTAAGAATCTGCACACGTTGTTAAATTGGCTGCGGATTGAAAGGAAATCGCTTCAAGACAGGACCCTGGCAATGTAACCGACAGAGACTGCAGCCCTCCAGGAGTGGAGTCTGAGACCACTGCCCTAGAAGATGCAAGTTTACGCCACAGAATATGGACGGCAGGACTTACTTTACCAAGCAGTCCAACAGCCAACAGGACTGGCAGGACTGACACTGAGCTCTATGTACAGTTCTGCAAATTGGGCCTAGTTCCTTCACAGCCCGGTTACAGCAGATCGCCCGGTAATCCTGTCGCGTCCCACGCCCTTTATATTACGATCTCACACAGCTTTAGATTCTGAACGAATGCGGCGGAAGAATCCGTTAGTAACCTACCTTAAAGAGGGTGACGGTGATGTCCACGTTTTCGGGCACCTGCCACATAACCATCCCCCTGTAAGGGTTCTGGATCCCTGGCTGCCATGCCTGAAGCTGGGGGCAGGGGGAGTGAATAATACAGGTCAGAAGACATAGAAAGGTATTGCTACACTATGATGAATCCAAGTTGAATATTATTTGTGTGCTATGCTCAGGAGATGTAGTGTAATTCAGGAACTGTTCCATTTTCAACGTTCAACATTGATTCTGGCATCATCCAAGTCTTGGGCTGGGATCCAATCAACGTTGTTGTTGTTGTCCTTAACTTTGACTAAAGGCTTTAAAGGCTTTAAAGGAATTCTCACTCAGTTCGCCGAGTTCAGCAACCGCTAAGACAAATGTGCCAAAGGGAGTTTTTAAAGGTTTGTAAAGGATAATGTGGCATTGGCATTTATTTGCATGGTGATTGAATACAGGCTGTCGCCGTGTGGTCTTCTCAGTCACCCAAATGAGCATTTATGGGATGTTCTGCGAAAGACACCCGAGACCATTTTACTTCAACAAGCTAAGCAAAAGTTGACTTAATTACGGATTTACTTTCTGAAGCGATTGGTGTCATATGGCTCCTGCAGAATTCCAGATGATGGAGAGCTCTATCCTACATGCGGTGACCCAACATTCTATCACGTGACTTGTATGCTGTGTATGTTCGGTAAATGATCTCAAATTAAGTTCAAATGAAGACTGGGGCCGTGTCCGAATATGACCCCCTGTTCCCTGTCCACTGTCCCCTGTCCACTCAGACCCCTGTCTGCCATGTGCCCTGTCCTCTCACTTTGCAAGCAGTGTGCGATAGAAATCCCACAAAACCCTTTCCAAACTAGTGAGGAAGTAGTTTGTAATATTTATTTTTATTTTTATTTTTTTATTGAGAATATCAATCAGTTAACATATGACGATGGTTACAAAGTGTAGATTACGAATGAAAATAGAATTAACTAAAATTAAAAAAAGTATTTTTTACATATCTTATGCCATAGATATACATATACGCTCTATGTCTTTTACGTTTTTACTTCCGGGTTACTTACTGAAATTGTCGGATGAGTGCACCGTTCTGCAGATGAGTGTGCTCCTGAATTCCCTCAACAAAACCCCGGAAATAAGGGGTTCATCCTGGTATTTTAAGTGCCCCCATTTGTGAGAAAAAGTCACCCACTCAAAAGCTTTTTGATGAAGTGGACTCAAATATGCGCCCTCAAAAGGGTGTAGGGGTCGTATTCGGACACGGCCTGTGAATTTAGTTGTTTTTCCAACTGACATAAGAACCAGCATTCCGGACCTGAGTTTGACACCGTGTGAAGGGAGTAATTACTAATGAAAGCCTGCTCTCATCGGCACAGTCTCTCACAGTCTAAATTCTGCTTTTCTAACCGCTATTTGGTGAAAATACTTCCATGCTTGGATCAAACTGTGGTCACTGGCCCCACTTGTGGCAGTAAGAAAACTTGTGCGTCTGTGTGTTTTAAACGTACGCTACCTGGAATGGAGGCCCGAAGGCTTCATATCTACATACTGTACGTTGAACAGACAAACACCACTCCTCCTGCAGTTACATAACTGCTCTAACCGCTAAACTGCGAGAAACTCAAAGGAGAAACGGGCGAGTTCACTGCCAGAGCAAGTGGCTTTTACAGAAGCAAAGTCTGTTTGAGTTCATACAGGATCCGGCCTTATCACCGCGTTCTGAGCCCAGCCCCTAATGTACAGGAATGACACAGAGCTATTCTCAAAGTCTATCGTTTTTTCTCAGGAATAAAGGCACACTTTAAATACCGGTGGCGCTAGCTCAGGTACAGTGGTACGGCAGTTTTGGTCTGTTCGATCCTGTAATTATGACATGTTACCTTGGAGCAGAACCGTCTGTTTCGCCTGGTCCACACCACTCTCAGTTTGTCTGGCTGCCTGCAAACACAGAGCCCATCGATGTTAGATTAGCGCCGCCATTGACGCGACGGAAAGCAATGACAGACTGTGGACTACAGTCTGCCGTAGGTCCAGGCTGAACCTCCAGGCCTCTCTGCAGAGCAGAACTGCCTCACACACGCACGCAACGTAAAGAAGCACAAGAACAGACATATCTCCTCAGGAGTAAAAATAAATGAATAATCATAATTCTTACTGAAGCAGCCTGGACTGTTTAATATTTATCTGATTCAGCCTTCAAAAACATTGCATTAGTTTGCCTGAAAGGAACAAAATCAATTTGCACACACACACATACACACAACCAGAACAATTGCTCTATTGATTCGTTTCCATGACCACAGGATACACAGGCAGAATTGAAATGAGAAACTTCTTTAATGTTTTATTGTACAGCAGAAATTGTAAATCTTGAGAGACACCTTGGTTTTATTGACATTTCGTTTTAATGTCTTATTTATATTGATTGCAAAAAAAAAAGCCAAGATATTGTCCCTTTCAAGATCTGCAAGTGATTATTTTTATTTAGCAATGCCAATAGGGTGGGACTTTAAAAAAATAAATAAAAAATGATGTAATTCCTGGAATCTTATTTGTTTTTGTTATATATATATATATATGTTGGCACCCAACGGGGGTTCATATCCAATTCCGAATTCCCTAATTCGGAAAGGAACGCACAGCCGTGTTCATGCTTGATCCCCGCTGCCGATTACGGAGAGTGTAGACATCAACAACTACAAAACCTGCTCTTTCCATATTAACACGGGCTATGTCTGGTCTGAGCCGGCATGGTACAAAGGTCTTGAGTGCCAGGCTTTGGGTTTGAGTCTCCAGATATCAGCAGGTTAACGTATAGAGCAGGTGGGTTTGTTGACTGCAGAACGTATAGAGCAGGTGGGTTTGTTGACTGCAGAACGTATAGAGCAGGTGGGTTTGTTGACTGCAGAACGTATAGAGCAGGTGGGTTTGTTGACTGCAGAACGTATAAAGCAGGTGGGTTTGTTGACTGCAGAACGTATAGAACAGGTGAGTTTGTTGACTGCAGCGGCTTTCTGACAGTTGTCTGTAAAAAGCGCTATACAAATAAAAATTTAATTGATTGGTGTAAAGGCAATTTTTTGTTAAGACAACCAAGGAAATCATATGTAACAGGACAAGCACTCACACACTAAAAAATACTTATTGAAGGGAAGGGTGTAGAAATACCAAAAAATATAAGTACTTGGGCACAATGGTTCATTCAATGGTTGTCATGGGACTCCAACACTGATGCCATTTATAAGAAAGGCCAATGGAGCCTACATTTTATGTACAGACTGACAGTATGGGGTGGATAAAGGTTTAATTGTGCTTTTCTACCGATCTTTTGTGGAGAGTGCCTGGTATGCTTCATTATCTGTGAGCAATAAAAAAAAGCTCCACAAAATCGTCAACATTTCCAGCAAGATAGCTGGGGTACAACGTAACTGTATGGCGTCAATGTACAAGACCTGAGTGGTTAAAAAGAGGAAAGATATCACCAATGACGCAACGCACCCACTATATTACCAATATCACCTAACGCCATCAGTATCTATCTATCTATCTATCTATCTACAGGCTCTGTACTCCAGCACATTGGATTTGAAATGGAACAGTGACTATGAAGATAAAGTGTAGTCTTTCAGCTTTAATTTGAGGGTTTTTACATCCATGTCGGGTGACCTTTTTATACATCCCCCCCCCCATTTTAAGGGACAAAAAGTAATTGAACAAAGTAATCCTTTGCATACCATGACTTCCTGATGTCTGTGACCCAACAACATCAAAAGACTCTTGATATCTTATTTTCCGGTACTCCCAAACCACCCACTGGCCATTGCTCATAATTTCTCTCTTTTCATGTTGAGAGCCATTCAGAGAGAAAATGGCCACCTATTTAACCTCTTTGGTACGACTCAACAGGGGATTGAAACCACTGCGGTACAAGAACAGTCACTCAACCCGCAGTACAGCTGTCATAGAATAGATAAAGGTACTGTACACAGACACACACACACACCCACACAAAGACCAAACACTCACACAAAGACACACCACACAACGGAGACAGGAACAAGAGCAATGACACACACAATGCACCAATGAACCATACAAAAGCATCCATGTGATTCATGACACAAACTGAGATCTTGTGATACCCTCCTCAAATGGAGGGGTAGGTAGGGCAGTGAGGGACATTTGAGGACTGGAATATATGTAGAAACCAGATGTACATATTCTACTTAATATAGGGAAATACTAGCCTAGCACACTTGCAGTAAACATGTGCTGATAGTGTGGAAGCACTGGCTGAGGACACTAGACACCGACAGCATTAGTGGATGGACCACGACTTTGTGGAACATGGTGAAGCTCCAAAAACAGCACAAAGTAAAATGAAAATATATCCCTTAAACTTGAAAGTGCGATGACAATACCCTCAGAGAAATCATACAGTCGTACAAGACTATTGATAATTTACCAGGCAGCCTTTACCAGGCAGTCGTTACATCGCCATAGTGACAGAATAGTTTCAATCACATGATATTTTTTTTAAACGTCTGTACATCTGCGAGAGATGGGGGCATACTCCTCAGGGCATATTCTAACGTTGGGATCTGTGAGCCAGAAGTCGCGTTTACAGGTAACATGGTGCCTATGCACAGGTAAAACACTCTTACTTCATAAACGGCTCGGTCATATTCACCCCTGGCAACAGAGTGAGTCACTGGCAAGCAGTGGCCCCTCCCCCTCAGACAGGTGTGCGCGGAAGTCCCCGCCTAAGCTCCACACACCGTCCTGTGAGTCGCTGTGAGTACATGTCCAAGAACACCCTCAGAAAAACGTGTTCCAAAGGGTTCCTCTCTGTCTCCATAGAGGAACTCTATCTAATCAAATGGTTCTTCGTCAGTCAAAAAAAAAAGTTAATTCTGGGAGCTTTCATATTTTACATGCCTACCATTATCTCCATGGAGATAAGACAAAGAACCGTTTATTCTGAGAGTGTACGTCATGGTTTTATAAGTGGACCAATATTAGGTTTGCTCATCTGTCAATAACCTAAATATCAACCAAATTGTTACATTGTGTGATTTGCTTTTTTGGCACACGTGACTAATAAAACTATATTCTCTGCTCACCTTTGCATTATTAAATATTCGATTTGATTAGATTTTTTATTCTTAAGAGACATGGCTAGGGACAAATGGTACTGTCTAGCTCAGGGGTCACCAACCTTTTTGCAACTGAGACCTACTTCAAGGGTACTGAGTAGTACGGAGGGCTACTTGTTGGATTGTAATTGTTGACGGGGGGTGCTATCAAAAGATTTTGCGGACCTCGATTGAAATTGTTGACGGAGGGGGGAATAAAATACTGTTTATTAAATTGTTCATTTAGCGTATTTACCGCGAGTGTTCGTTTGCGTGCCTAAGTTAACAGTAAATCGCCAATAACGAGCCACGTAGATACACTCGTTATATCGCTATTTTTAGAACATGCCTCGCGGGCGACTGAGAAGGAAGGTTAGTGACCCCTGGTCTAGCTAATAGAGGCTTCGCCCCCAAATTACACCTTTTCTCAAACAATTTGGCAGAATAAGAAAGGAGGTGGCTTAGCAAATATTTATTCATGTGAATTTAAATGCAAGCAAATGGACTTTGGGGAATTTCCTTCTCTTGAATATCTTGCTCAGATTGTAAATTTTGATTATCCAGTGCTGACGGTGACCTTCTATCGCCCTCCAGGGCAAAACCCAGCAATTTCTACTGAATTTTCTGAATTCATGTCTATTATATCAACGGATAATGAGAGAGTTCTTCTGGTAGGAGGTGATTTTAACTTGCATGTGGATAATGTGTCAGACTGTGAATGAATGTGTCAGGCCATGGATTTTGAAAACGTACGACTCTCTCTTGATTTTAATCAGCATGTTGCTGAGCCAACTCATAAGCATGGCCATACTCTAGATTTGGTCATTTCTAGAGGGCTAAGTGTTACGATTTCCTCTGTTGTTGAACGCGCTATATCAGATCATGTCTGTGTATTCTTTCATGTCATGTTGTTAAAAGAAAAGTAAAAAGCTGATTGCATTGTAAATAAGCGCATTTTAAACAGCTGCTAGGTCTGCGGAACTTGTAAATAGTACACGTGTACCGCTGAACCTGCTAGCTACTGATGAGTTAGCGTATAGTTTCAATAGCAAACTTAGAGCTACACTCGACATTCTTACCCCAGAGAAAACAAAAAAAGGTCATTTCAAATCATAAGACGTCCTGGAAAAACAGTGAAATTCTTAAACTAAAGAGGACCGGTCGGAAAGCAGAGCGTAAATGGAGAAAGACAAAACTACAGGTACATCTTGAACATCCTTAAAGAACAGCTTGCAAATTATAATAGAGCAATAAGAAACACAAGACAGACTTATTTTTCCAAGATTATTTGTGACAATAAGAATAATCCCAAAGAGCTTTTTTCAACAATTGATCGCTTGATAAATCCATGTCCAGCTGCTGATTTTGGCAGCTCATCTCCTCAAATAAATGTGAAGAGTTTGATATTTATTTTAAAGAACAGATGAGCACCATTAGGTTACACAGCTCAAATGGGTACAACCCCAGACCTGGAGAGTGCAGATGCCCCGTGCAAAGCTTGCATGCATGCATTTGGCCTGATTGATGCACAAATGCTTTATGAAATTGTCCAGCCATTAAAACACTACCTGTGTATTTGATCCTATCCCCACAAGATTTTTCAAAACCGTTTTTAGTTGTTTGTCAGACAGTGTCTCTTGGCCATTGTAAACTCTTCTTTGGAGAGCGGCAACTTCCCAACTGCACTGAAGACTGCCATTGTAAAGCCCTTACTAAAGAAAAGTAACTTGGATCCCTCAGTTCTTAGTAATTTAAGACACATATCAAACCTCCCTTTCTTAAGCAAGATTATCGAAAAAGTGGTTTTTAGACAGTTAAACGATTTTCTCAGTAAAAATACCATTCTTGAGAAATTTCAGCCAGGCTTCCGGTCAAACCACAGTACAGAGACAGAGACTGTTCTAGTCAAGGTAATCAATGATATTCGAATGTGCATAGACGCTGGTGGTGTGTCTGTTCTTGTTGTTAGATCTCAGTGCCGCATTTGACACTGTGGACCATGAGATTTTGCTACATCGACTTGAACAATGGGTAGGTCTCTCAGAAACAGTTCCTAAATGGTTTTATTCATATCTGGCTGGAAATAAGTTTTGTGTTGCCCTGGGGGATTCTGTATCAGAAAAAGCTATTATTATCTGTGGGATTCCTCAGGGCTCTATTATTGGCCCCCTACTCTTTTCTTTATACATGCTTTCACTTGGTAAAATCATTAGTAACCATGGGGTTAATTTCCATAGCTACGGTGATGATACACAGCTGTATATTTCTGTATTGCATGAGGATAAAGGCCCAATCAGCTCCTTAGAAAACTGTCTGAATGATATTAATCTCTGGATGTCTCAGAATTTTCTTCAGTTGAATCAGGATAAGACTGATATAATTATCATTGGATCTAAGGCCCAGAGAGAAAGATTATCTAAGAATCTAGGACCTCTAGTGTCAAACAATAAACCTCAAGTTAAGAATCTAGGTGTAATCTTGGATGCTGACTTAAGCTTTCTGCCACATATAAGAAATGTAACAAGGGTAGCCTTTTTTTCATTTGTGAAACATTACGAAAGGAAGGCCTTTCCTCACGCAAGCTGATGCTGAACGGTTAATACATGCCTTTGTTACAAGTAGATTCGACTACTGTAATGCTCTCTTCTCTGGTCTTCCAAAAAAATATATAGAGCAGCTAAAACTTGTGCAAAACTCAGCTGCAAGAATCTTGACACAAACCAAGAAGAGAGCTCACATCACACCTGCATCTCTGCATTGGCTGCCCGTGAAATTTAGAATTTTACTTGTTTTTAAAGCTCTGATTTGGTTTAGAACCACTTTAAATATCTGACCTGCTGAATAGATATCAGTCCAAATGTGCCCTCAATTCTTCTGGTGATAACTTGTTAAGCATTCCAAAAGTAAATTATAAAGGAAGTGGAGAAGCTTCTTTTTATTCCTATGGCCCCAGACTATAGAATAGTTTTCCCAGATCAGAGTGGCACCAAATGTAGCACTTTTTAAAAGCCTTCTGAAAAGGTACTTCTTTAGGATGGATTTTACTTTATATCCTATTTTAGTTTTTACTTGTCTTTTGCTTTTACTTGTTTTATAAATATACATCTATATTGTCTTGTATTTCATTGTGTTTTATTGCATTTTGTTTTATCCTATTTTATTATTTTATTCTATCCTAGTTTATTCATTTTTATTGTGTTTATTTAATGTTATATTGTTTTATCCAATATTTTCCTGTTTTAACTGTTTTTTATTATTATTTCCCTAGTGTGAAGCCCTTTGGGCTGCTACTTGTTGCATGAAAGGTGCTATATCAATAAAGTTTATTATTATTATTATTATTAGTATTATAGAAAATACATTTTATAATATTGGGCCAACATAGGCTGCTGGCTGTGTTACATGTTTGATCATTACGTTACATTTCAGGCATTTAGCAGACGCTCTTATCCAGAGCGACTTACACAACTTTTTAGCATCTTTTACATACATTATCCGTTTATACAGCTGGATATATACTGAAGCAATTCAGGTTAAGTACCTTGCTCAAGGGTACAACGGCAGTGTCCTACCTGGGAATCAAACCTGCAACCTTTCAGTTACAAGGCCAGTTTCTTAACCATTATACTACACTGCCGCCCGATCATAGCATAGGGTCAGTTTCACCCAACCATGGGTTAGCTATGGGTTAGCTATGGGTTAGCTGTGGGTTAGCTATGGGTTAGCTATGGTCGACTCTGCATCTTGGGGGGAATTGATTGGGACCTACAGATTTCTAATCACTATAGACTGAGAAGGTGTTATTGGGGACAGCCATTAACCACCATGTTTATTAATATGCAACACTGGACCGATCGGGTTATGTTTAAAGGGTTGTGTTTCCTGTGACCTCACACCCTAGACTGCTCTGCTCTGACATTTGCTGATCATAGTCCAGGTTAAGCATGTGTCTGGCTGATACTTTTGTTTATTAAATACTTATGGAAAGTACTATATGCACACCTGAGAATGGCTAATCGCAGGTGCACAGGAGAAACACTAACTGAAGTCAATGAAAAGGGCTCCTGCACTGTGAGATACTTGCACAAAGACACAAGACACAAAGAACAGGTAAGGACATGCAATGTCAACACGCCACAGGACTCGAGAGGAAAGAGAAAGTAAGCGGACGCAACTGGGCCTCCCTCTCTTTCTCTCTGTCTCTCTCCCTCTCTCTCTCTCCCTCCCTCTCTCCCTCTTTCTCTACCTCTCTCTCTCCCTCCCTCTCTCTTTCTCCCTCTTTCTCTCCGTCTCTCCCTCCCTCTCTCTTCCTCTCTTTCTCTACCTCTCTCTCCCTCTCTCTCTCTCTCTTTCTCTCTCTCCCTCCCTCTCTCTCTATCTCTCTTTCTCTCCCTCTGTCTCCCTCTCTTTCTCTCCGTCTCTCTCTCCCTCCCTCTCTTTCTCTCTCCCTCCCTCTCTCTCGCTCTCCTTCTCTCTCTCTCTCCCTCTCTCTCTCTCTCCCTCTTTCTCTACCTCTCTCTCCCTCCCTCTCTCCCTCTCTTTCTCTACCTCTCTCTCTCTTTCTCTCTCTCTCTCCCTCTCTTTCTCTACCTCTCTCTCTCCCTCCCTCTCTCCCTCTCTTTCTCTACCTCTCTCTCTCCCTCTCTCTCTTTCTCTCTCTCTCTCTCTCTCTCCCTCCCTCTCTCTCTCTCTCTCTCTCTCTCTCTCTCTCTCTCTCTCCGGTATAGCAAGAAAGAGGGAAAGGTAACACCGAATGTGGGGGATGGGACGGGGGGGACACACACAAAAATAGACTGGTGCTCCTGCTGACTCATGCTATGGGTCACTGTTCGTTCCCCTTCCAAACCAAGCACCATCAACAGCAGGACACGGCTCTGTGTGTTGCAAAACACTGACCCAACCCCTCCCCCTCCACCCCCATCCCAACCCCTTTAACTGCAGCTTGACTACCACTATTCCAGTTATAGGGCACAAAGGACAGCTACTGGTCATTTGCCGAACAAAATAAAAGTACATTTATATATCAACATTACCATGAACTATTTTTTTTGCAAATGTTAAACTCAAATTCATGGGAGGCATTTAGCTGGTCCACGGTTCTGCGAGTTTCAACGTGTCAGTGCGTGGTGCGTCCAATCAAATGCTTTCCCTAGATTACAGGTGTCTCACATCCACAGGATTCAAAAACTACATTCTCAGTCTAAAGGCGTTCTCTGTGTAGCTTTATGATAATCCTGGTTCTGGCGATAACCCAGACATCACTGTTTAGTTCACACTGTTGTATCAGCGCATCTGACCTCTACCAAGGGGGAACACATGTGACTCTAGGAATGAGTGATATAATCAGAGGTGCGCTGGGGGAGTTCCAGTGGCTGGGATACAGTCATCAAAGCATGCAGGCAAGAACACAGTGTGTACTTCACACTACAAACAGGAAAAACAAACGAGAGGTATAACCGCTGGATCTGCTGCAATATCAACACCACTTCACCCACCAACTGCCTTCAACCCACAAAACCTCACATCCTGCCCTTTCATGAGTGCCACAAACTATTAGTTCCCCTTGAAGCATTACAGTATGCAAACACTGTTAACATTTTAACAGCAACATTTATATAATAATAATTATTATTATTATCTCGTATTGTAGAACCTATATTACTTACAGTGCACTATTATTGGCACTTGGCTTACGAACAATCATCCAGACTCAGCCGTCTTACTCCCGGACTTCAGCCTTCATCGGCGAGACAGGGTCTCTAGCCCTGGAAGGGGAGTGGCTCTATATATTGACAGCAATATCAAGCACAAACGTCTTCATGAACTTGAGGCCAGTCGTTTTGAATGCTTGTGGCTTTGGACGAGGCCCTCAAGACTCCCTTGTGGCTTGAACTGTTTTATATCAGCTGTCATATACATTCCACCTCCAACCTCCAAGGAGGCCAGACCAGATGCAGATGTCTCTGAGTATTTAGGACAGTGCCTGGACTATGTGCAGAGCAAGTATGGCCTTTCAGGTGTTGCAATTCTGGGGGGCACAAATAGATTCAAGCAAAGCTCATTGTGCTTTAGGTATGGCCTCAATCAAGTAGTAACCAAACCTACAATTTTTACTAACATGAAAGGTTTGTATTTCAAACCCCAACATCTACCTCCCATAGCTCAGTCGGATCACCAGACCATCCTGTGGTCAGCAAGCGCATAGCCTAAACCACCAACGCAAAACATAAACAACATCGAACTACTGACAACTTAAGAGCACTAGGTCTGGCACTTAACTTAGAGAGTTTTGCCTCTGTTTACAATGCAAGACACCCCCAAAGAGCAGGCAGATTAACTGAACTCTCTGTTACAAGTTACTTTAAACAACACACTGCCCATCAGAAAAAGCAAAGTGACCACTAGTGACAAATCATGGATGACCACACATAGGTCTCTGGAAGATATTCAGAGACGCTGTTGCCGCATCATTGGCACGCCCTATAGCTCTCTCCCGTCTCTGGAGAGCAGGCGGGACGAGGCCACAATCAAGACCCTTGAAAGACTTTTGAATGACCACACAAGTGTCCTGCACAACTTTCTAATCCCGACAGAGAGGCGACACAATCTGAGAAGCACAAGAAACTACAGAATCCCAACAAGTCGCACATCCAGACAGCAAACATATTTTTTTAGCAAGAGCTTTTAAATTGCATAATTGATAGCTATATTTGCGTATACCTGTAACTAGGGGAAATAAATACTATAGAACATTCACCGTTTGGTGAACTAGCTTAATCTCACAATGAAAAAACGAGAAAAATCCAACCTTTAATTGAAGTTAAAAAAAACATGTGTGCCACAATTATTGGCACCCCTGCATTTATATATTGAATAAAGTAATCATTTTTAATATTTGGTCTCATATCTTTTGCATGCCATGACTTCCTGATGTCTGTGACCTAACAACATCAAAAGACTTCTTTATTCTTGATTTTCTGGTACTCTTACAAGCGATACTATAACGTCTCTGCATTTGAATGGATCTCTATAGGAACTGGGGAGTGGGACTAGATTTAGCTGTAAATTACACTGGAACAGTATGGAACACATGATTGGCTAAATTGCTCTAAGTCATCAAGGGTCTGATGTATCATCCAAATTCAGACACGTTGATCCATTGATCCATTTACTTCAATTAAAGGTCGGATTTTTCTAATTTTTTCAGTGTGAGATTAAGCTAATTCACCAAACGGTGAATCTTTTATAACCCTTTTTACTCATCTTTACCAGCGGTGCCAATAATAGTGGAGGGCACTGTATATAACACTTTTGTAATATAGGTAACTAAGCTGGTTGTATTTTTCCCAAGGTTAAATGGCTATTGTCGAATTCCATTATATTCAAAAATATGGTCTCTGGTGGCAAGGTTTTGAAGTGATCTGACAGCTCACAGATAGAAGAGCAAGTTTTAAATGATTAGCAAACATATTGCAAATATTTGTCTAGTTGAACATAAGTAATAATAATTTCTTCTATCAGCTCCTCCAGACAGCCAGTCTAGCTTATCCCCATTTTACAAATTCTTGTAGACGGGTAACATAAACCAGCTCACCAAAATATGAGGTCTGCTATTTTCAGAATGTAAAGTACAGTACAGTACAATACACCATTCACTTTGTTACTTTCCTCAATCAAATGCACATCTAAACTGCTGTTGTTACAGCACAGGTTTACTTATCCTCTCATGCATGTGAATGATATAACGGTTTGTTTGCATGGGCAACAATCCACCACAGAACAATACAAGTAAGAAAGCCGAAAAAAGCATACTAAATAAATTCAAATGGTGCGTGCGTGCGTTTGTGTGTGTGTGTATGAATGTATGCACATCTGTGTCTAAAACTTGTAGTTACTGCAGCTGGAATGAAGAGCATACTGGTGTGTCTATGGTATGAATAATACGTGTGACGTCTTTCAGTGTTGCGGCCTGCTCTCTCGCTCGAAACATGCAGTCTACGGTCTACTCTACAAACTGTGATTCCCCAGAGAACAGGAAGTTGTGGGTTTCTGTGTGAGCTCTTAGTAGCCTAACTGAAGGCATGCAATGGTTTAGTGTGTGTCACCCACAATTTTGGGTGGATTACTTGAAAAATGTAATCCGGTGCCGATTACAAATTACATGATTAAAAATGTCAATATTAAAAGGTGCAATCTAATCTGATTGTGTTTGGTTTACTTCCAGTTTAATTAGCCATGTATATTCTAGAATAAATGGGTTAGCTAGATACATTATTTTGTATGGGTCCGACAAGACCTGCTTATCCCCCTTTGTAGATGTATATGTGGTGTGTGTACATTGTATGTTGAAGTAATCCAAAATGTCATATAATCTTTAGAAAAGTAACTGTAAACAGATTATGTATGTTTTTACAAGTATCCTGGTCTGATTACTGTTATTCATTTTTATATATATATATATATATATATATATATATATGATTAAATAATCCAGATGTAATTACACATAATCCGTTACTACCCAACTCTGGTCACCCATCATCCTTCCCCATGCAGTCAAAGCCACATAACAACTTCTGGATCACAGCCCACACTGCCTGAAGCCGATGAGTCAAGCCAACAAGCTTGTGCTGTGGATTATTGAGCAGTGAAAACGGCATTGGCCTCCTGACCATGACAACCCATGGTTTCAGGACAGCGTTCCACACTCCTGGTCCAGCGGGAACATTGGGCTGAAATTAGTTCCACCGGGTCTAAATGAATCAGATCTGGCCGGACTTAATTGAATTATCTGTTTTAAGTTTACTATTCAGGGGTGTTTGTGCCACTGACGATGTAAAAGTAAAAGGACTTTTAATACTTTTTTTAACATTTAATGGTGAAACAAATTTAGGGCAGGGTTTTCGTATGATTAGATTTAATTTATTGTTACTTTTTGCTACTTTTTTACTTCAAAAAATGCATCATGAGCTACTATTTAGCGTGATCAATACCCTAGAATGAAATCACCATTAATATTAAACAAAGCAAGAATTTATAAATTATATCTTCAGAAATACCTTAATGTTAGGGCCTATCTTTAAAGTGGTAGCCTATATTTTATATGGAGCAAAACCGGTTTTGTGACTGACAGAACCCTTTCCAGACAAGTTCAGTCCAAATCAACAACCAAGTAGAGGCTAAAAGAAGATTAATTTAAGACCAACTTTAAATAAAACCAGAAGAGTCATCCACCCAGAGCATTACACGAGAAACACCGTGAGACCTGAATCAGGCGCGTAGCTAAATGACAACGTTCTAGAACACTTGGAGTCACTAGCCGTGTCAGTGAAGGGCAACGGCACCGCACTTGGAAGGAAACAGACGGCACAGCTGTACAATGTGACCTTTAGAAGAACTGCTCCCATACGAATGCATAGGAACATACTGCCCAAATCATATCGCCAGTTCAATATGGGTAAATGTACGGGGAAAATGATGATCATCAATGACGTTAACATGATGAATTAAACATTTTCAGTGCCGTCACGTGGGTCAAGGGCGACACGGATGCGGTTACAATCATTATAATGAGGTTGGGTGTTCATGTATGATCGTGTTAATTTGTATACTGTAAAACAACGTTAGCAGTTAATCTCTTACCACTGTGGGAAACTGCGAGCAAAAACTCGTAGGTTTAGAGTTTAGTTTTACCATACATTCATGCCAAACCACGGACACTCCCCTTCTAGTTAAGAATGCTCATGACTATGATTAGGAAAAGCACGAAATGTTGATGTTAAGAGCCAACGCGGAAGTGCGTGCGCGGTTAGAAAAGCTACAACACGACCCCAATTACAAAAAAATACAGAAAGAATATGATATTAGCAACCAGCAAATAAAGACAGCAGATTATTATTTGCGACAACTGTCAAATGTCACTTGTTGTTTAAAGGCGGATTCCACTCTTCCCTTCCGTGGCATAGGCTTGAATGCCTTATCCCTCCTGTGACAATAAGAATTAATCTGAAACATGTGCTATTATTACCACTGCTCTTAAACAAAAGAGTGCAAAAGGTAACGCCCTCAATACACGTAAACTTTCTTAAAAACACCGTTAAGTGGTGTATAACTTTTCAGTATTTGTTACGTAGTTCACGGCTGGCAAGCAATCGCTCGGAGTATTCGTCTCGGCAGCTACAATACTAACCATTTATTCGTGCACTCTACCACCAGCTCTTGGTAGGACGCTGTGAAATTAAACTTCGAGGCTTTCTTGCCAGAGCGTTGAAGTCTCTTCCAAACCGATGTCATGTTTGTCAATGCAAAGTCGTTTTTTCACAGAAGCTTAGTGACAAAACGTATTGAAGACGAAGACGAAGACAAACTCCTGCGCTGTCCGCCCCCCTCCTCCGGGGAAAATGTCCCAAATGTTTGACAGTTGCTGTCCCCTCCCGCCGTTCCTCGCGGCCAGCTTCGTTCCGCAGTGTGGAGAGACCGGGGACTGTCAATATTCACACGTTGAACAGTCTCAGCGAATGGGAAACGGAACCACGCGGCCACAGATCCGAACTGCTAAAGACCTCCGAAAGAGTGAGCTGTCTGAACTGTCGCCATCACCCACTGCGCTCTGACGGGGGAAAAATAAATGATGCACGGAAAGCACCGTGGAGATCGCTCATGAGAATAATTGACTCCAAATCAGCATTGTAGGACAGGCTACTGCTTTGACTTTTATCGTGTCTTACGTTAAAAATCACAAATGTTTTAGCTCCAACTTTCACTCATATAGTAGCTACACGTTAAATGGTTCAATTTATAGACAAGGAACCTAAGGTGATGTCCGTTTCCCTTTTCCAAAATAAACTGTTGTACACAGCACATACGTAGTTAAAAGGTAACTGAATACCTTAAGCAGTGAAAGTGTTAGCTAATTCAGTATTGTAAATAACCACCTATAGCCAGGCACCAATTATTATTTTTTACTGCTAGCTATCCATCTACTTGGTAAAAGCAGGGGTTAACACGGGCATGCAAAACATTGATAATGAAGCGATATGCAAAGTTTAGCCACAGTCTATCATACTGTGAAAAACGCCCACTGGGTAGCTCATTGTTCTATAGGTAGCTACTCTGCGGTTTGAGTTTACGTTGATTGATAGCGTGTGACTTTGTAGGCCTAATCTCCGGTTACTGTGTTGGAAAACGAGGGTCAAATTGTACACGTAACCTGACAACAACCATTATTATTATGTTGGTTGTTAATAGCCATGGTACATGTATTTATAAGCATATCTTCAAGCAATTGAAAAGCAACTGACAGGAAAACGAGAACCATCCTAAGGAAAAATCTGAGTTTGGGATTTTCCAGACCACTCCTGCGTGTATTTATATAAGCAGTCCAGCAAAACAGATAGACGCGGGCAGCTGGGGACCCACAGCCGCAGCAGAAGAACCAACATCTTCCCCTGCGCGTGCTGCCCGTTCATGTGTGCTCCTTCTCTTTCGCACCTTTCCTTGCTGTCCGTCACTTCACCTCTCTCTCTCTCTCTCTCTCTCTCCACTCCTCGGATGGGTTATTCCTTTCACAATTGTAACAGGTAGCCTATAGAGTTGTCTTAGAGGTAGTGTGGTTCAGATAAAGGCTATTTTAAACAAAGTAAAACATTTACTAGAGTAGGCAACTGGATTCCCTAGCCAATGTATTTATGTAATCGTGTATGTATGGGGGACAGTGCAGTTTCACATTGGTAGGCTACATTGCTATAGCACGTAAGGTTTCTAGCGAAGGCTAATTTACTATTTCTGTCTGATTTTGTTAGAGATTGTAAAAGGTGAAAAATGCTATTAAGGAGGGAAAGGATATTTAAACAGGCAATTATTCAACTACATAAAGGGTTCTGTCTCAAATCAGATTAATATTTTACATGACTTTTCAATGTGCTATAGCCTGCCCTAATATGATGGACGTTTTAAAGAAATTGTTTGATTAATAGTCTGGGCTATGAGGTGCACATACATTTGACATTCAAATATTTGGGGTCTAGAAGGGTGCAAATTTCACCCTCCAGTGAAGATATGGTAAGAAATTAGATCAAGCCATTTAGCAAAAAAAAAAAAAAAAAATTCACTCGCAGTAAAGGGATTTAATTTTGAATTACTGGACAAGTTTTTTTGACTTTGCAGGGCCGTGGGAACCCTGTACATAATTCCCATAATTACTTCAGTAAAGAGGCTAACAGCAAATTAATATAATATGCTGTTGCATCCCAGCGCTAGTGCTTGTCAGTCTGTTTGTGTGGAGTTCACAGGTATTATACACACACTTTCAGATGGTACAGTAGAGGTACATTTTTCTTCTTTAAGGTACAAATTTGCCAAATGTACCCTGAAAGTGCAATAATATTCTATCTGGGTATTAATAAGTATATTTTCAAGCAAAAAAGGTACAAATTAATTATGTATTGCTGGCTAGGGGTACCATTTTATGTACCTGTAGGGTACCACCCAAATGACAAGCGTTTTTACCTTTTCTTCTGAGAGTGTTCATACTCTGCCTGTGCAGGAAGCAGGGTTAGGTTCTTTCTCTGCCTTTGTGGAGTCAGGTTTCTGGTTTCCAGATGGTTTTAATAACACTTATAATGGCTTTCTCGATCATGTCATTGTACTTGACGATTGTCATAAATAAACCACAACAAGTGGGTATTGTGGAGTTCATCGAACCTTTTTTTTTTTTTTTTTGCTTGAGCCATTTAACACACGTTTGGCTCCATGAGGACTGGCTGGACACAAGCTGTGCACTTGGCAAGCTGTTATTGGAGGCAGCAAGAGTTTGCTCACTGCTCCCTGTCCCTGGATCAGAAATGGAGTTTGTTATTGCGCTATTGTATCCCACAATGCTGTGTTCATACAAATATTTCCCGACTGACAGCCATGCTGTCCGTCCTTGAGTAAGTGTTGAGAAACGTACGTTAGCCGCATGCTGAATGTTTATGAACGGCACTTAAAAAGAGTAACCATGACAATATGAGACCTGATATGTGTCTTTCTAGGAGCAGGAAGGGATGTTGCAAAGGCCCAGTCTCGCTCTTCCCAGAGACAGAAAGATCTGTGCTTTTCCAGTGTCCCCGCAGTTATAACCTTGATAAATATAGATGCCGGTTGCCGTCCACCTGCCCCCTGTCTATCAAAACGAGAGAGAGAGGGGGAGAGAGAGAGAAAGAGAGAGAGAGATGTTGAGAAACTGAAGACACCGGGGAAAATGTGTACAGGGTCGCCAAAAACATATTTACTCTATGAAGCAGCATTCCTACACCACATGAGCGCACTATGCATATACGTACACTGATCTCAGATGTAAAGACATGTACAACAGGTGCAAAACTGCTGCCATCCGTAGGTTAGAGGCAACGCAGCTGTGCTCCTAGCCTGCATAGCTAGCTGGATAATTTATCATCCGAGTCAGTATCAACACCTCTCTTGGACGGTTGTCTAACAGTAGTTTGTGCCAGCTCTCTCTTATGCATTAATATAAGGTGTAGGGCAGTGTTGTCCACCAATATGTGAATCGCCATCCACATAGAGGATCTCAGGAGAACCTTTGTGGACCATGATAGACATAATTTATGATACATTGCAAATTAATCTTATGCATTAATATAAGGTGTAGGGCAGTGCTGTCCTCTAATATGTGAATTGCCGTCCACGTAGTGGATCTCAGGATCATTTTTGTGGATCACGAAGGACACAATTTATGATGCGTCAAAAATGAATTTCCTTTAGAACACATACCTGTGGCCTTTTTTGACAGCAAACAATCATTTATGATAGCTATGGAAGCCTCATATGGTGCTAACCATATGTTAATAATTGTACTTTATTGACCCCGTAGAGAAATTTGTCCTCTGAATTTGACCCATCCTAGCTACTTAGGAGCAGTGGGCAGCCACTACAGCACCCGGGGACCAACTCCAGTTCTGAGGCCAGTGCATACTTGCCAACCTTGAGCCCTCAGAAATAGGGAGATTTTCCGAAACCACTTAATTTCCTGCATTCATGCAGGCGTCTCATCGCGTTGCGTTATGATTGGATTAGCCTACAGACAACAATCTCCGTCTCATCGCGTTGCGTTATGATTGGATAGTAAATCCCCGTTAACCAGCCACGTAGATACAAGCGTCAGATTTAAAAAAAAAAATTTAAAAAAACGGATATTCTCCTAATTCGGGAGAACTGCGGGAGAATGTTGTCTCCGGGTGATTACCGGGAGAGGACAGTGAAAATCGGGAGTCTCCCGGGAAAATCGGGAGGGTTGGCAAGTATGGGCCAGTGCCTTGGTCAAGGACAATGGCAGGAGTTTACCTAACCTGACATACATGTCTTTGGTCTTTGGTGATTGTTTTTTTACAATGTGATTGACACACATCAGAGTAACCACAGGCTTCAGTGTGGTGGTGGGTTAGGTGGCCAGGCCAAGAAACCCAAATCTGGGTCAGAGAGAGTTTAGCTCCTCTCCGTGGTGCACTCGTGATCTGCACAGTAAAAAAACAACAAGAAAAACTACTTAAAATAACAAGTTTGTAAAAATGTAAGGTCATGTCAAGTCATGTAGAATAATAACAATTTAACGGCCATCCCATAAAATAACGGGATTAATAAATGGTTTTTCACTGCCAACATGGCCGCCCGTCTTTTCACCGTTTTTTAATGTGATTGATTTTTTTTTACAGTGTGCCTGCAGATGCCAACGCAGAAGAGCACAGCTCAGGGTCAGTGATGTGCACACAAGCCGGCATGCGCCCTACCTAACTGACTTCCAGGGAACCTCCAGTCTATACACATGTGTCCATCTCACTGTTTTTCATAGGATGGATGAACCTGCTGGCCTTTGGCTTATAAACCACTGGCATAAAGGGCACGTACATGACTAGACCTAAAAAAAGAAATAAAAAATAATAAAAATTTTAAATGTTCACTTCCTTCCATATGAAAGTATCTAAAATATACATATCTTGCTGCCATAAATTCTGAATTTCTGAAAAAATACTGTGCGTAAATAATTTAAAAATATTATAATGTGGAGCATTGCTCTCAGGTTGACCCCGTAAATATTTTGTGTAAATGATATATTTTTGATGTACTCTAGTGTGGAAAGAAATACTTTTTCTACAACAGGAAGATTCACCCTACAGGAACCTGCTGTCCTTTACTGATATGTCCAGTCTTCAGCTAAGAGCCCATGCCACGTGTTAGCTAGCTGGGATATCCTTGGCTTCCTGATGGCCTAATACGCTGATATTATGTGCCACAGGAATCACGTGTTTATGCAAGAGGGGGCAGCTGGGAGAACAGACCGTACAGGGAACACGATTCAGCTGTCATCTGTTGTTTGGCGGTTTGTTTACAGGTTTCTTCCTGAAGGACAAACAGAAATTCGGTGCCGTCAGAAAAGGAAGGAAGGAAAGACCGTGTGGACTAATTTCAAAACAGCATGAAAACAAAGTTTTAAAAGGGCACATCACAATGATAAGAACCCCTGCACTGAACAAGTTAATAAAAAATAATAAAGATAATATGGCTGCTAATAAAGTTAGACATTTATATAGGCTAATCTAAAAACAATATACTTTTAAATATGAAAAGGTCTTAATGATAAAATACTTTATGAATTTGTTAGGCCCATATATTAAATAATAAATCATGATTTTGGTTAAAATACTAGTAAATCAATACTTTAAGTTATGTGTATGAACAAATTTAGTCAAACACAGAAGATTGATAGATATATCTAGCTAATTTTATTTAATAATAGACATATGTTTGTTATTTTTTTAAATTGCAGTTGTATAACTAACATGAAAAATCTCAATGAGGTCTCAATTGGTCTGGATTTGGTTATTTCTTAGATTAGATGCTCCTGTTAGTTATTTTAGCCTTTTGTTTACCCGACTCAACCAAGTATCGTTCCTGGGTACAGATTCTCCTATGATGAAATACCTTGTTGTACAGGCAATAAGTCTCTGCTGCCACCTAGTGGTCCAATAATAAATGGATACACTGTCTGGTCACTGATACTCTTTTACATATGTTTAATTGAAAACAGTCCACAGTTCCTATTGAACTCTATGGAAAAATAAGTCTGGGGAAACAACCCTTAAAGTGATCCATCCATATCTACTACGTATCATCCCAGTCTGTTTTTGCCCCTGTCCCAACTTTTTTGGAACGTCTTGCAGGCATCAAATTCTGAATTTGCGTATATTTACAAAAATCAATAAAGTTCATAAATAAGGTAAAACATTAAATATATTTTCTTTGTACTGTTTACAATTAAATATAATAAACGAGAATTTACCAATCACTGCTTTATGCTTTTATGTGCATATTACATACTGTCCCAACTTTTTGAATTGGGAATTGGGGGTTTGTAAGTAGACTAATAGTCAGAGAAGTATAAGGATTAGGCTACAGCTAGGTAAAGCTTGAGACGACATAAACAAAACACGTACTTTAGGCGTTGTTGCTGCCAGTGGTGCGGGTCGTTTAACTCACGTTATACGTGCCAAAAAAATGCCAGAAAAATAGTTATTCAATGGCTCAACATGCCAGAAAAATAGTTATTCAATTATCTATCATCTAATCCTAGATGGCTTTGCTAACGTATGATGTTTTTCGGAACGGACGAATGCCAGCAACGTTACAGCGAGCTGTCTGGAGATATCACTTTTACCAAAGAGCGTGGGCTATTGGTCAGTTAGTTTTACTGCGCGATGGTCGCCTTGCTATAATTGCTTTATGGTCAATCGAACGCAGATCAGTTCCACTGTTAGACGGGCTCGCCTCGCGATGTTCTAACAGGCGCTTTTTTCTGTCTCACATTTAGCCAACCAGAGAAAGAAATCGGAAGTTTCTTACCGAAGTTATTTTTCTACCCGCATTTGCCGGGTGGCGGGCCACCATACAGTTACAGTATACACACTGCAAAAAATGTCTGTATTAACAAGTGTTTTAGTCTTGTAATGCGATTTTAAATAGTTTGTCAGCAAAAAAGTAACATAAATAAGATTCTAAAGTCTAAATATAAGATTAAAATGCTTGTTAAGATTTGGTTTTTGCAGTGCAGTACGCACACAGCTCCCCCTCCTCCATCCACCATGCCTTGGGCCTCCCAAGTCAGAGTAGGACAAGTAATGGTATTATCTCTCGTCAATTCACTGTGACACACAGTACGATGCTTGTTGAGTACACTGTGTGAGAAAGTTGTTAAGTAGGCGTAATGTTCTCTAAATGTAGTCTACTTAAAATCCCCGGATGATATACCTATTTCTGGGTTTTCGCTGATAATTGTATAGGGAATGTTTTTTGCATAATGCATGTCACTAAACAGTACGCAGTAAGCCGTATACAGTATGCTAGTACCCAGGACGCAGTAGATAGGGCTCTGATTTGGACACAGCCAGAGTGAGCAACTACTGCAGTGGCAGCATTTTACCACAGGAGGGCGCACAATCCAAGTAGATAGACCCAGCATAGTACACTAAATTATTATTATTTTTAAATGTATAATGCTTGATCTCTTGTGTACATCAGTTGCACCCCGTAACACCTCTGAAATCTGTGTTTGTTCGGGACTTTTATGTCTTTATGGTTTCTGGTCTGTGGATCCCTGAAAATACAGTTTTGGAAGAACAATAAACACTAATATGTTTCCAAAACACAAATAAAACACATTTTAATTATAGGGGCAATTTTACTCAGTTTGTAATTTCATGCAGTAATAGGATGACATAAACGATTTGCTTTCAAAACAGCTCAAGCCATTTTTTTTTAAAAATAATATTATGTAAATATATCAAAACCAAGAAAACAAAGCCATCATAATTCTGTCAGCAGGCGTCCTCAGACATAACGGTGAACAGTACTGTGGTTTCAGTTTCTACAAAAGGTTACCAAGACGATCCATCCATGGACCTCACTGCATGTAAAAGTGCCAAGAAATGTAACACAGTTCTCACACAGATCCTTAAGCTCCTGAGCTATAGTCAGAAAGCTCAGTGATTTTTAAAATGTATTTATTTATTGTTCTTTTTTTAAAAGCCTTAGTCACTGTGTTCATCAACACAAACATAAAGAAATTACACTTATGGTTCATTTTATTCAGTCACTTTCCCCTTTTCTATAGTCACGTGAGACTTGAATAAAAATAGTCTATTACACATTATACTGCACTTAAAAATAGATTTAATTACAGTGTGCCAGTTAAGATATGATCCAGTCTTTAGGGCTTACTCTCAGGCAGTCTCAGGGTTAGCTTGAGGGTTGAACTTGGGGAAAGTTCAGGATGGGATTCATTTGGTTACCTTCAGCATTGAAACAGGTGGAAATAGGTCTAGAGCTCACACAGGTCCACTCTATGGGCCTGGCGGTGGTGGGGACTGGGTTGAAGAAAGACGGGGCGTGTCAGGGATGGTTGGGGAGATGGTAGAGATGGGACAAAGGTATTGGGAATCCTCCCTTAGGTTCAGGGGAGGGAGAAATTCTCCATTCAGGGTGAGCTCATCAAAGGCAAACCCGTCCAGCTGGCTTTCCCAGGGTCCAGAGAAGAACCGGATCAGGGCCTGGGCCTGGGGCAGCTCCCAAAACGTCTCCAGTACCACCAGGAGAACTATTAGCCCCAGCAGCAGGTAGCCTGTAGAAGAGGGAGGGATCTCAGAAAGAGAATGCGTCACAGTAAATAATAGTGTTAATTCAACTCTAACAGTCCATGTCCCAGATGTGGGAGGGTTCCGGGTTTTACTCAGTGCAGTCACCCAGCTAACTCAGTAATCTTGTAAGCTCTGTTAAATACCCCCAAAGGCAGTCTGTTGGTTTTTACTCCAGAACAAGTAAAAAAATCAGTAACATAAATGTGCTTGCATGCATCAGAGGTGAAACTATGCACCACATGTTAGAATATGTTGGGGTCACTCACAGGAGATGCCAAACTCCAGCCCCGGCCAAGTGGTCAGGCTGCGGATCCCCCCGGGCAGATAGTCCCCCAGGCCGATGGTGCTGAGAGAGATGTAGCAGAAATAGAAGGACTCCAGGAAGGTCCACCCGGGCACCAGGTGGCAGAGCACGGTGGCGGGGAGCAGGAAGAACAGCGTAGCGGTCAGCGCTAGCAGCAGGCCGGCGTGGAGCAGCGCCGCGCGCCCGTGGGACAGGCCCCAGTGCGTCTGCATGTAGCGGACGGGCCCGTGGGTCAAGCAGGGCAGCAGGAGGTGGATGATGCAGGACAGCAGCAGCAGAGTCATGGGTATACCCAGGAGGGAGTACGTCACTAAAAAGAGCTTCCCGTCATCCGATATGGGCATGCTGCTGCCGTAACCTGGGTGAGACCCCCGGCCCCATAAATTAACATCACACGGACTACACACATTTTGAGTCTGAGGTTTAAACAGAAGTGGTGCAAATAAAATAAAAAAATAGGTTTTCAAAAATATATATTTTTAAAAAAAATTTTTTTTTTTTTTTTTTTCTTTCTTTGCACCATCCTTAGGCCTACAAACAGGTCAATGAACTGCAAGTGCTTTGGCTCAAAAGCAGTGCCTAACCTATGATTTTATAGGTACAATCCCCAAATATGTGAGCTAGTTACAGGAATGGAACATGGAGTACAATGTGTGAAATTGGCATTTAACAACATGGCGCTTGGATAGACAGGTTTCTAGAGCAGTGGCTCCAGAACTTGGCTCTGGGCACCCTGTGTAAGCTGGTGTTCATTCCAACCACAACTTCAATCCCAGAGTTTTAACAAGCTGTTCATTTTTCTTAATCTTAGGTGCTATTCCTGTTTAGAGGGATTATTTACACCCTTCTTAAACCACATTGTGTCAGGTATACTGTATCTATGCATGCCATGATGAATAAAAGTCCCACGTTGACATTGTGCTATACTTGATGCAAACCATCCTACAAAAAAATGCTAACAAGTTTTTTAAAGTGATGAAATTAAAGACTCAATAGGCGAGGATGTTGAATACATACGTTCAGGTTCTTTCAGAGTTTTTCCCCCTTAAACCGATTGACACAAGGTTTGGCTCATTATCATTTGCAGCTTCTTAGAATTCTTCATTATCTACCAGATTGGTTAGTATTAGTGGCCAGATGTCCACACTTTCACCAATCAGGAGCCTGTTGATTCACCTCAGTCTTAAATTTGATCAGTAAAGAAAAAAAAAACTATTTTTATGTAATCGTTTGCAATATAGCCCAATAAGCACAACGTGAATCTGGGACTTTTATTATGCGAGACATGTATAGCTATTTCTGATATGGCGTTGTTTAAAAGGGCAAATAATCCCTCAAAACATGGAAAGCATTTTTCTTTTCTTTTTTCTTTCTTTTTTTTAAATCAACAGCTTGTAAAAATTCTGGGATTGCAATTGCGTTTGGAATGAAAAGCAGCAACACAGGGCTGCCCCAGGAACAAGTTTGAGAGCCACTTCACTAAAGGATTCAACCCAGGCTAATTCCGGGAGAGTTGGCAACCCCAATTAAACCTTCAGACCCAGCGTCCATTGCAATGGACGTCACGTTTGATGTTTTTTTTTTCCTTAGGATAATGTACGATTTACATAATTATCTTCCGGTTGGTTATTTAGTAGACCCTAACTAACCAATCAGATGCAAGTATGGCCCAACTAGTTAACATTAGAAAAAGTTGCGTCACAATCAAGTGAAGCATGGCAGCAGTACCTCAGAGTCGTCAAAGTAACTTTTACAACAGCATTATATTACATTATAACATTTAACACATATGAGGGTCCAAATATATATGCCATCTATTGATTTTCACTATTCAATTCAGCGTGAATATAAAAAATCTAAATGATTAATTTAGGCCTGACGTTCATTGCCATGGATATTAAATAAGAGTTGACTTTTTTTTTTTTTTTTAAATGAATAATACTGAGCCTCATTTCTGCATGTAATATGAGTAAGAAAGAAGATGACTGGGAAAAATGCAAGCCTGAAGTGGTTAAAACGTATAGCGTTACAGCCGCTGAAACAAGCGATTGTCTTTTGAACTAGTTTTGGAACATTAAGCGACACAATGAAATGCGACCACGCAAATTGTTCAGATCACATTTTTTCCTTTGGTGTTCGATATGGAAATGCACGTATTCACAGAACTTTTAAATCCATTACAGACATATAACTTTGGTACCTTACGTAGGCTTACTAGGCTACACCGGGAGCGAATTTCGCAGTAGAAATGCATTGCGACGTGCTTGACGGTTACTTCCCTTACCAGTGGTAGTAAGAAAAGTTGTAACAAAAAACAAGGACGAGGAGAAATCGTAGCTAAGTTCCTCGCTCTCCGCCTCCAGGACCGCAACACCGCGCTCCTCTGCAAAAAGTGTCTTCTTCAGCAAGTCGTCCAGATGGCTCCCTTTCACACAACGATGCCGGTCTAGAAACTCGAATCGCAACTGTTGTACCTCGGCTACGAGAGCCACTTTCTCTGACTTCTCAAGAACCATAAACACGATCCCTCCGAAGATAAGGAACAACACATAACTGAGTATCAAAATCAAGAACGCCCTTACTCGACAAAACCTCCAAACGGAATCTAGACGAAGTACCATTATGTTTACAAAAATAAATACGGTAAGATTTTCAGCATTATACTACCAAAGTACAGGCAACCTGTCGGAGGTAAACCAATACCGTCGTCTCATATTAAGCATTCACCCCTTAAAAATTAATGACCGTCCGTCAGGTAAAAGTGGGGTGATGTTAAGCAAACATTCTGCTCATCGTTTTCAGAATGTTTTCCAGCCATTGAAGGCAATATCCCTGCATTTCTATTAGGTCAAGGGTGACTGCGACTACAGCGGACACCTGTCAGTCAGGGGTGAAACGTAGTTATAAAACACTCACAAAAACGCTTTGAGGACAGTGTATCCAAATATTTAGGCTGTTCTCACAGCATTTCGGTAAAAAAAGAAACGGCGTAATAAGAAAAAACTATTGGAAAAAGGCATTATTTTATCAAAATGGAACTCAAGACAATAAACTTGCATTAACGCACAAAAAATAAAATTGCAAAACAAATATTCACCTGTGCATTTATCCCATGTTTTTTCATAATTTACACGTCAAAACATCCGTAATCTGACGTAATGGTATCATTAGTCATTTTACACTGCTACAATGTACATTGTCCATCATTGCTGAAACTTGCAATTACATCATAGGCAGAAGGCAAACAAACAAACAAAAAAACACCCGCTCATTTAATCCTGGAACACTCATCCTGTACCCCTAACGTATGGGCTTGGGCAGTTTGCTAACGACATCATCAATGTTTTAATGCCTTGATTTGGAAAAAGAAAGCTCTAGAAAACAGTCCCATTTAATTTTTAAAAAAAATAAGGTTACGTTCTAAGAAACTACTTTAGTCAGGCAGTGGATCTGAGCAAGGCCCTTAGCCTTAGAGTGGTCATCATCAAAGACAGGACGTTGTGTTCGCCATCTTTCACTCAGAATTCAGAGAGGACCTCCGCCAATTAAAGAGTATGTTGGTAATAAGAACCCAAACAACGGCGATGGTGATTGGTGGATATTTCCTGGCTACACCTCCAGGGCCCCTGACAGAATCCAATAGGTCTAGCAAGAAGGTATCCTCCAATCACTATTGGCGTTGTTCAAATTGTTGCTACCAACATACCCTGTGATTGGTGGTTTCTATGACAATGTTGCGGTGTCCCCGTTATTATCCCTAGGGCTGCAGTCCGTTCCTGCACGTGTCTGGGATGGGCTCACAGAGGCAAGTGAAGAGAGTAATGGGAACAGGTCCAACGGCGAATGGGCCGGCCCACCCTCCCGATGACGGGCAGCTTGTGGGCGTAGGCACGGGGCGGCAGGGCGGTCAGGGGTGGCAGCGGGGTGAAGCTGGTCTGGAAGCGTCGGCCCTGGCAACGACGGCCCATCTGGCGGCCTCCAATGAGAAAGGAGAAGGCGGGGGGGCCCGTCTGGGGGGGCACGAAGCGGGCCTTGGGGAAGACGTCGCGGGACGGCCCCGTCGAACGCTGGCCCGGTCGGGAGGACGACGATCTGGAGCGCTGGACTGAGGAAGAGGAGGAGGAAGAGGAACGAGGAAGAGACCTGGGCAGAGAGAAAGACGCATTCAGTGAGACAAGCAAAGGAGGTTAGCAGAGAAGCTGCTCAGTCTTTTTATAATTTCATCTTAAAGAGCTTTTTATGGTGCCATACGTATATATTCAGGGTTTGTATTTTGGTTCTTGGTTAGCATAGTTAACATGCATTGGTACTTTAGTGGTGTTGCATACACACTCACTGGTCTAGATAAGACCATCTTCTAAATGAATGCATGAACCAAATATGAATCATGGCTGTATTCCACTTTAATTCACTTAATTCGATTAATGCAATGATTATATTGAATGTCTTTATTTGATATGTTTGTTTGTGTGTTGTGGGTCTGTCTTTTTTGTTGTTGCTGGGGCTACAACTGAAGTTCCCTAAAGGAAAAATAAGTTATTCTATTCTATTCTCAATAACATGGAGGAAATGGAATGGGGTTCTGTTCTTTATAGGTTCAGATTTATGGGGTCATTAGTTTGCCTAAATCCGTTTAGGACATAAGAATAAGGTGAAAAAGGACATAAAAGATGATGTCAAAAAAAACAACTAAAATCGGACTTTGCAGGTATGAGGCTACGTCCTGGCCTTACCTGCCCGTTGCCGTGGCAGCCAGGCTGGGCGGGGCTGGCTCGGTCCGGGGGCTGTTGTCCTGCCGGGGGCTAATGTTGAGGTTGGCGGTGAGCTGGGGCATCTTGCGGGTGGTGTCCATGTTGGCAGCGGCGCTGGGCGGCTCCTTGCGGGTGTCAGGGGGTTGGGCGGGGCCGGGGTGTGGGGTGCCGCCCAGGCCCGGCCCCGTACTGAAGCGAACGGCCAGGCTGTCCCCAAAAAAGGAGTATAGCTCGCAGTACATGGCAGGCAGGGGCACTGGGGTCCACCCTTCCCAGGGGCAGCCAGCTCCTCCGGCCTGCAGGTGGCTGGCGATGCCCAAGCTGGGCTCGGAGAGGGGCTCTGGCGGGGGGCTCAACCCTGGAGAGCTCTCCCTGAACCCCATTACGCCCCCGGACCCCGCCAGCCCGCTGACTCCACCCTCCACCGGCGAAGACAGAGAGAGGGCTTTCATCTTCAGTAGTCTCTCTACCGCCACCTACAGGACAGGGGTGGAATTGCACTTCAGTTCACTGCACGACAGAGGCAGATCTGGCATCCCCCTGGATGCGCTGCACCTACCAGAATAGCCCCGTACACCTTGTGCCCGTCAGCTTTGACCTGGGCGTTGGAGACCGAGTAGTCGTCCAGCACAGCCTGCAGATTGGCCCAGTAGGCAGGGAGGTGTGGATACAAGACACGCTCCACAGCCTGAAAGACACAAACACACACACACACACATTTGTAGAGGCATTCTGAGACACATAGGAACCACTGTAGACAGAGAGGCCAGGTGGATAACTGTGGCTACCTTCCAACCGAGCGCGTGCAGCCCCACCACGGCCCCATAGTGAGAGCAGAGAGGGCGGACCGGATCGGACAGAACCTTCTGGAGGGAGAGCAGGATCTGGTGGTATAGGCCGCTCACCAGGTCCCCATGAGTCCTGTTAGAGACAGACGGGAATGCAGAGAGAAAGCAGGGTACCAGACCTGGGTCAAATACATGCTTTAAATCCTTTAGCAATACTTGTACAATATTTTAACAATGGAACACATTCCTAACCAAAACATACAATCACATGAAAGAATAATTTGGTTATGAATATTGGTGAAAAGTGGTGTTTCTTTTAAAATTCACAGTAATCTACCTTTAATGATGAACAAGTGTCACCCTTTCCTTTTTTTGTTTTTTTGTTTCTGATTTTACTCATTTTCTCCCAATTTGGTAGCCAATTGTACCCCATGTTATTCAATTCCCCCCGTGTAGCAACCGCAACCGCTTGAGAATTTGCCGCTACACAACCCACGCGTGACTCCTTAAGCTCCTGACCGCGATTCCAACTCGCCCGGGGCCACTTGTGCGCAACGATTCTCCCCTGCCGAGTACCTTCCCCCACCCCAGGTGTGGCCGCCAAGTGCCACTCCCTCAAGGCCATACTCGGATGTAGCAGGACAGAGGCCGCAAACCCCTGACCCTCGGTGTGCAACTGCACCGACTGGATATCAACGCTTTTATCGCTGCACCACCGTGGCAGCTGTCACCCTTTCCTTTAATAAGATATTTGGACAAAGGGGACATTATACAGCAGAGATGGTCAAGTCCAAGCCTCGCGGTCCGGAAAAAAAAAAACCCTGCATACACACCGGCCCACGAGGCCTGGAGTTGCCCATCCCTGTTATACATAAAGGTCACCAGCCACAGTCGTGGTGGGGACAATGATGACCTCATCAAGACGGACCTACCAGAAGATGTGGCTGAGCAGCAGGGCGGCGTAGTCGCGCAGGGTCCAGTGGTCGTTGAGCGGGTTGATGGAGGCGGCGAGCGGCTCCAGGATGCAGTACATGACGCTGGCCACTAGGCTGCGCACGTAGGACCCCAGGTACAGGAACGGATTCTGCACCAGGCTCTTCACCATGTGCAACAGCCGGCTCAGCTGCTCCAGGTCGTGGCTCACCGACTTCACCTGTGGCAGAGCAGCAAATATGCCATTACCTGGACATTACCTTCATTCGGCTGACGCTTTTATCCAAAGCCAAATGCATGCCGGAGGTCTCTGAAGAAACTACAACAGGTCAAATAAAGCACATTTATATCATAATGAAGCAGCTATCCATAGACATGAGCATTGAGTATAGTACACACAGTAAGCTATGGGTAAGCGTGGCAGCTATCCATAGAAATTATCATTGAGTATAGTACACACAGTAAGCTATGGGTAAGCGTGGCAGCTATCCATAGAAATGAACATTGAGTATACTACACACAGTAAGCTATGGCTAAGTCAGCAAGACATTACCTACACGTGCGCTGCCACTTCAGAGGGAATAGTCTCAATGGCTGCCATGTTGGATAGGTGACATCCCAATCAGAGACTCATGTGATGGGCTGTGTCAGCCCAATCACAGCCCATGACACGAGTCATACTAGCATACTGTGTACGGTTTACTGCATACTGTTTAGTACACAACATGCAACATGCAAAAAGTATCCTCCATACTATTATCAGCAAAATCCCAGAAATAAAGTCCATCATCTGTGGATTTTAAGTACACTACATTTAGAGAACATTTCACCTACTTAACTTTCTCATACAGTGTACTCAACAAGCATACTCAATAGTTTGGAAGGGCGTTGATTCGGACACAGCCTTGGTAATCTTATACTCCCATCAAAATTTTCCACCCCATCGTCTCTCGATTAGGAACAACTAATTGTATTCACCGGCCAGGCTCACTGCTAGGTCAACTCATTTTCTTGTGGACATCACCTACCCCACTGATGACGTATACAAAATATGGAAGCAGAGCTGCTATCTTGGAGTTAGACTGGAGATCCAGCAGAGCAACCTGATAGAGAAGGGAGAAAATGCATTGGCTCTCAACCCAAGATAACTCAACCCAGGAGCTAAACCCAAGAGAACTCAACCCAGGAGCTAAACCCAGGAGCTAAACCCAAGATAACTCAACCCAGGAGCTAAACCCAAGAGAACTCAACCCAGGAGCTAAACCCAAGAGAACTCAACCCAGGAGCTAAACCCAGGAGCTAAACCCAAGAGAACTCAACCCAGGAGCTAAACCCAAGGTCTGTGCTCCTACCGTATTACTAAGGCAAGATTCAAGGACTAGAACAACCATGTATTTTCACGTTCAGATCTCAAGCACTACCACATGTTTATTGAGATGTCCTCTTAATCTGCAAACACATGCTTTTCTCAGACCTTCTGCCTTAACCCACAGGATCAACAAGAGACGGCTTTCTGTTCCGCGATGAAGACGACGTCGAGGACGCTGGAGATACGAGCGCATTATTTCGCTTTACGCTTTATTGAAACTGGATGGGTTGGTGAAAGGCACAGGCTCAGAGCACAGCTGAAGGGCGTGTCCGATGAGGAGGACGCTACAGAGACGGTGAAGAGTACAGTACCTTCATGAGGTGGGGGTCCTCTCCAAGGATGGCACGGGTGATTTGCTGGTAGTACTTGAGCAGGTCATCGGACAGAGTCTGCACTGCGCTGGGCACTATGGGTGGGCAAAGGGGTTACAATCAAGATTAATGTGCCTTGTACACCTGGTCTTTCAAAGAATAACGCTGTCAATGTGTCATATTAGCCAGTTCCGGAAAATTCCCCATAAGCAACACCACTGTGGAAAATACATTTTTTAACTAACCAACAAACAATGGTGACGGTTTCTTACCTATATCTTGATTCTCACCTCTCCCCAGCTATTGAGACTCTTACCTGTACCTTGAGGCTCCACGTTTCCTTTTCCATCCAGGTAGGACACTTCCACTGCCAGAAACACCAATTGAGCAGCAGTCAACGTCACTCAATGTTATTCATCACCCATGGAACAAACACAACCCCACATCAATGTGCATCCCTTATAACTCTCGACATGCTGAAAGCCATGTGGAAGACAGTTTTAACATTTGCGCACCAACTAAATCCCAAGCAAGCCGGGTCATACAGTTGTGTATTGCGTTCTCAAATATTTAGGCGTCAATTCCAAGAGCAAGGAAGTGCGTTTGTGTGCATGTGCGTGTGTGTGTGTAGACAGAGTAGTATTTAGCCACCAAGATGCTAAATGTGGATTCAGCCTCAAAAATTGTTAAGTGCCACTGTACAACAGGAGAACTGTCGTACCTCGCACCATGGTCTCGGCGCAGCCTTTTGGGATGTTGGTGGCCAGTGCCAGCTCCACCAGGTTGATGTCACGGTCCTCCACGAAGAACAGCTCCCCTTCCTTTATGGAACGGAAGGGTAGGGCATCCTGGGCCCCATATCCACAGACGGCCTTGGACAGGGGTAAAAGGGCTCAGGGTAACACAGACGGCCTTGGACAGGGGTAAAAGGGCTCAGGGTAACATCAATCATCAATCATCAATCACAGCTTCTACAGTACAGTCACACAACAGTAGTGAAAGCCCAGTAGTCAACTTAATGAAACCTGTCAATCATGGCAATTCGCATGGAGCGCTGACCACCATGCTTGTGTGCGCGTGTATGTATGTGTGCGCATGTGTGCATGTATGCTTGTGTGCGTGTGTTTGTGTGTGTGTGCGCGCGTGTGTGTGTGTGCGTGCACTGTGCACACGCATGCGTGTATGTATGTGTGCGCATGTGTGCACACGCATGCGTTTATGTGTGTGTGTGTGTATGTGTGTGTGTGTGTGTATGCGTGTGCGAGAGAGAGAGAGAGAGAGAGACCTGTCCTCACCTCCACGTTGCTCCAGCGCAGCGCCCTGTTAAAATCCTCCACCGTCAGCTTCCTCCGCTTGGCGTGTCTCATGAACTGGGAGCTGCTCTGTTGGGGAAACAAATCGCACGGTAAAGTGAGACAGAGCCACTGGCAGCCATTTTGAGAGGGACAGAAAGCACCAGCAGACGTGTGCCCCCTGCACGTACCTGCGTAGCCTCCCTCAGGCGGTAACACACATCCTCAGCCAACAGTGCGGCCACATCGTCGCTAAGCTCCACCCCTGCACTTTCCGCCATGAGCTTCACGGACTCCCGAGGCACCTCAGCAAAGCGCCTCTCCTCTCTCTCTGCCATGGGTAAAACACTCTCGTGGACTCAGTTCTGCACAGAAGACCAAAAAAAACTTGGGACAAAGGGGATGAAGTACACAGCGCTGCAATCCGTAGTATACCAGAGTGTTTCTCAACCCTGGAACTGGGGAGCCACTGTGTATGCTGGTTTGTGTTCCAAACATAGTAATACGCTCGGTATTGAAATGAGCTGTTAATTGTTCCCAATTAGACGTTTTACTTCGAATGAAGGATGATTTTCCCTTTTGAAGCCACATTATGCCTGAAATAGCTATGTGTATGCCCTACAAATAAATGTCCCATATGCATATCCCAGGAATTTCAATCGGTCAGGCTAACTTATGCTTTAATTAAGCCTACTGTGTGTTGTATTTATTATGGCAAATAATTCCAATTGAAAGAGGTTACATTTTTAATTGATTCAACTACATACTGACAGGTGAAATCAGTTCGGTGCCAATTGCTGAGAGTGAAACCATGTGTGTAACATGGAGTTTACCGACAGCAAATGGCCAAACCTGCATTGTGTTAAAATAAGTTATATACGTTTTCAAGAAGGTTAGATTAACAGATCAAGAGACTGGCTTTGACAAAAACCAGCATACATAGCGGGTCCCCAGGAGCACTGGTATAGCACACCTGCAGAACCACAGATTACAAGATCAGACAGAGGAACACAAGTTCGCATACAATTGCGTACTGACTTGAGCTATATTCTTACATGGCTCATATTTTAGAAATGTCACATTAGCCTATTTTTTTAAATCTTTGCAAATACCACTCATAATATACGTATTAAACACAATTTATGTAAGCATAATAACGATTATTAATTAAATATGCAATCAACCAAGGTGGTTTGGAGGGGTATGCAACATAACGATACTGCACTCACTTTCCTTCAGAAACCACCACAATAGCCATGGATGCCAAGTCCAAACATTTAAAACTGTAGCCATCTAAAGCTCCAACCTCTTGTACAATACGGATGCTGGTTAAATAAAAACAAAAACAAATGGCCGGTCAAGTCCAATTACCGTGCATACGGATGGGCTAGAAATAACTGGAATAGCATTAAATTGTTTAACCTGAATTTATGACGACGTACCAAATTTGAAAGGCGAGACAGGTGGAAATGTGTTAACAAATGTTAGCTAACGTTAGATAGCAAAATGTTTCATGCGGTTTACCTCTGATGTAAATAGGTGGCTTTTTATTGAACTTTTTGGCTGGCGCTGGCCAACAAATCTGCAGCACCACTGTAAAATTTACCCAACTTAAACACCCGAGCCTGCGTCGAAACAATTACGTTAACGTTACTAGTAGCAAGCTAGCTCGTTATAAAAACACAACTTAACAGGCATTGAAGTGTTACAGCTAACCGTCGTCAAACGACCGAGTTCAAGTTGGCCAATGAGACCATTCGTGAATTTGTAGTTCATCCATTTTGCTGCTAAACTTAACGCATACGCGAACGTTACCAAGGTGCTTAAGCTACCAATGTCGATTGCTGTGCCATTCATACCACAAGAACATCGCCAACAAGCTCAGCCAATAATAGCTCCAAGGGTCGCAGTCTTACCTCCGGGTGGAAAATATAATCACGTTTACAATTACTTAACGATATTTGGGCTTCATTTGAGTTTGAGCGACATCACTGACAAATGACACTACGGACTGGAACACTAGTTACCTTCCGGAACTTCACAATCCCGCCCTTCAAAGAGATTGGTTAAACAGCCTGCCACTCAAGCTATAAGAATGTCATTTGGCGAGACGGGGCTTTTGGCCACAGCACCGAGCCTGATAGTAAATTAAGGCTCGCCGCCTAGAAGTTAGTTTACGCCTAAAGTTCACACCCTACATATGAAATAAATTCGTTTTGATGCATGTCCAAAATGTATAACCCTGGGTTTCTGCAAAGAAAAGCACCCTGTGGTACGAATAGAATGACAGACCAATTCTTAACCACAAGACCTACACCCCAGCCATATTGCCAATGTTAAAATGTGACAATGAGAAATAGAATTTAAATCGTAACGTTATGCTCGCGCTTGCTCATTGCAGACAAGGCACCGGCAATGCATCATGCGTGTTACTTTGAGAAGTTAGTGGCATGCACAGCAGCTCAGAAAGACCTGCAATAGGCTTGATCAGTGAAAACAAGACAAACTGTAAGATTTAAGTAGTTTATTGTCCCAGGAGGAAGTTGAGAACTCAATAAATTAAACACCTTAAATTAGATTTATAAATACTAAAAACCATGATTAGTCATGTAATATATACAGTTAAAAACAAATCAGACTTCAGCCCACCCAAGGCTCCATTACCATAGACGTTTTAAGACTGACATCGCAGCTGGTCAACTGCTTGAGAACAAAATGTAGCGGCAGGCCAATTCTCAACACAGATAAATGGTACTTGGTGCTATTCAGCTGGCTCACGGTTGTGCAAGCAACCTAAAAACAAAGACCACACACACCTTTCCAAGTCCGATTTAGATTGCATGCATTCTAGCCATTTCCACCCCCCCCAAACCCATTAAGCATGGGCTTTCCCCCCAGCCACTCAAATTTGTAACAGTACTTCATAAGATTTCTTGGTTGCCAGTTCACTAAAGGTAATAACATGCAAATATGAAATGAAAGTCAAGAATCAAACACAATCCACCCCAACCCAAATCATTCTGGCACACCGTAGAAATCTTGACAGCTACAACAGTCACGTCTTCAGGAAAATGCATGATCGTGGCCTTTGGGCAAGGCGACACTGGCCTCCCCATCCACGCCTGGGGAGACGGCAGGCCTGGCCAAGCTATTCTCCAGCTGCTGAAGCCTCCAGGCCAGAGGTAGCAGCAGGTCGTTCAGGTGCTGGCTGGAGAACGAGAAGGCATCCTGTTCCGGGGGCTCGCCAGAGAGCAGCAGGGGTGTGAGCGGGGAGCGGTCATCCAGGTACACAGGAGAGGGCAGTGAAGACGGCGGAGACGAGTTTGTGGAAGAGGAGGAGAGCATGTCTGAGGCTGGGGACGAGGGTCTCCCGAAGCCAGGCAGCCGGGGAACGCAGGAGCCCCCAGCGCCACCCCCTGGGCCTTGAGCATAGCCGCTGGGCAAGCAGTGCAGGAACCGGCAACGGGTGCCGTACAGGCAGAAGCCAAAGGCGCTGAAGGTACGGCAGAGGACGTCGCGCGGCCTCTGCTCCCGAGCGTGCAGGCGGGGCCCCTTCTCTTCCGCGGACACACCCGTGGCCTCCGCCCCGTCGGCCTCCGCGTGCAGGAAGTGACAGCGCGCGCCAAAGGGGCACACGCCGAACGAGCGGAACGTGCGGCACGGAACGTTCCGGCTGCGCGGGAGCCGCGCCTGCCTCTGCTCCTTGGGGCCGTGCACGAACAGGCAGCGGGCGCCGTACGCGCAGAACCCGCCCGAGTGGAACGCCCTGCAGGGCTCCGTCTTGTACTTGGGGTGGCGGGAGGGCACGCGGAGATCCCGCAGGCCGTGGGCAAACTGGCAGCGCTCTGCATACTTGCAGGATCCCAGCTCCGTGTAGCGGCTGCACAGCTCAGTCTTGTAGCGGGCGTAGCACATCCACGGAGACTGAGGCGACAGGGTGGACGGTAGGGACTCCACTAGGGGCAACAGAGACTCAGCCAGGGACACGGCACCCCACCCAGAGCCCTCATCTGGAAATAGTGGCTCGTCCACACCCTCTTCATCCTCAAGGAAAGGGTACAGCAGAAGGTCACTACTGGTCTGAGAAAAAAAGGGAGGAAACCAGCAGTAGTGCATTAGGACATTTCTTTTTGTCTTCCTCACATATCAGAATGTCCACTTCTGGAAAAGTGTGTCAAACATAGCATTTGAATGAACCCACTGCAACACAGGTTTCCAGTACAACAGTAAATTGATCAGCTACAGGGTAGCATCCCTTGTTTTTTTAATATAAAGAGTTTAATAAGTGTTATTATTTTACACTAGTGGGTCAAAATATTAGTAGCCAATAAGAAATTATCTGGTTGCCACAGACAGCAAAATGAGTAAGCATTTGGGAAACTGGAAGAAGCCTTGAATATTTCTGGTATAACATCTTCAATTATGTAAATAGTAAAAGATCTACATATAACAAACACAACAGCAGGAACACGAGCCAAACAGTCACGCGTGTAAAAGAAGAAAACCGCAAACCAGACACGCAGCGTGACAAAGGACATACACATACCTCATATTCAAACATTTCAGTGCTTGCTGGAAGATGTGTGGGTTTTGTTCTACAGCAGTTGGCTCCGCAGCGAGATTTTCCACCTGTTGTTAGTAGTGCCCCAAATTGAGAAAGTGAGCTGAGTGACTCTCTTGCAGTAACTCACTTAAATAACATAAAAATGCAGAAAGTAAAATTCACTGCAAGGACCGCCGGTGAGACCCTGCTACGTTACTGGAAGCATGCATCAAGCATTGAGCTTGTTGCAGGCTTTTAACGTGACCCAGCTTCTTGTCCCGCTTTCTCTTTAAAATGAGTATCAGCTGTGAGAGCTACAAACTCAGAAAAATATTTCGGATTCACCAATCAGATATCCAATTCGGATCCGCGGGGCGGCACTTCGTGCGGCAGCGACCAATAGCATTGTACCGGACGATGTTGACAGTTTTAGCGCCAGGTGAGTTGATGCCTTTATCGGATTAGGCTGGAGTGCATGGTGTTTGGGTGCAATAAACATTTTAAATGGTTCATTCAAAACAGCAAAAGCCTAAGTACACTCACACCCATTGTTTCGACTTCACTGACCAAGTGGAAAGGTAAACCTTCATGACAGTGATTTAATTGAATGCCGTCTGTTAAATCGGACATTAATTGTATGCTTCTAATGGGGCAGATTAATTGTATGCGGGCGGATAAATTGCCATTGTAAAGATACGAATTTAAACTTCCACTTTGATGGTAAAGCTTATTTTGTTATTATGATCCGACATCTTGCTGAAACATATTGTGCATATGTGTCACTGATTTTAGTAAAAAGCCATATCAATAATTATTTTATTTTCTGTGCGTAGGTCTACTTGTTAAATCAAAGTTAAGGACAGTCTCTGTGTGCGTGCACGTGTAAGACTTACAAAATTATTTACTTGCTCAAACACACGATAGGATGTTTACACACACACAATGTTAAACCAAACCAAAAAATTTGTCACTGATTTTGTGGTGGAATTATGTTACTATATCTAAAAAAAAATGGAATTGTAGAAAAATCTGGACTACCTGCTCCAGAAAGGCGAGTGTAGGCCGTTTCCCTGGTGCTAGGTACTTCACACCCGATTCAATTAAACCCGAATAAACATTGCCACACAATTCAGCTTGCCTTACCAAATCAGACAGTTCTATAACCTTCCACCAGCCAAATGCTAAAATTTTCATTGTGGCTGGAAATATTTTCTACTCTAGCAGCCATTTGGCAGGCAACCAACCCGGTTGTGTTATATTGAGAAAAGGTAATGTGGCTTGCAGAATGCTTAAAATGGCTGGTGATTTTTAGAATCCACAAGCCACTCTGGCCAGTAGGTGAAAAGTTGAATGCCCTGTGGCCCTGCCTGCTCGACTGCAGTTATCTAGGACTAAGGGGGAAAGCGTACTGTGATGTTAACTTAAAGGTTGTGGGTTAAATTTCCAGCTTGGGCACTGCTAGATCGTACATTCAGAAAAAATATATAATTTGTGTAAGTTTCTCTGGGTTAGTATTTGTTAAATGTGGATTTGTAAGTAGAGAGGAGAAAGGCTGCTAGACGGTCAGATTTGAGTAGACACAACCTAAATCTCTTTGATCCAATGCAGGTGAGAAAGCAGCAATTAATTAGCACTTTCGAGAGCATTTTCTCTTCCTGGGGTAATATTCTGAGAGCTGGGGGGAAAAAAGCACTCTTTCACTTGTGTACTTTGGTGCTTGGATTGATAAGGGAACAGCAGGATATGTAGTTTCACTTCAGAATAATGAGAATGTATACCACCACGAAGAAAAAAAATTCTTTATTTCTTTTCTTATCTCAAGATACATTAATAGGATACAGAGACATCGGAATTTAAAAAAAAAAAAAAAAAAAAAAAGTTGAATTGTAGCATTCTTTTTTTCCATTTCAACGTACAAAATTCAAATTTCCATCTCTTCAACCCAACCCTAACCCCCCCCCTCCCCATCCAGTCCCCACCCAAGTATTGAAGAGACATTTCCACATGTACAGTATATGAAACCTCTCCATAAGTAATTGTAAGCATAAGCTTTTATAAAACAGTTATCGGTGAAGTTCTTTCAAATATGTCTTCTGTTCCTAGGCATTGTTTTTCCAAAAAAAAAATTCCCCTCTATGCGCTCAACACACATTCTGCCTCCAATGTCACTCAAACACTCAAGGCTCGGAAAGAACCTTTACACCACAAATTCAGCTGTAGCCCCATCGGCGATTCACAGACTTCCCCACCCCTCCAAAAATAATCGACCAAACACACTATGGATCCCAATCGAGTGACCGACAACTAGTCGTCATCCCAGTCGTGGTGGCATGGCTTAAAAATGACCTCCCACGAACGTGGGAAAGGGCAGACGCATTTTCTTAAGTGGAAGGCTTAAGAGTGCCACAGTTAGTTCTACACAACACAAACCATTATACCCCAGTGGTCCCCAACCTTGTTCCTGGAGGTCTACCGTCCTGTAGGTTCACTTCAACCCTAATTTGGCACACCTGATTCTGAGATCTCTAGCTGTTGAAAGAGGTGTGCTTTGTTAGGGTTCGAGTGAAAACCTACAGAATGGTACATCACCAGGAACAGGGTTCGGAACCACTACCTTATAGGTCAGCCAGGGTTTTTCTCTAAGCTCAGGTAGTGCCCTCATGTGGTCATTGGCTGTACTACAGCTGACACATTGAGCATGAGCCTCATTTATTCACATCTTTTTGGAGGGACCCAGACCCCCCCCCTCCTATCCTCTCACATGCTATGACACCTTTAAACAAATTCTCAATGAGCTTACTCATTCTTTCTTTCATTTTACATTAGCTTAAAAATACATTTTTACAGGGGGATAAGTGTAAATCATCATTTGAACATGAAATCGTAAAAGAAATTCCAATGATGCAGGACCCTCTCAATGAGCGCACCTGAAAGAGCCTTTACACTAGGTAGGAAAATCCACAAGACACGTCTCTAATGGGGTCAAAGTGGTGCAAATATCAGGTTGGAGCAATGAGTCAGTTCAGGACTCTTGGCAATTGGAACGTGTGACATGAACCACCGACACAAGGTGACAGAAAATAGCGAGACACCCGGTTTGAGGGGCCCACAGTCCTGGACTTCCACAGAGGAGGAGGGGGAACCTGATATTTACCACCACCCCAAGAGACGCGTTTCCCCCCCCCCGGTCTTTAGCAGTTCAACCGCAAATATTGAACTGGAAACCATTTGTAGTTCATTTCAGAAACCGCTGAAATAATGTTATTAGATGATCACTGCTGGCGTTCTTCTTTACTCACTACCTAAAAGGACAAAGCGAATTACGGTTGGATGGAGTTGGGCCTTTTCGTCTTCAACACTAGTGACCCCCCACCTCTAATGGTTTTCCTCGACAGGCTAGCGACAGGCGACAGGTACCCAGAATTTAAATTCAAACTCAAGGCGAATGGCAGCATTGTCTTCATCACCATGGGAACGGGGGTCACTCATGACAGATGTTGTGGTCATTAGTGATGTTGCCACGGTGATTAGACAGTGGGATATAGGACAAGCATAAGTTTAAAGTGGAGAAGCAGTAGTCCTACAGAGATGGGTACAGAAAGCATCTCACCGTTCCTCACTGTTATTAAATATGAATAATGTGGGTGGAGAGAAAGGGCGGGGGGAGGGGGGGGGTGTAATCCGTCACAGCAGAGACCACCCCCCCCCCCCCCAAATAAATCCTTACAAATGTTAAAATTCCCTCCCCACCCACCGACCCCTCCCCACAAAAAACATCCCATCTCAATTGTGGAAAATATTTACAACAGCAAAATTAGAGACCTGGAGAAAAAATAAAGTGTGCTTTTTTCCCTCGATATTATTTGATGAGCATTATTATTATTTGTTTTAAATTATACATTTTAAAAATTGTCATTAAAAAAGGCGAGGAAGGAAATTAAACAGCAAGCCAGATTATAAAAACACAGCGAAGCCTAGTGTGTGTGTCTGTGTGTGTATGTACTGGGTTTTTGGGAAGTAACACAAAGGAGAAAAACGACAAAAAGGAGAAAACTACAAATATGGCGTTTTTTGTGTCCGGCCAGATGCTACAGCGCCCCCTCCCTGCCTGGGGGACAGCTTGCATGCCTCAGTCCTCCAGTACGATGGGCTCACTGGTGCTGGAGGGCAGAATGGGGGTGGGCAGCGGCCGCTGTGGCAGTGGCAGCTTCACCCGGACGGGGAGGTGGGGTTTCCTGGCAGCGCGTCTCATTTCCGCCTGGGAGAGGTGTTTCCTCAGGGCTCTAAAAGAACACAATTACCCCCAAGACACCAGTCACACAAACGATTGGTTGAAGCAGTGGACATTGTGAACAAGAGGTGCTGCACAGATTATATACAGTATCAGGTCCTTTATAATAGGGACCTGCTGTGCAGTGGTGTTTTGTGTTATAAAGCACTAGAGCTGTATATAAAGTCCACTGCTTTGACTGATCCACGTTCTACAAAGATCAGCACACCTCAGAGAATTTGCGGGCAGCGTTCAAAACAACACCCCCAAATACAATGAGGGACATAACATATCAATCCTATAATTGCTTTTTCTGGGACTTACCGATCTTAGTACTAATAACAAAATAAAACTAATTTCAAATAGTTTGGTGCTGTCCTCTTCCAACGGCAATGCCATCAGGATACATGGTAGAATATACTCATGTTTACTGGTAGCACCTCTGAAAATTATTTTATGTAATTTCCACAGGGAAATTCACAGGCAGCCCTGTAATACAGTACAGCTGTGGTATACCTGGTGTCTTTGGTGGCCACAAACACCACAGGGTTGGGGGCGTCTCCGGGATTGACCTTCTGCCGTTTGATTACAGACTGGGAGGTCGTCCGCATCCCAGAGGTGAACGGCCTGCCATTGGTGGAGAACGGGAGCCCGCCCACCTACAGCCCAAAGTGAGACAGTGAAGATTGATGGGGTAGTTCACCCAAAAAATTTAATGTTGATATGTTTCTACATACCCGGAGTGCTATCTATCAATCCAGGTAGTTTAGCTGAGAACTCACTAGTTTTGTAGATATCTGCTGCAGCTCACCCTGATATCACCCTGATAGAACGGACCTCAACGGCTCCAAAGTTTATGGCGCTCAAGGTGCTCTGACTGCCACAAGGTGCTCTGACTTGGACCCGTTGAGGTCCGTTATACTTCCTTTATCCGCCTCTACTCCCACCCTCTCTATCACACTTCCTTTATCCGCCTCTACTCCCACCCTCTCTATCACACTTCCTTTATCCGCCTCTACTCCCACCCTCTCTATCACACTTCCTTTATCCGCCTCTACTCCCACCCTCTCTATCACACTTCCTTTATCCGCCTCTACTCCCACCCTCTCTATCACACTTCCTTTATCCGCCTCTACTCCCACCCGTGATCGACGTCAAGGTGACTTAGAGTGGATATCTACAAAACTAGTGAGTTCTCAGCGAAACTACCTGGATGGATAGATAGCACTCGAGGTATGTAGAAACATATTAAAAAAAAATTTTTGGGTGAACTTTAAGGCTGGAGTGATCAGCTCGCATTTTACACAAAATGAATATACATAAGGGAATTTAGAAAAACAGTGGGAATTGCACTATTCAGGGGACAGGCAGACAAGGAGAGAGAGAAAGTGGGGAGTAGAAACAGACAGACTGCATGAAGGGATTTCCACAGTTAGAGAATGGAGGCAGTCAGGTAGTGAAAGATAAGTGACACAGGCAGGCGGATAAAGGAAGTGTGATAGAGAGGGTGGGAGTAGAGGCGGATAAAGAAAGTGTGATAGAGAGAGTGGGAGTAGAGGTGGATAAAGGAAGTGTGATAGAGAGAGTGGGAGTAGAGGCGGATAAAGGAAGTGTGATAGAGAGGGTGGGAGTAGAGGCGGATAAAGGAAGTGTGATAGAGAGAGTGGGAGTAGAGGCGGATAAAGGAAGTGTGATAGAGAGGGTGGGAGTAGAGGCGGATAAAGGAAGTGTGATAGAGAGGGTGGGAGTAGAGGCGGATAAAGGAAGTGTGATAGAGAGGGTGGGAGTAGAGGCGGATAAAGGAAGTGTGATAGAGAGAGTGGGAGTAGAGGCGGATAAAGGAAGTGTGATAGAGAGAGTGGGAGTAGAGGCGGATAAAGGAAGTGTGATAGAGAGGGTGGGAGTAGAGGCGGATAAAGGAAGTGTGATAGAGAGGGTGGGAGTAGAGGCGGATAAAGGAAGTGTGATAGAGAGTGGGAGTAGAGGCGGATAAAGGAAGTGTGATAGAGAGGGTGGGAGTAGAGGCGGATAAAGGAAGTGTGATAGAGAGAGTGGGAGTAGAGGCGGATAAAGGAAGTGTGATAGAGAGGGTGGGAGTAGAGGCAGATAAAGGAAGTGTGATAGAGAGGGTGGGAGTAGAGGCGGATAAAGGAAGTGTGATAGAGAGGGTGGAAGTAGAGGCGGATAAAGGAAGTGTGATAGAGAGGGTGGGAGTAGAGGCAGATAAAGGAAGTGTGATAGAGAGGGTGGGAGTAGAGGCGGATAAAGGAAGTGTGATAGAGAGAGTGGGAGTAGAGGCGGATAAAGGAAGTATGATAGAGAGGGTGGGAGTAGAGGCAGATAAAGGAAGTATGATAGAGTGGGAGTAGAGGCGGATAAAGGAAGTGTGATAGAGAGGGGGTAGAGGGAGAGGGGGGGGGGGGGGGGGGGGATTTAACAGAGACAGAAAGGACTCACGCTGTCAAAGGGCCTCTTTCCCAGAAGGTTAGAGGCAGTCCGGGGCTGGTTGGCTTGGTTACGGTTGATGGGTGTGGGGGCTCCCCGGGGGGCTTTCAGCTTCAGTGGAGCCTGGAGAGCTTGAGAGAAGAGGAGGGCAGTGCAGTCAGCAACCATTTCAGCTAATGGCTAATGGCTCATGGTCACCGTCTACAGGGTGCACCCAAGAGGAGACACCAGCTCTGAATGAAAATGCTTAGACATCAAAGACTACAGTGATGGGAATATTCTTTTGAGTTGCTGTCTGTACCGTCAGCCCTGAATGTAAACAAGGAGAACATGCAATCACATGGACACTGCACACTCGGCCGGTTGGCAGATTGTTACCTAGCTCCTTGACGATGGTGACCAAGGATGGTCGAGCGACTGGCCGGTTCTTAACAGGAGCCTTCGATGCCTTGGGGAGTCTGATCATACCTGTGAGGGAGTCGGTAAGGGTGTGAGGGCACTCCCAAAGATTGGTCAGGGATCACATGCAATAAAAATAGCTATTCCGACACTGCAAGAAGTGAAACATTAGCACCCTGTGATTATTATGGATTTCCTTAGGGAGTCCCATATCCAAAGCAACTTGTATCATCCATTTACACTGCTGGACATTCACAGGAACGGTTAACATTAAATACCACGGCTCAGCTGCTCAACAGCACTTTCCCACCTGAACCTTTCGTCTACAAGCCACCTACAGCCCAAACACACGCTCTGCTACACCTCTGTCACAACTGCATAAGTTTGACTTTTCTCTGTGAAGGCGCTCAATGGAAACAGTCCAATAACGTGCATTAATAGAAACTATCCCATTACATGCATTCATAGAAACTATCCCATTACATGCATTCATAGAAACTATCCCATTACGTGCATTGATTGAAACTATCCCATTACGTGCATTGATAGAAACTATCCCATTACGTGCATTAATAGAAACTATCCCATTACATGCATTAATATAAACTATCCCATTACATGCATTGATAGAAACTATCCCATTACATGCATTGATAGAAACTATCCCATTACCTGCATTCATAGAAACTATCCCATTACCTGCATTCATAGAAACTATCCCATTACATGCATTGATAGAAACTATCCCATTACCTGCATTCATAGAAACTATCCCATTACATGCATTGATAGAAACTATCCCATTACCTGCATTCATAGAAACTATCCCATTACATGCATTGATAGAAACTATCCCATTACATGCATTAATAGAAACTACCCCATTACGTGCATTAATAGAAACTATCCCATTACATGCATTAATAGAAACTACCCCATTACGTGCATTAATAGAAACTACCCCATTACGTGCATTAATAGAAACTTATATCCGTTTCATAAATTTAACTGGCACCACACCTGGGTCAAATATGTATTTTAAATCATTTTCAGATCTGAAAAAGATTCCTGGTGATCTTTCAGAATATTCAATGAAGCATGTTACCAATCTACCTGTGCAATCAAATCAATGACTTTTGCTGTGTATACAGCTCTGGAGACCAGTTTTCAGGTCTCACAGTTCATGGGCACGTGTCTGTGTAAAATCGAAAAACTTTTGATATTCTTTTATGAACTATTGTCCACATTTGATTTTAATTCACAACAAAAATATTGTCATTCAGAACACTAAAAATACACAATGTTGTTATGCATTGAATAATGCAACATAAACAAGTTTATACCCATAAATAAATAATAAAAATGTATGGGTATAAACTTGTTTGGGGTCCTTCACTTAGGAAAGGTTCAACAATCAATATTTGCAGGAGTAACCCAGATTCTTCTTCAAATATATGGGGTGTTCTTTTCATTATTTTCCAGAGCTGTACTGAAAATATGTTTCTTTAATATTGACAGTTATCTGTAGGAATTTGAATGCTGTCTACAGGGCTAACGTGGTCTGAATGACTTGACCCAGGTGCGATGGGCGGGCAGACCCCTGTCCAATCACGGGCACTCACACTCTGCCTTGACGGCATTGGCGTTGATGGAGGCGTAAGGCCGGCGGGCAGCACGGCGAGGCTGTAGGATGTCCTGACACACCCGTCGGGCGATGCGCGTCAGCTTGGTGGTCTGCAGGATGAAGGTCTGTCGGTTTTTGGCCAGGAGTTTGGCCCGGCCGGCACTGCTGGTGAAGGGGGACATGCCCTGCACCTCCTGACGAGTCATGTGACCCCGGGGGGCTGACTCCTGATCAGGGGGGAGGTGAAAACCTTGCTTATTAAAAGGGAAAGCGCTTATACTACCAAACACAACCCGTCTATCATTCACCATCATTTGATCAACACCATTGCATATACGTTGTGCCAGACAAGCCTGAGTTGCAGTGTACTGTCCATTTTTTCCATTAGGAAATAAATGATACTTATAAAATTTAAATCAACAAATAAAGAAAATATTAAATCAACACATTAAATACCATTGTACAGCTTTATTTGACAAATGAGTAATTTGATAATATTCCGTCAAATATGTCTACTTAAATATATGTTAAATATAATATACAGACTAATGGTAATCTGCAATCAGTCCATAGCATAGTCCAAGATAGTCTGGATAACCCCAGTTCTAAGTTAACTGTGTAACATAAGCAAGTCGTCACATAAGAACAAGTTGATTTATTCAACACAGACTGACCGTGTTCATTCAATTGACCTTTATTTTCCCACCGTACTGCTGTGGAACTGGCACACTTGTGTACCGATCAAAAAAGTGTCGGCAAAAAAGTGATAGGTTGTACTGATTCAGCAACAGCAATATAATGGGTTAGAGTCATACCGTGCTGGCTCTGGCAGCGCCCTCTAGCTGTGTGGGGGTCTTTAGGCCACCGTACTTCTTCCAGTATATCCAGCATGACGCGCATAGTCTGCACTGCATGTTTGGAGGGCCCCAGGCGTACCACTGTGGGGACTGGATGGCTGAAGCAGAGAGGATGCTGGGATTAGGCCTGACTTGCGCATATAGAATTGAAAGCAGAATTCAACACAGTTTAGCTTCACCTGCAAGGACCTGGAATTTATTCTGGCCTCATGTCATAACTGCTACACCAGATTATCTGTGGATGAGTTCTTGCTCTTAGACCAGAGTAGCGAGTCAGTTTGGTGTCACTGAATAACAGTTGTGAACACAGAAATTCAGATCAGTTCAATACTGTGGAGAGAAGCTCCGTAACACACTGGGAGGCACTCAGGGATAAGCAGAGCCCTAATATCAGTGACACTTCAGTTCAGAAGAAAAATAATAAGTTGAGTAACCAATGAGTGCAGTTATCAACCACTTCAGTGAAATACGGGGCACTCGGTAACAGACAGACAGACAGGGCACTTGGTAACAGACAGACAGGGCACTCCGTAACAGAGATACAGAAGGGGCACTCGGTAACAGACAGGGCACTCTGTAAAAGACAGACAGACGGGGCACTTGGTAACAGACAGACAGACGGGGCACTCACTATGACAGCTCTCGCAGCTCAGCCCTTTCTGGAACCCTGCTGCCCCATTCATGCCAGGCTTGTTCCCGGGGGCCATTATCTGATTTGGGTTGGGCTTGGTGCTAGTGGAGGAGGAGGAGGAGGAGGAAGAGTCAGGGCAATTATAGAAAATAAATGGTCAAATATATGAGCTCTAAATCCTCACTGCTCACTCTATCCTACTTTGAACTTTTCACACAGTTTGGGAATAATTAGAGGCAGCTTTCTCCCGGGGGCTAGTGCCAGCTACTTTGACTGTTGTTCAATCTAAAAAAAAACCTTACTTGCCACACATTTTACAACATAATTATAGTTCCTCATAAGAATTAACCTTACAAGATAGAGGGGACTATTGCTAGCCGCCCACTCTACAGCCAAAATGATGATTGCATGCTGGTGGAGATCTCCACATTCCTCGTCTAGTTATCAGTGGATTCTTGCATTCTTTGGCCAGGATACATGGCACTGACTCAAAGCATGCACAGCTTTAGAATGACACTATAATCACAATTACTGTAATAGAATTATACAAATACATGGCAGCAGGTATCCTGTGGGTGTGGATTTTTTTCCTTTCTTAATATTAGCAACAACACTACGCTCATTATCGTTGTGAGCAAGGTATTTAAGCACGTTTCCATAGTGACTACAGGACTATCTACATTTCTGCTGCAAGATATGCACTCACTAGACTAGAATATATACATATGTTGTACAGTAAAGTAACACAGATATTTACCCACTAGACTGGGATATAAACCTGTCGTACAGTAATGCTGTATGATATGTACTCACTAGACTGGGATGTAAACCTGTTGCACAGTAATGCTGTATGATATGTACTCACTAGAGTGGGATATAAACCTGTTGTACAGTAATGCTGTATGATATGTACTCACTAGAGTGGGATATAAACCTGTTGTACAGTAATGCTGTATGATATGTACTCACTAGAGTGGGATATAAACCTGTTGTACAGTAATGCTGTATGATATTTACTCACTAGACTGGGATATAAACCTGTTGCACAGTAATGCTGTATGATATTTACTCACTAGACTGGGATATAAACCTGTCGTACAGTAATGCTGTATGATATGTACTCACTAGACTGGGATGTAAACCTGTTGCACAGTAATGCTGTATGATATGTACTCACTAGAGTGGGATATAAACCTGTTGTACAGTAATGCTGTATGATATGTACTCACTAGAGTGGGATATAAACCTGTTGTACAGTAATGCTGTATGATATGTACTCACTAGGTTGGGATGTAAACCTGTTGCACAGTAATGCTGTATGATATTTACTCACTAGACTGGGATATAAACCTGTCGTACAGTAATGCTGTATGATATTTACTCACTAGACTGGGATGTAAACCTGTTGTACAGTAATGCTGTATGATATGTACTCACTAGACTGGGATATAAACCTGTTGTACAGTAACGCTGTATGATATGTACCCACTAGACTGGGATATAAACCTGTTGTACAGTAATGCTGTATGATATGTACTCACTAGACTGGGATATAAACCTGTTGTACAGTAATGCTGTATGATATGTACTCACTAGACTGGGATATAAACCTGTTGTACAGTAATGCTGTATGATATGTACTCACTAGACTGGGATGTAAACCTGTTGCACAGTAATGCTGTATGATATTTACTCACTAGACTGGGATATAAACCTGTCGTACAGTAATGCTGTATGATATGTACCCACTAGACTGGGATATAAACCTGTTGTACAGTAATGCTGTATGATATGTACTCACTAGACTGGGATATAAACCTGTTGTACAGTAATGCTGTATGATATGTACTCACTAGACTGGGATATAAACCTGTTGTACAGTAATGCTGTATGATATGTACTCACTAGACTGGGATGTAAACCTGTTGCACAGTAATGCTGTATGATATTTACTCACTAGACTGGGATATAAACCTGTTGTACAGTAATGCTGTATGATATGTACTCACTAGACTGGGATATAAACCTGTCGTACAGTAATGCTGTATGATATGTACTCACTAGACTGGGATATAAACCTGCTGTACAGTAATGCTGTATGATATGTACTCACTAGACTGGGATATAAACCTGTTGTACAGTAATGCTGTATGATATGTACTCACTAGACTGGGATGTAAACCTGTTGCACAGTAATGCTGTATGATATTTACTCACTAGACTGGGATATAAACCTGTTGTACAGTAATGCTGTATGATATGTACTCACTAGACTGGGATATAAACCTGTTGTACAGTAATGCTGTATGATATGTACTCACTAGACTGGGATATAAACCTGTTGTACAGTAATGCTGTATGATATGTACTCACTAGACTGGGATGTAAACCTGTTGCACAGTAATGCTGTATGATATTTACTCACTAGACTGGGATATAAACCTGTTGTACAGTAATGCTGTATGATATTTACTCACTAGACTGGGATATAAACCTGTTGCACAGTAATGCTGTATGATATGTACTCACTAGACTGGGATATAAACCTGTCGTACAGTAATGCTGTATGATATGTACTCACTAGACTGGGATATAAACCTGTCGTACAGTAATGCTGTATGATATTTACTCACTAGACTGGGATGTAAACCTGTTGCACAGTAATGCTGTATGATATTTACTCACTAGACTGGGATGTAAACCTGTTGCACAGTAATGCTGTATATTTACTCACTAGACTGGGATGTAAACCAGTTGCACAGTAATGCTGTATGATATTTACTCACTAGGTTGGGATGTAAACCTGCTTCAGTTTGCTGTCTGCTTCTGCTGCCTTTAGTCGTTTCTAAAGAAAATTCAGAAACAAAAAAAAAACAAATGTGAAAATATTACAATTTAATACAATTTATTAAAATATTACAATTTAAAACACCTTTTAATAAATGACACCTTCCAATGACCAGTTTTCTGTAATGGTGAACTTCAAGGTACCACCAAGGCAGAGGTATGATACAGTTCTAAGGATCCTCACAGTGTGTTATTGACTGATTTTTCTGTGGTCACCATCACCTGATCTGTGCTAAACATCAGAGCCTGAGTGTGAGAAACTGCCCTCTCCAGATCACCAGATACGACGCATATAATGAGGACCTGGGGGTGTAACTACAGCAGAAGGATTGTTGTGGGGTCACAGATGTGTACCTGCTGTATGTAGCGGTCTGTGGTCTTCCACATGTAATAAAACTGAACCACACTAGCCAACGACTTCCAAGGCAACTGTGAGGGGGAAAAACAAAAGAACAGGTTTTTAGTTGTTGTAGCGACCATGTCAACCCCACTGTAGTTTGTTTTGCAGTCACTATGCCATGTAGATGAACATCAGTTTTACGTGCCTGTCTCAAATCATCACCCAATCTCTACAGCTCTTCTCCATGTGCCTGAGTGATGCCAGCCCTCTTTGTGAAACCATGGTGTCTAAGAAGAACGGACGTGCCGCGTGTGTACAGACCCACGTTGTAGGTCTCCAGAGGTAGGGGTGCGCACGTAGTGGGAGGGGGGGGGGGGGGGGGGGCTCACACAAAAATTCTTGGCGGATGTCGTTGAAGTCCTTGCCGTACTTTTCGAGCGCCTCCTCGAACAGCATGGCCTCCGAGGCGCTCCACTCTTCCATCTCGTCTCGGCAAAGCACGGGGCCTCCCTGGGGCACCAGCGTGGACATGGCGCGCGCCAGGTCGTACCCGTTCTTCTGCAGGGTGTCCATGGCGTGGAACTGGGTGGGGGGCAGGGTCCGTGTGGTTAGGTTTGGGGTTGCTTGAGATATAGGTTAGGTTGGGGGTGTAGATGTGCGTGTGTGTGTTTGCGCGTGTGTGTCTGTGTGTGTGCATGTGTGAGTGTGTGTGAGTATGTGTGTGCGCATGTGTGTTTGTGTATGTGTGTGTGTGTTTGTTTGTTTATGTCTGTGTGTGCGCGCATGTGTGTGTGTGTGTGTGCACGCATGTGTGAGTGCATGTGTGACTGTGTGTGAGTATGTGTGCGCGCGCGCGCGTGTGTGTGTGTATATGCATCTCTCACCAGTGTAATGTCTCTGGAGGCAGCGGCGGCGCTCATATGTAGACTGGGTTGGCGGATGGAGCTGCTGCAGTCCAGAGCGCGAGCGAACGTCCCCACAGCACTGTAACACCACCAACATTACATCATCAGTCAGCACTGTAACACCACCAACATTACATCATCAGTCAGCACTGTAACACCACCAACATTACATCATCAGTCAGCACTGTAACACCACCAACATTACATCATCAGTCAGCACTGTAACACCACCAACATTACATCATCAGTCAGCACTCACGGGTTAAAGCAAAAAAAATGTTCACGACTGAAAAAGATAACGCGGTGGTCCTTAAATTTTAGTGGCCAGATAATTGAGTAGTGAGTAGTGGGGCAGGCCTCTGCCCCTCTGCGTTGGCGATTTCCCATTTTAAACTACATATAACTATTATTTCATGCAATCTCAAGCAAAAATTTTTTTTGATTTCCAAACTTTTTCCAAACTTTTTTGAGGGATTTATTATTTGCCCAAAATTCTTACAACCATCAGACTATAAATGCATAAAATGCACCGTTTATACACAATAACAAAACAATGCTCTGATATAGGAACACTAATATAGTTTTAAAATGTTGTAGCCTACAAACAAAAATTTGGCGTGTTTCCTTTGCTTACTGTACTGTACAGTAGACTACCCGATGGAGCCTACTTTCGGTTTAGTAGTCTAAACCTTATTTTATAAATTTCTCGTACAGTCGACATTTCCACAGTGACCACCTATCGCAATTATGGCTGTAATACATTGCCGTTATGTAAAAACACACATACGTTTGTATGTTTTTTTTTTAACGAAGGCGACTTATTTTATGCGTATTATGTAGCTATAGCCTACTGTATGTGGCGATTATGACAAATGTATTTTGTTGCAAATTTCTGAATGATACAGCCACTTCTTCAAACTATGGATGTGCAGTGATTTTTTTTTGAGGTATTGAAACTTAAATAAAAACTTGGTGGAAATTGCCTGCTTAAATTAGTAGGATTAACCAACGGACCTTTTTTCCTGAAAGAAAGTTGAAATCGTTTTTTGACTAGGACTCGCTTCTCTCTCCCTTTTGGGAGGCATTCTTCCACCGATTTCACTCCACGCAAACCACTAGGCTTCTAGAAGGTGGGCGGGCCAGACAGCTGCGTGTCTGCTGCAGCATGTTCCGCAAGCGCAGAGCCTACGTTACGGCGAATTGCGAGAGGGCAGGTAAAATAAAAATCTGTTTCGGATCTTCAAAAAAGTGGCCGGCCAAAATGTGTAAGTGGTCGGCTATTTAGCCGGCAGCCTGCGCTTATGGAACACTCTGCTATGGTGTGTGTGTAGGCCAACAGATTTCAACCAACCCCCCCCCCCCCCCCTATTTATTTTCTCATCGGATCTGCACCAATCTCAGAAATGATCATTTTCAGTCGTTCACGACGGAAATCCGTCGCGGTGACGGAAAACTTTAACCCATGAGCACTGCAACACCAACATTACATCATCAGTCAGCACTAACACCAACATTACATCATCAGTCAACACTGAAACACCAACATTACATCAGTCTATGGCAGAATGTCATTTAAAGCAATGAGAAAATGATTCTTTCAACAAAATTCTCAGTAAAAAAGTTTCAGTGCTAAACCATTTCAGTGCTAGGCATTATGCAATTCCTTGACTGTCCACAAGGTGGGAGTGCTGTATTATTACAACAACTGAAGTTTGTTGACGCTTGACTGGGTATATTGTATCATGTTGTGCCGTCACTAGCCCTACTCTTCACTGTGATGTAATGAAGTTCAGCTCTGATATCCCAGCTGAGGGTGAAACCAAGGCACCACCGCAGATGTACGGTCCATTAAGTTCTGAATAACACTGAAAGGCCTTGATCAATAATAATACTGACCTTTCAAGGAAAAGAAATCCAACCACATTAAATATAAAGGCCATAAGTACAGTTTAATCACTGATTAATAATGAACTCTCACTCCCTTTTGACATAGGCCAAAATATTTAAGAATAGTATCCAATGCCTCACACACCGAGGTGGTCATGTATTGGTGGTAATGTCTTAGTTATGTACCAGGATACTATCCTGATGTAAACCCGACTTCCATTATAAAATTGGCTAAGTAGGGTGACAGTGTATCATAATGTTGATAAAACTGGACTGGCTGCTCCAAGGTGGCAGGTTTCTTCAAGCAAGATACTTAACCTGAATTTCTTCCGTAAATATCTAGCTGAATAAATGGATTGAATGTAAAAGGTAAATGTAAATTCGGTATAAAGACCGTGTCCTGTTCAAGTCAAACTCACCGCGCCACCACGAGGAACTGATCAATCTGTGGGTCTTTCAGCTGGTTTTCGGGGTCCCACACTTTAGTCTCCAGCTTCTCCTGAACACGACTGTCCGCTTCCACTGAACATGGAAAGGGAGAGGGAGAGGGAGAGGAGGCAGGGATAAGTCATTTGTCACACCCCTCCGGGAGGTACACAGCTGCTGGTCACAGGGAGTTTTCACCGGCTTTTTATTTGCCGATAGAGAGATTATCTTTCTGCTCTTCAGCTGTGCAGCTCCTCTGATTTTCAGCCAGGTTTCAATCACTTCATTGGCTCTCTCACAAACTCTCTCTCTCAGCGTGCGGGTTTCCCCGTCTCAAACTCCCACCGTGAGCAGTGAGCACACCCAATGCCAGTGCAGCCCAGGTGTGTGTGTGCGCTAACTCAACGAGTAGACCTGGGCCCCGTTCCCCATATGTGGATAACTCCACTAGCTGCTTAATTGTGCCGAGTAAAACCCAGAACCACTCTGAATATGGAACATATGAAATAGCAAAAACAGTGTTCTGGGTTTTACTCAGTGCAGTTAGCCGGCTAACTCAGAGGAATAGGGCTCTAGCCCCCTACAGGTTTATTTATATTTAAAACCTAACGTGGCACTATTAGCATAAAGGCTAGGGAACGGAGCTTGTAGGCACTTAACCTAAATTGCTTCAGTAAATATTAAATTGTATAAATGGATACTGTGTAAAAATGTAACATTTTGTAAGTCTGCTAAAGGGCAGTAATATGTAATATATAACATGTATTTAGTAAACAAACATCCCGGCTGGAACAAATAATATAGCTAATCTACCCACAAACTAGCTGCGCTAGCTAGCAGCCACATTTAAAGAGGTCAGAGGTCATGTGCCAGCACTTGCCTTCCGCCAACTTGTCCGGAATCTCCGCTTGGTACTTGGAGCCGACCCGGATCTCTCCCTGGTCCGCCAGCAACGTTTTCTGGACTGGGTCAAACACCAGGGAATAGAAGAAGCAGTCCTAGCACACAGCAGGACAGTAAACCTGTCAAAACCTTGGTCATGAAAACTCGCTGGCGTACAAACATTAAAATAAACATATGAGCATAAACATTTAATCCCGCAAAACATTTTATTTCAAATTCCAAATTTAAGTTGAAAAGTTGATGGAGCAACAAATAAAGGTTTAACAGTCGTTACGAACTGGGCTGCCTCATCCTGGCTGTACCGGATGAACTTTCACCTTTCTAACGATCGGCCAATGAGGCCACTTAAATTTACCATGTGTCCGGTCATTATGAGACCAGAGGGCGGTTCGGTTCAGTTTTTGTTTGTTTCTCGCCAATGCTCCCTTGCACAGAACCTTTTAAATTTGCTTGCTGCACGTAGCAAATTGCGTCACAAGATGGCTCCCTCGAGGGAAGTGAGCAGAGGAAGGGAGTGTGTTCAATTGGATTCGAATGCAGCCCAGTTCCAGATCATTGAGATGTTCTCCAATATTTAGTCAATTTCAAGCACATATTGCCGCAAAGTAAGAGCTGCTGCAGCTCCAGACAATGAAAGGAAGATCGTGAGCAGCAGTCTGTTCAATTAACACCGTGTTGATATTTCTTTGAGCTCTTTAAATACACAGTGAAGCAGGCTTTACAGTGGGGCATTATAGTCACACTCATTGGCCCTTCTCGTCTGGAACGACAGGGACAATGGCAGTAATTGGTCAATAATGATACATTTCACTGTGCTCCTTTGTCCTTTAAAAAAAAATCAACCACAAAATTACAGAGTAATTACCTCACTCTTATTTTAAAACGGTTCCGCAGTGAGAGACATCAATAGTTCACCATTACAAACCCCTGCACACGGCATGCCTTTGGGATCCACGGTAAATATTATAGCAGACTGGAACACCCAGCAGTGCAATGAGACAGGCTGTGGGGACACAAGCTGGGGGCCACAGGCTGCAGGAGACACAAGCTGGGGGCCACAGGCTGCAGGGGCCACAGGGACACAAGCTGGGGGCCACAGGCTGCAGGAGACACAAGCTGGGGGCCACAGGCTGCGGGGACACAAGCTGGGGGCCACAGGCTGCAGGAGACACAAGCTAGGGGCCACAGGCTGCAGGAGACACAAGCTGGGGGCCACAGGCTGCAGGGGCCACAGGGACACAAGCTGGGGGCCACAGGCTGCAGGAGACACAAGCTGGGGGCCACAGGCTTCGGGGTCACAAGCTGGGGGACACAGGCTGCGGGGACACAGGCTGCGGGGACACAGGCTGCGGGGACACAGGCTGCGGGGACACAGGCTGCGGGGACACAAGCTAGGGGACACAGGCTGCAGGAGACACAAGCTGCAGGGGCCACAAGCTGCAGGGGCCACAGGCTGTTGGTTTGAGGTGTTCACCAGCACTCACCTCTTTCTCCAGGTAGCCCATCAGGACATCGGTTTCATTCAGGAGAGTGACATTACATTTACCCCTGGGGTGGAAACACAAACAAAGTCGCCATGACATCAGAGGAAATGGATCCAATCACAACAAAGGACTGTGAGCGTGAGACCCTGGTATTGGCTGAAAGAAGTGCATGTGACTTAGTGTTCAACTGCAACAAACCTTACTGATGAAAAAATCGATACCGATTGTGTTATATGCATCTTAGATCATCTCCAGCTGCACAATCATACGGGCTGCTCATAACTTTTATAAATCATTTTAATAAATGAGCCATTTAAATTCATACCAAGTAGTTTATTAGAATTGAGCAGCATTACAACAAAACTGCTAAATATTGATGGCATTTCAGGCAAGGCACAAACATTAGCATGACATCATGACATACAGCAGTCACTCAGAGAAACATACACATTTTACTAAATCATTGTATAAAATCCATTTATAAAGCTGGATTTTACTGAAGCAATTCATGGTTCCATAGAATTCATTAACTTTACATAACATACAACTTTCAGTGTATATAACTTATGATAATTCCCACAGTTACCTATGTCACCAATACAAGAACTTCCAAGTTCTTTCAATGTCACATTCTACCAACCTATACACCTATAGCGTAGGTTATATCATAAATATAGACCATCAATAAAGCAATAAGTGGCTATGAAGATCCCTGAGAATTATGCTCTCCCAAGACCAGATGTGTCAAGATTCTGATCCAAGATTTGAGGTTTCTAAATTTGGGGGGTTTCAAGGATTTTCAAGGATTGTGAAAATCCTTGCGGGTCCTGAGTTTATGTGTTTAGCAGTGGGATGTGTGCAGTATGGGCCTGATTTAATACAACCTTTAGCAGGTGCAAAACCATTTAGCACACGCCAAACCAATAACATGATTGGTCATGGTATTTGTTTTGCACCAATCATTGGTCATGTTATTGGTTTTGCATGTGCTAAAAGGTTTTGCACCAGTTAAAGGTCTTAGTAAATCGTATGTGTGTGGCTGGTTGATGTGTTTAGCGGGTGCGTACCGTTTGTGTGTAGCTGGTTGATGTGTTTAGAGGGGGAGTACCGTATGTGTGTAGCTCGTTGATGTGTTTAGCGGGGGCGTACCGTATGTGTGTAGCTGGTTGATGTGTTTAGCGGGGGCGTACCGTATGTGTGTAGCTGGTTGATGTGTTTCGCGGGGGCATACCGTATGTGTGTAGCTGGTTGATGTGTTTAGCGGGGGCGTACCGTATGTGTGTAGCTGGTTGAAGTGTTTAGCGGTGGCGTACCGTATGTGTGTAGCTGCTTGATGTGTTTAGCGGGGGCGTACCGTATGTGTGTAGCTGGTTGATGTGTTTAGCGGGGGCGTACCGTATGTGTGTAGCTGGTTGATGTGTTTAGCGGGGGCGTACCGTATGTGTGTAGCTGGTTGAAGTGTTTAGCGGGGGCGTACCGTATGTGTGTAGCTGGTTGAAGTGTTTAGCGGGGGCGTACCGTATGTGTGTAGCTGGTTGATGTGTTTAGCGGGGGCGTACCGTATGTGTGTAGCTGCTTGATGTGTTTAGCGGGGGCGTACCGTATGTGTGTAGCTGGTTGAAGTGTTTAGCGGGGGCGTACCGCATGTGTGTAGCTGGTTGATGTGTTTAGCGGGGGCGTACCGTATGTGTGTAGCTGGTTGATGTGTTTAGCGGGGGCGTACCGTATGTGTGTAGCTGGTTGATGTGTTTAGCGGGGGCGTACCGTATGTGTGTAGCTGGTTGATGTGTTTAGCGGGGGCGTACCGTATGTGTGTAGCTGGTTGATGTGTTTAGCGGGGGCGTACCGTATGTGTGTAGCTGGTTGATGTGTTTAGCGGGGGCGTACCGTATGTGTGTAGCTGGTTGTTGTGTTTAGCGGGGGCGTACCGTATGTGTGTAGCTGGTTGATGTGTTTAGCGGGGGCGTACCGTATGTGTGTAGCTGGTTGATGTGTTTAGCGGGGGCGTACCGTATGTGTGTAGCTGGTTGATGTGTTTAGCGGGGGCGTACCGTATGTGTGTAGCTGGTTGATGTGTTTAGCGGGGGCGTACCGTATGTGTGTAGCTGGTTGAAGTGTTTAGCGGGGGCGTACCGTATGTGTGTAGCTGGTTGAAGTGTTTAGCGGGGGCGTACCGTATGTGTGTAGCTGGTTGATGTGTTTAGCGGGGGCGTACCGTATGTGTGTAGCTGGTTGATGTGTTTAGCGGGGGCGTACCGTATGTGTGTAGCTGGTTGAAGTGTTTAGCGGGGGCGTACCGTATGTGTGTAGCTGGTTGATGTGTTTAGCGGGGGCGTACCGTATGTGTGTAGCTGCTTGATGTGTTTAGCGGGGGCGTACCGTATGTGTGTAGCTGGTTGATGTGTTTAGCGGGGGCGTACCGTATGTGTGTAGCTGGTTGAAGTGTTTAGCGGGGGCGTACCGTATGTGTGTAGCTGGTTGAAGTGTTTAGCGGGGGCGTACCGTATGTGTGTAGCTGGTTGATGTGTTTAGCGGGGGCGTACCGTATGTGTGTAGCTGCTTGATGTGTTTAGCGGGGGCGTACCGTATGTGTGTATCTGGTTGATGTGTTTAGCGGGGGCGTACCGTATGTGTGTAGCTGGTTGAAGTGTTTAGCGGGGGCGTACCGTATGTGTGTAGCTGGTTGAAGTGTTTAGCGGGGGCGTACCGTATGTGTGTAGCTGGTTGATGTGTTTAGCGGGGGCGTACTGTATGTGTGTAGCTGGTTGATGTGTTTAGCGGGGGCGTACCGTATGTGTGTAGCTGGTTGAAGTGTTTAGCAGGGGCGTACCGTATGTGTGTAGCTGGTTGATGTGTTTAGCGGGGGCGTACCGTATGTGTGTAGCTGGTTGATGTGTTTAGCGGGGGCATACCGTATGTGTGTAGCTGGCTGATGTGTTTAGCGGGGGCGTACCGTATGTGTGTAGCTGGTTGATGTGTTTAGCGGGGGCGTACCGTATGTGTGTAGCTGGTTGATGTGTTTAGCGGGGGCGTACCGTATGTGTGTAGCTGGTTGATGTGTTTAGCGGGGGCGTACCGTATGTGTGTAGCTGGTTGAAGTGTTTAGCGGGGGCGTACCGTATGTGTGTAGCTGGTTGATGTGTTTAGCGGGGGCGTACTGTATGTGTGTAGCTGGTTGAAGTGTTTAGCGGGGGCGTACCGTATGTGTGTAGCTGGTTGATGTGTTTAGCGGGGGCGTACTGTATGTGTGTAGCTGGTTGATGTGTTTAGCGGGGGCGTACCGTATGTGTGTAGCTGGTTGAAGTGTTTAGCAGGGGCGTACCGTATGTGTGTAGCTGGTTGATGTGTTTAGCGGGGGCGTACCGTGTGTGTGTAGCTGGTTGATGTGTTTAGCGGGGGCATACCGTATGTGTGTAGCTGGCTGATGTGTTTAGCGGGGGCATACCGTATGTGTGTAGCTGGCTGATGTGTTTAGCGGGGGCGTACCGTATGTGTGTAGCTGGTTGATGTGTTTAGCGGGGGCGTACTGTATGTGTGTAGCTGGTTGATGTGTTTAGCGGGGGCGTACCGTATGTGTGTAGCTGGTTGATGTGTTTAGCGGGGGCGTACCGTATGTGTGTAGCTGGTTGAAGTGTTTAGCGGGGGCGTACCGTATGTGTGTAGCTGGTTGATGTGTTTAGCGGGGGCGTACTGTATGTGTGTAGCTGGTTGATGTGTTTAGCGGGGGCGTACCGTATGTGTGTAGCTGGTTGATGTGTTTAGCGGGGGCGTACTGTATGTGTGTAGCTGGTTGATGTGTTTAGCGGGGGCGTACCGTATGCGTGTAGCTGGTTGAAGTGTTTAGCGAGGGCGTACCGTATGTGTGTAGCTGGTTGAAGTGTTTAGCGGGGGCGTACCGTATGTGTGTAGCTGGTTGAAGTGTTTAGCGGAGGCGTACCGTATGTGTGTAGCTGGTTGATGTGTTTAGCAGGGGCGTACCGTATGTGTGTAGCTGGTTGATGTGTTTAGCGGGGGCGTACCGTATGTGTGTAGCTGGTTGATGTGTTTAGCGGGGGCGTACCGTATGTGTGTAGCTGGTTGAAGTGTTTAGCGGGGGCGTACCGTATGTGTGTAGCTGGTTGATGTGTTTAGCGGGGGCGTACCGTATGTGTGTAGCTGGTTGATGTGTTTAGCGGGGGCGTACCGTATGTGTGTAGCTGGTTGATGTGTTTAGCGGGGGCGTACCGTATGTGTGTAGCTGGTTGATGTTTTTAGCGGGGGCGTACTGTATGTGTGTAGCTGGTTGATGTGTTTAGCGGGGGCGTACCGTATGTGTGTAGCTGGTTGATGTTTTTAGCGGGGGGCATACCGTATGTGTGTAGCTGGTTGATGTGTTTAGCGGGGGCGTACCGTATGTGTGTAGCTGGTAGCGATTCAAACTGGCGGGACAGGAAGAGCTCTCTGTGCTTTAGCTGGTGTTTCTGCTGCTCAGATACTGACGGCTGTTTGGACTCCTCTTCAAAGTCTCCTGTAGGACGGACAACACGGGCGTCAAAAAACGCACATCAAGACTTCTGACTGTCCCGTGGGTATCTGAACACAACACACTCTTCATTTCCATTTCCTGACTGATGAAAACACTTTAATAACCCCCATTCATGCCTTTTCTAAGGATAAAAATAAACACAGCTAAACAATGATACCATCAGAACATTTCACATTTATGGCCATTTACAGGAATTCTTATTACATGTTGATTTCAAAGTAGCCTAATTAAATTAAACGTACATTGACAACAGCATTAGCTATAATCCCAGTACTGGACCTTAAACACGGATTATTTCACATGGAACTGATCATTTATCCTTATTTATTTTTTGATTGTGATAACAATAATCATACTAATAATGATAAGCTAATTAAAATGGTCATATTGCAAAACATTACATTTAATTTGTAAAATCTATGCAGCTGAATTTGATCACGATTACTTGTGTATTATCATGTACAGTGCGCGTGTGAGGATGCACTGAGCTATAGAAACTAATGCAGGACACAGTATCCATGGACTCCGCCCCTGCGCTCAGCTCTGGGAAACCCTGACTGACTGAGGGGGACGGGACCTCAGGCCACACCCCCCTTCTGTTAACCCCTCCTGCCCCCCCCCCCCCCCATAGGCCAGCCGGCCCCTGCCAGTCTCTGCAGGAAACCCCAGTACATTAAACCTGAGGTGCCCATCCCCCATCCTTCGCCTCCTAAATAAAAATTTAAAAAAAGAAAGAAAAAAAAAACACATACTCTGACAGACACAGGGACACAAAGTACTGAAGAAAGACACGCACGCAAGAGAGCTCACGCGGGGTACGCGCACACACGCGCGCACACACGCGCGCACACACACACACGCACGCACTTTCTTCCCTCACAAAAGACACAGGCAAGTCGGAGTTAACCCCTTGCGCGCCGTAAGCCTGCAGGCCACATCAAGGGCCTTTTGTTCGACGCAGTGTGCCAGGGGCAGAGGACAGCCTGCGCAGCGTGGCCGTGGGGAGAGAGAGAGAGAGGGGGGGGGGGGGTATGGGAAATAAGCCCAGGTCTTGTGTAACAAGACAGCACCAAAAGACAGACTCCTCCTGGAATGGGTGATTTAAAGAGAGAGAAAAAAAATGCTGAGGAGAGAAAGGAAAGAGGAGGAGGGGGAAGGGAAAGGTAACGGGGGCTGTAGCAGAGCCTAAATGAGTCACTGACTTATTTGGGCTCGCGGCTTCATTGCGGCGACGATCGCGGGGGGCTGGACAAAATGCAGCGATCTGTGAGTGAGCGTTTCCGTTAACTCATCCACTCAATTTTTCCAACAGTCGGGAGACTGTGCTGAAGAAGGGCAGCCAAGCAGCAGACTAACGCACAGAGGCTTAGAGGCCCAGCTCAGAGGCAGACTAACACACAGTGGCTTAGAGGCCCAGCTCAGAGGCAGACTTACACACAGTGGCTTAGAGGCCCCAGCTCTGAGGCAGACTAACACACAGTGGCTTAGAGGCCCAGCTCAGAGGCCCAGCTCAGAGGCAGACTAACACACAGAGGCTTAGAGGCCCAGATCTGAGGCAGACAAATGCACAGTAGCTTAGAGGCCCAGCTCTGAGGCAGACTAACGCACAGAGGCTTAGAGGCCCAGCTCTGAGGCAGACTAACACACAGTAGCTTAGAGGCCCAGCTCAGAGGCAGACTAACACACAGTGGCTTAGAGGCCCAGCTCAGAGGCAGACTAACACACAGTGGCTTAGAGGCCCAGCTCAGAGGCAGACTAACACACAGTGGCTTAGAGGCCCAGCTCAGAGGCAGACTAACACACAGAGGCTTAGAGGCCCAGCTCTGAGGCAGACTAACACACAGTGGCTTAGAGGACCAGCTCAGAGGCAGACTAATGCACAGTGGCTTAGAGGCCCAGCTCTGAGGCAGACTAACACACAGTGGCTTAGAGGCCCAGCTCTGAGGCAGACTAACACACAGTGGCTTAGAGGCCCAGCTCTGAGGCAGACTAACACACAGTGGCTTAGAGGCCCAGCTCTGAGGCAGACTAATGCACAGAGGCTTAGAGGCCCAGCTCTGAGGCAGACTAACACACAGTGGCTTAGAGGCCCAGCTCTGAGGCAGACGAATGCACAGTAGCTTAGAGGCCCCAGCTCTGAGGCAGGCTAACACACAGAGGCTTAGAGGTGCACTGTACCCCAGCATCCCCCACAAACTGCCGCCTCTCTGTGGACATTCCCACAGCTTAACGCCAGCCCAGTGTTGAGTAACGCAAGCGAGCGTTCCTCTGGAGTAGTCACCCTCTCAGTAGTGCACTAACAGTCGCTGTGACTAGATGATAATTCACACTCCCATTGCTGCCATGAAACCACGGTTTCATTTACATCCTCTTCCGCTCCATCAATAAAATCGTCACATAGTAAAGCAACAAGAAACCAAGTTTATGAACAACCAGGGAATCCTGCCTGTTTATTATTAAGATACTAAACGCAGCAAAATCACAAAGCTGCTCTGTAAACAAAAAAACAATCAAACAAATTAAAAGCTCTGAATTCTGCACTGCAAGGTTTTCACAAGGCTGGGAAACTATCAGTCCCACACTGCTTCTCCAGTTTTATCCTTCACTAAAAAACCTGTGTTTTAGTCTGTACCCTTTTAATCCAGATCCTCACTGCTTCTCTAGTTTTATCCCTCACTAAAAAACCTGTGTTTTAGTCTGTACCCTTTTAATCCAGATCCTCACTGCTTCTCTAGTTTTATCCCTCACTAAAAAACCTGTGTTTTAGTCTGTACCCGTTTAATCCAGATCCTCACTGCTTCACTAGTTTTACCCCTCACTAAAAAACCTGTGCATCAGTCTGCATGATTTTAATCTGAAACAGGAGCAGGAATTGCACAGGGTGTGTGTCAGGCACAAGAGGCTAGAAAGCCAGGCAGCTCACACTTAGCACAACTCCTCTATAAAAATAAAAAAATTTTTTAAAACACTTCTAAAAACATGGAAGTGTTTCAACTGCTATGTACTGGGAGCCTCACTCTCACCCGATACTGCAAAAAAATGGATTCACAGGTCTAAGATTTTCCAAAATTCTCTTTCTTTGCGGCCCTCACAAACAGTCACCCAAATCCTTAGAAACACAAGCCGTAGACAAACCGCTGCTTTCCCAATCTACCCTGTGAGCGTGGTGCCCCATCAACAAGAGCTGGGGTTAGCCAGTGGTCAGGCAGGGCTTACCCTGCTGGCTAAAACCCTCCCACACTGGACAACCTGCCCCAAGGGACTGCCGCTCACAACTGCTACTGATGTGGTCCGGATTCAACTCAACCTGGTGCGCCAGACAGCAGCTCTGGTGCTCAAGACTTTCAGTTTCATATCCCAATTCCAGCGCTAGCCCTTAAGAAAATCCCACAATACATTGTTCCACCTCTAAACTGCATCTGTAAAATCCCTCCTTTATAAACCATTAAGGCCTTCACATCAACCCGATGGCCACAGAAGAACCAGGACTGGTGATTCTTGGGGACCGATTATCATATTTTAAGACAAGGTAAATTTATTTAAATTATTTCTGTATAAACGTCACCAAAGACAGCATTACCAGCACGCCAAATACACACTGAATCCAGGAGGCATTTCACGAAGCAGGATTACTGAGTTAGCTGGATAACTGTACCGAGTAAAACCCGGGAGGGTAATCATTCACAAACTATGGAAAGTACACACGTTTGGGTCAGACTAGATCCATTCATGTTCTGCAAAAAGATGCAATGGGAAATAGCGGGATAAGAAAAGTGAGGAACGTCTTGTTGAATTTAACTCCAGTAGTTGTAACTGTACGTCAAACAGAGGACTCATGAGTCTGTGTCCGTGTTCCAGCCCTGCCATTTATTTCTCAATATTACTACGGATTCCCTCCATTTTTCTGCAGTTTATGCTGAAAGAGCCATACGTGGCATTTTTGCGAGATTAACTTCCCGTGGGAATTCAAATTGGAACTTGGCATTCAATCATAAAAAATCTAATTGGTTATTTGATTTTCAACATGTCTGCTCACTATACTATAAAAGTAATAAGCACACGGTCGTCTCACGTTCACTCACTCGTTGTCATTCCGTTCCACTGTTCAGCATTACGACTAAAGGGAGGGGAGTGCAGGTTAAAGCTGGAGGGGTGTGTGCGGGCGGGGGGGGCAGTCATACTCACTTGCATTGCTGTCAGCCAGAGTGTTCAGATTACCCGAAATGTCCCTCCTCCTGAAGAGGCACACCACCTTGGCTTCCACATTCCCATTGGCTGTCTGAGGAAGACACAGTCCAAAAACGGTCAACTGCTGACCGCTACCCCTCCTCTAAACTCCAGCTGCACCTGCCCCAGTGCCGACAGCCATTCATTCAGCTCCATTCATCATATCAAGTATCCATAAGGTGAGAAGACCGGTCACCACAATCCTTCTAAAAATCTACATGTGAGAAGACTGCCGATCACAATCCTTCTAAAAATCTACATGCGTGACACCCAAGCCTAGTCCAGTTATTTGTTTGGGCACAAGGACGGTTCAGTCAGCTACACCTTCTGTTCTATTTCTGCAAAGATACTGTGGGTGCTGTTAAGTGCATCTTTTTATGTGGCACGCATGACAAACACGAAAACGGCTCAAAATAACATTACGCTTTATAATTTGAGAAAGGCCGCTTTTTGATGACCTCTTACTTTCGTCACAAGATATTTGTATGGCAGAAATCCACTAACAGACCAATAATGGTTATATTACGTTACCCTCTTGCTTCTGCGATGACCAAAATTAATAAAGGGTGGAAAACGTTACAAAACACGTGTTTCGTTTAAAAAGCTTAACTTAGCATGTGAAGATTGACATTCAAATTAGGGGTGCACAATACGGACGGCCTGCGCCCCGATATCAATAACCCGTATTTGGCCTACGGCTTCCTGCTTTACATTACAGCACAAATGCAAACTGCCACCAATTTTCCACATTCATGGAAAAAGTACACGAGCACACACCTTAACCTATGAAGGAAACATATGTTACGTAACAAATACACTGCATTCACACAAACTGAGAATCTCACAGAAGGGGTGAGAGGATAGAGTTTCACACACTGAGAATCTCACACAAGGGGTGAGAAGATACACACTGAGAATCTCACAGAAGGGGTGAGAAGATACACACTGAGAATCTCACAGAAGGGGTGAGAAGATACACACACACTCACAATCTCACACACACTCACCTTGTTGAGTTCTTCTATCCTACGGATCAGGTAAGGGTTGCTGGAGGAGTTCTCAAAGTACACGTAATCTGAATGGAGAGAGAGGGAGAGGGAGAGAGGGATAAACGTCGAGAACAAGGCCGACATGCAGAAATTCTCCTTCATGCGGAACCTTAAAGGGCTGTGCTCCAGGGGATGGAGGACTCACGGCAGCGCGACGCAATAAGAGACGACATGGGTATTTACATTTCACATATAAATCTCAGAGAGACTGAGACAGGCCAGACTGCATTACGATACACTTACATATATTAATTATGTGAACTGGATGCCACTTTAAAAAAATGGAACAAAATGCACACGTGAAGTGTTGAGAGCAGAATTGGCAGGAATTTCAAAATGGCAAAACTAACACCTTCTCAATCCAGCCTCCACAAATTCAGTCACTTAAGTGAAAAGGTAAACCTTGGCCAAACCTTGTAATATTGCAAGACGGATAAATCATTATCACCTGCGAGCCCTAAAGCATCACAGCATACGGGTTTGCCCGTATGACCAGCTCCTGTTGGACTGCATTTATAATGAATCAGACACACAAGGGAGCCAAGTTACACACACAGAAGGCAGCAAAGAAATTAAACTCTGTCATTCTGACCCTACAGGGATGGAACAGTACTGTCATTTTCTAGAACCACACACACACACACACACACACACGTTATAAATGGGCTCACTAAAAAGCCAAAAGGAAGAAACAGAACTGTTTGTTTTTATTTTTTCTCGTGATGTTTTGGCTCTGGCCTAGTTTATGTTCACAGAACCTCTCCCCATCAAAGACACACACACAGGTTAATAATTCAGAGACAGGTCATTGCAAGTGTTCATATCCTCTACTCAGTCCTGATCCTTCTCCACCTTATTGCCCACCAGATTCACCTCTGTTCCCTGGTCGCAATAGGGATCCATGGCAACGCACCATCATCACCTTCCACATTATGTGGGATGGTAAGGCATGGACACCCCAAAGTTCCTCTCCAGGCATCTCCCAGGGCTCTGTCCTTGACCCCATCTACCAAAATCAACCCCTCCCTCTAACTGTCCTCCAATGGCTACCTGCAACAGCTCACAACCAAATGAAAACCTTGGTGCTAGCCGACCAGGCCTTTAAGAGGACTGCCCATTCACACCTTCAAAAGGCTATCAGACCCAACACACCAGCCAGACCAGTACATTCTGCAACTTTGGGACTCCTAGCTCCACCTCCCTCCTACCTGCCTGCACTTCACCTGAACTTCACCTCTTCAGACTGATCTCTGTTTCCCATGACCCTCTTCTCTTTAGCACTTAAATTGGCCCTCATGTTCAGCATGTTATTATATTCCGCTGTTCGCTGAGCCCGCTGCATTTGCTTTTCGTTTCTACAACGTTATTAGATAACATTTTCTCAGGGTAGTTAGTTGACAGGCTATCAGCTTATGTATGGCACAGTTTACAGTGTCTGTCCGGACTACACTTCCCTTTTACGGTGCCTGTCAGGACTACACTTCCCTTACGGTGCCCGTCAAGACTACACTTCCCTTACGGTGCCCGTCAAGACTACACTTCCCTTACGGTGCCAGTCAGGACTACACTTCCTTTTTACGGTGCCTGTCAGGACTACACTACCCTTTTACGGTGCCTGTCAGGACTACACTTCCCCCTCCAGGGTACCGCTGCCATTCCATCCCTGATCAATACATTAGTGTGTCACAAGGCACTCTGGGTAAAAGCTTCTGCCAAATGCCAGTAACATAACGCACGGTGGATCTCAACCTGCCCGCTTTGTGGGGACACCTTAAATCACACTAGTGCACTGGCCTCCTCTGTTTCAATGGACAGCAGCAGTGAAAGTTTAAAAAAACTTCCCTTCTCAAAGGAGCTGCTGTAGAACCTACAGTAAGGTAAGCGTCTTGTGAGAATCGTGTATCCACAGAGGCTCTGCATATGGCTTTCTCACCTACCATACAGGAAGAGCACACGCACGCATTGGCTGCTGCTTGCTTCCAAAAGTGTATTAATACCCTTTTACATGTACCGACTTAAACGAGACTCTTATTCATTTACATTTCAGTGATTTAGCAAACAAGCCCAGTTTCCTATCCCTTATGCTACACTGCTGCCCCCCTTATAAAACACGCATGCATGCACTGCACGACGAGACCAGTCAACTACATGAATAGTTCCAAATTAAACTCGACCTTTAAAGTGTACAAAAAAATAAAATAAATAAATTCAAGAGCCCGGTAGGAACGCTGAAGGATTCGCGCACGTTTTTAAAAGCAGGATTACAAATGGGTCTGTTTTCAGAGAAACGTTGCCAGGCATCTCCAGGTACGGTGTGTGCTGGGGAGGATTCAAAGGCCCCGTGTGGCCATTTGAAGTACTGCGCTGGAACAGTCGCTACCCGGCAGATAAAGGAAGCAGCAGAGCAGATCCGCCGAGGCCGCCGCCTCACCGTTTAACTGAAGGCAGTATCTCGGAGGTGCGCACGGCGCAGCGTCCGTGTCCGTCATCCTCGCCGGTCACGGGAAGAGAGTCCTCCAGTCATCCTCACCACAAATTAGCCCACAGTCTCTCTCCCCGCAACTGCTGCCACTCAAAAACTAACTCTGACTTCCATTCCAAGATTCAAGGTCAGAAATGTCTGTATTAATCAACACTCCACAGTGCTTGGAGTGCACAGAAATGCCATCTGGTTGAATGAGTCAGGGGTAATTATTTAATTCCTTTTCCCATGAAACGCCATCTTATGAAGTGTCAACAGCCATGTTATTGCCGTAATTAAGCACTGGTTGTATAGCAGGTCAGACTGAGGGATTTGACTGAAGTGGGGACGGCCGTTGTGCACGTTAGTGTGTGCATGCGTGTGTGTGTGCACGTAACACACTGTCTTCTGCACCACACATGCAACCATCTCAAACATAAGACAGACATTTAAGCATAAGAAAGGCCCCTTACAGCGGGCCTTCCAGCTAACAATCGAGGATGAATAAAATTAACGGGCGGGTCAGGCGCTACGATTTTAGTAGCGTTGTTCAAAGCCCTTATTCAGAGTGAAATGTCATACTGTAGCCCTCGACTTTCCCCTCCAGGACAAAAACATCACATAAAAATCTGCACTACTCCCATCGCAGGGCAGCAGTGCATCAGTTACAAGTGAAGGCAGAGTAGTCGCAATTTCCGTCAGCAACAAACGACGCGTTTCACAAAGAAAATCCATGTAACATAATGAGTTTTATCGGGCGTACATTACACCCAATCTCATCATTTTAACGGCAAAATGCAACTGAATCTCTTTCCTCCCCGCTATCAAGTTCAGACGTCCGTAAACTCAAGAAGAACAGACAGGGTAAATGCAGATATTAGCCTGTGTCACACAGCTCCTTCAGCTGAACGTGGATTCCAGTGCCTCGTTCAGAGGAGATGAGCATACGGCCAGACCCCGTCCATCACACTGCTCCTAAACCAGTGCCTCTAAGGAGAACAGACAGGGTAAATGCAGATATTAGCCTGTGTCACACACAATTCCAGTGCCTCGGTCAGAGGAGACGCGCATACAGCCAGACGCCGTCCATCACACTGCCCCAAAACCAGAGCCCGGCTGACAACCACCGTCCCCTGGGACATGAGAAGCACCCTGACGGCGCTGCGCGTCTCAGGAACCATCAGTTTAAGTCAAGTGTTCTCACCGACAATAATGACAAATCCTAAGCGAAGGGGGTTTATAAGCCGCGAACACCTCCGGGTTAATGCGAGACCTTAGCGCAAAAGCTAACGGAACGAGCATGGAACACCATCTTATACACAGAACAAAGTAACCCAAAAACTCCACCCATTACATTACACTGGGGCCATGTTCAACACATCCTGCCACATAGCCTATCAGCTGAGTGCCTCAACGCCTGAACGCGCTGCTCCAGTGAGCGTGTGTTCTGTGCGGTATGGATCACAGTCCGTGCCAGTGCCGAATGTGGCCGACAGACCTGCCGGCACCTTGACCGCGGAATCTCGGCGGGTTTAGTCTGCACCAGCACCCCCTCTGGTCAAACGAGGCACCTGCATGCGGACCGGTCCTTATGCACAAGCTGCACACGTTGGGCGCCCCTCGGACACGGCGCCCCTCGGACAGCTATCCTGGCTGACCAGCGACCGCTGAGTGAAAAGAGGCGGCTGATGGCTGCGTACGTTTATGAGGAGAGAATGCACTGGTCTGTGCTCTACCAGCTAGCCGCTAGCAACTAACTGGGCGTGCTAGATTGGGGGAAAGCAAAGAGAAAGTTAAATAAAGCTGGGGTTGTCTGAACTAAGGATGTGATTTTTTATAGCTTAACAAAAAAATATATACTACTCAAAAAGTTAAGGGTCAAAAATATTTGTGCATATAAATATAAGATAACGAGCTAAAATGATGACGACTAATGACAAAATAATTATTTGATGGCTCAAGAACAGAAAACACAGAACAAAACACTTTTGATTAGACACTAGAGTTTATTACCCTGATGAAAAAAAAAGTCATGCACCCCCTAAAAGGATGATGTGATGATGAATGGAAAATGCTCAGCCATTTTATTGCTAAAATTGACATGCATGGAACGACAGTCATGCATAACACGAGCACACGGTGCATGAGGTGTCACAATGGTGCATGAGGTGTCACAATGGTGCATGAGGTGTCACAATGGTGCATGAGGTGTCACAATGGGGGTTTCGAGGCAGTCTGTCAGTTCAGTCTGACTAGGTTCGCGCTTCAAATCCATGAAAATTAAATCTGGGTTAACTTAAAAGGTTTCTAAAGATAAGTGCAATGAATGCATGTCCGATAATAACGTGATGTCTATAGTCCAAACGACAACCCAAAGGGGGATATTCTAACCCAATCTGGCTTAAAAAGACATACTTACAAAAATGATAAAAAATTTTACCTTTGACCCTTAAAATTATTTTGAGTAGTATATATGTGCATTGCAAAAAAAAGCAAAAATGATAAGGCTCTATGCCTTTAAGAATACCACGTGACATACAAAGGTATGTAGCATTGAGCCTGTGTGCTGATAAGCCATGATATGGCCAAGCTAGCAGGAATTGGTGAAGGAATTGGTGATACCATTGATAATCCAAACTACCACAGGCAGCCAGCAAAGAACAAAGTCGAGCTGTTCAAATGTAGTGTTTGTCTGTGTGCACTTATATCTTTATGGTAAAAGACTGCTTCACCATTGAAAAAAAATAAAATAACCAAAGTCCAGTTTATTTATTAAATAAAATATTTATTAATGAATTTTTTTTTAAACTTTTTCTGAAAAAAAAGTAGGATTATATTAAACCTTTAAATGCAAAACTGAAAAAAATTATCATTTGAGATCTTTTTTTAATGTAGCTTCCATTTCAGCACTCTGATTTGGGTCTTTAATCAGGATTACATGTGACAAATTTGAATTTGAATGTAGATAATTTTCAGAATTTGAAAGTAGAGATTCAGATAGCCTTGATCCAAAATATCATGAGGGTGGACTTAAATTTGAAAGGCAATTAAATAGCCAAATTTGAATGTAATTAGTTTCTGATCACATTTTTCTACTACTGACTTTGCAGAGTCACCTGAAATAAATGACTGCAGTAACTACAACTTACATTTATGTTTTTTACAGATCATAAATAAAACTGTACAGGGAAATTAATTGTAGTGGTGTATCCTATCAAGCAGGTTTTATTTTTAAATATTTCTGGTCTAGATTTTACCATCTTGTTTTCAGTGAGGATGAGAAGTTTCCAATCTTGATCAGAGATTGTAAATATATCGTGAATTAAAATATATATTTAAAAGATTATTTAGAACTGAGCCCAGATAGCCAAACTGCTCCTAAGCCAACCTCACAAAACCCAACTGAGTATCAGGGGAAGGTATGCCCAATCATTCATGTCAGCATTGCGGGGCGCAAATACTACTTTCCTTATGAAAAGGATAGTCCGGAGCATCCTTGGTGGAAGGACAGATAAAGTGAATCGTGAATCCTTCTCGATATAAGAAATTCGAATGGTCCTTAGCATGGCTGCCCGCCCGGAAAATATTTCCGGGTCATGTGATCCGGAGGATCCTTCCTTGCTCGAATTTGACTACTGGAATGCAGCCATACTCCGCCTGCCGTACACCTTCACTCCGCCTGCCGTACACCTTCACTCCGCCTCCCGTACACCTTCACTCCGCCTCCCGTACACCTTCACTCCGCCTCCCGTACACCTTCACTCCGCCTCCCGTACACCTTCACTCCGCCTGCCGTACACCTTCACTCCGCCTGCCGTACACCTTCACTCCGCCTGCCGTACACCTTCACTCCGCCTCCCGTACACCTTCACTCCGCCTCCCGTACACCTTCACTCCGCCTGCCGTACACCTTCACTCCACCTGCCGCACACCTTCACTCCGCCTCCCGTACACCTTCACTCCGCCTCCCGTACACCTTCACTCCGCCTCCCGTACACCTTCACTCCGCCTCCTGTACACCTTCACTTAATAATAATAATAATAATAAGTTTAACATCATTATTAAGCCTATACACTCTACCGTAGCCAACTTAAGCAGGAAGCAGGGGATCCTAGTATTTTCATTTTACCAACTGCATTCTTTCATTTGCAGCTTGATCAAAAATGGTGTAAAAGTTTGCCCACACCTTGTATTTTCCTTTCGATGGCTGCTCCCCCGCTTCATACTCCCCTGACGATAACTTTTTTTCTTACCGGCTCTGAGGCAAACATTATGTCACTCACATAGCTTAGTTTGCCTACAACTGCCATCCAGCTCACACTGTGCTTTTTGCACTCAAAATTTAAAGGGCCAGCTACAAACTGGGCCTGAACTTTTTACTGTCTCTGGGCCTGAACCGATCCATGCCCGATATAAAGTCACAGAACTGGGGCCCCGAACCGACCCAAACTCTCGTGTTCTGGAGGGGTTTCATCGGGCTCGGGTGAAACGCCAGAGCAGGCAAGCATGTACTCTCCTCCAATATATGCAATGTCAACTGCCACTTCTTATAAACACAACAGATCACAAGTCAGGCTTGCACGAGTCACGAGTCACGAGTCAGAGGAAGACTCTTCAAACACGGACTCACGGTCGCCCAGTCAACCAGCGGGGCTTGTGATGCACACCGAGACCGTCATCCTGATTTCTGACCGACTGAGGTCAAGCCACCCAGCAGCCCACAAACACATTTTAAAACGCACACTTACTTCACATTTCCAACTCATGAAACATAGCTCGAGAGCTAAATTAATTCCAAAGAAACCTTATTTCTGCTTCATCCATCTCTTTATCGGATTAACAAAGTATAAATGTCAATGGTCCATCTGTATAATTAGTAATAAAAGCTGAAATTCTGTTGAGAAATCTAGCCAAAGTGGATGGAAACAGTTTTACTGTTGAGTTTTTTGGGCCGGCAGCGTAGCATTAATGGATAGGAAGCTGGGCTTGTAACTCTAAGGTTGCAGGTTCGATTCCCAGGTGGGGCACTACTGTTGTAACCAGGAGTGAGGCACTTAACCAGAATTACTTCAGCAAATATATTATAAACACTTGAAAATGACAAATCAAACAAGGAGAGAGGTTTGAATTTGCAGCTGTGTTAAAAAAGCTGTGTTACACATCTTCATTGCATCATAGTGGGCTGAACAATTACCCACACTGTAGTTTACGGTCACTGTGATTTCAAAAGGCAGCAGGTCAAGAAGACCTGCTACTAGACAAGAAAAAAATATGCTCGGTCCACTAAGGCTTTAAGCCAAAGGCCCGGAATCAAATGGTCTAGGAGACATTTTAAAACACTGGCCCAGCTATTTAAATTCTACAACTAGCGAAAATCCAGCTGTATTTGGACTGCATGTAAAGAATATACGCTGTGTCAGTCGCTGTGCCCGTCGCCATGTACGCTGTGCCCGTCGCTAGTATGTACGCTGTGTCCGTCGCTAGTATGTACGCTGTGTCAGTCGCCATTATGTACGCTGTGTCCGTCGCCAGTATGTACGCTGTGTCCGTCGCCAGTATGTACGCTGTGTCCGTCGCCAGTATGTACGCTGTGTCCGTCGCCAGTATGTACGCTGTGTCCGTCGCCAGTATGTACGCTGTGTCCGTCGCCAGTATGTACGCTGTGTCCGTCGCTAGTATGTACGCTGTGTCCGTCGCTAGTATGTACGCTGTGTCCGTCGCTAGTATGTACGATGTGTCCGTCGCTAGTATGTACGCTGTGTCCGTCGCTAGTATGTACGCTGTGTCCGTCGCTATGTACGCTGTGTCCGTCGCTATGTACGCTGTGTCCGTCGCTATGTACGCTGTGTCCGTCGCTAGGACACTGCGGCCCTCCAGGACTGGAGTTAAACCTGCAGAAACAGCGGCCCCCCAGGACTGGAGTTAAACCTGCAGACACTGCAGCCCCCCAGGACTGGAGTTAAACCTGCAGACACTGCGGCCCTCCAGGACTGGAGTTAAACCTGCGGACACTGCGGCCCCCCAGGACTGGAGTTAAACCTGCAGACACTGCGGCCCTCCAGGACTGGAGTTAAACCTGCGGACACTGCGGCCATCCAGGTTCCACAGCCACACAAGCAAAAAAATCCCAGTTATGGTGGTTAAAATTGAAACACTGGGAAGCGACTGCCTGGTACTCCTATTCCAGAACTTTTTCATATTTTATCTTATTACACATAAGCTTTCACCTAGCTGTTCCTCACAGAAAACATCAAAATGTATCATTTCTGAGCTATGATGTATTTGGTAATAAACACATCTAGGTCTACCTGCTTGCACTTAATGACTGCGTGTTCATGAAATTAACAAGCCTTAGAGTATCTGATACAGAGACCTGCAAAATATTGCTGGGCTTCATCACTGTACCACCTACAGTAGACCGTTCAGTCACAGCCAGCTTGTCAATCGAGTAAGAAATAAATCGTCCACAACTGGTTTCGTTGCGTTTTAAAAATGAGATGTGTTCTTGCTGGAGACAGAAAATGGACAAAAATGGCAAGACTACCATGCAGCAGCCTCTCCAGCGTTAAAACCTCAGATACTGGGATAAATCAGCTGTACCAGCAACAACCAAACACTAAAATGCACAGCAACATGAACCAGTGCAGTGTAGCGTGCTGAGCCAAAGCTGCCTGTTGCTGGCCTCAATTCAGAACCACAATGTACATAAAGAGCAAGACACGAAAAAAGTGCTCAGGCCGCCACGCGTTGGGATTACTGTAGCATTTCAAGCGCTAGCAGTGTCTCCAAATCAATCTGGTTCATCCTCATCCCCACAAACCATTAATCCAAAACCACCGGAGCAGTGCTGAGACAAAGCAATTCTCCCATTGCCTTCTCAGAAGCTTATGTAGGATGAGGTAGTAGACGCAACAATGGACACGTTCATAGAAATATCCCCGTGCAGACTCTGCACGGTGCCTATGCCTATCAACAGACAGACAGACAAACACATTTCATGAAGAATCTGCATTGCAAGACACCCTCCCCATCCCCATTAACACAACACAGACGCACACATTTCCTACTCGTGGGTGGGAGCAGAGTTTTAGTTGGCTGCCAAAAATGAATCCAAAACACACAGACACACGGTTGAAAATGATGAATCAAACAAGGAGGGAGGTTTGAAGCGACAGTCAGGAAAAGAAGACATTGTGTTACACATCTCCATTGCATCAGAATGCGCTGAACAATTATCCACACTGTGATTTCAAAAGGTAGCAGCCAGGTCAAGAAGACCTGCTACTAGACAAGAAAAGAATCGGTGTTACAATATGTTCGGGCCACTAAGCCAAAACCCCTGAATCAAGTGGTCCAGAAGACGCAGCTAGCTCAGCTAGTTAAATTCTACAACTAGGTAAACGATGTTGTGGAACGGGGCCTGTAAGACAAGTAGATTGCGAAGCATTTTTTGCGCTGTTATTAGGCCTAAATAATCAGTTGGCATTGAACCTCCCTGTGCAAAGCAGGAGTCTTAAGTGATAATGGAACAAAAGACTCAACGATCGCTTCGTGCGCGCTCACGAGAGTCCCCTAGAGAGCGTTCGCGGCAGTACCAGAGTGAGCGACATAGCTCGGGTTAATACGTCTTTGTCGAGAGCGGTGCTGGAGGCACAGTTTCGAGGGGTATTGGAGCAAAGCCAGGCCTCGCCGACAGGCCGGAAGACACCATCTGCAGGGCTCTGCTATAGACTCACTCACAAGGCCAAGATCAGAGAGCAGAGAGAGGCCGATAGAAGCGGCGTGCGAGTGGCGATAACGCCACGGTGGATTCAACGTTGATGACCGGGGAACGGAACAGCCTAATGTCAGCTACAATAATTCAAATGCTATCATTTTTTTTGACCAACACCCTCGCACGTTAGGAACGGTTATGAAAAATGTGTGAAATATTAACACGGGTACAATAATTATAATGTATTAAAGTTGGGAAAGCACCATGAACTACAGCGTGATACTGGATATCCACAAAACTATTTGTAGGCTACCGTTCACTGTATAAGCATATAGTTAGAAAGCTACAGTAACCAATTTAGTACCAAATGTTGCTCGAACAATAGGCAACTTGCATCGTACAGGTGTCATCTTATTAAATCACTATCACGCTTGTGCGAAACCCATCACACATAATTACAATTTGCATTGCACATCCACACACGTTGTCACGTCAGATAGTTGTAGACGCGGTCAATTCGTACCAAAACCTGATGATTCGTTATAAATAGACCCACAGAGGAAAGGGCTCATTCCGTTATATTGTAGCCTAGTGTCCGAAAAGCACGTCACTGTCACGTCTTTTGAACACAATGTCCACCAAAGTTTTAATACCGCATCGCTCAGGCTTCAAAGTCGTGTTGAATAACACCAGTATGAGCATGCGAACGAAACAGCACATTTCTTGTTTGTGCTATACTTTAGTAAGAACATATTCGCAACTATTGTCACGAAATGCAACAAAGCATGCGTTCATGTCACAGCAGACATTTGCACGGAGGGCTCACAAAACAGCCGGAATCTTACCGTATAATCACCGTGACCTATATAGCTACAGTCGCTCTTCTGGGACTTTAGCAGATACGACCAGAAACAGCGGGAGGATGTGAAATTGCATCTGATTGATCACAACACATTCTTTGTAGCCAACATTACTACGGTATGTTGGAAATGTGGGCACATTTTTACGGACAATGAATTAGATCAGTTGTCTACACTAGAGTATAAAATAGCTAAAGAGACAGTAAAGTCTTCAGTCACCCCCAGTCGAGAAGGACCGAACCGATAAATCCTGGTTACCGGCTTTTCCAGATAAAGTACAGTAGCAAGCTACCGGCTCCCTCCCCACCAGTAGCACTACTGTGGTCACAGACAACGATACAGTGCCTGAAATCTCATCAATAATGACGTTAATAGCAAACAAGCACACTTAATATAGATATCAATTATTCGTATTAGAAAAACACTGAGTCAAGTCAGAAGATAGCCGTTGATAGGTCAGTAGCTAGGTCGCTAGCTAACCTTAACTGGGTATGGAGCTAGACAACTATATAGAAAACTTGCTAGCAAATGTTAGCCATCCTCAGTCTACCAGGAGACCTGATCGTTACAGGCTCGCACTGAGATTAACGTTAATCGAAATTGGCTCGCGTTTCCTATTAAGTAGTTTACCTCAAACAAACAACTAACCAGTTAGATCACTTAACAATGCAGCTTAACATTAACGTTACATAGTTTTCCTTTTTAAATGAGCCACCATATGAGTTCAGCAGCTATCCTTAGCCAGCTAATGGGACATGTCTGCCCTGGAAGCTAGCATTAGTAACATTAAACTAACGAGCTAACGTGTGCTGCTGCTAGCTGCCTTATCTTCCATAGTTAGCATGCTAACGTTAGCACCTAGCTAACGTTACCATGGTACATTATTGCCGGCTAATTGCCACACAGCGTTACCCACACCGTTAGGATAGCTATCGATGTGGCTACATTAGCTAGCTCTACGAGCTACACAGCGATGCCTTGTTCGAAATTCATACGGCGTGTTTCAATGAGCTGGCCAGCAGTCTGACAAAAAACACACGTCGCTACGAACCTCCAAATAACTGACATCTTAAACTGCAGCCTGGAAAGCACTCACATACGCGGAAATAAATAATGGTAGTTAGCTCGGCTAGTTAGCCAACTGGCTATGGCTCTTAAAATAAAACAATAACTTACCTCCGACTCTGTACATATTGGCCGCCATTCTCTAGTTTCTCTACTTGATATGCACTGGCCAAGGGATTCCCCTCTTGCGTGAAAAAAAATGCCGATCCGAAGCAGTTTAATTCCTGCCTTTATTCTCGTCCACCCCCGCCGCTAAACAAAAGCCAGGACCCGGCACTGTAGCTGAGCTGCGGCGGGTAAAAGTTTAAACTTTCCGTTACAATGTTGTCGAGGGGTGAAAATGTGTCTTCGTTTTGTTTAAGTCCGGTAACGAACTCCCTCTCTCTGTACCCCACTCACTCACTCACGCATTCACACTTGCAGGCAGGCATGCACACTCAGCCTGTCTGTCTCACTCCACTCTTCCTCCCATCCTCCGCTCCCAGCTTCATCCTCCTCTTCTTCACCTCCACACAGTTCACACACTCAACCTCCCCCCCTCCCCTCTCCTTTTCAGAACGTCATCTTCGGCGACTTCGGAGTCTTGACGTCATTCGGGATTTTCCGGTGACCCCATCCGGAAAGTCTCGAAACATTGGATGTAATATTGGCTTAATCAGATAAGAAAAAACATTTGCATATTATTATTATTATTATTATTATTATTATTATTATCTCGTGCATATTCTTTCTTATCAATTGAACCTCTTTTTTTACATATATCTACATTCTATTTATAATTTATGTGTAAAAGTTTCCCACCTGTTTATTCCCATCTGTTTGATGTGCCTGAAGACGCGTGCAATTAATACATTTATCATTAATAAATTTGGTACTATCTTGCCTGTCACATAATTGTTATGGGTTATAATGAAAGACAAATATACTGTAGATATTTATTTACCATTTAACCAATATTCCGGGAATTTACTAAAAGAAACGGCTAAACACCGTCATCTAGCGGCCTCAATCAGCACACCAATGAACTGTAGCCTACTTGCAAAGATATTTTTGCTCCAACACTGCCCTCTGTGAGGTATTACCTGTTAGAGTACAGCTTTGGATGGTAGGTCAAATCGTCTATTCATTATGCATTTGAAAAGCACTTTTCCTAAATAAAAAATTGAATAAGCCTGAGTAGCAGTTTGTACTATTATATAAACACAAATATAATCACACAAAGGTTTGTAATTTTTTTTTAAAAAACTCATCACATGTACAGCGCATGCTACTAAGGTTACATGATCCTTAAAAAGTGTGTTCCACTGGCACAAGTTAACATATTTCTGGTGAGTGTTAAAACTGAAATTTAGCACTCTCATAGGAAAAAGAAGCACACATTATCCGTGTATGAATTGCTGATTTAAACAAGATATTTAATGGTTGTCAGATTGAATGTCACTGGCTCCATGATAATGAATTAAATATACAACCATTTGTGCTTTATTTTAGTCAGTTTAAAAATTATGGTTGTCCCATCATGTATGTATTTAATTCACTCAGCTTTAGCATATATTTATACCTGTTTCACGTTTTGTTGACACCTTCAATTGTCAGCGTTGTTCTGAGAAAAAAAAACAGTTGAAGGACAGTCATTTTGAAAAACCCAGTCTTAAAAAAATGCAAAAAAAAAGTTTAATTATGCATAGAGAACCAAAGAAAACTAAATCATGATATGACTATTTCAAACAGTCTTTTTATCCTGAGAGTAACACAATTCTTATTCTTCCTACTACAGGAGGATTTAGTAATGGTCATTTCAAGATGGTTGCATCTACTGCATAACTAAGATGGCATTTGACATTTTAACCAATCAGCAGTGTGACTGTTAGTGGGCTGCGAATCAGAAGTGAGCTTGAAGTGAATATCCACTCATCTCATGTTTAGGACTTCGTTATATACACACTTTACATCAAAAGGTCATTTTAAAAAGGCATTAGAGTCATCAAAGGGTAATTTATATATAAAAATAAAAAATAAAAAAACACTTGCCATTACTAGTCCTGCTTCTCCATCCCAGCACAGCACTGGGCCAATTTGCTACCTAAATATTTACGTGGTTGCTGTGGCAACCTCAAGACAATTTCTTTCTGAGAAACTGTAAACCTGCCAGAGATGGAATGGCATTACACAGTCCTTCGTGTATTGTTATTTCCCCCCTATCTTACTTTAATTAGGGTTGACAAGCTGTGCTTGTTTGATTTCCTTCAGCCTAAGCATGGACATAGAGAAGACCAATAGTAATGACCATAGCCAAGGCTCAGGCAGCTGGGCTTTACTAACTTGGATTGGCTGTTACTGTATAGAAACCAGCTGTCCCAGTTGTGAGTTTCAGCAGCGGGTTCGTGGTTAAAACAGAAGGTATAGTCCCCTGATCGCAGTGCTGCCACATTGGTTCGATGGCAGAAGTTTTCCGACCACAACAATCCCATTCATCCACTTCCTGACTGACGGGGATAAACATGGTTCAGATGGACTTTCCATAGACTCAGCCATCTGTATTCGGGCATTAGCCTACGCCAGACCGGACCTGTCGCTATTGGAAGACCTGAGCGGGCTGAGCCCATCTACTCTGAGTGCCACCGAGTGCCACATGTGGTATAAGTTAGACTGTGTGTAGTTCAGTGTGTTCATGGTACTGATTATAATAGTTATAATGGATTGATGCAGTTATTGATGTAATACACCACAGCTATACCGCCTCTCCTGACAGCAGCATGTACAGGTTGCCATGGCAGTCCTGCCAGTTAGAACCATGGACACACCAAGTTACACTAAATCCAAGGGGATAATGTTCTTTACACTCTTTGATTGACCGTAATAAATCATTCTGCCATTACCCACAATTTCACCCATAATTTCACTCATAATAGGTGATTAATGGGCTTAATCTTTTTTAAATTAATCCATCAGAGTGGATGACCTTGTTAAAAGACAGTAAGGCAGCATCTCTCTGACTTGATATGAACTCATAAAAATTATCTGCCACTTTTCAGACTGACAGGCGAGTATATGATTATGATATCACACTGAAGAACCAAGCAGAATATTATATGTTCTTAAAAATATTACTGACCACTGCGATGTTGATGAAGCAGGTTTTATTTCCTTGTGATACATTTATTTTCATGCTTTCCTGGGGGTATTTCACAAAGGAAGATTACTGAGTTAGCTGGATAACTGCACTGAGTAACATCCAGAACAGCTCGGCCCATGTTCCAGATTTTGGAGGGTTCCGGGTTTTACTCAGTGCAGTTATCCGGCGAACTCAGTAATCCTACTTTGTGGAATACCCCCCTGAACTCTTTTCGATTTCATCAGTTGAGTTGATATTTGCAAAAATGAGCACTAGTTTTCAACCTATTCCTCCCATGACAGCAACTCACAGCTAATAAACAGGGCAAAATGAGGAAGCCAGCTGTGCCATGTGTCATTTTGGTGCACAGATCACAGAGCGAAAACAGATGGGTGAGATGTAAGAAGTTTACACATTCAATGCAGCGCCAGTTTCAAAGCTGTCAGTCGCATTCAGAGGTCCCGAGGCTTTTCAACAAGCCCAAACCTGTACACAGGGGCGCCGCCAGAGATTTTGAGCCCCACGAAAAGATCTCACATTGGGCCAAACCACCACAGGCCACCCCATCTCTGCACAATTACAGCACAATTTTCTAAGGGCCCCTGTCAGTCAGGGCTGTTGGAATCGTCCTAACTCCCCATCCCCCACCCCCTCATATTCCGCCACTGCCTGTACATAAAGATACACTCTCAAAAAAAATAGACACGAAAAGTACCTAAAAAGGTACAAACGCTTGTCACTGGGGTGGTACCCTATAGGTACATAAAATTGTACCCCTAGCCAGAAATACATATTTAATTTGTACCTTTTTCACTTGAAAAGCTACCCAAATAGACTTTCAGGGTAAATTTGTTGAAGAAAAATGTATCTCCATTGTACCTTTATTTCTGAGAATGTAGTGAGCTGAGATATCTCCACTGTACCTTTATTTCTGAGAGTGTAGTGAGCTGAGATATCTCCACTGTACCTTTATTTCTGAGAGTGTAGTGAGCTGAGATATCTCCACTGTACCTTTATTTCTGAGTGTAGTGAGCTGAGATATCTCCACTGTACCTTTATTTATGAGTGTAGTGAGCTGAGATATCTCCACTGCACCTTTATTTCTGATAGTGTAGTGAGCTGAGATATCTCCACTGTACCTTTATTTCTGAGAGTGTAGTGAGCTGAGATATCTCCACTGTACCTTTATTTCTGAGAGTGTAGTGAGCTGAGATATCTCCACTGCACCTTTATTTATGAGTGTAGTGAGCTGAGATATCTCCACTGTACCTTTATTTCTGAGAGTGTAGTGAGCTGAGATATCTCCACTGCACCTTTATTTCTGAGAGTGTAGTGGGCTGAGATATCTCCACTGTACCTTTATTTCTGAGTGTAGTGAGCTGAGATATCTCCACTGTACCTTTATTTCTGAGAGTGTCGTGAGCTGAGATATCTCCACTGTACCTTTATTTCTGAGAGTGTAGTGAGCTGAGATATCTCCACTGTACCTTTATTTCTGAGAGTGTAGTGAGCTGAGATATCTCCACTGTACCTTTATTTCTGAGAGTGTAGTGAGCTGAGATATCTCCACTGCGCCTTTATTTCTGAGAGTGTAGTGAGCTGAGATATCTCCACTGTGCCTTTATTTCTGAGAGTGTAGTGAGCTGAGATATCTCCACTGTGCCTTTATTTCTGAGAGTGTAGTGAGCTGAGATATCTCCACTGTACCTTTATTTCTGAGAGTGTAGTGAGCTGAGATATCTCCACTGTACCTTTATTTCTGAGAGTGTAGTGAGCTGAGATATCTCCACTGCACCTTTATTTCTGAGAGTGTAGTGAGCTGAGATATCTCCACTGCACCTTTATTTCTGAGAGTGTAGTGAGCTGAGATATCTCCACTGCACCTTTATTTCTGAGAGTGTAGTGAGCTGAGATATCTCCACTGTACCTTTATTTCTGAGAGTGTAGTGAGCTGAGATATCTCCACTGTACCTTTATTTCTGAGAGTGTAGTGAGCTGAGATATCTCCACTGCACCTTTATTTCTGAGAGTGTAGTGAGCTGAGATATCTCCACTGCACCTTTATTTCTGAGAGTGTAGTGAGCTGAGATATCTCCACTGCACCTTTATTTCTGAGAGTGTAGTGAGCTGAGATATCTCCACTGTACCTTTATTTCTGAGAGTGTAGTGAGCTGAGATATCTCCACTGTACCTTTATTTCTGAGAGTGTAGTGAGCTGAGATATCTCCACTGTACCTTTATTTCTGAGAGTGTCGTGAGCTGAGATGTACTCAGTATGCAATGGGTTAACTTATTAATTAATTCATTAATTAATCCACTTTATAAATGATAACATTAAACTGACACCACAGTATTTATCCTCATTGTTTTGTAGTTTCCGTTAACCCGTCTGGTCTGGTCACCCCCATAACATGTTGTGAAACCAAAGCTTCCCCAAACCTACTGAGCCCAGTTCCTGTAAGCTTCAGCGTCTCGTTAAATTGAATAAAAAGATCCTGAGACTGTCATGTTTTAAATCCATACAGTGACAGAAAGGTAAATTGGTCGAATTTCTTTCTTCGGCGACTACCAGGAAGCATGAGAGCGTATCCCACCTTCAGAGGAGAATCAGTAGCTCATCCAGTGGCACAAAATAGCAAAATAGAAAGAGCTGAGGTAACAGTTTCAAAGGAGCCAGCTATCTGTCACCCAGACATGAGCCTTTGAGTGGTGTGTCAGCGGGGGTAACTGCGATGGATGCAGCTTCTCTCCGGAGCCTGCGCTACACTAATGGGCTCTTTTACCGTTTGACTCAGGAATGACAGCATGTTGGGATACGAGCCACTGTTGGTGCCTGTAGTGTGCGGTTACACAATGGCTCTTTGTAGCAGGACCTTCATCATGAGGGGGTTCAATATTAAAGTGCTAGATTTATAAGGACACTTATTGGGGGATTATTGATGCATAATTAATTAGGGTAAGTTTGTGCTTTTTTTAATCTATCTATTCAATGTTATTATGAAAATATTCCTCTCTTCATGGACATTGTAAGGACACCAAACATTGCTGTATTGGGGTTTGAGAAAGTCATAAGCAATACTGGAGTCCACAGAATTCTTTGGACTATTTGGCTAATATTTGACAATAATAAAATTCCATAGATTTCAAAAGCCTTTCACAATGAGGGGTGTAGACTCAGTGAATCATACAAATGTATACTGCAAGCTATAATACACACTGGGGCACAAAGTGCAGCCATTTTATGTCCTAACATCAGATCTCCATACATTCAGCAGCAGTCTAGCGGCAAGATTAAACCTAAGTGTGGGGAAGGTTTCTCAGGCCTGAGGAACTGCTCTTTGATCTTTCTGCACCAGCAAACTAAACCAGACAGTGAATGAAAGACAGCGAAATGACATTGAAACACTATCTGTAAACTGTACTTCAGCAAGCTTTAAAAAAACAATCTTGTCCTGAAGGGCAATGAGGGGGGCCTCCACAGTTATGGAATAAAAAATAAAGAAAAACAAGCTTTGCCTAGACTTGTAAAATTGATGATGGGGGAAAGACTGCAAAGTCTATTTGCATAGGTAGGTGCACAGCAAGCACGGCCTTTGTACTTCGGGATTCATTTGAAGCCCTTTGGGAAATGTGCCGCACAGATAAACGCAAGCCTGCTCAAGTCCGCCCCCTGCAGGAAACAAATGCTAGGACATTTTCTCTACTTCCATCTTAAAGATTGAAAGAATGAGATGGGACATGTTTATCCTTGATTTCTTATTTCTTCTTTACTTCAAGGCTCTTCTGTTGAAGCACATCGCCTATGACACCCGGAGACAAAGCTACACCCCTTCTACTCATTTTTAGACGATCCGGATGCCTCCTGCTCCGAAGCTCTGCTGAGGCTCTACAGAACTTTAGCTGATCCCGATGAGTTATGCCATGTGTGCTTCCTCTGCCCAAGCAGATCTTCAGCTAATGCGGATGGGTTACGCTCTGTGTTTATCCTCATGTCCTTGCAGACCTTTAGATGATCCGGATGCGTTATATTCTGTGTCTTTCTTCATGTCCAGAGAGATCTTTAGGAGTGAGAATGAGTGGATCAGTGCCACGACAGAGCAGAAGAGCTTCTCCTCTGCCTTGTTTCACCCATGGATCGGTCTGTGCAATGCCACTTTGAAACCTCAGCGACTCGCCCCTCGACGCCTCTGTGAGGTGCAGCCAGTATTCCTGTTATTCCTATAGCCCAGAGGAAAAAAAACCATTGTGTTTGTGGGAAAGATTTTACGTAATCACCGGTTTCTCTCTCTCCCTGGAGATCGCCCAGTTCACCCTCGCCCCACAATGACAGCTAAACAAACCGAAGGACCACAGTTAAAAGGTACAAAAAGGCTTTATTGGTTATGAAAAGAAAGTGTTTGAACATTCCCTACGTAAATACACAACGGAACGGACTTAAAGAGAAGTACATTCTCAGCAATGGCATTGAAATAAGTACAAACCGAAACAACATGGCCTGTCCCAGCTCCACGGATGTGTCACATATTTACAGTCTGTTATGGCTGTCAGGCATTCTTACAGTACATTCAGTTCCAGACGCTTTTACTGCAGGCTGACCTCCAAAGGACTAATGCAGGTTATTCTTCTTCTATCGTTTGCGATCCTCGGTTAATTACAGGAAGTTAAAATTATTTTTAAAATGGAGGTAAATATTCAACAGCTTGCGCAGAGCAACTATCCAACCTTTTTTCCCCCGAAAATGATCCAATTGTTGTCTCACAGATTGATAAAATCATAATAAGTTGAATATTTAATCAATGATGCATATGCACAAAAGGTTAGCATCATTCTAACATTTGCAATAAATGTTATATAATAAAAAACAACACAGTATACTTATGACTGCGCTTACAATATATATAAGCACACAAAAACATATATATTACATTTATAACCCATCATTTCACTTAACCCATCATTTCACTTCTGTAACTCATATAATAAAACTGGAAAATAATCTGACCTACAGTGCCCTCCACAATTATTGGCACCCCTGGTAACGATGAGTAAAAAGGGTTATAAAAAAATTCACCTTTTGGTGAATTAGCTTAATCTCACACTGAAAAAATTAGAAAAATCCAAACTTCTGATCAATTTATTCTGAGAAAAAAAAAATTCCTATAAACAAAAAGTAACTGAAGCATTTTTTCCATTTATATTTTACTTTTGTAAGTTGATCAGTGTTTAGGAACTTTCAAGCCGTAATCCATGACTTAAATATGAGGTGACACAGAGGCCATACTCCATTATTCATACATCAACATGGGAATAATAAGAGAACACACAAATCAAATGAGGGAAAAGTGTGTTGAGCTTCATAAGTCAGAGAATGGCTATAAAAAAATAGCTACTCACCTGAAAATGTCCATATCTACCGATAGGGCAATACTTAAAAAGTTAAAAGCAACTGGAACAGTTACAAACTTGCCTGGAAGAGGACCCAAGTTTATTTTGCCCCCACGCACAGTAAGGAGAATGGAAAGGCAAAAAAATCCCCACGGATCACGGTTGGAGAATTACAGAAGAAAGTAGCATCTTCGGGTCATCAAGTCTCCAAAGCTACCATTAGACGTCACCTCCATGCTAACAAATTATTTGGAAGGCATACCAGAAAAAAGCCTTTCCTGTCATTTCACAATAACTGTGGAGGACACTGCATAAACTGAACACATCTCATGATCGAAAACCGAGCAATAATCAAACAAAACGATTCATTCAATAATCAAACAAAACCATTCATTCAATAATCAAACAAAACCATTCATTCAATAATCAAACAAAACGATTCATTCAATAATCAAACAAAACCATTCATTCAATAATCAAACAAAACCATTCATTCAATAATCAAACAAAACGATTCATTCAATAATCAAACAAAACGATTCATTCAATAATCAAACAAAACCATTCATTCAATAATCAAACAAAACCATTCATTAGGTCACAAAAGCACTTACCTGTCTCTACCTCCAGAAGCATAATTTAAACATTTTATATTAAATATACAGTGCATACATACATGTATAAAGAATTTAACAAACAAAAAAAACTATTATATTATTTTCTGAAATGTAAAAATTAAAATAATAGTAAAATTGGCAAAACTTGCTGAGGATTCAGTGTTTCTGGTTCAGCACTATTTTAGATTTAGTTTGTCCTCCGTGTGTTAAAAAAGCACAAAGAGGAAGGCTTTCTGCACTCGTAGAGGTTCATGCAACACTGAGCATGTTTTAGCGACAGCCTAACTGAGCCCCTACTCAGATCACGTCATGCTTGACATTCTAGCATTTGAATGCGTAAGTATATATTTTAAAATCTCCTGCTCTTTTGCCACAGAGAGCTTTCCAAAAATGTCTATTTTATCACATGGATACAATGTTATGGATTGCAGTTCATTGTAAAATTGAAAAAAAAGAAGATAATTAGCTTTGTGCATTTGGTGAGCCCTTTGTGTGTGGCGAGGTCTAAAGGGAGGTGCCTTTCATTTCACCTCAGTTGAGACTGACATGCAGAGGTGACTGTGCCCCTCCCTCCCTTGGAATAAAATATAAAAGAAGATACGAAAAGGTAAAAACAGCATGCCTAAAATTAGCCCACATACTGGGGGGATCATACGCAAATCCACAGACAATTTGGCGGAAGACAGAGAAGCTATACAACACACAAACTCTGGTGCCAGTCGACCTGCTAGTTATGTTAGCGATACGGCCGTCACGGGGCTTAGACGGTGCTGCCCGCTTCAGTAAACTGTTCACTTCTCCTTCTCTATCACTCCATTTCTCACACAACAGGTCTGATAGACAGAGCTGTATTTAACGGGGTCTACAATGCGCAAAGAAGTACTGATATCAGCACGTAAAAGAATGGCACCAATAATGACAACCGTAGCAGTCATAATCTCCATCAGCTATGACTGCAGGGCAGCGGTTTCTTTACACAGCCGTCAATTAAAGAGGATCATGGCGGGTTCACATTAACCCACGATTCATTAAGTCAGATGGAGGTTCGCCTGAAACCGTTTGGCAGCCCACGTAGTCCTAAGGACGACAACTCCTGTGACACCAATCGGCGAGAGAGAGACGCAGAAACGACACGGTGTGCACGCACTGTTCCTCATCTCAAAAGGTGTGTATAAATCCAGTGTGTTCCCCGTTTACTCTGGGCCGAGTTCATGGACTTAAAATGTACAGTAACAGTGCAGTATAGTATAGTAGAGGTATAGTACAAAGAACAGTATAAAGATATACACAGCTGCAAAGAAACGGGTATAAAAGCATTTGAAAAACCAGGTCCTACGTCGAGTAGAATATGTGATGACCGTAAACACGTGCCAGTAATGGACGTCCAATCACACTCTCGTGGTTTTAAGACACTTATTCATTCCTTTTTGACAACTCGAAATGAAACTGTGTTAACCATTTCGGAGAGGTTTCCATATCCTCTTGGCTCAGGTCTTCATTAACTTTTGAGTTTAAAAGGCTGGTTAAGGTGCACATACTTTCCATGCAATGAAAATAAGAAGTGAATATCCGAGTCCTTTATTCTGGAGATCGGTGAGCAAAGAAAAAGGTAGAGGTGGAGAGCGGGCAAAAAAACACGAGCAAAACCAGATTTGTTACGTTTTACAAAAACAACTTCTGTATAGACTACATCCAAATCCCAGTGCTGATGACGTTACAAAAAAAAGAAGAAAATAGTTGGTTTCATATTCCCAAAGTTCATGTGATCTTTTCAACAAAACGACAGCGACAGTTCTTCTGTGAAATTGTTTAAATAAAAAGTTAAGCAGGAAACCTTTATGCAACCAAGAATGGAGCCACATCCAATTACAGCAGCCAGACCTGTGCTTTTGTTGCTCTTTCCCAGCGAGGCTGTAATGTCTGTGTCTAAATATCAAGATCTGGTGAACAAAAATGAAACTTTCAGTCAGTCACACAAACGCGTAGTTTGAATGTTAAGATTACAACAATTATGCAACAATTACTGTTGACATTAAAAATAGCAACAGAACCGCTGATTGGGATTCACCACTGCCTTTCCATAACGAGTTAGATTTTTTTCAGCCTATGGTTCAATCCCAGGCAGAGAAGCTCCCGGGCCCTGGTACAGCCTTCCCATAGATATGCCAGTGATCGCTTTTAGAACACAAATTTTACAGGCTTTTAACTTTGTGCTTTTATGGGTCTCTCTTTTAAAATCCTATACTTATTATAATTATCTCAAATGTTTTTTTTATGATGTTGTTCTCTTGATTTTTCATGCTTTGTCAAATTCAATATGTTTATTTACATTACATTACATTATAGGCATTTAGCAGACGCTCTTATCCACAGTGACTTACACATTTATACATAGTATCCATTGATACAGCTGGATATATACTGAAGCAATGCAGGTGAAGTACCTTGCTCAAGGGTACAACGGCAGTGTCCTACCTGGGAATCGAACTTGCAACCTTTCGGTTACAAACCCAGTTCCTTAACCATTAAACCACACTGCCGCCCTATTTAAACATATCTGGTGTTTAATCTCTCCCATAGTTCCACTTTGTACTCTGCTGCTGAGGCTGTACAAATATAATTATTATAATAAATAATGAATAACAGTTCAGTAGGCTGTGCGGTAGGTAGCGCATCCACCTGCTATAGCTCCATTGTCTCTTCCTCACCTGGGATTTCACACTTTCTTCAGGCTCTTGGTTTTAGATGCTTTACTCTGATTTTTCAGAGCTGGAGATTCCTCAAGATCCACCATGACCTCCACCTCAGCCGGGCGCTCCTGACTCTCGCCTGAGGTGACAATCCCAAAATATAATTAAACACAGGAGCGTTTGTCCCTGTCAATTTCGGGAGTGCAGTACGTAACTGAGACAGATTACTTTACCTAAAATGTGTTCCGGGAAAAGTAATTTATAATTTTTGATATGCAGTGCCTTGCTCAGTTTGCAGAACCTGCGGTCATGACACTTAAATAAGAATTAACTGGGACAATTTGTGCTTTTTAATTACAGTCCATATCTAACCAGAGTAAGTCAACGGGCCCTGGAGGGTAAAAGTAACCGAAACAGAACAACCACTGACAAAAAGACATTTTCATTCAAATTTACAAACAGTCAGTTATTGGACAGACAATCTGATCGAAATGGGTGGCAGTTTAGCAGGTTTTATATTCAAAGTGCTGAAGTAGCATTTATTTAGATAGAAAAAAAGAGAGTAAAATGCTCTTCAAAAGTAGTCTATTGTAGAGCAGTCACAAGTGTGGCTACATATAAACAGTAAGGTCTGGCCTTACCAGCAACTGTTTTTGGGCTGCGTGTGCAAGTGTGAGAATGCACATATGTGGTGTCTGTGTTTGGGATCTAGTCCATGTAGTAGTACTGGGATATGCGTGTGCTGGTGTATGCATACCTGTGTGTTTGTGTATGCATGTGTGTGTGTGCGGTTTCCAGTGTGTGTGTGTGTGTGTGCGTGTGCACATTACCTGAGAGAACTCCACTCCTCTGCTGCAGCTGGTTGCTGAAGAATCGCTCGCGGAGGAACACCTGCTCGTCCCAGGCCTCCAGGATGCGGTGGCGATCATGGGGGTCCAGGGAGAGCGTGTCCGGGTGAGCCTCCTCGATGTGACCCCTGACCCCCTCCAGGCTGTGTGTGTGCTGCTGCTCCCCACACACCATGCACACCAGCAGCTGGTTCAGCGGGTCAAAGTCCATGAGAAACTGGGTCCTCCAGCAGGCCTCCGAAGAGGGGGTGTCCTCGTGGCCTTCTTCCTCTTCCTCCCCCTCCTCCTCCTCCTCCACGTCACCAGCGTCCATACCCATGTCCAGCTCATCTGGAGAAGGAGAGCGTGACGGAGAGAGAGATGGGTTTTGCTAAGCTCATCAGCAGTGCTCTACTGCTGCCAGTGGTAACGTTACTTTTTACATTGCAGGGGATGGCCTGTCCAGCCCCTTTGAGAGAAGGGCCCAGTGATGAGTACGTGTTGTTTTAAATACAGTACACCAACATAGCTACAGAACTGTATGGAGTACTGGAAATCCCTGATAGTGTAGAGAGCCAAAGTTTGGCTTGGTGGTGCTCATCTGAATTTCCTGTCTTTTGCTCATTTAGACCAAGCCAAACTTAAAACCGAATTTATTGTTATTTATATACTTAAGCAGTGCAGGTGTCCTACCTGGGAATCAAACCTGCACCTTTTCGGTTCCTTAAGCATTATACTACACTGCCACCGTCCATTACTGAGATAAACGGGTCTTATGCCACTATCAGCATACTGAGAGTATCTGGAGTTACAAGTCTCCTGACCCAAGGGAGAGAGGCCAGGTTGTTCCTTTCATGCATCTGGACGTGAAATCCAAAACTAAAAGGGTACATCTTCTACAGACAGCAGCTTCACAAATGTGTTGAGCAATGCGATGATACATTACATTACTGCCATTTAACAAATACCCTTATCCAGAGCGACTTACACAGCTTTTTGGCCTTTTTACATAGCATTTCATAGCTGGATATATTGTACACTGAAGCAATTCAGGTTAAAGATCTTGCTCAAGGATACAACTGCAGTGTCCGACCTGGGTATAAAACCTGTCGCGCACAATGCCAAAAGAATAAAATATGGATCTGTAAACATACGTGCTCGTGAATAAATGAGATTGTGTTCGTTAGAGTGTGCGTATTATATGTGCACACTGCACATGTGTCTGTGTGTATAAGCTTTGCTGCACTAGGTCGTTTATGTGGAAATTAGCATTTGTGTGATATACGACCGCTCCTCTGTGTCTATATACACGTGTATGCATGTGCCTCTGTGTGTGTGTGTGTGTGTGTGTGTATGTGTGCTCACATGAGTGTGTGTGTGTGTGTGTGTGTGTATGTGTGCTCACATGAGTGTGTGTATGTGTGCTCACATGAGTGTGTGTGTGTGTGTGTATGTCTGCTCACATGAGTGTGTGTGTGTGTATGTGTGCTCACATGAGTGTGTGTGTGTGTGTGTGTGCAGCAGTACCTTTCCCAGATCCAGTGAGGCCCCGCTGAGGTTGGTCATTGTACTTAGAGGAGGTGCTGTGGAAGGGGACATATTAATGGAGTATTAATGGACCAGAGTAGAAAGCCCTTCTTATGTTAAGTTATGTATGTCATGTATGTCATCCTCATAACCAACTGCACACACAGCAGCGCATAGAAACAGCTAAACCGGACAGTTACAATTTTTTTTACAATTTGGGCAGGGCTGCACTTTAATCTGGATTCTGACTGTGTACTACTGTCAACTTCTCCTAAATAATAATTTTAAAAAAAACTTTTCAGTGCAAGAGATGTTTGCTTAAACACACTGTTTGCCAGACTACTCCTCAGTAGAGCGCATAGTACCTGGCAGTCTGGAAATTATCTGTTTTTGTTCAATACATTCTTGTCTAACTACACCGCAGTCAGATCTAATAGAGACCCAACAAGACCTAAGGTCCATGTCGGTCATCCAGTACCTCTCCTACAGAAATAGCCTAATATATAATATACAATTATAAATATAAATAATTTGTATTAAGCTATAGGCTACACAAAACAGTACACTACATACAAACACAATTATAAAAAAGTCTAGCAACCCTAGCCTACCACAATCTACCTTATTTATATTTATTAGTAGGCTAGCTTAACTACTTTGCAGTCTCAGTAACGTTACCACGCTGAAATGTTGGAGAAAATTAAACTTGTTTAGCTGGAACTAGGAAGACTGAAGCCAGGGGAATGTCGCCAAACCAATCAAGTCAAATATATTAGGCTATGTTGTCCGCTCGATGCCGAGCAGTGATCTAGCCTAATAAATCGATAGACATTTTAGTTCTATATATTATAAAACATATCATTTGTTTTGTTTGCCTTTTTTTCTTTATACAGGGATCATACCTGCCAACTCTCCCGTTTTTTCTCGGGTTCTACCGTATTTTAAAGCAGTCTAACGGCGTTTCTCCCGTTTTGTTGTTTCTCCCTCAGCCCTCAAAGTTTATTATGAAAATTCATCATGAACAGATGAATTGGTCTTGTCTGTTTGTTTGACGTAGGCAAAGTTGCCATATTTGCTTTTAAACATAATCCACACAATATCACATCATCTGTTTAAATACAGCATGGCAACCCAAAATAACTTATAGCCTATTCTCTGGGGGGGGGTCTTTAGTAGGCTACGCACTAAGCAGTAGGCTAGGCCTTACAGTATGCTACACAAGACGTAACGGTAGCAGATAGGGCTCTGATTCGGACACAGCCATGGACACAAGCTTGTTTCTATTCACGGTAACGTTACAGTTTGTAAATATGGACAAATTACTATTTAGCTTAAAATATGTTTTATTATATCAGTGACTGAACAGTCCTCCTCCAATGTCAACCCCGCCCCACAAAGTAATTAGATAACGTTAACTTGAACTTTTTCTTATCCTGATCTAGCTGTTACGCAGAGAACTGCTAGAAAGACTACATGCACGGCACTTGGGTGAAACGTTACTTGAACAATGTCTTTGGCTCCGCTGGGCCGTTCACAATTCCCTCTGGAATATAAACTTTTGCCTTGAGAAGGCACTGATGAAGACCATGTCCTGACGACAGGTGAACTGTAAAAAATCTAGGTCCTTACAGGCTCTTGTTCAAGTACGTGCAACAGGCGTGTATGTAGCCTTTCTAGCAGTTCTCTGTGTAACAGCTAGGTCAGGAAAAGACAAGACAATATACATGTTATTTGTCAGCTAGCCAGGGGCCTGTATCACAAAGCAGGCTAGTGCGTTAGCTGAATAACTGTGCTGAGTAAAACTCGGAACCCCGCCCCGCATATGGAATATATTATGAAGGAAAAGCACTGTGTGCACACACACACGCACACGCACACACACGCACGCACACACACTTTACCTGGGTAGTAACTGGGAGTCCTTCAATGCACTGTTAGGCCATGGATTGGAGACTTGTTCCTTTGATCAGACAGGAGGAAGGTCATTAGGTATGTGAGGGGAAAGTATGAGGTAACACGGAACACTCAGCGTAAATATACGTCAGCGACAGCAGAGCATGATGCCTAATCTCAAATATTCATTAGATTTGAGCTGCAAGCGGAGCTCTTAGCGGGACCGTCTTCTCAATCCTGCTCCCACCCACAAGCCAATAATTTTATAACTATACTTTACATATTCATAAAATAAAAAAATGGATGTTCTAGGCTAGGCTACTTTTTTTTTAGCAAATTAAATTAAGTTTTGCGATGCAGAAATTGCAAATATGCCGGTCAAACAAATAAACAAAATATAACATTTTAAATGAGAATAATGCTTTCTTCCCTGCTGCACCATCACCAGTGGAAAATGGCTCCCGGATGTCCGATTTGCTTTTAGTGCTTTAGATGACTAAAAACACAACGGTGCTCTCCATGTCAGGAGTACTTGTTCCACCATCATTCACTGTTGTTGGGTGAATGCCACATAGGCATAGAAATGTAGAGCTATAGATTGATTCAAGGTCCTGATTGGTTGCTGTGTAATTTCGTAATTTAATTCTTTTTTTTTTAAACCTCAAATCAAAGCCTTGCTTTGATGCAATTTAGTAATGTGTATTTTTGTATTATTACTAACATATCCCTGACAGAAAGTCAAAAGTTTTAATCATTATGAATGAACAAAAATATATTTTAAATCATATTTTTAGCCCGGAGGCATTCTTATGTGTCCCGTATTCTACGAGAAAATATGGATCCTGGGGAATTCTATCAGGGCACGCAGAGCTCTACTGTATTGTATTGCATTGACCCCAAATGCATAATTTTTACTTTACACATTAAACATACTTGAGAATATACCCTTAAAAATAAAACAACACATTTAGCACATTTTATGACACCCAGACATTTTGTCAAATTTTACCAACAGTACAGCAACTCTGGGAACCTCTAGATCAGTGATTTTCAACCACTGTGCCGCGGCACACTAGTGTGCCGTGAGAGATCGTCAGGTGTGCCGTGAGAATTATCTTATCCTATTAACTTTTGGTTGGTGGTGTGACACAGGATTTTTTTTTATGTAAAAAATGTGCCTTGGCTCAAAAAAGGTTGAAAAACACTGCTCTAGATTATGGGCAAATTGAGAACCAAGACAGACGGATGTATGTGTTCTTAAAATACCAAAGAAATCTAGTCTAGATTCTCTAGGGCATTTGTAAAATCAACATCTCCATTTCAAATGCCATTCTCCCTTAACGGCATTAGCCTCATTCAACCAGCATTCCGCATCTCATTAAGTATGCGCAAACAGCCCTCATTAAGTATGCACAAACAGCCCTCATTAAGTATGCACAAACAGCCCTCTTTTGCAAGGTGGAGCAGTGCTTGTTATTCAGCTGTAATGAGAAACACCTACTGCACACGGATTACGTGGGTAAATGACCCGCTGCTTTTCATTGCTTGACCTTTGTCCTTGCGTTACATCTCCATTAATGGTCGTCACCATATGTTTCATCAGGGCCGGCTGACGGCTGGCAAGCATGTTTATTTAAACCAAAAACATGCTTGTCCATTGAGTCAGCCCTAAAGTACGTAATGATAGGAAACCGAGGCCTCATTAACTATACCATGAAATTGATCTCAGTGAGACGACATGATTTGGTTCAAATCAGTGAGTCTCTGATAGCACCTCCCACTCCTGGCAGTTAACTGGCAGTTTTTTTTTACATTACCTTAATTTAGCAGACACTCTTATCCAGAGTGACTTGTGTTACGTCCCTATGCTGCTTCACAAGTGCGCACTTCAGATTGATTCGTATGCCAACTCTTTTCCTTGATTTCCAATCAAACTGTAAATTACACGGGAATAGTATGGAACCCATGGTTGGCTAAATGGATGTAAGTCATCAAGGGTCTGAGGTATCAAACGAGCCTCAAACCATCACTCTGCTGCCAGATATGCAGTAGATATGGATGGATCACTTTAAGGGTTGTTTCTCCTGACTTATTTTTCCTTAGAGTTCAATAGAAAGATTTATCAGGAGAAACAACCATTTAAAGTGATCCATCCACATCTACAGCAGAGTGATGGTTTGAGGCTCGTTTAATACCTCAGACCCTTGACGACTTACAGCCATTTAGCCAACCATGGGTTCCATACTATTCCCGTGTAATTTACAGCTAAATCTAGTCCCACCCCCCAATTCCCATAGAGATCCATTCAAAGCATTCAAAGACAGAGAGGTTATAGTATCGCTTGTAAGAGTACCTGAAAATAAGATATCAAGTCTTTTTTTTGTTGTACCTGTCCCAAATGTTTTGGAACGTGTTGCAGGCATGAAATTCGGAATTAGCGAATATTTACAAAAATCATTAAATAGAATTTAAAGAGAATTTACAAATCACTGCTTTCAGCTTTTATGTGCATTTTACTGTCCTAACTTTTTTGGAATTGGGGTTTGTATTTGCGGCGTTTTCTAGCCCGAGTTTTTTCATTTTCGATTGAATTTGTTCCCTTTGACTAACTATGCACGTTGCCAGCTTTGCTGCTGTGCTGAAGCTCGTTTTTAAGCAGTATTGTGTCGTTTGTTTCAGGTTGTATGCGGCGCCTACTACATTTTGTAGTTTGTCGTGGTTTGTCGCCATGCTGTAGGGGTGCGCATTCTCTAGTTGTATTTCTCTGTAATTCCCCATATTTGTCTCTTTTGTATGCCGCTTTGTTTATGCCAATAGTTGACAAACTACTCAAGGAACAGGTCGGTAGTAAGCTGCTTATGGGTTTAAGGCTACTTTGCTGTATTGTGGTCTGCCATTTGGGTAAGCTACTTGTGTTTTTGTACTACTTTTGTCTGATGTGCTCGTATGATAATGCGGCTGTGATACCCGGAAGTACAGTACCAGTAAAAAGTTAGGTCATAATATTTTTTTAGGTATTTTTACTGTTTTCCACATTTTATAAGAGTAAAGACATCAAAACTATGAAATATTGTGCAAAGACCCAAAAAGTGTTAAATCAAATATATCAAATAGATCTTATGTTTTAGATTCTTCAAAGTAGCCACCCTATGCCTTGATAACGGCTTTGCACATTCTTGCCATTCTCTCAACCAACTTCTGTGGTAAACAGGTATTCCACAGGTGAACAGGTGATGCTATCATGACTCTGTATAAAAGCATATCAAAAGACTCTCGATATTTCCAGGTACTCTTAGAAGCGATACTATAACCTCTCTGCATTTGAATGCAGCCAGTCGCTATCTTGTTTGATAGTATCTTGGTCCTTGCTTTTTAAACCTGTATCATTCAATCATTATTTTATATGTGGGCAAATTTCACTCTTTTCAATGTCTAATCTGCTAATGTCAAGTTTGTTTTTTATTAGTCCGATTAGTGGGGGTGTTACGTCCCTATGCTGCCTCACGAGTGCACCCTTTCTGATTGATTCGTATTCGCTAACTTGTTTACTTCAGCTTATCTGAGTCTTGGTTGGAAATTGTTGTCCTGAAATTGTTCCGGTTGTGATACCCGGAGGCCGGAAGAATGTGTAAACATGGACACTCACGACAACCGAGAGGAGATGTACAGGCAGAGGACATTGGAGGCAAGTTAACCGGGGATTTGTTTTGTAGAGAACCTTTGGTATTGTTCTTAATTCGGGAATGTTGGTTACAGTGGTTCCAAAGCTTCTCGGTAGAAAACCGCCAGCCGTTCTGATAGTCTGTGAAATCCCGATCTTGTGTTTCTCGTTTGCTCATACTTCGCCGGTACCTTTTAAAAAATTTTTTTAAACTTTTTCACGTCTCTTTATTTTGATATTTCAATAAACTAATTTTGTAACCGTTCCCTTTGTGTTTGACATCCTTTGGGTTGCAGCCCTTCGAGCCGGGGTCGTAACACTTGGAATATAAGAGAACACGAGTGTGTTCACATGAACAGCAGGCCCAGACCAGTGAGTGTATATGCAGCATCGCTAAAGTACTAATACTATTTAACTGTGCTAATCAAGCAGCACAACACAAATCCTGCACAGAGATAACATCCATAACAAGCCATAAAGCACCATAATAAACTCCATTAATACATAACATAAGAATGCTATGGGGTTCTTTCCCAGCAGTCTCCTATCATTGATTGTACCTGTGACTCCAGGCTTTTGAAATCCTCCTTGGCTGGGAGGATGGTCCTCCAGCCTCCGGGTGTCCCCTGCCTCTTCGTCTCCCTCTCCCGTGCCGCCTTCCTGGCCCTCTGTTCCTTCTTCTTCACTCTCCAGTACTCCCTTTTCTTCCGGAGGTCTTCATCCAGCTGCTTGGGAGTTTTTGTAGGTTTGGGTGAGTCAGGGGGTTTCCGGGCGTCCTCCGGTCCAACACGCAGCTGGACATTACAGGACGGGGGAGAATGAGAGTTTGGCCGCCCTGCCAGCGTCTCACCACCGCCCGGTGAGGCCGTCCCTCCAACCTGGAGCGCCGAGCTGGGGAGTTTTTTTGGGAAAGCTGACTGACTGGAAAAAGTGTCTGAACCCTCTTGCACCTGCAGTTGCCACCGCTTGACCTGGAGTGACTCAGTACTGGAGCCCGGGGGTCTGTTCTGCTGACTTTCCAACAACAGCAGTCGGCCTGGGCTCGCCACGCTGCCAGATTGGACAGCATCCCTGCTTTTGCCACCAGTTGGGCATGGCAGGGTACTGTTATTGAGAGACGCGTGGCTGTCTGCTGCTGGCAGACGGGATGGTTTAGAGGGGTCTCTTGCAGGGGCTTTGTTCTCAAAGGCAGTGGGGCAAAGGCGTGGGGTGGACTGTACAGGGGTAAACACCTTAAGTATAGGGAGGGTGGTGACGCTCTTCAGAGATGTAAGGGTCCCAGACGTAGAGGACAGCACAAGGGGAGGAGAGTTTGTTTTGTGGAGTGCTGGAGGACGGTTGTGGCCCTCGTTCCTCAGCTCTGGTTTGTGCGTTTTGACCGTGCAGATTGGCGCACCCTTAAAAACAGACCCAAAGAAAATGACATTTTACAAAGCAGCTGACCTAATATTCCTCCAGATTCAACCACACATCTACACAAAACCTGTAAAGTCATCATAATGGGGTAGACATAAATTGACCAAACATTAGAAATGCAGGTCTAAATTTGAGACGTGATTCAAAACTAACGGCATTTTATTTTCATGCGGGGCGGGCCGCCTCATGCATGGTAGGGGAAACAGGTTGTAAAATTAATTGCTAACACTATCAGTTTATAACTAGCTAAAGTTATAATATTAATAACATAAAATATGTAGGCTACTTGCCTACAATTCTGACACAGTATGTTCAAAATATTTTCTTTAAACTTCTGTATTTATTTCACTATGTTGAATTTTATGGTGCTCAAATCAACCTATAACAGAGTAATGCAATTCTAATAGTTATCAGATATTTCCAGAAAAGCAGCATTACCTGAGAGGGTCTTGGTATCTGTTTTCCCTGCTCCCTTGACTTCCTCATCTCTCTCTCCTGTGATGCTTTCTTGGCCCTCTGCTCTCTCTTTGCGACCCTCCAGTACTCCCTCTTCTTCTGAAGGACGTCCTCCTCTGGCTGAGAGGGGGAATTTCCTGCTTTTTTGGGGGGCTCTGGGGAGCAGCAGTGGTGGCCTATTCTCTTTGCACGCAGTCTCTGGGCTCTACGGAGTTGGAGGGGCTGGTTGAAAGAGGTTGCATGACTGCAAGAGGGGGCATGAGTGAGTGACTGCCTGCTCAGAGGTGTGTGAGAATGTTTTAGATTTGAGGAGGGTGACCCCGCCTGACTGGAGGCCGGTGACTGGCTAGATGCGGGTTGGCTAGTGGAAAGTACTTGAGAGGGTTTCAGGCAGGATGGAGACTGTGCTTGGCAGGGATGAAGCTCAGTGGATTGAGTGGTAGAGCCCAGGGCACTATGATGTCTTTCTGGGGTGACTGCATACTCCTCATGTGCTTGTGAGAGACATGTAAGGCTTGGCTTGACCTCCACCTGGGCCACCTCTTCTTCAGAACTAACCTGCTCACGTTTACAGGGTGGCAGATCATTGCTGTCTGCAACAGAGCTCAGTGATTCCTCCAACAGTTTCTTCATGGAAGCCACAGCCAGGAGCGTGGTAGCCTGGCTATCCATCATTGTTGTTGGGTCCTGCTCCACCTGTTGCTCTGTAGGCGGGGAAAGGGAGGGTTTGATCTCTGGACACAAAGCTGGATCCGGACCAGGACACGCATCTTCCGTAGGACCAGGTTCCTCCTCTTGTTTTATGTTTGCTTGTTTATCCTGAACAGATGTTGGTACGACAGGCTTTGAAAGTAGTGTACTGTTTGGGGGACAGTTAACGGAAATGCCCCTGAGGGAGTTGAGACTGGCGGTGCGGCGAACTGAGAGAGCCCTTTGGCTTTGCTGCCTCTGTATCGCCGAGCTGTACTTACACTGAAATAATGTTTGCCGTGCACGGGCAGAACGCTTTGCCCTCTGCTCCCGTTTCTTTATCCGCCAGTATTCCCGCTTCTTGGCCATCCTCTCTTCCTCAGTTAGTTCTGGCACCACACTGAGCGCCGTTGTTGGACAGGATGAACCTGCGGGAACTCCCTTGAGTGCAAATCCACCTGGCTGAAGAGGAGTGGCTGATTGTTTTCCTACAACTCTGGTTATTTGTGGCAGACTTTGCCTTTGCTTGAGCAAAGTGAGTCTTGGATAAACGCTTTGGACATTATGCAGTCGCCTGAGAGAGTTGTTAGTTTGAGGCATAGTCGTATGAGTATTCTGAAGGTTTTTTGGAGTGGTGTGAGATGCAGTTCTAGCTCTATTCGAAACTAAGCGTGGAGGGTTTATGGATGACAAAGCATTAGGATAGCGGGAGCCTTTCATTTGTGTAACGCACTTCAAAGGAGGTGGAGCGGTAATCTGCATTTGCTTTCTCAAGACAGCATTGCCACTACCATAGTTTGTGACTGGGATCGGGTTTTTAGGAAATGTGCGACTCTCAGGTAGTGTTTCCCGCTCTGACAACCTATAGTTAGCTGAAGCTTGTGGAATGTTAGTCGTCATGGTGCCATCCTCTTTTATAAAGCCACCAATGGTCTCATTGTCACCGGAAAGTGGGTTTCCACTTCCTGGTGGTTGCCGTGACTTGTTGCAGCCCGTTCTTGCCCTGCGCATCTCAGTGAGAATGCACTGATATCTTTTTACTCGACGCAAAAGAGAATCCCTCTCTTTCATCTTTGCCTTCACCTCGACAGAGAGCTTTGCTCTCTGCTCACGTTTCTTAGTGCGCCAATATTCCCGCTTTCTAGCCATCTTGTCCTCATTGGTCTCCTCCCCACTGCTCTTCTGGGCTTTTTTGGTGCTTAAGGCCATAGCTGGTGAGAAGGCCCTCCTCACACTCCTCTGACTGATCATCCTTTGACTTTCAAGAAGCTTCTGTCTGTGTGTTCTGGACCTGACTGCACCCCAGCGCTCAATACCGTCCTGAAGCTTCTGCTGCCAGATGGTAGCCTTTGAAACCTGCTGAGGAGCTGCAGGTTCAACCGCAACAGCGACACTATTCATAACTTCCTTCTCATTCGGCTCTTCAGCTTTTGGAAAAACTGCTTGGTTGTTGGAGTGAGTCGCTATTAAACTGCCTATGTCTGGTAGCAAATCATCTACCTCTTTTTTGATCGTGCTTTCGAGTATATCCATTTGGGTATACTTAGATACTTCTGGCACATTTGCATGACCACTTCCTGGTCCAGGACTCTGTACAGGTAACTCAATTCTCGTAGGAATATCCTGAAGGCAACTACCTGCCTGGGTAGCAACATTGTGTTGAGGCAATGTTGTAGAGGAACTCCCATTGAGCAGTGCCTTCTCATTCTGATCTTCAAAGTGCACTGAAACAGTTGGTTGCACTTTTATGTTAATAGCAGGCACTTGTGAGGAGCTATCCAACGGTGCCCCATTCAATTTAGTGGGAGAAAATTTCCCACTTACGGCACCTATGGACGAGCACCCAACTGCCTTCCTGCCAGTACCCTTAAGGTTGTTTCTAGAGTCTGGAGATGCTGTGGGAAACTGGGGCAAGACATTGTTCAATTTTATCTTCTGAAACCACCTGTCCTTTTGGTTTGGCTGTCCTCCTTGTGGAGCACAAAACTGACCTGTAGAGAACAGCTCACTAGATAGATTTGATGTGGGGCCAACATTCTCCCCTGTTTCAACATGGTGAGAAATCTTCTCAAACTCGTGAGAGGGACCATGACATAGACCTGCTTGGTAATTCCCATCACTTTTTAAAAAAGTGGGGCCAGGCACCTCGAGGGCCACTGCCTTATGCTCATTCTTATCTCCTGTTAAATGTCCAGCAGAAGCTCTGGCTTTGCAGACCCTAGTGTTTGCTGCTTTTAGCCTCTCCTTCTTGAGCACTGAGAGCTTGGCTCTCTGTTCCCGTTTCTTAGTTCTCCAGTACTCCCTCTTACGGGCAAGTGTGGCTTCGTCGAACTCCGAGGCCGGGCGGTAACGTTGAGCCCGCGGTCCACTCGTGTTCTGCATGCTGTCCATTTGTGCAATCCTCCTGGACTTCAGCAAATGGTGACAATCGACTCTTTGCACATCCTTCTCTCCTTCCGTCTTGTCTGATGAGTTTTTAGACAAGGAATTATGGCCATCTTGGAGCACATTTGTACGATGACATCCTGGGCCATTTCTTTTCAGCTGCTCTCAAGCTGTACTCTTCTTGCGCATTGTCACTTGTCTTTAAGAGTTGAAAAGAAAGAATAATGATAGGTAATAGTAGGGCCTGGAAACAGAAGAAACAAAAAAAATTTTCAATTGTCTTGCTCGGATCAAAATATTATGAAATAAAAAATTATGGGAAATCAATGGTTTTTCATTACTTTTATCTTAACCTGAAAGCTGAACGTTTGTCTGTTCAGCTGCATATGAAGGCCTTTCTCCAACTCAGTCTGAGAAAACCTAACTTGCTTATTGTCGTGTCATAAGAAGTGGTGGCGGATATCACATGTTTAGAGGAGAGCACATGTCTGTGCTCTACTGAATTGACAATGGAGACCGTGATGCAGTGTAAAATTATGTAGTATTTTAAATTGGGGACAGTTAGGGAAGAAAGCAACAAAAAAAAAACATGTGCCGTAATGGGAATGATTCCTAATAACTACTATCAAGATGGGAAGCCATTACAGAACATACAAACAGAAAAAAACTGTGAATGTCTCCGGTATCTAATTTTCTCCTTTTAGACTTTGAACTTTAATCCTTGTTCCTGGTGGTGAAAGTGCCACATGTACATATACATACATTGACTCTCCTTTCCCTGCTCATGTGAACTCAACAGCACCCCCAAGATTTTTTTTCAAGCACTGTAACTAATCTGTTGAATATCTGGGTATGAAATTGCCAGTCAAAAATGTTCACCTTTTGCAATTGGCTTTGGAACCTGAGACCTGATTATTGTTTTAGAAAGGATCCATGCAGAAGTCATGCATATAGTTAAATGCATGACTAATTAAACAGTGTAACATGGACAGTGGAACTGGACTTGCAGGTTCGATTCCCAGGTAGAACACTGCCGTTGTACCCTTAAGCAAGGTACTTAACCTGAATTGCTTCAGTATATATCCAGCTGTGAAAATGGATAGGTATGTAAAAAAAAAAATATATATATATTTTTAAATGCTAAAAATTGTGTAAGTCGCTCTGGATAAGAACGTCTGCTAAATGCCTGTAATGTAACATTGTTTAAATTTAAGAAGACTGCTGCAATGATAGAAATGTGTAAAATGTACTAACGTAAATAAGATATCACTTTATATTACATATTCAAGAGTTTTTTACTTACTTTTTAACTTGGTCTGTATGGACAATCACTCCAGACTAATAAAATTATTAACCCCCCCCCCCCCCCCCCCCTCATTCCCCAAATCCCAGAATATGCGCTGCAAGGTTAAGCCATGACCCAAAAAGCCTGGCAAAACACGAGAAGTTACGGCGTCAATAAAAACTGAAATCGCTCGAAAGACATGCAGCTGGTGAAGGTGCTCACCACGGACAGAAAATAATTTCCAAGAATATCATCAGCTAATCCAACACTGGTTAGTTATCTTTTAATATGTGCACCACAAATGTCTAGTCAGAAAATCCCATGTCTTTGTGAGGGCCCAAAGGTTTAATACTTTTACATTACAGGCATTTAGCAGACACTCTTATCCAGAGCGACTTACACAACTTCTTCCATTTATCCATTTATATACATCTGAATATATACTGAAGCAATTCAGGTTAAGTACCTTGCTCAAGGGTACAACGGCAGTGTCCTACCTGGGAATCGAACCTGCAACCTTTCGGTTACAAGACCAGTTCCTTAACCATTGTACTACACTGCCGCCCGAAAAGGACTCCTTAATGGCTTGGATGGTGAATGCTTTCACTACAAGTGCTGGCTTGGGCCTATAGGTGCCGGTTAGAACCTTGGCTTGCTTGGGCCTATAGGTGCAGGTTGGAACCTTGGCTGGCTTGGGCCTATAGGTGCAGGTTGGAACCTTGGCCTTAGATATGTCAATGTCTCAATAAGATACAGATAGATATGTCAATGTCTCACTAAGATAAAGATAAATGACTCTTTATCACTAAGATAAAGAGTCAACTGCAGGACACAACTGGGTTTAAATTGGCCAAGATTCCTTGGGCCACCGTAGTGCCAACAAACAATATAATGGGTGTCCTCCTGCCCCCAGTTGTTTTGAGAGAGAGATAAGCAGCCTTCAATACAACAGTGCAGACTAAAGGGTGTGAAAATGTCACAGTGACATCACAATGAGAAATGGAACACAAATCAAACACATCTTAATATGATGTTGTGTACATCTTCATGGTACAACTCCTGTGTACTAAAATACAATCAGAGAAGGCAATAGAGCTACAAAGCAACTGCATTTAGTTCAGTGCAATGTGTTTCGCAAAAACCCTTCGACTGAATTCATTTAAATTAATTTGCAATAAAAATCAAGATATGCCTCAATATTGTCTTTTCAATTTGTCATACAGACAATGAACTGCAGTTAAATACATTGTAAGTAATGATCATTTAAAATGAACCCAAATCAATATATTACACAGGTCTCATCTTTGTTGGACAAAAGCAAATGTGACCTACTACAAAGGATCTGTAAAAATTAATAGAACTTGTCAGTCACTAGAACGAAACCAATATAGGCTTTTAGACCCCCCCCCCCAAAAAAAAAAAACATGCTAAGTTTGGTATTTCAATAATTTCAGAAAACAGGCATGACTCTCTGTAAACTACCAGCAGTGCAGCATCTTGTAGTTTCACAAAATTATAAAATTGTTCAGATTAAGCATATCATTTACTTCTTTACAATTTCCATTTTCAGGAGAAAACAAAGTGTAAAATGCATGTACTATCGTAATTGCTAGTCCTATAATGTGCAACTGTAGCCTACTCTTGTATGTTTTTAGTTTTTTTATCTACCAAATGGCACTAAGTACTTATACTGAGGGAATAGTTATGCATGGAAATGTGAACAAATGCATGGAGCTAGTGTTTCAGGTAAGTAGCCTATAGCTATTTGTTTATGCATGCATTTGTAAGGCAAAATGGGAGGGAATCCAAAAACTAGTGAAATAAAGTATCTTCACACTTATTCTAACCAATGCAGAGAAATAGAGTTGCTTTCAAACACAAGTACATGCTTTACAAATATAGCCTCGTAATATTAGCGTCTGCCAAAGAACAAGGAAACACAAAATTAGCTACTGTCCCTTTAAAGCCCTGTCCCTCAGTCTATCACGATTGTCGTAAGCCATTTTATAATTCTTTATTTTATGCCGTTTAAACCTTGTGTTGTGCCCAACAACACGTAACGCTCGCATCGTTTACCTAATAAAGCAGCAAAACGCGACGAAAAATCACCCAGAACGGGGGACATTTTGGTGGTATTCACGACTCGATTGGCGTTGTCTCTGTCGGGCTACAATGGACAAGCTCCTCTTCCTACCCTGTCCACACGGTCTGACGGCTGTCTGCGTGTAGCCTATTGCTTATTCTTAGCGACCCTTATGCATAGAGAAGATCAAGCGGCAAGTAAAAAAATAATGTTTGAAACGTTTTAAAAACATGCATGTGAATTACCTGTGTAGTTACATCTAACTTTCCGGGACAGTTTGTAAACGTTTGGACATATGTACAGTCAGGACACTGCAGCTACTTTCCGCGAGCCAGCCTTTCTTTCTGTCGCTGCCTTGACAACGGGGAAAAGTACCAGGATGTGAGACCTGGCTGCGTGTGTATTTACTGCGTAACGCGTGGACAGACACTGGCTTCTTAAAGCAGCAGTGCTTCAGCCTTGGACTTTTTAGTTCGATTTAGGTTAATTTGGTCTTGACCGCAATATATTTGGTGCCAATTTCTGAGAGCAAGAAATGACCGGTACCTGAACGTCATTTAATTAACTAACCGACAATTGGCCTATGTAGCCTAGGCTATAGCTAATAGGAGTTTTCCCATACAGTAGTAGCCCTTGCATTACAGTTCTAGAAAAATAAATCAATGCATCGATTTGTTTAGAGCAACATCTGTACTTCTGTATAGTAAAGTACACAAGTAGTACACAAAGAGAGTACATCTGTATATCATCATAACCATCCTATATTGTTAACATTTTATCTGTCAATTCTGAAAATGTCTACCTTATGAAGAATAGCCTACTACAATAGGCCGTAAATAAATGGATCTTATTTAGTTCTAACATCTAGCCTACGTATTACATCTCATCGGCAAACTTCCGACCCATTAGCCTACGAAAACCGGCAATTAGATCTACAATCAACTAATGAAAAATTAAATACAAACGCACAATAATACACATATTGAGCGTAAAAGAAAAAATATTTATGGGCACAGCAATGGATATAAATAAAATATTTAAATTATGTTTACATGGTTTTATTTCCGTGCTGGACCGTGGTGCTCATACTATACATGCTGCCAATGCTGTGTCGTGGATCAGAATATGACAGCAAGTGCTCAAGCACACTATAGGCTACTTTTCACCCATCTAGCAAGATGCAATTTAGAAGACAATGAGTATAAAAATTGACCAGTCCTGACATACGATATGAGCAAATCAGTAATAACGAAATTAGCTAATATAACATCAATGAAGAAACGAAGACACTGAGAATCATGGGTAGGCTACAGACATCCACAATTCAGTAGCTTCTTGTTGTTTTGTTGTTGCCTACCGTCTTCATTGCCAATGTATGGTAAAATACACGTGCTTTAGAACCTATGGTGGTCAAATACATTGTGTGTTTCAATTGATTTTATTAGCATTTTCCAAAACACCATTCTTTCCATTCCTGGCTTGTATGGCTATCTATTTTGTAAGTGAAATATAGCAGAAAAGTAGGTCTAAATATATGCAGGACTACAGAGTAGCTAATATAAGTGGTCAAATATACTTCAGAACAATATAAAACTAAATCAGTGTCACAATGAAGAAAATATCTGATGTGTAGAATTTATAAGGTGCTAAATGCTATTTCGATAGTTTACATATCTTCATAACTCGACTTATCCATACATAAAGAACAACATAGTGTAGTACACGTTGGTCTTCCAAGGGCCAATCTGTGATTTTACTGGAGAATAGTAATAATTCTGGGCTTGTGACTTCAAAATGTATTCACCATTAATGTTAATACATAACCGTAACAGTGCGAAGTTTGGCTAGTTTTCATTATTCTCGTTCCAGGGGTGTATACACAGCAGATCCTAAGCTTGACGCTGTGACGGGCGCTACTGTCCCTTTAAATTTACCCAGGAGCCCCTTAAGGAGCCCCAGGGGCCCCAAGCTCGGCTCCCCACCCTGAAGACAAGCAGAGCCTAAAATCCGTCCAGGAGGCCGCACCAACAAACTATTAACGACACATACTTGTACTTGTAGCTTCTTACACGACAGATAAAGCAAAATAATATAGTGTCGATATGTAAAACAAACAAAAAAAAGTTAACTTGGCACCTACGCTGGGCGTTCAACTGGAGGGGGGTAACAGAATGGAGACAACACGGCACTCAGTTGTGGGTGCGTGCGTGATTCCGATATATTTCTGAGGGCTTCGCCGAATGGTCTTTAATGCCTCGTTCCCTAGCGCTGGGGCGTTCAGGACTAAAGCCACTGTCAAAACCTGACGCGGTACAGAATAATGGAAGAAGACGAGGCGATGGAATGCGAATCCGAGGTGCATCCATGCCCAGAACAGATAGACTCTCTCTCATTAATAATACGCGCTGAAGAGGAAGAAACGCAAAGGCACAGCGACTCCGGACTCCATTCAGCAGGTAAAGATCGTTACATTTTTAAAAAATCCTTTGGTTTCGTGTTAGCCTCTGGCATGCCCGATACTCTTCCTCTCTGTGTATAATGCGAGTGACAGACAATACTGTCGGGCAGCATGGCACATTGTCTTTGCTAAAACAAAGACAAAATTGCATGCTGCTCGCTGCCAGCTGTTATACACTGTGGCCACCCAGCGGTTAAGAGGTGCACTAACTAACGAATGATAAGGGGCCGCGTTTTGCGGAAGTGGAACACTGGTCGAATCGATTCTAACACGTTATTATTCGACCAGGTATGTTATAACAATGTGTGATAGCGCCGATAGAGCAGCGATACTCCAGGAAAGTGATGGACAGCCCGCTTTGTGATGTGCGCATTTTAAGTACACGTTGCATTTGTCGGCTATAACATAAAACATCATATTCAATCCTACGATTTAGTCAATGTCTCCAAATAGCTTGTAAGTGGCATTTAATGAGTATTAAAAATGAATCTGAATGGTTTTTCCTGCAGATAATTCTTTGTGACAGTGTCTGCAAACCGATGTACAAATAAAACTGAATTTAATTGAAGAACTAAGTTTAGCCGTTGTTGCACTGTGTGTGTACAAAGCTGCAAGCCAAGCAAATATGTGGAGCGTTAGCCAGGGTGTGTGAAGTCAAAGCATTCTGCATTCTGAGTCTCAATCAACTTAAAGGGGACTGTTTATTATCTTTAACGTGCCATAGGTAGAACATTGCTGAAACAATTTAGGTGCAGTGTATTGCATTGTAAAAAACCCGTACTGAATTGTGTGTTGTGACCCAAGGGGAAGATGGCCCAATGGACGGCCATGGTACGGACGAAGGCGAGGACCCAACCACGCCCCTCTGTTCCCCCGGTACCAGTTACTGGAGCATCACAGAGGGCCCCGACTCCCCCTTCCTTCTGTCCCCCGCTGCCGGGCCGCCGTCCCAGTGCAAGCAGACGCCGCCCCACTCCGAGAGGGCCTCCAGGCCGGGCCTGAGCAGGATCCCGGGCCGGGACCACCGGCGGTACTACCACGAGTACTGGCGCAGCGAGTACCTGATGGACTTCGACCCGCGGCGGCACGGGATGATCTGCATGGTGTGCGGCAGCTCGCTAGCCACGCTCAAACTGAGCACCATCAAGCGCCACATCCGGCAGAAGCATCCGGACTCGCTGCTGTGGAGCGCCGCCGACAAGGAGGTGATCCGCTCGGGCTGGGAGAGCCACCTCAGCCTGGAGAGTGGCCAGAGGCCCTACTGCACGGCCGGCGGCCCGGCTCTGGGCCAGGACGAGGTGCTGGACTGCGCACGGCGCTCCGCTGGTGTGTGGGCCTTTTTTTTAAAATCAAGTGTTTGCAGGCCTGAGGTAAAGGATTTGACACTGGGGCGGGGTGGGAGGGCCCCAGTGTCAAATCCACACACCCACACATACCCACACGTTCTCATGGTTTAGGTGTTACGATCATCTGTGACTTTTGCTTGTATTATAATCATTAGCCTGTAATATAACACAAGCTTTGGTTGTTGTTTGGTCTCGGTCTTCATCTCATCTCATGTGTCATGTCCACAGCTCATCTCTATATATACATTGCGTCTCTTATTGCCGACACGGGTCGATTTGGTCCCTCCCAATCTCTTGCAGGTAAACCGAGTCCAACCAGCGTGAAACGGCAGCCCTCGTCCGTGAGCGGCGTGGCGGTCTCGCCCTCACCCTCCCCCTCGCCCTCCCCCTCTCTGGGCGCCTCGGCACACACGTTGGAGCGCTACCTGAACGACTCGCTCCACGCCTGGTTCCGGCAGGAGTTTCTGATGGAGTACGAGGCCGCGCGCGGCCGGCTCGTCTGCATGGTGTGCGGCAGCCGGCTACCATCCCTCCACCTCGATCACATCAAGAGGCACGTGCTGGACGTCCACCCCAACTCCCTGGTGTACAGCGCAGAGGAGAAGCACTGTATCCTGCAGACTTGGGCCAAGAGACAAGGTGAGGAAGAGGAGGAGGTTGAGGGGGTGGAGGAGAGGAAGAGAGGACAAGGCAGGGTAATGGAGTATTGGGGTGATGGCCCATATTGGTTGTGTGTGTGAGTGTGTGAGTGAGTGTGTGAGTGAGTGAGTGAGTGAGTGAGTGTGAGTGTGTGAGTGAGTGAGTGAGTGAGTGAGTGAGTGTGTGAGTGAGTGAGTGAGTGAGTGAGTGAGTGAGTGTGTGAGTGAGTGTGTGAGTGAGTGAGTGTGTGAGTGTGTGAGTGAGTGTGTGAGTGAGTGAGTGAGTGTGTGAGTGAGTGAGTGAGTGAGTGTGTGAGTGAGTGAGTGAGTGAGTGTGTGAGTGGGTGAGTGAGTGTGTGTGCGTGCGTGTGAGTGTGTGAGTGAGTGTGTGAGTGTGTGAGTGAGTGTGTGAGTGAGCTGATGTTGCCATAGGCCCAGATGCTCTAATTCTGTTTGACTAAGGATTCCCATCCTGTCCTCATACTGCACTCTCTCCACCCCCCTCCCTAAAAATGCACACTGTGCTTTCCATCAGAATCTGATCCCCTGAGAAGCGACGTTCCCGTCAAATCCGAACCCTGCGGTGAGGACGGGGGACCCCAGGGGGACGGCTTCCACGCGGAGGATCCGGAGAACGGCGAGAAGAGCAGGGAGTCTGCGGAGGGGACGGGAGCGCCGAATCTGGGGCCTCGTCCGCACGGCCCCTCCCGGGCCAGGGGCCCCCGCGCTACCCTCCCGCAGCGCTGGCGTCGGGACTATCTGGTGGCCCGCGGTCCGGGGGGGCAGGGCTTGTGCTGTATGGTGTGCTCGGAGTCGCTGCCTGTCGCCAAAGTCAGCAGCTTCCGCCAGCACACCCAGGAGCGCCACCCGGAGACTGCAGGACTCGGTCGCGGTGAACGGCAAGCGCTGGTGGATGCCTGGGACCGAGAGGCCGCGCCGTCGCCCCCTGAAGGCAAAGTCTTGCAAAAGCAAGAAGGTAAAACCAGACAAACTTTTTTAAAAAGACGGCAGAAAAAACAAAAAAATAAAAAAAAAAAATCTGGAAAATGGTTTCTGACAGCCCTCTCGCCCCCTCTCACCCCCTCTCGCCCTTTTTTTACCCCCTCTTCCCTTCACTGTTTTTGGCAGAAGCCGCCCCAAACGCACCCGCCACCCTGACCGTGGAGACGAAGAGAGAAAAAAACACGTCCCCCTCCAAAACGACAGAGCAAAGCAGCGGACCACCGGAGGAGGGCGGCGGCGGTGGCGGGGGGGACACGCCCGTCGAGGGGGCGACGGTAACGGCGGGTAGGCACGGCCACTACCCGGGCAAGGACCAGCGGCGGAACTACCAGATGCGCTGGCGTATGGAGTACCTGATGGACTACGACTGCCGGCGGCACGGGCTCATCTGCATGGTGTGCGGCGCGGCGCTCGCCACCCTCAAAGTCAGCACCATCAAGCGGCACATCCAGCAGGTACACCCCGACTCGCTGGTGTACGGACCCACCGAGCGCCAACAGGCCATGCTCAGCTACAACCTGACCGCCCTCCACTTCGTCCACTCGGAAAACTGCTTCTCCGCTATGGACCACGGGCACGGGGGCCATCTGGGACATGCCGCTGGGCTATTTGTCACTTAGGGGGTAGTAACCCCCTCCACTACCCCCCAGCACCTCCTGCTTTCAAGCTCCAGAAACATAAAATGAGAAGGGCAGGGCTTGGATGTGCATTGATGTTGGGTTTGCTGTTATCAAGCAACTGTGCATGAATGGATTTTATTGGAAAGAAAAATAAGGCTTGGAGAAAGACGCTGAATACAACAAGAACTCGTGAATATACTGTTCTTTTATTCAGCTTCAGTCTGTCTCACTCTCTGAAGCAGATGATCCTCTTATATACATGTTTCTCTTGAGGGAAATGTTCTGAGATCCGCCCACCCTTCCCCCTCTCCCTGATTCCCTCGCCCACAGCCCCACGGAGACCAGCCTTCCCACGCTGCACTGCAGTGCGGAAAAAACGCAGACCTACCTGCCAGTTGCACCAGTGCGCTCAGTACTCCATGCCTTTTAAAAAAATTATAATTATAATAATAATCATTTTATATGACTTTGTACATCGTCTCAAGAAAAGACTGAAAATAAGCTGCTATCAAGTAGCCCAGGAGCGCTTTGCAGTGCGTTGATTTTAATCTATGATCTATGCTGCTCTGGTTGATGTGGTTGGCTCTCCTCCCATAATAAAAAAATGTAAGCACTTTTATACATACTTTGTGTAAGAGGTGTCACATGATTTCTGCACCGCATCCACACTGATCCATGGTAACCTAGCAATGGGAAAGTAAGGCTTTATGACTACGATCACAGCCGTAGCTTTGCTATGGAAACCATTGTTCATGCAAGTCAGAGACCGCACCTGACAGCTCCACTTGTCGTGGGGTTCCTGAATACCTTTTCTCCTCTCGCTGATGAAAACCGTTTAATATAACCTTCACCGCAGATTGTGAATAGCAGGAAATAAAGGCATTTCTTAGTTTCAAGATGATCCAGTGGTAGTGTCACATAGGAGAGTTGAATCTTCTGTCATTAAATAATTGTACTTGTGTCAACAAACCTTAGTGCTATAGTGGGCTAATATTATAACATTGGGAGATGTTATGTAAATCCAGTGTTTTGAGGTATCACAGTGTGCCTTCACCATTGTGTTACAATCAGTGGTTAAACACTAATTATAACAAGTAAAAACGTTTTACCCCATTGGCAAATCTTGAAATGAGTCAAACTATTTCACACCACTGGCAATGTCTTATTTAGCAAAATAAAGTTATGAAAATCTAAATATAAGACTAAAATACTTCCTTTTTGGTTTTTGCAGTGAACATACTAGTATAATCGGCCTACTTGACTAAAGAACGTGTCAACTGCTTTACACTGTGTGTCGGCGACTTTAACTTTGGTCAAGTCTATGGAGCCTGAGGATGAAGTGAACAAAGGGTAACGAAACGTCGATGCTGCTGTGTGTTATTCGCAAAGCGCTGCGATAAACACAACACCGGCCTCTTTCTGGAGACCTCCCTAAATGTAGGTCAATCGATGCCAAATGTATTTGCAGTGGATTTTGCTACATTTTTAGCTTGCAGACGCAGCGTTTTTAGTGCACTAAAAATAAAACGTCAAACAAGTGATGTCGTTCCTGGAGTATGACTTCACAGCACGTCATAACACCGCCTGGCGGATTTTGATTGGCTGCTACCTACAGGACAAAACGTTGGTGTAATTGGTTACTTTGTATGGGACAGTAAGTGGTTTCATTGAACAGGCAGTTTAACATTGAAACCAAACTGCTTTTAAAAACAATATTAACACAGAAAGAGGGTTTGGATATTAAATTAGGTAGTATTTCTTTTTTACAGTTTTGGTTCTACTATGCATAATGTAATCTTGCAAGGAATATTCAATGTTGATGCATTTAGTGAGTAGTGTCGTTGTCAAGGTTCTGGATTTTGGTACTGAGGGTTCTAAAGTTCAAAGACTTAAAACCGGGCAGCCTAACACTGTTATACCCTACAGCGGGGCGGAGGTGAAAAATCCAGGTTCCGAGAGTAAAAGTCTTCCCCGGTATTTGGTTCTAATCACATGGACTTTCGAATTATTCAGCCGGAAGGTAGAAGTAATTAGTGAAATCAGCTGGCTGAGTTCACGGGTGGAAGAAAAACACGGCTGGACTTTTACTTTCTGACCCCTGGACTTTCCACCTCTGCAGCGGCGTACATAGCAAACATTCTGATGGAAAATGAGCAGGATAATAAGTAAGGAATTTGTAGAATGTCAGTTTCAGGCTCTGTTTGAAGCGCACAGACCGAACCAAGTCCTGCATACACTCAACATTCAGGTTAAAAACATAAATCTTAGCAACAAGGAGATATGTTTTTGGGTCAAAAGCAGTCATTACTGCCTGCTAGGGGGTAGGAGCAAGCCAGATGCAGACCGTAAATTTTGTGCTCACATTGCTCTTGCTCTTCTTATATAGGGACAGAAATTAAACATTTTCTGGTGAGGAAACATTAAAGCAGATTTATAAAGGCATGCTTGTGTGATCACACTAAAATAAAGAAATAATAATAAAAAAGTTTTTTACCCTTAATTCAATTTCTCTATTCCGTTTTGAAGGCTGCGAGCCGATCTGAACGATTGATTTGGAGGTAATTGAGTTAATTATTTATTTATGGATTAAGAGATTGCATTTTAATGAATTCCACATGAAGAATTCAGACAGTTCAGGTCACAAGAATGTGCCTCTGCCTCCATCTTGTTCTTGGCACCAACATTGTGCACTAACATACAAGGCCTACTCTGGTATGTGTAACATACAGGACCTACACTGGTATGAGTAACATACAATGCCTACACTGGTATGTATAACATACAAGACCTGCACTGGTATGTGTAACATACAAGGCCTACACTGGTATGTATAACATACAAGGCCTACACTGGTATGTGTAACATACAAGGCCTACACTGGTATGTGTAACATACAAGGCCTACACTGGTATGAGTAACATGCAAGGCCTACACTGGTATGTGTAACATGCAAGGCCTACACTGGTATGAGTAACATGCAAGGCCTACACTGGTATGTGTAACATGCAAGGCCTACACTGGTATGAGTAACATGCAAGGCCTACACTGGTATGTGTAACATACAAGGCCTACACTGGTATGAGTAACATGCAAGGCCTACACTGGTATGTGTAACATACAAGGCCTACACTGGTAGGTGTAACATACAAGGCCTACACTGGTATGAGTAACATACAATGCCTACACTGGTATGTATAACATACAAGACCTGCACTGGTATGTGTAACATACAAGGCCTACACTGGTATGTGTAACATACAAGGCCTACACTGGTATGAGTAACATACAATGCCTACACTGGTAGGAGTAACATACAAGACCTGCACTGGTATGTGTAACATACAAGGCCTACACTGGTATGAGTAACATGCAAGGCCTACACTGGTATGTGTAACATACAAGGCCTACACTGGTAGGTGTAACATACAAGGCCTACACTGGTATGAGTAACATACAATGCCTACACTGGTATGTGTAACATACAAGACCTGCACTGGTATGTGTAACATACAAGGCCTACACTGGTATGTGTAACATACAAGGCCTACACTGGTATGAGTAACATACAATGCCTACACTGGTATGTATAACATACAAGACCTGCACTGGTATGTGTAACATACAAGGCCTACACTCGTATGTGTAACATACAAGGCCTACACTGGTATGTGTAACATACAAGGCCTACACTGGAATGCGTAACATACAAGGCCTACACTGGTATGAGTAACATACAATGCCTACACTGGTAGGTGTAACATACAAGACCTACACTCGTAGGTGTAACATACAAGGCCTACACTGGTATGTGTAACATACAAGGCCTACACTGGTAGGTGTAACATACAAGACCTACACTCGTATGTGTAACATACAAGGCCTACACTGGTATGTGTAACATACAAGGCCTACACTGGTAGGTGTAACATACAAGGCCTACACTGGTATGAGTAACATACAAGGCCTACACTGGTATGTGTAACATACAAGGCCTACACTGGTATGTGTAACATACAAGGCCTACACTGGTAGGTGTAACATACAAGGCTTACACTGGTATGTGTAACATACAAGGCCTACACTGGTATGAGTAACATACAAGACCTGCACTGGTATGTGTAACATACAAGGCCTACACTGGTATGAGTAACATGCAAGGCCTACACTGGTATGTGTAACATACAAGGCCTACACTGGTAGGTGTAACATACAAGGCCTACACTGGTATGAGTAACATACAATGCCTACACTGGTATGTATAACATACAAGACCTGCACTGGTATGTGTAACATACAAGGCCTACACTGGTAGGATTAACATACAAGACCTGCACTGGTATGTGTAACATACAAGGCCTACACTGGTATGAGTAACATGCAAGGCCTACACTGGTATGTGTAACATACAAGGCCTACACTGGTAGGTGTAACATACAAGGCCTACACTGGTATGAGTAACATACAATGCCTACACTGGTATGTGTAACATACAAGACCTGCACTGGTATGTGTAACATACAAGGCCTACACTGGTATGTGTAACATACAAGGCCTACACTGGTATGAGTAACATACAATGCCTACACTGGTATGTATAACATACAAGACCTGCACTGGTATGTGTAACATACAAGGCCTACACTCGTATGTGTAACATACAAGGCCTACACTGGTATGCGTAACATACAAGGCCTACACTGGTATGCGTAACATACAAGGCCTACACTGGTATGAGTAACATACAAGACCTACACTCGTATGTGTAACATACAAGGCCTACACTGGTATGTGTAACATACAAGGCCTACACTGGTAGGTGTAACATACAAGGCCTACACTGGTATGCGTAACATACAAGGCCTACACTGGTATGAGTAACATACAATGCCTACACTGGTAGGTGTAACATACAAGACCTACACTCGTAGGTGTAACATACAAGGCCTACACTGGTATGTGTAACATACAAGGCCTACACTGGTAGGTGTAACATACAAGACCTACACTCGTATGTGTAACATACAAGGCCTACACTGGTATGAGTAACATACAATGCCTACACTGGTAGGTGTAACATACAAGACCTACACTGGTAGGTGTAACATACAAGGCCTACACTGGTATGTGTAACATACAAGGCCTACACTGGTAGGTGTAACATACAAGACCTACACTCGTATGTGTAACATACAAGGCCTACACTGGTAGGTGTAACATACAAGGCCTACACTGGTAGGTGTAACATACAAGGCCTACACTGGTATGAGTAACATACAAGGCCTACACTGGTATGTGTAACATACAAGGCCTACACTGGTAGGTGTAACATACAAGGCCTACACTGGTATGTGTAACATACAAGGCCTACACTGGTATGAGTAACATACAATGCCTACACTGGTATGTATAACATACAAGACCTGCACTGGTATGTGTAACATACAAGGCCTACACTGGTATGAGTAACATGCAAGGCCTACACTGGTATGTGTAACATACAAGGCCTACACTGGTAGGTGTAACATACAAGGCCTACACTGGTATGAGTAACATACAATGCCTACACTGGTATGTATAACATACAAGACCTGCACTGGTATGTGTAACATACAAGGCCTACACTGGTATGTGTAACATACAAGGCCTACACTGGTATGTGTAACATACAAGGCCTACACTGGTAGGTGTAACATACAAGGCCTACACTTGTATGCGTAACATACAAGGCCTACACTGGTAGGTGTAACATACAAGGCCTACACTGGTAGGTGTAACATACAAGACCTACACTCGTATGTGTAACATACAAGGCCTACACTGGTATGAGTAACATACAATGCCTACACTGGTATGTATAACATACAAGACCTGCACTGGTATGTGTAACATACAAGGCCTACACTGGTATGAGTAACATGCAAGGCCTACACTGGTATGTGTAACATACAAGGCCTACACTGGTAGGTGTAACATACAAGGCCTACACTGGTATGAGTAACATGCAAGGCCTACACTGGTATGTGTAACATACAAGGCCTACACTGGTAGGTGTAACATACAAGGCCTACACTGGTATGAGTAACATACAATGCCTACACTGGTATGTATAACATACAAGACCTGCACTGGTATGTGTAACATACAAGGCCTACACTGGTATGTGTAACATACAAGGCCTACACTGGTATGTGTAACATACAAGGCCTACACTGGTAGGTGTAACATACAAGGCCTACACTTGTATGCGTAACATACAAGGCCTACACTGGTAGGTGTAACATACAAGGCCTACACTGGTAGGTGTAACATACAAGACCTACACTCGTATGTGTAACATACAAGGCCTACACTGGTATGTGTAACATACAAGGCCTACACTGGTAGGTGTAACATACAAGACCTTCACTGGTATGTGTAACATACAAGGCCTACACTGGTATGCGTAACATACAAGGCCTACACTGGTAGGTGTAACATACAAGGCCTACACTGGTATGTGTAACATACAAGGCCTACACTGGTAGGTGTAACATACAAGGCCTACACTGGTAGGTGTAACATACAAGGCCTACACTGGTAGGTGTAACATACAAGGCCTACACTGGTAGGTGTAACATACAAGGCCTACCCTGGTATGCGTAACATACAAGGCCTACACTGGTATGAGTAACATACAATGCCTACACTGGTAGGTGTAACATACAAGACCTACACTCTTAGTGTAACATACAAGGCCTACACTGGTATGAGTAACATGCAAGGCCTACACTGGTATGTGTAACATACAATGCCTACACTGGTATGTATAACATACAAGACCTGCACTGGTATGTGTAACATACAAGGCCTACACTGGTATGAGTAACATGCAAGGCCTACACTGGTATGTGTAACATACAATGCCTACACTGGTATGTATAACATACAAGACCTGCACTGGTATGTGTAACATACAAGACCTGCACTGGTATGTGTAACATACAAGGCCTACACTGGTATGAGTAACATGCAAGGCCTACACTGGTATGTGTAACATGCAAGGCCTACACTGGTAGGTGTAACATACAAGGCCTACACTGGTATGAGTAACATACAATGCCTACACTGGTAGGTGTAACATACAAGACCTACACTCGTATGTGTAACATACAAGGCCTACACTGGTATGTGTAACATACAAGGCCTACACTGGTATGTATAACATACAAGACCTGCACTGGTATGTGTAACATACAATGCCTACACTGGTATGTATAACATACAAGGCCTACACTGGTAGGTGTAACATACAAGACCTACACTCGTATGTGTAACATACAAGGCCTACACTGGTATGTGTAACATACAATGCCTACACTGGTATGTATAACATACAAGGCCTACACTGGTAGGTGTAACATACAAGACCTACACTCGTATGTGTAACATACAAGGCCTACACTGGTATGTGTAACATACAATGCCTACACTGGTATGTATAACATACAAGACCTGCACTGGTATGTGTAACATACAAGGCCTACACTGGTATGTGTAACATACAATGCCTACACTGGTATGAGTAACATGCAAGGCCTACACTGGTAGGTGTAACATACAAGGCCTACACTGGTATGTGTAACATACAAGGCCTACACTGGTATGTGTAACAGTTGAGCAGTTGCAAATGTGAACATTCTGCATCTTTGGTGCGCTCCGGTTGAGGTTTGTTTAAAAATTGCTTGATTATTTTCCCATGGAAAATAATACAGGCCGTCGCAATGCCGACATCAAAATGCTTCTTGCTTTCTTGGCCTGGTTTCTCATGCAAAAAAGATTTTCCATCTCAATGATACTAAACTGGTTAAATAAAGGATAAATAAATAAATTCTAATTTCTTGATGACGCCTGTGACCCCAACAGTTTAAACCAATGCAAAATTATTGTTATAGACTATAGACTGTTGGGGTCACGTGCATCGTCATACAATTTTTATTTATTTATTTATCTTTTATTAAACCAGTTTAGCATCATTGAGATACACTATATGGCCAAAGGTTTGTGAACCCCCCTTAGTCTGGTGCTGTTTTTCATGGTTCAGGCTAGGCTTCTAGGTTCCAGTGAAGGCAAATCTTAGCACTACAGCATACAATGACATTTCTGGATTTCCAACTTTGTGGCCGTTTGGGAAAGGACCTTTTCTGATTCAGAATGACAATGCCCCCTTGTACAAATAGAGGTCCATATAGAAATGATTTGTCGAGATTGTTATGGAAGAACTTGATTGGCCTGCACAGAGCCCTGACCTCAACCCCATAAAACACCATTGGGACCAATCGGAAAGCTGACTACAAGCCAGGCCTAATAGCCCCACATCAGTGAATGGAACTAAATCCACACAGCAATGTTCCAACATCTAGTGGAAAGCCTTCCCAGGAGAGTGGAGGCTGTTGTAGCAGCAAATGGGGACCAACTCCATATTAATGTCCATGATTTTGGAATGAGATGTTGGATGAGCAGGTGTCCCATATACTTTTGGACATGTAGTGTAAACGTTTACACTTTGTGTGTCACAAATATCTTAATGTATCTTAATGTCTCCCAATTGACTATCCTTTTATCCCTAAATATTAAAAATATGTGATGAACTTGTCATGTTTAGAGCCTGAGGTAAGTTAAAACTTGTGAAGTTTAAAACCTGGTGGAAATGAATCAATTTAACATACTTGTAGATGACCGATTTGAGAAATATTTGAGAATTCAGGTCCTTGGCCGTCTGTCAACCTATATGCAAAGTTTCAGTAAAATCATATCAGAACTGTAGGCGCTAAGGCTGTTACAGACAGACAAACGAAAGATTGCAATACTATATTATAAGTAATGAGTGCATTGCTATGGATCATGCCTAAAAGATAATAGAAATTGGTAAACAAGAGACAAAAAGAATGAGGCAATCCCTTACGTTTCTTAATTTGCTTCATCTCTGTGTTTTATTCATGTCCTCAGGGCTCATTTTAAGATGGCTGTCTCCGGGTTCTTCCAACCTTCCCATTTACCCATAAGGATGGTCTCCCCACGCAAAATCAATATCTTTAACAGTTTAACAGCCTGTTGCAGCAATATAGTGTACGCACATCCAACTGGCTAGGTCAGGGCTGCGTCACAATATTAAAAAAATCCACCCACCTTTCCTCCACTACCACCTTCTCTCCTCCTTACCCCAAAAGCAGATCTTTGTGTCCTAATCTAACGTTGCTGATTACATATTAATTAGTGTCTCAACGCAAACCGCAACGTCCGATACATTGTATACTGTACATGCGACTGCTTGTACTCTAAACGAACAGGCTGTTCTGCATACTTCCTCGTAGGAGACGAGTGGAGGAAAGGAGGTGAGGAGTGAATAATATTGGGACGCACCCAATGAAACAATAATGAATACCCGCAACACCAGCAAATTCTCCCTCGGGGTTTAATCAGGATGCAACGTTTCGACCAAAGAGATCTTAGTCAGGCAAACGTATGAAGACCTCTTTGGTCGGAAAGTTGCATCCTGATTAAACCCCAAGGGAGAATTTGCTGGTATTCTTTATTGTAACTCTTCAGTATGACCATTAGAAACCCCAGCACAGCAGATGGGGCAGTGCACGGAGAGATCACGGTATTGATGGTCACGGCCAAAAAGCCTGGGTGGGCTAGTTTAATTAGCAAACAATGGGCAGACCTTCTGTAATGAAGTAAAACATTACACTGTAATATAATGTCACGTAAAACATACGCAAAATTAAAGTCAGGTAGCGCCATTTATGTTGCTTTATGAGGAACCTGTTTGTTGAGCTCAAAGGGTCACCATTTTTCCTTCTCCAAGATAAATCTCTTCTCATATCTGATCACATGACATAACACAGTACAGTACATGGGGAAACAGGCTCTCTTGATTTTGTAATATGCATTTCTATTCCTTTGAGGGAATCTTGCAATAAAAAAACTGAATGAAATAACACCAGACGGGCGGCAGTGTAGTATAATGGTTAAGGAACTTGGTTTGTAACCAAAAGGTTGCGTGTTCGATTCCCAGGTCGGACACTGCCGTTGTACCCTTGAGCAAGGTACTTCACCCGCGTTGCTTCAGTATATATCCAGCTGTATCAATGGATACTATGTATAAATGCAAAAAAAATGCTGTGCAAGTCGCTCTGGATAAGAGCATCTGCTAAATGCCTGTAATGTAATGCAATACCATGTGCTGTGTATTGTGGCATGGAGATTGAGGGGAGCATGCTGCCGTAAATTACTGAACCACTTTTTATATTAAATGGTCAATTAAACAATGTGTGAAATTCTAAGGTTAAATGCGCCATTTATAAATTTCATTAAATCCATATACAGATTATCTGTACTCATATTCATTAAATCCATATACAGATTATCTGTACTCATATTTATTGTAGGCGATTTCTTCCCTCCAAGGTGCAGGTAAACTTTTTTGTTTTGTTTTAAAGGGACACCTGATTTTCTACCTCCAAACCCCAAATCAAACAACACAACTGATCCTTTGACAGTTTTATTAATATCACTGTAACATCAGTACAAGGACCACATGGTTTCACTTCTGTTTTATGGAGCCTTTTGTTCCAAAGATCCTGGACGTGAGCAAAATGTTTACCTATGAAACAAGCAGAGCTCAGATGTAAGGACAACACACAGGTACCCAAAGAAAAAACACAATGCCTGCCATAGAGGAACGTCTGACATCCCCCAAAAGAACCAAAAAACTGACAAACAAAAAGATAAAAGCCAGAGGCTACAAGGGAACCAGGAAAAAGTAAGATCCAGTTTAAATTCAATGTAGTGCTCAATTTAGTCATCTTTTTTAAGTTCTCATGATTATACAGCAACAACTAAAAAACAGCATCTAGACAACAGAAAGAGGTCTGCAATTGTTATTTATATTACAAAAAAAACAAAACAAAAAAACACATGTAGCATTATTTTCTCCTTGTGTAACAATCCCCAAAAGAAATAAAATAAAATAAAATAAAAATAAAAATAAAACATACGGTCTTCTCTGCACTGGAACCAAGTCAAACCTTCAAAAGCACCGCCTGTAATCTTCCATTGAAAAGTCTGGTCTGATTAAGGTTAGACAAGTATCAAAAGAACAAACACAGATAAGACATCAATCTCTTTCCAGTGTGTGAATGCGCACAAGTGTGTCAGTGAGCGTGTGCATAAACATAGCAGTGTTTGTTTGTTATAATGATCCGACACAAACTAGTAATATCCTGAATTACTCGGTATGATGTCACTATCCAGTTCAATCTCACTGTCCAATGGAACGGCTTTCTGGAAAGTGACACACAGGTGCACGCACGCAGAACAAAGGTATCATTTCACAAACCAGATTACCTGCAGAGGCAATCTGAGAAATGACCATTAACTGAAAAGCTTTAATCGCACGCTTTACTCAAACCATCAGCGTTCTCCTGAAATACAGAAGGAACTCGTCCGTACAAACGCTCTCGGCATAACGCCACGCGTAAATCCATCTTAGAATTTTACAAAACATCAGCTTCATAAACCACAGGGGGAAAAAAAGATATATTAGTCCCTACTCTTGGGAATAGCCCAATTAGAAATGAGTTGTGGTTTCCCATTTCCTCAAAATAAAAATACTAATCTGAGAAAATCACAAAAAAAGAAATACAACTGCTACTCAAATTACTGGAACATGATTAAAATTGCAAGACAGACAGCATCTATAAAGACCTAGATACGATTTGAGCTAAGGCTAAAGCAAACGTTTCACGGTCTTATAAAAACTCGGGAAAAAAAAACTTCACACCTGAAATGACAGGCATCCCCTTCCACACATCGGTATACAGGGCAGAGCATTTAGCTATTCACCTGTACAACTGCCTGGTTCCAATTCAGTTCCTGCCACACAATATGTCATAGTTCTGACCCCATATCCTGATAGATCCCTGGGATACAATTAGCTATTCTCTCTATATAGCACATGACAAAAGCTAAAGAGTCAAAAGCAGTTATCTTATTAACAATAAGAATCATCATAATAATAATAATAATCATAATAATGAAGCAGATTATAATAATCATGTACAATGACCTGGGAGATTGACTCGGAAACATGTGTGACTAAAACATGTATGACCACCATAAGTGGTCTTTGAGAAAAGCAACAGTAGATTCTTAAGATTCTTTACAGCTGAAAGCCTGTTTTATTTACAAACACATTTTTAGAACTGCACCAAAACAAACGCGGCGAACTAGGCCAAATTATCACGGCTGGTTCAGTTTGGTGCTTTATTTATTTATTATTTTATTTTAATCCCATCCTACGTATGGTTTGCCAAACATTCAGTGCATTGCAGAAAACAGTCTATGAAAATGCCTTTAGGGCAACACAGGAAATGGCAGAAAGGGCCAAACAGCCAATCAGCAACAGGGAGAACCTCAAGGCATTTCAAACTTAACAAAAATACTTTGCTTGTACTACAAACTACAAACTGACATTTTTTTTTCTATTTCCACCTACCACAACGGGCCTAATCATCAGGTGATTGATAAGACAAAGGCTAACCATAAAATTAATCCCAGAGTGCGACATTTCGATTATTTAAGTTGTTCCTAGTGACTGAAATGTGTCCTCAGAATGTACAGACATTTGCTTTTGAGAAACTGGCATCCCCGTCATTCTGAGCTGCTAAGCGTCCCAGCGGCTACCCTGCTCTACTAAACCAGGTCATAGATTCAATCTAGTTCACGCGCCCTGTTTTTTAAAATTTTGCGGCAAAGATCCAGTCGTAGGGCCTCGCCACAGTGACGGTGCGATGCTATTCCGCTCCTCCGGCGTACGCTAGCGCAGCTCCTCTCCTAGCGCTTTGCAAGCTGCGCGGTTATACTGAATATTGAGTAGCATTTTCTTAGTAGCTGGTTCAGTGCGGGTGTTGGGTTTGGGTTCGAGTTGGAGGGTGTGGACCAAATTCTGGGGGGGTTGTGGTGGAGAAGGGAGGGGAGTCTGGGTAAAGGGGCAAAGGCGCTGATGGAGGTAGGGGCAAAGCAGAGGGACTTTATTCCACTTTGCTGCGCTTCACGGCTCCGGGAAGTTTTTCTTGTACCCTGGTTAGGAGAAGAAAGGAAACAAGCAATTAGTAGAGAAGCCTTGTCACACGTACCTATAAATATCAATACTTTACCTTACTGGTGTCATTTATCTTTTATTCACTTTGGATATCAAGATTCATGCCCAATCACTCCGGAAAATATGAATTGGGAATTAATCAGAGGACGTATGTGTTCAGACCATGTGTAATCGATCACATTTTTGTATCCTGAGAGTCATCACTGATGTTCTCCACTACTGTACATCAGTGTGCTGCAAAGTGCTTGTAATGTATAATATACACAAGGTTGGCAATTTACCTATGAAACTGAACACTGCCAATTGACAGTAAAATATTTGTACACTCATTCTTATTCATTATTCCATTTAAAAATATGTAATATAAAACTAATCAGATGCTACATTTACTGCTTGGTTTTGTTGTCTTATGCTTCGCAAAACCCACCACAATTAAGGTGCCTATTCAGTGATTTAATGTTAAAACTAATTTACAATCATTTGCAGTCTGCTACATTTGAACATCTATGGCCCACGTGTTAAGCTGATAAAATTCAGGATAACTTACTTGGAAACAATGCTGTTGAACTGGGTACGGGCAACATCTATATAATGGTCAATCTTGGTCTGGAAAGAAGAGAGAATTTGTTTGCATGGAACAATATCGCAATTACATTGTTAAACCATTGCGGCGGGGCTCAGTCCGCGCAGTCTGGAGCCACACCTACTCGCTGAGTGGGCACCATAGATATAGAACAATAGATGTGACATATGTCGGTTTAGTGGCACAATCTTTGAGACCATACCCAGGTAAGATGGTGGCCAGTAACCATGGTTTTATATCAACCAGCCAATCATGAGCTATCTGGCTTCTGAGACCTGATTATGACATTACTGCGGGTTAGAAAGTACATGACACTTTTACCATAGGTTCCTATTATAGCTGTACCCAGGTAAGATGGCTGCCAATTTCAGAATTCCAAATTACTATTACATGATACGTCACATCTATTGTTCTATATCTATGGTGGGCACACACTCCTGGGCCGCGTTGGCGGAATTTTGGCATTTTTTGGAATGTGTTTTTTTTCTCTTAAAAATTCTAAGTCGGTGTTCTAGAACTCCATTGCTTTTGGTTGCCAGTAGTGATCGTTACATCAATATTAGAATGTTCAGTTAAGACCGTTCTAATCACATAATTGTGATCGGACAACTTAAAGGATTAGAGGCGAGTGGCAAGTCCAGGGTTCAGAAAGTAAAAGTCCTGCCATGTGTTTCTTCCACCCATAAACTCAGCCAGCTGATTTCACTAATTAGTTCTACCTCCTGTATGAAGACTTGCGCCAATTAGCAAATCCAGGTGATTAGAACAAAATTGCTGCCATTGTCCAGCCATTGTCTCCATCCCAGGGGCGTCACCCAGAATGTGACAACCATATATATTAATATATCATTCATAGCATTCCTACCATCGGTACAGATTGATAGAACATTAAACACTCAGAAATCATATCAAACTGCTTCCATTTAATTGATGCAACAGAAGGGTTTCCCACAAAAAAAAACTGTGGTGTCGTTTTATTTATTAATTATTTTAGAAATGAGGGTTTGGCTTGCAGGAGACAAACTGAAATGTATGAGGAGTGAGGATCCCCTCCATCACAGCTGAGTCCACAGTGTGAGACGGCTTGATACCCGATGCCTACCAAACATGCATTTCCAATCCTTTCCCCATAGGGTGGAAAAACAAGATGTGTGTAGAGTATCAAGCAAGTTCCCAGAGAGAGACCGCACGCACGCACGCACGCGATTGTCTGAAGCAATGAGTTTTACTATATAATACGCATAACACGTGATAGTAGCCTGCCTGACTCTAGAAACCATGCAGCTTAAACTTGGATCATTGTTGAATACCAAACACAACAACACCGCAGATCAGAAATGAGGTATCCAAGTATTGCAATACACATTGAATTCCTTGGTTTTGAGTTCTTGTTGCACATCAATGTAAGGTCTAAACTGTGTCCCCATAAAAGGGGAGATGGAGGCTATCACAGAACCCAAAAGAAGGATAAAGAAATCGTTAAAATTTACCTTGTTCTTTTCATACACCAAGGGAACGGTGAAGAGGAGGACGTCCGCTGGAGACGGGGAGGGAGAACGTTAACATAACACCACAATAACATTATAATATAGTAATTTAGCTGATGCTCTTAACTAGAGTCTTACAATATTAACGTTTCACATAATATCCATTTCCACAGTTTGGTATCACAAAAGCAATTCAGGTAATGTCAAGGGTACAAGAGTAGTGCCCCACCTGGGAATCAAACCTGCAACCTCAAGCCCAGATCCCGAGCCATTATACTACACTACTACCACATAGCACTAGCCAAGCAAACCGAATTACAGCAGTTAAAATCACACCTTCATTGTCTGACGAGGACTGCACTTACACTTAAACATAAACGTAAAATGTACCACTGTAGCACGCTGGTATTTTATAGTACTAAGTCATGTACGTCTACCAGTTTGTCCAGGAAGCCCAAGTGACATAACTAAATTTAGTTTCACTACTAAGAAAATTGGGGGGTATACTACATAGTATACTGAGTTAGCTGGATAACTGCTTTGAGTAAAACCCGGAACCCTCCCAAATCTGGAACATGGACTGAAGTAAAAAGAGCCGTTCCGGGTTTTACTCAATGCAGTTATCCAGCTAACTCAGTAATCCTGCTTCATAGCATACCCCCCTGGGAACTGGAGTTCTAAATTTGGTTGTATTGGTGAGGTGATACAGATAAAATGTAACTTGTAATGCCATCCTATCCTACAGATACGAGTGTTGCGGTGCGTAAATGTTTTTTTTTGGGGGGGGGGGGAGGGGACGACGACGACGACATATTTTTATCCGCTAAGCCCATGAGATGAATTTCAGCCCCTGATCTTTGACCCCCTTCAGGGGGACATGAGGTCAGGACTAGGCTCTAATTTCAGCTCTTTGCCCCCCTCCCTCCCCCTCACTCGCTCGCTCACTGCAGAGAGTGGCACGTCCTGAGCCTTACCCAGAATGAGGATGGTGATGCCGTTGAAGACCGCGCCCACGTAGGTCATCAGCCACATCAGCACTGCCAGCTAAAAGAGAGAAAATAATCGTAAAATAAAGATACATGTTTTTATTGTTCCTGCCTGTGTGACTCATTACTGTTAGCAATGAGTGCATTAAACTACAGCTGGGCCTTGGATCTGAAGCGAGGTTGAAGGAGGCAATATGGCCTCCACCATCCTGTGTAACGCCACCTTATCTGCTCCACCGTCCCTGTCCCACTGCCCATCTGCCCCTTACATGGCACTCTACTGCCCATCTGCCCCTTACATGGCACTCTACTGCCCATCTGCCCCTTACATGGCACTCTACTGCCCATCTGCCCCTTACATTGCACTCTACTGCCCATCTGCCCCTTACATGGCACTCTACTGCCCATCTGCCCCTTACATGGCACTCTACTGCCCATCTGCCCCTTACATTGCACTCTACTGCCCATCTGCCCCTTACATGGCACTCTACTGCCCTCAATTACAAATGTGTGCGCTTTAGTTCTGGTTATGGCTCACGTTTTTTTTTGGGCTCATTATGGACGTACTCTGTATGTATTGAGAATTAGCATTCTGGGTCTTAATTCACACAGTTAAGTTGACCTAGTGCTGTAGTGGAGTTGTACACACGTGCTGGTCTGGGAATGTTGTTATTCAGGTCTGTCGCTAGTGCTCATGCAAATCACGTGAATGCCCTTCTGTTCTGGATAAGAGTGTCAGCCAAAGAAATGTAACGTAACGTACCATTGTGCGTGCGTGCGTGCGTGCGTGAAGACGCAGAGCTGACCTCACACGTGTTATAAATAGATGAGACAGCAGTAGAGAAAGGAATGTGCATGCAAGTGACCTGAAGAAAATGGTGAGGCATTCCTTACACAGCTTTGAACATGCCAATGAGTTGTGGGTGTGCGTGACTATGTGTGTGGGTATGGGTGTGCGTGTGCGTGTGGGTAGACACCTTCGCCCAGTGGCCAAGAGAGAGAGCATTCACTGAGACGTGACTAAGGCAGCTAATTCAGACTCGTCCGCTTGTATTGCACGTGCGGTCTGACGGAGCACAGGGAAAGACAGACCGACAGACAAATGGACATACAGACCTTGAGAGAGTCGACCAGGTCCTCCACCAGGAAGAGACGACTCAGGTGTTTGAGGGCGCAGTTGACGTGAGACAGACAGCCGTCCACGTGTTTGCGGAACGTCTCGGGGGGAACGCTGACGTCTTTGTCCATGAAAGACCTGCACGGGGAGAAATGGACACGCGTGACCGACGTGAAGACCAGACTGAAAACAAGGACACACAATCTTTCATTTCTCTCAAACAGGGATGCCCAAACTAGGCTCCTGGGGCCAAACATAGCCCTGGGGAAGGCTATTGCCGGAACGCGGTAGGTTTTTAACGATAATAAAACGTTTTATTTTTCTGAAATTTTTCCTTCTTGCCAAACATAGCCCTCCCAGGCCTTTGGCTTGGCCCTTGAACGGGGTGGTTATTATAACAACGTGTCCTTGCACGGCATACATCATTTTTTAATGTGATGTGCATGGGAAAAATAGTCACTCAAAAGCCAATTAAGCCCAATTACGCTTTATTTATTTATCATCTTATTAAATCAGTGACCTATTTTTATAAGCGTTTTATTTTTTAAGTACTTTTGTTGAGGCTTATTATTATCTTATTATATAAGTGATGTACTACATACCATATACATGGCTTTTCATCATCTTATGTATCTTATTAAGCATATGATTAAGTCTATAATCAACCGTTACATTTGGGAACTTTAATATTTTTGCCCGCAATGACATTCAGGTTTCGCCCACTTAGCTCCACGCAGGGTAACTGGGGCTCCCCCTGGCCACCCCGTTCCGCTTACTTGAAGGGGTGTCCATCGTTGGACTTCTGCACGGCCTGGATGACGGACTTGTAGATGCGAAAGGTGATGGTGACGCACAGCAGGGCCAGTAGCATGTAAGACACCACGCTGATGACGCTAAACGCCGCTAGGGACAGCAGCAGCAGGAGGGAGGTGCCGAAAACCACGCCCGACTTCTTGGGGTCCCGCCAGTACACCAAGTCCTTGACTGATTGGGGGAAGGGGGGTTCCACAAAAAGGCAAAGAAGAGAAAAATACATTTACTCATCGCTACGGATGAAAACTGCCTATAACATATTGCTCTCCTTGGAGGACAAACTACATTTAGCAATAGTAGCATTTGACATGAATAAGGGGCAACCCCACCCCCATCACGCAGTGCATTTTGGGTAATGTCATACACAGTATATACGTACCTCCCCACTGCGCAACCAGTATGAATACATCTTAGATTCACCCTGCAGTTACGCAATTCATAAGGCCGTTATGTAATTTCTGAAACACTCCTCTCAAGTAAGAAAAAAAAAAAAAAAAGAAGGCAGTTAGTATTTAAAAACTGTGCCAAAGGCCAGCTCGGAGTATGCGCCGTCGTTCAAAGGGTTAAGTGTACGTTTTGGCCGTTTGGACCAGGGGCATCGTGGGAGCCCGTGGCCCCTCCCTGTCTGCCTGATTTCACAGAGGGGCTTTAATCCAGTAACAGAGCACTTCTGTGTGCATTTTAGCCTGTTCCCCGTTTTTTTGGCTGAGGTGGCAAGCTGGGCCTGCGTCCAAAAGCAAAAAGCTCTCCCATCTCCGCTCCCCTCTGCTCTCTCCGCCCCTCAGTGTACACAAGGGGCTGCCCCCCAAACCGCCCTCCTGTCTGGGGGGGGTGGAGCCGCAACATTCGGGATCCATTTTACACACCGTTACTAAACCTACAAATGACTCAAGTCACTCAAATACCTGTAATCCACCCTCAGGAGCCAACAGCACTACCTCAACCTTACAAAGGGTGGGCACTAAGCTAACAGGAATGGACTAAAGTGGAATTAAAAACATACATCATATTTATTTCTTAACCAGGCAGCCCCGTTCGCTTGCAGACGCAGCCAAGATGGCAGCTCTATAAACACAGAAAGAGCAGACATCGACGCTACACAGTAATAACAGCAAAAGCCCACAGGGCAAAAAAACAATTGGCCACGCACACTTCCAGCAATCAATTACATTTCTCTCAGTTGACACGAGGCTCTAAACAGCGTAAATGCAGCAGTTAAAAACCAACGGAGAAAGAAATGGTGAAAAGCTCCTTCAACTTCCCTTTCCTTTCCAACTCTGATCAGTGTAGCCATATTTAGGCTGCATGCCGCTACAGTAAGATTGGGGTGGGGGGGTCAATTAATAAATTAACTCACTGATGATTACAGCAATCCCTCTGTCGCTCCATCAATATGAAGCCTTTCTGGGACAGGCCATTTGCTGCTTGTATGGAGCGGATGTGCAGCACAGCATAGTGACACAGCACAGACAATTATGGCAATAATTATTCAAGTTATTACAGCGTTTTGTGTGGTGTTATTGTTCCTTATGTCTTGTTATGAATGTTATCGGTAGGTATTCATTTCTATCCTGGGTCTAAGTTCGCGTATTTAACTAGCATTTAGGTACTCAGGCTTGCTAGTCTGAGAATGTTGTTCGCCGAGTCTGGCACTGACGCTCCTGTGATACCGATTAGGTTTCAGGATCTGTGAGAAATCAAAAGCATCTTGGTATTTTCATAAAAAACATATTTTCTAAACGTACAGACGACATTTCAAAAATGTAGGGCGTCACCATTTTGAATGTGTGGCTGAATGAAAGATTATTTCCTGAACACTCACACTGCTGAACGCTGACTACCACTATCCACATTGCTTTGAATCCTTAAATATCACAATGATATTGCCATAAATGCCCAAGAACATCTCTTCACAAACAGAAGATTCAACTGTCCCCCCCCCCCCCTTTAAAAAAAAGGCAAAACTGAAAATGCTTCTATCCACAAAAATGTTGCCAATTTGCACAAATCGAAAGTGGGTGTTGCCAGCGTGTTAAACTGGAAAGGTTGGAAACAGCATTAATACCCCACAGGCGTGACAGATGTATAATATGGGGGGAAAAAAGAAGAAAAAAGAAAAGCTACCAATCATAGCTCAGCTGTACCAAGGCAACAAGGAGGCCAGCGATTCTAATCATATGAGAGAGAGAGAGAGAGAGAGAGAGAGAGAGAGAGAGAGAGATCCATTGTTCCCAGCTCTTTAATTCAGATGCTGGATGGTGAGCACTGGAGTGGATATAAGGGGTTTCAACGCCTGACACAGCAGGGGCCTGAACCAATCCCAGTATGCTTTGCTGGTACCCACAGGGGGGCAGCCTGCTAGCCCTTTTTCGTTAGCTCTTTTACACGTCTCTCACACCCCTTCCCTCTCTCTCTCTCTCCCTCCCTCTCCCAGCACTGGGTCCCAGTTGCAGCAGAGCCGCAGTGCCCTGCTTTTATCCACAGCGGTGCTCGGCTCTTAAAGGCACAGGGCCCATTTTTGCTTATTCAGCACGCGGCCTTAACTGCAGCTACGCCTCTGCTACAGCAGTGCTCACAGCACGCCCAAATCTGCAGTGGCATTTGTGGACCCACACACACACACACACACACACACACACACACACACACACACACACACACACACACTCACACTCACAGAAACACTCACACACACACACACACACACTCACAGAGACACTCACACACACACTCACAGAGACACTCACACACACAAACACAGAGACACACACTCACACTAGTGGATAGTTGTGTAACAATGGACTCCAAATCCAGATCATTTATCTGTGCTTTTTCCTTTTCTTTTGCACAATTATGCAACTTGCCAGCAGCAGCAGCAGCATTGCACAAGGCTGGCGATCAGGTCGATGCACATGAACGCAGAGGGAAGCAGGAAGAGTCTGGTGCAACTACTCAAATGATTTGGCAAGAAATGGGGACAAAGTGCAATTTATAGAGCAGCAGATCAACGCTGATCTTCTTTTGACAGAACAAGGTCTGCATGATTTTACGTATATATTGAACAAGAGCAGGTTTGCTTCTGGGGTTAGAAGCTCATGGAAAACGATGAATGCAACACTACCTTCCAGTACAATGACTTTCCCTAAACTGTAACCCCTCCGAGTCTTTCTTCAGCGTGCCCAAAAATACAATTTTTTTAAAAAGCAAACCAACTGTACCGAGGCGGACTCCTGCGAAATTAAACTTTAAATTGCCCAGAGCATTCGTTTCCCACTATGCCAGTGTTATATGCAAACTCAGAGCTGGAGAACGCCACCGCCAATTCAGCGGCACAAATTATTTAAGCGCCTGCAGTCGGCGAAACCTGAGAGAAAAGCAAAGAACACGGCACAAGTGCATCCTTCACTGGGCTTAGACGACCACTGGCTCAAATAAATCCTCCAAATCATTCAACTGTGTGAAACTGTGTACTGTACACCGTGTCCCTTTAACTCTCCATTGCCCCGGCAACGGCCTCCCATTTCACAGCCCACCCCGATGTAGGTGAACTGTGTGGGGTGCACACGTGTTCGAAAGCACGTGTGTCCCGGGGACCCACGCATGTCAGCATACCAGTATGTGAGTGAGGTATCTGTATTTCATGTCTGTACTATGAGGCCATGGGTAGAGACACGTATTTGGGGGAAGAGGGGGGGGGGCGGGTGGATTGGATTTGTTTAGTTTTTTTTAAGGGTAGATATCTGAGGAGCTACTGTTGAAACAAAATATCTCAGAATTCTGTAAAAACATTGCCCGCACAGGCTGTGGTCTCGTGTATCTATGAAATGGATCACAGTCCAACAAACAGAGCAGCTTAGAAATGTGGGGGACAGTACAGTCAATTTCATAACCCATACATACCCATCCGTGACTCTGTATAGATAAAACAAAATTAACCACCCGCCTTGCCATGAACCCAGTAAACTTACAACTGTGGGTCCCCCTGAGACTAGGGTAGAACTATAGAACTACGACACTGAAGGACCACTGAACACAGAAGGTCTAAAGGCCTAAAAAAACCAGTGCAAAGTTCCTTTTATCAAAAACACTGGTACCGCTTGGCTTACTGTGACATACCACATCACTCCGAACGTAAAGCAAAGACCCACAGAGATGCGATTATCCCGCATCACTTCCTCCAGCTTGGTCACGAACCATGCTCTTACAGTGCACATTTAGTGAGGCTGCAACGGGGGTGGGAGAATCAATGCAGCTCCTTTAAAGCAATATATTGGTTCGCAATTAACTTGTTCCTGTCAATGCCATGCATTATGGAAAATTGCATCAAAGCAGAAACACAACACTGGAGATTGACCAGGGCGCCTGACTTCCAGTTCCAGGTAAGAAGACACCAAGGAGCCATACCCACCCCCCCTTACTCCCCCCCTCCTTGACTGGCAGTGGTTACTGCCAAGCTTCAAAAGGACAAGCGGCTGGGAAGGTCAAACGGTTTAGACATCGACATTGAATCCGACTGAATCCGTAGGAATCCAGGCCGCTACTCGTTTGATGCGGCTCATTCGTTGCTCTACCAAAAGCATTTTCTTTAATTGCGCTGCAGAGAGACTGAACCGATCCCCTTAAAGGGAGATTAAAGCTTCCTAATAATTGAATCCTAAAGTAAACATTTACATCTTTATGCAACGGCAGAAGAGCAATGCATTGCTAAAGTGAAGTGGCTGATAGCAGCACTTAATTCCATACATGCATTCAGTAATCCCAGTTTGAATCCTCACATGGACCCCTCCAATATCACCTTGCCCTTTTCATTTGAATGCAAATGGTCACATCATTAACCTACACAATTACCACAGGAGTTTAGTCGGTACCCTGAAAGTCTTTAAAATGCCTGTGCAGCAATTATGCCTGCATCTGGCTCCACAAGTTGAATTTGACCCTCTTTCAATACAAAGTCATTCCATATTGCAAATCTTGCAAGTTGCTCCATGCCAGACTTTCAATCAAATACAATTCTTGTTGTTCGATGTGCAAGATTGCGGTCGCTTGTTCCTCGGACTTTCATGCACAACACTAACTATAAAGACATCTGGATCAACAGACCCACACACATATGCTGGTACAATACACATTGCCATATCTGATCACAAATGATTTCAAGAGGAATAAATCAAAGTGTGATAAAGGGTGAGTAGTTTTGCGTGCTTGTGTGAGAGGTTAGAAGGCCAAAAGCCCAGAAGGAAGACGTTACCTGACAGGTGGGTTAGTACTGCAGCCAAGACATGCTCTGCGAGATGGTATGCCTCTGCCACCCACATGTCCACTTCCTCTGCCATTTTGGACGCAGAGATTGCACACAGAGGTTCACAAGGGGGAGAAGGGGGCAGTGGAGTAGGACCGACAGGGGTTTGGGTTTCGGGGGCAAACTGAGAAAGCTTCTCGTCTTGCTCTTCTTCCTCTCGGCTATCACCTAGTTCTTTCAGGGCACAAATGGTGAGGTGCTCCTGCTCTACATCAAAAACCATAACTGGCGGAGACTTCGAATGAGGAACACCCATCTTGGGGGACTTATCCTCATCTCCATGGTGATGCCCGAGATCCTCAGGCTCTTCCTCCCCTTGCCTTGACTTGAGGCACTCCCTCATGAACTCCACAAAGCTGTCAGTGGCGGTCGTCACAGAGCACTCTGGCTCAATACTCTCGGGGTCGCTTGCTGTCTCTGGGGAGTTCTCGCCGGCTCCGGTCTCCGCAACCCTGGCTATTGTTCCAGAGTCTGTACGAGGTGTGACATCAGGAGCACTCTTGCTTGCCGACTCATTGTGGAGTGTTTTCACCTCTGAAGAAGTTATCTCAGCCGAGACAGCCTTGTTCGACTCTAGCACAGTCAGCTTCTGGGCGGCATCTTGGGGTTCGCTCCAGAGGCAAGAAAATGGATCTTGGTTGAAGTCTCGGGGAGATGGCTGTCCTCCAACAGGCTTGGGATGAGGCTCTTTAGAATCTATGGTGCTAACATCCCCCAGATCAGTTATAGTCTTTGCAGTAGTATTTTCCTCAGAGGGAACATTTATTTGTTGAACCATTGACTCAGGGTGGCTCTGGGGTTCAGAATCGGATGAGACAATTTTGGTTTCAGTGCCTAACTTATGATCTCGGTCCACTGATTTACCCTCTGGCATAGCTACACGGGTCTCTATATCAGGCTCCTCAGCAGAGAGTTCAACATATTCTTTAGCCTCAAGATCACCTGGTGCTCTGCTTGGCTTTGATGGCTCTACCAGTGGAGAGGAACATTGTAGATGAACCTCCTGTACAGAGTCATTCCTGCTTTTCTCAGTTAATGAGTAGGGTAGGCCAGATGGAGCATACTGTGTAGCTTCATCACTGGAACAAGAATCAAGGAAGCTGGGCTGGGTCTCATTTGAAATGTCCTCAAAATGGTCTACTGAGCCAGTTAATAGCTCAGCAATTTTTTCACCTGCAGTTTCTGCTGTATTAAGGGCAGACTTCACTGGGGGCTCATTCTGCATTTGCACTTTATCAGAGGTTTGAGGCTCACCCTGCAGGACATCCAATTCTGGCTCTTTTGATGCTGAAAAATCTTGTGCAATTTCCCCTGAAGGTTCAGCAGGACTAGCAGAGGGAGGCCTGCCAACATGGGACTCTTCTTTTGCAGACTGGTGTTGATGTGCGGTATTGGCATCAGTATGAGTCATAGATGGTGGAGAACTATCCTCTTGGAATATGTGATCAGAGGTGCAGATGTCAGAGGGTCCAGGAGAAACCTCTGAAGCATGTGCCGAGTCATGTGCTCCTGACTCTTCAGATTTTTGGTTAGTGTGTTCAAGTGCCTCTTTAATGGGGTCTTTGACAACCTGATAGCCTTCGTCCTCCTCTTCCTCCTCTACCTGTTCCACCTCGTCATCGCTGCACACTTGTTCATCAGTCTCGATCACATTAATTATGGGCACCACAATTGCCTGCTTTTCTCGTTGGGTTATCAAAGAAGGCTCCGGCTTAGTCAGGTGCAATTCTTTTCCGTCAACTGGGAGGGACTGACCTGTGGAAGAAACATCTGTAGAAGGTGCACTTGACGCAAGCACAGGAACAGAGGTAGTGTCCTCAGTCACTGTATCCTCTGACTCCCCTGAGCTGTCAACATCGAGGATTTCCGCAGGCTCAAAGTCGCCGCTCACTGGGGCAGGCTTGACCTCTATAGCAGCTAATTGAGAGGTTGGAGAAGAAGAAGGGGGAGGGGTGGACTCAAAACCAGCAGGGGGGGCAGGGGGTTCCTGTTCCTGGACAACGGCATGACTGGAAGGCTTTTGGAGCTCACCATCAGTTTTTTCCGGTTTCTCCCAGACGTAAGCAGTGGGCAAAAAGCGGAGGTCGAATTCAGACTCTTCTTCTACGCTGGACTGCTTTCCCGGCTCACTGAATGGTCCTGTGGTCTTGGATGCTCCAATTGGAGAATCCATGAATGCATCAGGCACACCCACTTCTATCACTCCGGCAGCTGCAATAGCCTCTCCCGATCGGCTAGATTCGGATGGAAAATCAGATTTTTCCCTGCCCACTTCTGGGTCTGGGACTTCGGATCCAAAGTCAGGTGCTGGAGGAAGATGAGCTCGCATCCAGTCCATAGTGTCTTCAAATTCACTCCCCTGTTTTGTGTCTCCTAGCACTTCAAACGGAGATTCAGGAGAGTTCTGTTCTGGGGTGGCTTCCTCCTTCTGGGGGGTAGAGGAGAACTCTACCTTTCCGTCAGTGGAGGATTTCTCATAGTGGCGCTCCTTGAAGAGGAAACCCCCGTCGTTCCAGGTGTCCCCATCACTCTGTTTTGCTGCCAGGGCCTCCAGCGCTTTGATTCGCTCAGAGACAGGGGAAGTCTTAACAGGGGAGTCCTGGCCAAGGGGTGCAGTGCTTGAAGAGGTGCTTCCGGAGAAACCCTGTGGAACCAGATTGGAATGTCCGCCAAAGCTAGGCTCAGACGCACAGACTTCTACTTTCTTGCTCTGATCCTTGATGTATTGATCTGCCACTGCACCCGTCGGTGCTGGGGCTTGAGAGGGAAAGCAAAGGGATGTGGCCACGCCTTCTGAAGGCATCACCCTTTGGTCTTCATCCATTAAGCATTAAAAGAGAGAGAAGGGGGGGTTGTTGGAGGGCAAAGTCAACACAAACTCCCATGCACATTAACTAAACCAAGTGATCCTCACTTTCAGCTCTGGATGATGGAAATAAAGGAAGGATTTTAACAAATATATATATATATATATTGGTGCTGGATATTTTGCACCCAAGAACAGTTTTGGAGGGGGGTTCAACCAAATTGAGCAACAGAAAATCTAAAACCAAGAGACAGCTTCAGAGCCAGAAGAAGGACCACAACCAGAACACAGAAGAACCATTATCATCCAGTAATTCAGCAGCAACAGAGCCGCCATGCCTTCAGTGCTATCCATTCCTCCGTAGCGCAAGCAGTCATGCATGGAATGGGGGCGGGAGTTTCACTGCAATGGATGTGTGCGCATTGCTGCATTCTGAATCTGCAGGGTTGCCATTGAGGGAGGCTCTCAACGCAGCAACGCCTGCAATGATTGATGCAGTTTTGAATACGGTGGCAGCCAAAGAAAATATTTAAAACATCTGTGTGGGAAAGCGTGATCACCGTAAACATATGTGCGTGTGGTTAATCTGTTACTCTTGGTGTTCTTGCAACTCAGACAAGGAGCATCACAGAAAAATGTATCCACATGAAAATCATCCATGTGCAAACAGAAGCTACCTTCATAAATTACTATTTAAACCTTTGCTTTGTTTCTGAAAATTATAGGCAAGTTCAAATGTTCTCTTGTTGCCATTCTCATTTATGTAAATTTTCCTGATATTATTACCAAATATCTTCCATCCAATTACATTAATAAAGTATACACAAAGGGATGTCAAGAAATAGGGTTCATAAAGTGACTTCATAAAAAAATGATTTCAGAATAGATTATTTGAATCCTCACTTGGTTTAGAGATGTACAGTATTACATAGTAGATAGACCAGTCCACTTCTAAATGGCTGCGGACAATCCTATCATGAAACAAATGTTGTTAGCATGTTGGGCTAATGTATATTGGCTATATTAGCCGATATATTTGCATCAGGAACCCGTTTTGTGCACATCAATGAGAAAACATTGTACAAGTTATAGGGCAGCATTCCCTTATTTAAAAAATGTGTATGATATTGTACTGATATGTAATACAATAGCTCTGATGCGTGACTGTGGCTTATAACTCTGAAATATATCAGATAGCAACGTATAATTGTGTCATGCCATTTTGTGTGTGCAGAATCTAGTGACCTGACCATCCAACAACTAAAACCTGAAGCAAGCATAAGAACTGTGCTACACTGCAAAGAACTATGCCCTGACCAAGCCCACCCTCCCAACCTTTTTGAGTACAAAACATGTCCACTGTTGGCAGCAAACCTTACTTAACTGGGAGTTTGCGGTTTGTGCACGGACAATAGCACCCGCACCACTCCTCCCCCCACCGCCCTCTCAACGTAACAGGCAGACTTAGTGCTATCCAACCACTGCCTGCATTACGAGTTGCTTTAAAAGACACTTAAAGAGATTAGTTTCTGATATTCTCACTCTATGCTGTGGCAAAAGTTTATAAATACCACCTAATATAACCCAATATTAAGGGACAACCTCTGGGTTTGATTTAATATTATACTCTGACCAGGATATTTTATAGGCTCACATATTTTATCTGAATAAAATGCTACATAAAGGAATGAATGCAAAACTTTGTTTAACTGCATCATAAAATAAATACATAAATAATTATAATAATACTACTTCGATTGGGTGTGGTAATGTGAACCGAAATTACATAGAGGTGAAAGGTCACAGGCTGTAGCCTCTATGTGCCTCAGCTGTTACTCTGAGGGAAATAGGCCCACCACCTGCTTAGCTCTACCGATTTCTGATTGAAGGCTGGATGTATGTACTGTAGCCAACACAAAAATAAATAAACAACTTATGCTTAAAAAGTAACAAATGAAAATAAAGAATGGAAAAAGTATTTTAAAAAATAAAACCTTAACGGATAAATAAGTACTAAAGCTCTTATCATTACTAGCAGCAGGCAGAGGAGGTGACATGCAGTAAGCCAATATGAACTACAAGCAGAAGGAGAGTTAAGCAGCCACAGGCCTCCCACTGGACCGCTCAAACAGGTGGCCAAACGCCCCGAGTGGGGTCTCGTGCACTCAGTTTTTGGACTGTAAATGATTCCTCTGGGGGTGAGCAAAGCACCCACAGGGGAATGGGAACTGTATTAGGGAAAGGGGATCCAACTTAAGAACAGGGCTCCTAGGGGACACAACTGTCATCCATTTTAGGGCGTCACTCTCGTGCTAAGTGAACTTGAACTTTGCTGCCATCTTAAAATAAGGTGGCAATCCCAGGACCAGCAGGTCCAGGTCTATCCTGGAGCTACAGACCCCTTTCTGACCGACATTATGGCCTGACTGCAGAGCAGAAGGGGGGGTGGTGGATCACATTACTGCTGTGTGAGTGGAGTTTGTTCCTCTGCCTTCAGTGGGGGCTGGATCATAGTCCAGTGACTTACAAAATGGCCCCCTGAAAGCAACGTAAAAAAAACTTTGCTCGTCACCAAATGCGTGAGCTCTTGCCCTTGACATAACAAAACATTAATCATTCAACCCTGTATGTTATTACATACCTTGTCCGTCAATGTAACGGCCTTATTTAACAAGTTAGTAAAAGTGTTGTTCTATAATTGAACTCAACTGTGTCATTCCAAATTGATATATTATTGTTATACAAAGGGCACTGGGGTCTGGGGAACACACTTTTCCTACATGACATCATGTATTTGATGCTTGAGAGACATAACATGTCCTTAATATAGCCACTAAGCTCTGCGCATGGCTATAAAACACTGTGGGGCTTTGAACGGAAATGTTAGATTCCACAGTGTACTGAAAGAACCCAATACCAGTTTCAGTGGTTAGCACTGTAGCTATCAGACGTGGTACGGGTTGGGTAGGAGAAGGGGATTTTAACACAAGCGTGGAATAGGTATTCTTTTGTGGATGGGAAGGCTGGGTAACAAAATTGCCTGTAATTGCTGCAAACACAACGGCATTTCCATCCAATTGGCTTTTCAATAGCAAGTTTGAACAGCATTCCAAATGGGAGAAAATTCTGTCACATGCCCAACTGTAAGCAGAGTACACCCCAGTGCCTTTTTGTGCCAATTGAACTCCAGGTCTTGTGAAAAGTGGAGAGAAAGGTACCAGAGAGAGGGATGGAAGAAGAGAAAAAGCAGCAGCGCAGCCACAGAGAAAGGGGGAAAGGGAGAGCAAGGGGAAAGAGAATGACAGAAGAATAGAAAGAGAGAGAACGAGAGTGAGAGATAGAGAGCGCATGAGAGCAGGCGAGCAGAATAAGAGAGAGAACCATACACTTGCCTTGAGGAGACTGAATGAAAGATACAGGCGAAGAGGATAGAAAGGAATCTGAAAAAATAAAAAGGACAGAAGAATAAGAATCCTACAGCAGTAAGACCCCCCCCCCCACCCCCACCCCGTGTCCCCAAGAGTACAGCCCCACCGTAACTCCAGCCCCTCCCAACCTCAGTCATTACAGCATTACAACGATGCCTAATGGGACCAATCCCCCCCCGCCCCCCCCCTGACCTCTGCCACATCCAGCAGATTGGCTTAGACAGTTCTTACCCATTTTCTCACACACACCTCTGATTTTCATGGCTGCAAAGAAACATTATAGCAAATACACTGTAGTTCTCCGATTTCAGTTAATACTGCAGAGCCGGTACCAAAGAACTGTACATATTGCCCTATATATAAACCTACATAGCAAATAAAGTGCAAAATAACCTCCCACAGTTAAAAATAGCAATAAGGTCCGCACACAGAAATCACTACAGGTCGGAACATCTATCGTTGTGTTGCGAATTAACATCAGAAAGGGGTAATCACAACGTGGGGACTTTATTTCCATTTTTCATGTTTTACCACTGTCCTGAACTGTCCCGAAACCTGTACTGTTTATTTCAATGTCTGCATATTTTCTTCCTTTTTAAATAAACTCCCACACACAGTGATTAAGTAGCTTAGAAATGCTGAAAAACTGGGTGATTGGACTTCACTATTAGTATCCACAGTTGGGCACTGCCCTACTTTACACAACATGCTTATTGTAAATGTTCCCTCACGGTTTGGTTTCTGTTATACTACACAGTCATCAAAATTACTCACGCTGAAGATTACATAACCAAACCAACTCAAATCTGCACCACCACTGAATACCAATTGAGTTTTAGGAGGGGGGGTCGGACCTTCTAGTGTACTGCCGTGAATACAGTTGTAAGCGACAAGGCTTTTTGCAGTTACATTTCAAATATTATTGCTGTACTAGTCACTGCTGTGAAAGATCTGTACGCATGCGGCAGACACAGGATTCCTGGGCGATGACAAGGTCTTGAGTTTGAGAGCACGAGAGCGGCGAGATTCGAGCACCCAATCTCCCCTGGGGAGACAGGCCGGTCCGGTTGTTGTAAACCATCAATAGATGAGCACTCCCAAGATCTACCACATTCCTGCAGGTTAGGCTCACATTCAAGCTCATGCACTGCTTCTCATGGGAGTGCCTGGTACACGCCCTGTTCCACGCCAAGGAATCGACAGCTAATGCTGACAGGGGCAGAAAGCAAACTCTCACATCCGATGATTTGTGTTGGAATCCACTGAGGAAGGTCGCTAATACAGTTTTGTATATTCCCATGAGGAAATATTAAGATCTACCACATTCCTGCAGGTTAGGCTCACATTCAAGCTCATTCACTGCTTCTCATGGGAGTGCCTGGTACACGCCCTGTTCCACGCCAAGGAATCGACAGCTAATGCTGACAGGGGCAGAAAGCAAACTCTCACATCCGATGATTTGTGTTGGAATCCACTGAGGAAGGTCGCTAATACAGTTTTGTATATTCCCATGAGGAAATATGAACTTTTTTTATATAAAAAAAATTTAACTGAAGAAAATTCTAATCAAATTCAAAATGCAAACTAAAGAATACATTATACTGTATTTAAGTAGGGATTAAAAATGTCCAATACAAATTAATTTTATATGCCAGGAACTCAGCCTTATAATGTAGGTTACCAAGTTTTTATTTCTTTATTCCCCCTCCATACCCTTGAGGCGCAGGGTCAGTGCTAAATTAGTCAGAGCCATAGGACCACCACAGGAAAGGAGTCTTGCTGGGACATGGGGGGGGGGTTACACATCCAGTAGTAGATGGTGTAAGACACACACAGATTCACACGTCCCAGTACAGCATAACCCACCCCCACACCTCATCCAGACAAATCCCCCCGGAGAGCCACCCAAGTCAAAGTAGCCGTTCCAGGGGGTGTAGAGTTATGATATTCAAGCCTGTGGGGAGGGTAGGTGGGGACAGGGGATGCTGCCTCAGCCTGATCTTAGATGACCCCAGCAAAAAACCCATAAGACATACCACTACATCATCTCAAAGACACTCCACTACACAGCCCACACTTTCCAGATCGTTCTTCCCCCAGAGCCACTGGCATTGCATTGCAGTACAGTATTCGCTTGCATACCTGATGCAATAATCCAGGGCGATCTACATAGCTAAAATTTACATAATATTCACGCATACAGCTAGATTTGTACCACGGCAGTCTTGGCTCACAAGGTACAGCAGCCACCCATGACCTGGGAACTGAACCCGGAAATTAGGCTAGTTTCCTTAACAACAGCATCACCCTGGAAACATTTGTTACGTGTATAATTGTTTGGCATTTAAATTTCATTCATCCATTCGCAAAAGGATATCAGCGTGCCCGGCGAGGTCACCGCTCCAAGACTTCCACCACACAGACAACACTTCCCCAACTGCCACCCGCGTCTCTGCTTTAACGCAGTCCAAACGCATAGCCTACTCATAGCCTACGCATAGCCTACGCATAGCCTACGTCTCCATTCCTTGTGTCGTTTTCCCACCTTCTTGGGTATTACGAGCAAACTGAGAACAGGTGCATCGGCAGATCAAATGTCTACAGCCTATGAGAGGAAAGAATGCGCAAAGTAATGACTTCAGCTGAGAGAGAGAGAGAGAGAGAGAGAGAGAGAAAGAGAAAGAGAAAGAGAAAGAGAAAGAGAGAGAGAGAGAGAGAGAGAGAGAGAGAGAGAGAGAGAGAGAGAGAGAGAGAGAGAGAGAGAGATAGAAAGAGAGAGAGATAGAGAGAGAGAGAGAGAGAAAGAGAAAGAGCACTTACAGTCCAGTCCAAACAGCAACCCATTATACAAGTAGTAATACAAACAACGATGCATTCAATCCATGGCCATGAATAATACATAACAGTATATCTGAATAATACATAACAGTATATCTGAATTCCTTCCCCAGTCTGATATAATCGGATAACCTTAAAAAAAAAAAAAAGAACTACTGAAATAGAAAGCCAGGGGAAAGCCAGTGGGAGTATAAAAATACACTGCATGTTCCGGGCAAAAATACCGCAGATTCGAGTCCCAGGCCTTGTACGCCACCACAAGGACTTCAGCATCTGAAACGATCTACCACGTCGATAAGAATCATGGGAGCTAAAGGATGCATTAGCGGTAGCATCATTCTCACTTTTTTTTTTGCTAAATGATTGTCCCTTTGAGACACTAATATTTGCAACCGACAGGGATTGAGAGGAGGGACATGTATAGGAAATCTGAGCTTTCAAAGAACTCAGACCAACCAACCTGAAGAGGCTGACACAATCTGGGCTGAAAGAAAGTAGGCCATGAGCTGGCTCACGCTTTCATTCCCCCTTGTACGGAAGTATGCCACCTCCTCGGTGACCAGTATGCACCAACCCCACCCCCGCCCCCGCCCCAGCCATGTTATGTTAGGCCCTGCCATCCAGGGGCAGCCAGCTTGAGAGCCTAGTCATCTGGAACCAAGCCAAGGGGTTCTAGATGGTAGGGATGCAGCTGAAACAACCACCGTCCAACGGTCAGTGGCCGCCCTCGATCACCGACCTCAAAAAAAACAAAAAACAAAACAAAAAAAAAAGGCGCTCATCTCATCATGAAATAAAAGCTTTCATATTCAAGAAACAACAAAAAAATACACCCTGGATTCAAGGTATTGTTTTCCAAGTCTATACCCGAATACATACTGTACCTGCCTGTGCTCCAACTACACAGAGTCATGAATGCATTTCTGTAATTGCTGTCCTCATCACAGTGGCCAGCATGAATAAAATTCAATAAACTGCAGCAGTCTCATAAGCCAATACGTTAATGATATTACAAGAAAGAGGATGTGCGCAGACCGCAGCGTAGGCCTATAAACGACTAGCCACAGTAACACTACATTCGCCCTTGATATCTTTCAAGAATTTCCGGACAGAATTCACCAGGAAGACCCTTCCAAACAGCAAAAGTGTAAATATGATCATTAATTAACATTAAAATTATTTATAAAGGTACTGCTACATTTTATGGAAAACATTTTTCTGGAACACTGCTGTCCTGCTCTACAATATGCATTGTCACCATACAGTTCAGCTTTGTGCACTAAGCATTCCGGGAATCTTAACAGGACATACTGGCATTGTGAGCTTTAAGGAGCTAAAAATTGGTTATTGGAACCTGCAAGCACCAGCACGTCTGCTATAACTATCATATGAAACTAGACAGAGCACGCGCTCATATTTTAAATAAGATATGCCTATGGTAACTGTGTGAATCTGTCTATCTGAATCCTTCAGTTTTGCATTTAGTCGAGTCCAATTTTGAAGTGACTTGCAAACAATTCGTTTCTGAAGTAACAACCAGCAGTTGACTATAAAAGGGATGGCGAAAACAATAGCCAGTTCACCAAATAAACATCGGTTCAGGAGATGTAGGCTACATTATTTTAACTTCCGAATTTACATTAGCCTTACCTCGGCTACCATAAATAGGACATCTTTATGCATTTCAGTCATCACTAGCCTACCTGTGAAATAAAATAATCGCGGAAAAAGTGAGTAATACGCCATATATAGTGAACCATAGTGCCATATGTCATTTCTGGGTCGAAAGAAAGAAAGAAATGGCCGGGTGGTCTGGACTACTTATTTATAGTAATGCAATTTGCCCATCTGGATAGCCTATACATGCTGTTTTGTCAAAAATATATAGGCTACTGCCGCGCCTTTAAGAGCTCCTACAGCCGCGCACTGTTGCCCAGTAACGCTGCATCTGCAGTGCAGATCGCCGTCGCCGCAACATGTAGCCATTGCAACAACGGCCGCTGAGAGAATAAAAATGTGTCACCGCTGTTGTTCTTCAGTTTATATCAATGCATCAGCTTAACTATCAAAATATACAATACACTAAACCCACGTTTAGTCAAGCATAAATTAAATCTTCACATTTATATTTATCCACTGCCAAATAACAAAATCAATGTTGCAGGTCCAAGATTCACTTGACTTTACTTGGACATTGACCATCTAGTTCTTACTGGAGGCGTGGTACTGTTTGGTCACCTTCAGGAAGAAAGCGAGAGATTGTAACGATAATAGGTTACGAAAGGCTACGTCTTACTAATACGACCCAACACGAAACACAGGAGGAAAACAAACGTTTTGGAATTCATATACATCGTTTAAACTGTGCACTCAGAAAAAATGGTTACTAGCTAGTTATACAGACGACTATTTAGTAAAATAAAACAAATGAACTCGACAATAAACAGGCAGACATGTTACAATAGCCTACAGCTAGTTGAAATTCAGATACTACCATTATGCTACAAAATTGCATCAACTGGACAAACTGCTCGTAAGTGGATAAAGCCTAAATTAAGCACATTCAGAGTCAATATGGAATAGCCTAGAGTTTTTCTTACCGGAGAACTTCGAGTCTTTGGACGAGGCAGAGGAGTTCTGTCCATCGACAAGCCCCTGAGACGAGGAGATTTGTGTTGACTGTGTCATAGGATCTGCCATTTTTTTGTATTGTTTAAATTATGCGCTGTGGCGGTGGAAAGAACAAGAACCGACTCTTGTAAAAGTTGACTTTATATCGGTATTCGCGAATCTCCTAAAGCTTGCTTCCCCGTATTCCCCCCTCGGGTGAGACGCAATGCCACTGGAGTAGCCTTACTGCTTGCGAACCTATAGGCACATTCGCACAAGCCCTGCTGTGCTGATCGCTTGCGTTTTGAACCTGTGAAGAGAGTGGAACAAGGCGGGCCCAGTCCAGAGAAAAAAGCCCAGCGATATCAGGGTGAAAGGTTGGCGTTTAGCTCATTTAAAGGGCTACGCCACATATTATAGGCTACGTGAATGTGATGAAATCGAGTGTAGTATGAACATAGCCTACATGCTACCGAGGATAGCACACATAAGATATATAATTTGTCTGTATTTTTGTTCTTGAATTATATAAAAGCTAGACCTAGTTATTAATAAATAGGACCTAGCCTATAATGTGAGTTGCTTATCACAACACAGAAACGTTAATATGGAACAATTGGTGTATATGACAAAGGTTAGCCTAATCCTTTATTTTAAGAGCTGAAAACGGCAATTCAGTCTAGACTGGGTGCGTCCCAATATTCTCTCACTACCACTCCTCTCCTAGTATGCAAAACTGCTTGAACGTTTCTAGTACAAGTATTTGCATGTACAGTATACAATGTATCTGACATTGCGGTTTGCGTCGAGACATTAATTAATATGTAACCATTAATACGCAATTAAGATATAATCAGAAACATTAGATTTAAACACAAAGATCCGTTTCCGGGACACGGAGGATTGGAGGTGGTAGTGGAGGAAAGGAGGGCGCATTTTTCGAGTATTGGGACACACCCACTGTTTCACGTTATGGATTTTGGCCTACGGTGACTGGCATTGTCTGGGACATCGATTACGGAACAACACCTGACATATTTTTCAGCCAGTTTAGGTAAAATCCAGTGAAAAGTTAGCTTTCATAGATTCGCCACAATCCTTTTATTTATTTATTTTGGGCACAAACGGCGATTTGCAGATTCCCAGACGTGTTCCTGTGTTCTCGTGCAGTCTGGGTTTCATACTATGGTTTCATATCGACCCGTAGGCCATTAGCCTATGCTATCCCTGTTATAGCCTACTGCATTCTGTACTGCTACAGTTCACGCCCTCTTGGCCATATTATGACACAGATGTGAATGTTATTATGTGAAAAATAAGTATATCAAAGGCCTATTCATTGAGTGAGTTGTTAAATAAAAAAAAGTTACACACTACCCGCCCCCCCAACACACACACATATATATAATTGAAAAAAATAGCTGCTTTATATAAATATATATATAATTGAAAAAATTAGCTGCTTTATATATATATATATATATATATATATAAATATAAACATGCATCATGCAGGAGGCAGCCATTGGCCATGCTTGGGAAACTAAAAACTATGATATAGACGACTTGATTCAGAGTAGAAATGTCATTCTGTTCCTAGGCAACAGTGTTTGTTATAAATTACACATTACGTTCAGTGTCCATTGCCTGTAGTTTATTAGAAGGTGAGAAGCCAATTGACTGCTGCACTTGGGAAGTTTTTCCTTTTCAAAAATGATAATAGTTTGAGCAAAACTCGTTATGATCCAGATTCGTTATAGCATAGAAGTATATGACTGCATAATTTGGTCAGTCATTTCTGTAAGCGATATCGTTGTGGGTATCACGAGCTCCTTCGCCATCCAGAAGGCGATTATGTAAAGTTAATACTAGTGCAAGTGTCATGGTGCCATTTTGAAACATAATACTGCATTTGCGTCTCGATGACGCCCACTAGTGGTGCTCCTGAGGAGAACACAGTGCCCCGCCCCCTTTGAAAAGTACCAAATAAACTACACTTCCACGAATGCTTGGTAAACACTTCGGGGTTCAGGCGCGACGAGCACGAGCTGAGGCGAAACACAAGTGCGCGGCAAAAGCAAGAGGTATTGGCAGTAAACTAGCTTAGCCGCACAACAAAACACGTGGGCAAAGTTATGATATCACAGGTATGTGTTTGCAATAAAAAATGTAAAATGTTGAAAGCCAACTTGCTAGCCAATGACTTCGCTCAATTTGAAAATGAATAGAAATTGCTATTTGTACTATTGCATATCAGTTAGCAAACTAGCTAATGTTAGCTAGCAAAGACGTTCTGTAAAGGATGGATATCGCTAATTACTTAGAGATTGATTATTAAATATGCTTCTAGTCAGTGTTGTCGCGCATTTTGTAGAGCTCTTACAATATGGAAAAATGCTACGTTGCTAATTTGCCAGCATTTTGGCTTGATACGTGTTAACTTATGTGTGGCTTACAGTACGTTATATTGGCTAGTCAAATGGCTGTCTATCTATTGGCTAACGTAACCAGCTAGATTGTAGCTGAAAACGGTCCTAAATGATGGTATGTTATCAATGCACTGTGCTAACTAGCTAGCTAGCCATTTACTTTAACAACGTTGGTGGTAGGGTGTGCTTTGTCAGGTTATCTGATCTTGCATTTATTGCACCGGTGTCATGACACCGGGAATCTAGCAAACGTAACGTTATTATCATACGCCCCGACATGGCAATGTCCATGCATCACGTATTGTAGTAACTCAACCAGCTTGCTTTGTACGTTTAGACTTGTACGGACTGATGTTTCCAAGCTCTGTAGCCTAGCTCTATGTATGTTAGGGCTCAAATAGCGCACGTGCACGTTTAGATACTGTTTACATGTGTGGCGTATAGCATGTGCAAGAACTATAACGTTATGTTGATGAAATAATGAACGTTACTGCACCACTGAAACGAAAACCACGGCAGTGATGCGTTTGATTGTTCTACTGATGGTTCTGGCTACAGGCCAGGAGACGGCTGCGTTCCCAGTCGAGCCCCCTGCGCTGCTGATCTGAGCGCGGGCGCGTCAGCGAGTTGTTTTGTGACGTCACCTAGTGGGCCAGATTGGGAGGGGAGAAGAGAGGGCGGGAGATTCAAAACATTGACTGGAATTCAGTCAACATTTGTCCTTAACTTTGACATTCAGTTAAAGCAAGACTTATTTTTTTTTCTGCACAGTTTGACAAGTTCGCAAGTCGCAACACTAAAACTAATTCTCCATCTGCCTAATTTGTATTTTTACTAGCACCTTCTTCATTTTAGTGCTGCAATACATTTCAACTTTATTTAATGTATTGGCTAAATGCAAATCAACAAAATCCGCCAAACTGGCTGGCTAAATCTCTTAATCGCTATTGGCCAGCGACTAAAGAAACTGAGCAACCCTGGTCCAATGTATTTCAGTCTTATTGCCGCTCTGTATGAATGAATCAATTTCCATCCTAATCAGCTACCTGATGAAATATAACAAAAAAAATAGATAGGTTTGCTAAAACCACTATCAACATTTCTAGCTAGCTAACTGGCAAGCTCAATCAATTTTAAACCTTCTACGTACCCACTTCAAAAAATCTAATTTGGGTAGGTCGCTAGAAAATTAGTTAGAAAATCAGTCGTAAACAATTATCGACCTCATCTGCATTAATCTACTTTGGCTTTCCAAATTATTACTCAGGTCTTGAGCCACGTGCTTTCTTTGACCTCTTATTCAAACTGTTTGACTTTGTTGTCCGTTTGCTTGATATCAGAATAACTCGGGGGACTTTGCCCACCATGTTGTATTCGTAAGCAGTGGTGCTAAGGCAAGCACATTTGGCACCTCTACAGCTAACTGTGATGGTCATTGCACTGACTCTTCTGTTTGCCATCTATGTGCTTTCCAGAGGCTTGTGTGAGGGTTCGAAGGCCAGCACAGACAGAATTGTGTCCGGGAGCAGGGAGAGGGGCGGGACGATGGGTTTGCGCTCGGCGCAGAAGAAGTTCTTTCCCCTGCGGGGAATTGATGGGGTGGTGAGGCTTTTCGAGGCCGAGCTGCAGAAGGCCGAGCCGGACCTGGCGCTGCTCTCCCTGGTGCTGGGCTTTGTGGAGCACTTCCTGGCCGTGAACCGCGTGGTGCCGGCCAACGTGCCGGGGGTCCGCTTCGAGCCGCTGGAGCCCGGCTGCCCTTCGTCCTGCTTCCCCACCGTGGAGCTGAGCCTCCTGTCCGCCATGTACGAGCGATTCACCTCCCAGATCCGCGGAGCCGTGGACATGTCTCAGTACCGCCGGCCCGCAGGCGGGTCAAGCCGGGAGCTGGTCAAGAAGGTATCGGACGTCATCTGGAACAGCCTTAGCCGATCTTACTTCAAGGACCGCGCGCACATCCAGTCCCTCTTCAGCCTCATCACAGGTGAGAACTAGATGGGATATGATACGTTGAAGTAAGTTACCCTCCAACTCAACAAAGGCCAAGGGTCCCAACTCAATAACAGTCACCCTACTACTACAAAAAAAGCTCTTTGTCATTCTGAAAAACAAAATTGGGGTATAATCACAAATGCAAAAAAAAAAAGTGTTGTCTGGGTTGTTTTATTGGACGGTTTCCCAGACATGGATTAAGCCTGGTTTTAGACTAATATAAAAAAATCAGTGACGATCTCCATTGCAAAAAGTTTTTAGTCTTGGACTAGGTTTAATCCATGTCTGGGAAACCAGCCATATATGGCTATAATTCTTTGTTTGTTCCTTCTTGTCCAATTGTTCAAAACAAATATTTGAGAAAATATAATCCTCAAATTGGGTATTTTGCTATGGTTGTGTCATGTTGATGGTAAATGTACTTTTCTCAATTTTTGGCTTTATTTTTTGATCAATCTACTCTGCTACCTGTTGTTGCTGCAGTTTTATTTTACAATCATACATGCATATAATACTGCTTCATCTGAAGACAGTCATCACATACATTTTAAAAACCGCTGAGGATTTAAAATACACAATAAATCCCACTGACTTATTTCCATTGTGGTTCTTGCTGATCCAGGATCAGTTTGCCTACCTATAATCCCACTGCCAACTGTTTTGTCTAAAAGGAGCGTACTGATCCATCATCAGTGCATGTGGATAGAATTTGCTTACACTTCTATTTTCACAGCTGCGCCGCCTTGTCCAACCAGTCATAGGGACTGATTCAATTAGATTAGACTCAATTGTCCACTTGTGTGGAAACTTGTTTTTGTCTTTCACCAGAAGGATGTACGTTCAAGGCAATGCACAATTCAGGACAGTACATCTGGAAAATAGATTGGCACACTGTACAGTAATCCACATTTAGTTTTGGCTTTAACTTTAACGAGGGCTTGTCAGGCGGGAGCAGAGATCAGCATTGCTGAGGGATGTAGGGAGTGGTTCTGGAATGCGGCCGTTGTACGGACACAGAGTCCGCTGTTATTACTCAGTTCTGTTCTTTTTTTAAAATAATTTTTTTTGTTGTTGTTTTTGTTCAGGCACAAAGCTGGACAGCTCCGGGGTGGCCTTTGCAGTGGTGGCGGCGTGCCAGGTCTTGGGTCTGTGGGACGTGCACCTGGCGCTGTCTGAGGACCACGCCTGGGTCATATTCGGCAAGGGCGGCGAGGAGACGGCGGAAGTCACGTGGCACGGCAAGGGGAATGAGGATCGGCGGGGGCAGACTGTCAGCGCAGGCGTTAGCGAGAGGGTGAGGGTGAGGCTGACGACCTCTAAAGTGCTGACCGTGATCCTACACGGCTGCAACTACACTGTGCTACCGGCTGGAGGGGGGTCTGTTTGTTGAAAAATGCGTTAAAACGCATGCTTAACTGTTTAATGCTTACTTTTACAATACTGTCTTTTTCCATCAATGGTAATTGATCGCATTAAAATATCTTTAGGCAATGCATTATCTGTGCATATCCTAATTGGGTATTCAGGTTCCGTGCACTTCTAATGTGTATTCAGAACTATATACAATTACACGGAACTCTAATTGTGTAATATTGTGCTCCTGCAGTTATACACTAAACTGTGTGGATAGCTACGCTGTGCATGGCAGTTAGAATATACAGTTGAGGCCGCCGCGGGTAAACCAGCGAAACTTTCAGTCAGCGCAGTCAGCGCAGTTTGTACTCCGAGGATCGGCGTTCGCGCCATAGCGAGCGCCGAGCGCCGCCTTGTGGAAGTGCGCCTTGTGGTCGGGTGGGGGGGGGGGGGGGGGGCGGGGAGGGGGACGCTGCGCACGATAGGACCCCAGGACCCAGGCGTGTCTGAGCTGCTGCGCTGCGCCCTGTAGAGGACGTAGCGACTCTTAATAAGTACCGACGGGTGTGCAGCGGTGGGGTCTCTCTAGCGTTAGCTGGGGGGGGGGGGGAAATAGAATAGGGGTTCAATAATTGGCTTAAATTAAAGAAAAAAAAAAAAAAAAAAGAAAAAAAAAAAAAAAATAAAAAAAAAGAATATACAGTTGAAGTCTGAAGTTTACGTACACTTAGGTTGAAGTCATTAAAACTCATTTTTAACCCCTCCACCGATTTCATGTTAGCAAACTATAGTGTTGGCAAGTCAGTTAGGACATCTACTTTGTGCATGACACAAGAAATTTTTCCAACAATTGTTTACAGACAGATTATTTCACTTTTAATTCACTATATCACAATTCCAGTGGGTCAGAATTTTACATACATTAAGTTGACTGTGCCTTTAAATGTTTTAATTTTTTACATTTGGTCGATTATCCTTTGCATGCCATGACTTCCTGATGTCTGTGACCCAACAACATCAAAAGACTCTCTATATCTTATTTTCTGGTACTCTTACAAGCGATACTATAACTTCTCTGCATTTGAATGGATCTCTATGGGAATTGGGGGGTGGGACTAGATTTAGCTGTACATTACACTGGGACAGTATGGAAACACATGGTTGGCTAAATGGCTCCAAGTAATCAAGGGTCTCACGTATCAAACAAGCCTTAAACCATCACTCTGCTGCCAAAAATACAGTAGATATGGATGGATAACTTGAAGGGTTTCTTCTTCTGACTTATTTTTCCATAAGTTCTATAGGAACATTTGTCAGGAGAAACAACCCTTAAAGTGATCCATCTATATCTACTGAATATCTGGCAGCAGAGTGATGGTTTGAGGCTCGTTTGATACCTCAGACCCTTGATGACTTACAGCCACTTTACCAACCATGTATTCCATACTGTTCCAGCATAATTCACAGCTAAATCTAGTCCCATCCCCCATTTTTCATAGAGATCCATTCAAATGCAGAGAGGTTATAGTATCGCTTGTAAGAGTACCAGAAAATAAGATATCAAGAGTCTTTTGATGTTGTTGGGTCACAGACATCAGGAAGTAATGGCATGCAAAGGATATGCGACCGAATATTAAAAATTGAAAAATTGAAAGGCACATTCAACTTAGTGCATGTAAACTTCTGACCCACTGGAATTGTGATATAGTGAAATAATCTGTCTGTAAACAATTGTTGGAATAATTACTTGTGTCATGCACTAAGTAGATGTCCTAACTGACTGGCCAACACTATAGTTTGCTAACATGAAATCTGTGGAGTGGTGAAAAATGACTTTTAATGACTTCAACCTAAGTGTACGTAAACTTTCGACTTCAACTGTATATATAGTGGGGACGGAAAGTATTCAGACAGTAATTGGTTGTACTCTGTGATTGGTGGAGCTCTTTTCAGTATCTTCTGTGAGCAAATTGACAATTAGCACCATTTTCTCTCTGCTTTAAGTTGGTGGTTTAAACAACCGGAGCATTTGTGTCTTTCCCCCAAAACAAGAGCTGGCTGTACCTGAAGGGCTCCTACCTGAAATGCAACAGGAACATGGAGGTCGCCTTCATGGTGTGCGCCATCAACCCTTCCGTGGACCTGCACACGGACAGCACGGAACTGCTTCAGCTCCAGCAGGTAAACCTACTCCACTCCCTCCCGCCCGCTTTAGCACCAACCTGCGGTGAGTTGCACGTAATGTGCCGCAATGTTTATTGTAGTCTCCCCGAGGAACAGAACTCGTTCCCTTGTCGCTAGGCGAGTGTAATTGGGATGGCAGGTATGCCATCCACCAAGTGTTTTTAATAATCATGTTTCACAAAGCATGTGTAAGCTATAATAATTAGAATATTCTTAACTGAACAATCACTACCGGTTATTGAAAGCGATGGAGTTCTAGAACACAGACTTAGAATTTTGAAAAAACATTCCAAAAGCCGACTCTTCAAAGGGTTAAGAGGACAGAAGACAGCTTTCTAGATGTCTTTGCCCTGGTTGTGTACCTCTCGCTGCCTGTGTTGTTTACCTCTCGCTGCCTGTGTTGTTTACCTCTCGCTGCCTGTGTTGTTTACCTCTCGCTGCCTGTGTTGTTTACCTCTCGCTGCCTGTGTTGTGTACCTCTCGCTGCCTGTGTTGTTTACCTCTCGCTGCCTGTGTTGTGTACCTCTCGCTGCCTGTGTTGTGTACCTCTCGCTGCCTGTGTTGTTTACCTCTCGCTGCCTGTGTTGTTTACCTCTCGCTGCCTGTGTTGTTTACCTCTCGCTGCCTGTGTTGTGTACCTCTCGCTGCCTGTGTTGTTTACCTCTCGCTGCCTGTGTTGTTTACCTCTCGCTGCCTGTGTTGTGTACCTCTCGCTGCCTGTGTTGTTTACCTCTCGCTGCCTGTGTTGTGTGTCTGTGCAGAGGCTCCTGTGGTTGCTGCACGAGCGTGGAGACCTGGACAGGTGAGGAATATAACGCTCCCGTTTTTACACTGGCTTACAAAGGAGAGAGAGGGGCAGCACACAGACACCTCCGTTTGATTTATAAATAAATCGGTTGTCCGATCCAGTGGCGCGGTCAACAACGAGGAGAACGTTGGCAGCAAACTGCGTTCCTTTGTAACGGTTCTGTTTTGTTCGCCTATGACTTTCATTTAATTATAATGGACACAAAAATGTGAAGGATTGTTTTTAATTACATTTATTGAAGACATTATGACTTTTTCATGAAATGTTCACTATTTTATTACTTTTTTGTCTTTTGTATTGTATTGTATTGTTGTGATGTCCTGTATTTTAAACTCAGGAATGCTGAATCTCCTGTCCACAAAACAATTTACCCTTGGGTACTAATAAAGTAACCTCGAACGTTGGTCATAGTTTTGAGTTTTGATTGGTCCGGTCAGTTCGTGGCCAGTCCTTTACCCAGAGTCCTCTAGGCCAGTGCTTTAGTCAGGTATGCAGGTATTTGTAGTCCTCCGCTCATGTTTGTTGTTCCCTCCTGTCCTACAGGTACCCCATGGCCCTGGGCACCTTAGCAGACTTGGAGGACCAGGACCCCATACCTGGCCGGGACAGCCCCTTATCACTGCACCTAAATGTGAGCTGCCTACTATTGGGGGGCGGTAGAGAAAGTGACTACACTCAGTGGAAGGAGCAGGGAACAGTTCACAAAAATGAGTGTTCAACTACGGGATGGTGTTTGGTGTTTCATATCACTGATGGGGTGGGACCTCAAGCTTATGAGACGGAATCTTGAAAATACTGTAGGAGTTCCACCATTGTTGCATCATCAGAAAAGGTGCGTTGTGATTGGTCGGTCAGTTTTCCATAGTCTCTGTGTCTCCTTTCAGGCCGTGAACTCTGCCAAGAAGCACTACAACAACGAGCACATCTACCCCTTCATGTTCCTGGCTGGGTACCACTACAGACACAGGAATGTACGGGACGCTTTGGGGGCGTGGGCCGAAGCCTCCTCCGTCATGCAGGAGTGAGTCTTTTAAAGAAACGATCTTAATCAGGGGTAGGCAACCCTGGTCCTGGAGAGCTGCAGGGCCTGCTGGTTTGTGGTTACTCGCCACTTAACTGTGTAATCAACTGCTTTAATTGATAAATTAACTCACCTGGTCCAAGTAGTTCCCTGTTCCTGGAGATCTACCGTCCTGTTGGTACCCTAATTTGGCACACCTGATTCTACTAATTAGCAGCTCAATTAGATCTCTGGCTGTTGAAGGAGGTGTGCTTTGTTTGGTTTGGAGTGAAAACCTACAGGACGGTAGATCTCCAAGAACAGGAGTGGGGACCATTGGTCCAGCCCATTCATACAGAAGTGGTGGGTTAGTGTTTTTGCATTTGTAACAAAATACAAAAACACTAACCCACATGCACCATGGTACAGTAATACCTTGACATACGAGTTTAATTAGTTCCGTGACCGAGCTCGTAACTCGGTTTACTCGTATATCAAATCAATTTTCCCCATTGAAATTAATTGAAATACCATTAATCCGTTCCAGCCGCCCAAAAAACACCATAATTTCTTTGTTACGTAGTTATAAAAATGAGAAATGTATTTATAAATAATTAATACAAAACATAATACAAAGATAATAAAATAGAATATAAAGAAATAAACCACGTTCATGTTTTGCAATGATTTCACGCTTCATTTCAAGCGACATCATTCGCTTCTTCTTATCACTGTCCTTTGTAATTACTTTCTTAGGACCCATGGTTGAGTTACAACAAAGAAATTTGGCAAAATAACTGCACCAATGAAAAAACGAGAGCTAAACACAACACAGATTACTACGAGATGCTTCTACAACGAGATAACCACGTGAACTGAACGAGTGAGTGGCGGGAGATGCGGGTGTTCGCTTGCTTAACTGCGCCAACTAGCGGAGGCGTCTCTAAGCTCGCTCCGCTTGCTCGTAGCTCGTAAGGCGAAGCAAGAAATTGTCCGAGAAACGGCTCGTAACTCGGAATACTCGTAAGTTAGTGCACTCGTATGTCAAGGTTTTACTGTATATTGTAGGACTAGCATTGTGGTGGTAGTCACATTAGGGTTGGGCATTGTTTGGATTTTAACGATTCCGATTCAGATTCTGCTTTTCGTTTCCGGTTCTTAACTATTCTCGATTCCGATTATTTTGAGGGGCTGGGTCAAAACAGGTCACAAAACAGGTCACAGAAGAAAAATGTATAAAACCTTTACACAACTCATATTCATATTCACAATTGACTTCATACAGTTGAACCTGTAAATTATTGCATACAGTTTAATTTGGTTTCAATAATGAATCCATGCTCTTTTGATTCACTGTACTGTAACTGTAACCCGCCGAAATGACAACACGGCAAAACCAACTCATTTACAGTTTAGGGAGCTGCAGCCCAGGTGGGTGACGAGAGGGAAGTAGGAACGTCTGTGCGTGGTTCTTGGTGCACTTGCATAATTGCAACCGAACCAAATAACAAATATAAAAAACTCAGTAACTTAGCAGTAATGTGAGGCTGGCGTTACTAGGAATCTGTGGACGTTCATCTACGAAAAAATACATTGCAGTATTTGCATTTGACACACAGTTTTTAGCAATTCGGTCAAATATAACTTGTTTGCTGTCTCGCTGTTGAGAATAAGACGAGCGTTATTTAATTGTCACTTACCCGATTGCGACGAGGTGCTGGCTGTTGGCTCAGGGTTGACTGAGGAGGACGAGGCAGAGGGAGCCCGGCGCAACACGTCAAACACGGTAGCTACACTCGTTGATTTGTACACCATGCAGGCGAAGGTGTTTAATCATGTTAGTAGTGCATCCTCTCTTGCAGGATATAAGTTTGGAACAGGTGTTGCACTGTGCCGACCCGTCATTTTTCATAACAAAATAAAGCCACACTTTTAAGCGCCGCTTGCTGTGGTCCATGATGGCGCACGGCTCTACCCATTCAAATCGCACAGGCGGAAACTACTTCTTCTAACTACTTCGTTCTTCTGGCAGACTGCAAACCAAAGGCAAAGGTGCATGCCGCCACCACTGAAACTGAAACTAGCGCCGGTGAAATTTGTTTCGGAACCGATAATCAAAATAAAAATTTCTTAACGATTCCTTTGGAATTGGAATTTTGGAACCGGTTCTCGATGCCCAACCCTAAGTCACATGACACCTGACACTGACAGCTTTTTAGCAGCGTCCAAATTAGCTGTTTGTGTGGCACTGTTAGGAAGCTGTTCTTACCAACATGGCTCGAGCAGAAAGCGCTTTCTGGCTAAATTATTGAATGTTCACTAAATGTCTGTTATCAACAACAATAACAGTTTATGAACAGTACTTTATGATTTAATGGAAAACGTCATATTAATTTTCTTGCTTTCTCCTGTCATGTCTATCAGCAACCACAAGGGGTCCCTATAAAGCAGCTTGAAAACTCCTCATAGAGCCCCAGGCAGGGGGGCTCGCGGGCCGGTGTGGTATGGGTTTTTTTTTGCTGCCGCCAGTTACCACGGTAATCAATCTCTAATTAGTCATAAACACAACACACAATTCGATTGTATAGAAATTACAGAAAAAAAAATAAAACAATACACGCCACGACGCCGGCACGGCACAAGACATTCATCAGCTTTTTTTTCGCGGATATGTAGATTAAAAAAAAAGATCGATGTAAACGATTGGGCTAATTAAATAATTGTTAACTGGCGGCAGCAAAAACCTGCATACACACCGGCCCGCGAGGCCTGGAATTGGCCACCCCTGTCTTAGACCTTTTATAGTCAAGAGTGTTTCATAGACCTTTTTTATAGACATTTTAATATGACTATGTTATTAGTTTGTACTCCAATGTGTAGACTGTGGGTTTTTATTTTGCCGTGAAAGATTTATTTTGTCTTCAACATGTTTTCTCTCGAGTGGCCCCATTAATTTAACCCAGCACAACAAAGTCACTCACAGTGGGAAAGGTTGCAGTGTTGCCATGGTTACAGGTTGTTCAGAACCACATGAAAGCTGGGCATGGCACGGCGAGGGTGTTCATTGTTAGACTCACATACACAGCTGCAGGCATTGGATATTATGGGGGGGCGGGGGGGGGGGTGCAGTGTGTCCAGTAAATTCAGGTCTGTTCTAGTTGTCTGATGGAAATAAAATTATGGTTAGGAATGTATGCGTTTCTCAAACCTTCACCATTTCATGTTTCATGTTTCACTTCATGTTTGCTCTGAATCTGCTGTTTAAGCTTAAAAACTTTAAAAACTAAGAACCCTAAGTGGCAATGGGCACACAATCCCATTGATTATGTACATACATTTTTTTTAAAGTTGATTTTAAAGCCGGGAGTTAGCTCTTGTTTTAAAAGCGGGAATATGAATGAACAGTTTCTGCAGTCTATCCCAGTGATTAGTGCGTTACTCCTTCCCTTCAGACTCTTCCCATGTATGAGTATTTCACTTTTCTGCTAGAGAAAGGGCGTGTCCGCAGGCCTCGTATTAAAAATGTGTTAATATACCTGACTTGAAGTCAGGCTCCCTGGAGACCGCCAACCTGCACTCTCCTCCCGCTTAAATACACATCGGGCCCCGCTGCAGACGCTAAATATACCGCCGCCTGGCTGCATCGCTGGATTTCTCCTGTCACTGTGTCCCTGGAGGCGTCTGTACTGGGCACGCCCAGACGGAACATTCCCGCCCTCTCTGTTTCCCTTTCCTTCACCTTTTTTGTCAATTTTATTGCCCCCTTTTTTTTGACGTGATTCAAATCCAGCAGCCGTTAAGTCTTCCCACTCTGTGGTAGAATTGTGTTTTCTGAGCAACTTTGTCGTGAAAAGACGAGATTAATCGCCCGTGCGGGATTTTAAAGGCGTATAGAAATCTGACTGAACTATAGCTAATCTCGTCACGTGGGTGGATGAAGCCTAAACCTCCCATAAATGAGGGCGCGTGAAAACTCACACCTGCAGGAGAGCTCGGACTGAAAACGTCCCAGAAACATCCTCAAAGTTTATTTTTGTAAAAAAAAAAAAAAAGTTTCCGTCCTTGCGCTGTGACTTCCAAAAGCGCGCAGCTAATCCCTCCACCGCGTCGTGTCGTCCCCAGCTACAATTATTTCCGTGAGGACGAGGAGATCTACAAGGAGTTCTTCGACGTCGCCAACGACGTGATCCCCACCCTACTGAAGGAGACGGCGGCGACGGCGGAAAGCGGCGAAGAGGGCGGGGACCGGAGCGAGGCCGCCGAAAAGGTGATGCCCGTTTCGCGCCTTTTATCACAGGTGCTGGAAGACCCCCTCGGTCACTGGCGTCCTTCCCTTCAACTCAGAACGTACTGAATGGCCGTCTTCAGAAGTGTAGACACATTACATTTCTATGACAGTTTTTCTGTTCAGACAGTATAGCTTTATCCAAAACATTGAATGCGGATTTTCAAAAATGTAGATTTCGATAACGCCTTTCTGTTTGGACAATATATAGCTTTATCCGATTTGGAAGGGGATAGTGAATTAAATTATTGATCAATATTCATATTTTTATGTTTTCTGTTGCATCATGTCCTAACCCGCTCTCACCCCACCCCCCCCTCTTTCTTTTCATGCTACTTTTCTTTTTTTTTCTTTCTCCATCTGCCCACTGGACACCATGTCTTTCCTCTGTCAATCACCTTTTTGACCCCTCCCACCTCCCGGTCCACACCTGGCTTTCTTTCCTTCCATCATCCTCGACTCTTATCATCTCTCTGTCTCTTGCTCTCTCTTTCTACCCCCCTCCTGTTTTTTGTTTTTGATGTTCCATCACTCTCCTGCATGATCAGCCCAGGCAGGCTGCCCTCTCCGCCCTCCAGGACCCAGAATGCTTTGCACACCTGCTCCATTTCTATGACGGCATCTGCAAGTGGGAGGAGGGAAGCCCCACGCCGGTGCTTCATGTGGGCTGGGCCACCTACCTAGTGCAGTCGCTCAGCCGCTTCGAAGCCCAGGTAACGGTCAGGGGATGGAACGGGAGTATCTGATCGTTCTCCTGTTAAGATGTTAGATTGTTAATCGGTTTTCAGAGTTGTATGCTCTCTCATTCAGCGTCATAAAAATAATAACTGGGCTTTAAATAACTCTGACTTTGATTATGGGTGATTATTTACATACAGCCATGTTTAAGAATATATACACTTTAGCGTTTTAATGTTTTATTTTGCGGCCATAAATTGATTACTAGATAAATGAATGAACAAATCAATTGGTTTATCAAATGAGTTTTTAATTGTGGTGACTCACCGCAATTAACTTTTTTTGGCTCCAAAATCAAAAGTGTGAATGAACACTACATCTGTAGTAAAGTCTAAGCTCCTCGAACTTAAAACGATTACAACCAGGTATGTATACCCCAGACACAAGATGGAGCACTTCTGGAGATGTTAATGACGGTTAAATATACATAACCTCTATCACGTTTTATCTGGTAACTTAGAATATTGTGTTTGCTGCATCTGTATCACAGTGTACTCTAGGTCCACAATTTAGTAGATTGGTGTCTGCAGTAGAACTGAACATGGGCAACCGATTCTGGTTTTCATGCCATCTTACGACCGTAACGGCTTAATTAGCCCTGACATTTACGCTATCTGTCATTTTAGCTACATTGCTTGATGAGCGCATGAATGACAGCTGAAGACTGTTCTTGTGTCCCTAAATGAAACATTTTACAGGGACCTAGTCTATGAGTGAACCAGTGTTGGTGTATACAGCCAATTCGCTCATTTAGTCAGTGTAATTGGCGGAAACAAAAACCTGCATACACACCGGCCCTCCAGGACCAGAATTGCCCACCCCTGTGTGAAGGACCCACGGTACTCTCCTTCCCTCTGTGGCAGCTCCAGCCTCAAACACCGCAAACAGTAGCTAGCTAGTTTGCTAGTAGTTCAATAATTCTTAGACGGATTGCCCTTGTCACAGGGTGGGTCTTTGTTTTGTTCAGTTAAATACCAGGGGTTGTACACACATGGTGTGTGTTTCAGAATGCCATGTGTTTTTCCATGTAACTGAAATGCATTTGGAGGTGTCGGCTGCCTTCCAGTAGTCTCTGAGGGAAGGACAGAACCTTAGGCGTGTTAAGGGGTACCGAGTGGATTTGGAGGTGTCGGCTCTGAGGGAAGGACAGAACCTTAGGCGTGTTAAGGGGTACCGAGTGGATTTGGAGGTGTCGACTGCCTTCCAGTAGTCTCTGAGGGAAGGACAGGACCTTGGGCGTGTTAAGGGGTACCGAGTGGATTTGGAGGTGTCGGCTGCCTTCCAGTAGTCTCTGAGGGAAGGACAGAACCTTGGGCGTGTTAAGGGGTACCGAGATGTCACGCCTCTTTCATTACAGGTGCGTCAAAAGGTGTCCATCATCACCAAAGAGCCAGAGCCCCAGGACGATGACGACCAGTCCAGCGACGACCCTCGAGAGGGCCGGAGACGCGGGCCCAGGCGGGAGTCCAAAGTGGAGGAACTGCCCCCACCGCCTCCTCAGCCCGTGGCCCCGCCCGCTCAAACCGCCCCGCCCAAGAAGGTCGGGGGAGAGGGGGGCGGACGCCGGCGCTCTGCCACGGGGCCGCGGGCCGGCGACTCGGAGGGGAAGCAGCGGGGGGCGTCGCCCAGCCCCACCCCGCCGTCCCAGCAGCCTTTACCGCCGGGCGGTCCGGTGGTGACGTTCCACAGCGAGAAGATGAAGGGCATGAAGGGGCTGCTCTCAGCGGCCAAGGTGAACTCCAGTGCCATCAAACTGCAGCTCACAGCGCAGTCTCAGGTGCAGATGAAGAGACAGAAACCTGCTCCGGCCGGAGACTACACCCTGTCCTTCATGAAACGGCAACGCAAAACTCTCTAGAGTGTTGCTTTTTTTAGTTTTTACATTTTCCAATTACAACTGAAAGAGGTACATGAGAATAATGTGCCAAATGGATCAAAGTGGGTCAAACTTGATGGGTTAAATAACGGAAAATGAGAAGGCCTCCTTTTCTTGACACCTCAAAGTACGGACCAATCAAAACTGTAATGTAGACCTCACTATCAAAATGGCTGATATGTCGCAACTGTGGTGCACGTGGACATGTCAGAAACGGAATGCTAGACCGGTTTGTATTTTAATGTGTTAAATATTTGTGAGTTCCAATTGCATCTCTTCGGCCAAAATTGAGATCCGTCAAGCTTGGATCTGCTGCGCTCCTGAAGGTTTTCCATACAGGTGAAAAATGTACTGCAAGCAGATATTTGTAGTGGTCCACATAGGGGGGGTGGGGGCCTCATCTGACCTGCAATTTAGGGTCACGTGTGCAGCCGTTAGGTCTTTATCATGTTTAGATGGAATTATTGACCAGTCACAGTTTTAAACTAGTCCATTTATAAACATGAAGAAGCATTTAGTTCAGCGCTCACTTGGATTGGCGGATTATTGTGTTAAATAATTAGAAAATACGTTGCCTTATTTTGAAAATGTCAACATTAATTGTTTCGTTCAGTCATCCTGGATATGAATCCTAAAGTCAGAATGTGCAAAATCCCATTAATTCCATTTCAGTTTGAAGATTTGAGGAAAGAAACACCAGTAAATACATTTTTTACTTTTCATCCAGAAGCAAACTATAGTATGAATCTGTAAGTCTGTCTTGTCATATCCTGCAAAATCTATTCTCTTCCTCACTTACTAGACGTTACATATTTTTCCCTGGTCCAGATTTTATTTTTTTACGAAACAAAGTTTAATTTGAGAGAAACTGGACTGGGATGGTTAAACTACTGTAGTGAACTGCTAGTTACCATCATCGACTTTTCAAACTGCCTTCTTTCATGTTTGTTTGTTTTTTTATTTCTTTAGGACCATAGCTTTTAATAATAGCAGGAACTCCAGAATTTGCGATAGAGAATCCTACGGTAGTTTAGAAAATAGAAAATAAGGAGTAGATAGTATACTATGTAATGGTGGCATAGTTGGCGCCTCCAGATTGACAGTCGTTTAACTGTGTTGCCTTATAATTTCACTGAATACAAAATAAAATGAATATCAAAACAACAATGCGTTATAATTTTTGGTCGTATGAAATTTGTTGGAACGATGCCGTTTATATGTCCATGGTGTATGTATATACAGTCAAGCCGGAAAGTCTGAATACCCCTTTCACCTTCTCCACGTTTTATTACATTACAGACATATTCTACAATAGATTGAGTTCATCTTTTGTCTCAAATTTCTACACAAAATAGCCCATAATGACAAAGTGAAAACATGTTTTTAAAACTGAAATCTCATTTACATAAGTATTCATACCCTTTGCTTTAACATATTTTTAAAGTATCATATTTAATATTTGGTTCCATATCCTTTGCATGCTGTTACTTCCTGAAGTCTGTGACCCATCAACATCAAAAGACTCGATATCTTATTTCCAGGTACTGTTACAAGCGATACTAAAAGCTCTCTGCATTTGAATGGATCTCTATGGGAATTGGGGGATGAGACTAGATTCAGCTGTAAATTACACTGGTACAGTATGGAACACATGGCTGGCTAAATTGCTGTAAGTCATCACGGGTCTGAGCTATCGAACGAGCCCCAAACCATCACTCTGTTGCCAGATATGGAGTAGAAACTCAATCTATTGTAGAATATGTCTAATGTAATAATGGAGAAGGTGAAAGGAGTTCAGACTCCGGCTTGACTATATACACTGCTCAAAGAAATTAAGGGAACACTTAATCAACACAGTATAACACCAAGTCAATTAAACTTCTGGGATATCAATCTGTCCAGTTAGGAAGCGTAAACGATTGTGAATCAATTTCACCTGTTTTGGTGCAAATGAAAGTGACAACAGATGGACAGGAGAGGCAACAGCAAGACAACCCCAAAAAGTTAATGGTTTTGCAGGTGGTGGCCACAGACCATTTCTCTCTCCGTATCCTTCCTGACTGATTTTTCTCTAGTTTTGCATTTTACTAGTGCCCTTGTCACTACTGGTAGCATGAGGCGGTACCTGCAGCCCATTCAGGTTGCACAGGTAGTCCAGCTCCTCCAGGATGGCACATCCATACGTGCCGTCTCAAGAAGGTTTGCTGTGTCTCCCAGCACAGTCTCAAGAGCGTGGAGGAGATACCGGGAGACGGGCCATTACACGAGGAGAGCTGGACAGGGCCGTAGAAGGGCAGGACAACCCAGCGGCAGGACCGGTATCTGCCTCTTTGTGCGAGGAGGAACAGGAGGAGCACTGCCAGAGCCCTACAAAATGACCTCCAGCGGGCTACTTGTGCGCATGTTTCTGACCAAACTGTCAGAAACAGACTCCATGAGGACCCGACGTCCTGTAGTGGGACCTGTGCTCACAGCCCAGCACCATGCAGCTCGATTGGCATTTGCCAGAGAACACCAGAATTGGCAGGTTCGCCATTGGTGCCCCGTTCTCTTCACAGACGAGAGCAGGTTCACACTGGCCGTGGCGAATGTTATACTGCCTGCAACATCATAACCGGTTTGGTTTAATTGACTTGGTGTTATACTGTGATGATTAAGTGTTCCCTTAATTGTTTTGAGCAGTGTATATATATATATAATAATAATTTTTTTTTTTTAAATAGAACGATGTTTTTATTTACCTAGTCAGTTTTTTTTTTTTTTGCAGTTCAATGTCAGCACAACTACAATGCGCGCGTCTTCAGACCAGCGAAATTCTGTGCTCTGGAGAAATACTCGCAGCTTTGACACGAGAGGGTCACTCTTGGGATTTTCAGCTCCTGTAATTCACACTCCCAGCTGTTATTGCGTAGCGACGGATGAGGAAGAGGGAAACACTAGCCCATCTCCACTGAAATACCGTGTCACAAGGTTGTTTCGTTGAAGCTGCGATATTTCTTATCAATTTGTTTGAAAAGAGGCAGCAACGCCACAAGGAAGGCGACGTCAGTCGGAGGCTGAGAACTGTCATATCATGAGTGGCTAGGGGCGTGAGAAAGACTACTCACTCGGAGCCGTTATGGATAACATTGGGGTCTCGTTCTTGGACCCACTGGATCATTATGAATTGATACAACGGGTTGGAAGTGGTACTTACGGGGATGTATTTAAGGTTAGTGCAATAACCCGCAGTCCGTTCGTCCATCTGTTAATGCTTGGCACGCGGTGAAATGTGCTCCTGTAGCCTACTACGCAAAACCGTACGGTGTGCGTGACAGAAATCTAGAGTTGCTTGTTTTTATCTGTTTCATCAAACCTAATGCTGTTTTAAAACCAACTAATATAGCTACTGTCATTCGATAGAAGAAAAACTGAAGTGTATCGACGAAATACCGGTAAAAAAAGAATGAGTTAAGATTTTCACCTTGAGGAGCACCTATTTTGCAAGGATGGCATCGGACGCAGTCGCCTTATTGATTAGTGAACGTTACAGAAACTTGGAGATCTTGTTTATGATCTTGTTTATTTCCCCAGACAATGCTTGTGTTGTTTGTGTTATCTCTTGCTAATTTTGATGATATTGCCTATCACCTTGAAATTATTCCTATGTTAAAATCTCAGTAATTTTGATCTGTATAGATTTAATCAAACATCAGTTTGGTCCTTTAAAATTCAACAGTAAGATTGCAGATCCATTGCATAATAGCGGGCATGTACTGCATGCATTACAGGTCTGTTACGCATAATTATTTGGAGTTAAAGTGGGTTAATGCCGAGTGAAAATATGTATTCTTTATTGTTGTTTGAATGTTTAGCCCAATAAAGTGCTCTAACGCTGATTGCGGGGGGGGGGGGGGGGGACAGGACTATTCTCTCCACATTTCTGGTGTTGTTTATGAACCATCATTTGTGTTGCTGACCATTTTGAGATAAAAACAATTCATGCTAGTTTGATTGGCTGACTATTGAGAGATTTGTTTTGCTCTGGTGCACTGTGGTGCGTGTGGTGTTGGTTGTGAAACTGGCGTACGAAGGAGACCGTGAGGTGTATGTGATTGTTTGATGTGGTGTGAGTGTACACGTGACTGTGTGTGAGGTGGTGAGGAAATAGGTGAGGAAACAGTCCATCAGGGCAGAGGCAGGAAAGTTAGTTTCCCCAAGGCCTGGTGCTCTTTTCCATTACATGTCTTCATTTCATTGATTATGTTTTTGCTTGCCACTCAACCACTGCTATCCAGGGCACCTTTCATTGGTCACACTTTTAAGCCCCCCCCCCCCCCCCCCCCCCACATATCCAATATGTATCAGATCTTTTCATTGAAATCTAAAAAGCAAATAATCACATGGAATCTGGTATTTTTCCATTCTTATTTGGACCGTGTTTTTCTGTGGTCCTAAATCGGTTCTAAATTACCTGGCTGAACAACTTGTGTCCGACCAATCCCAGATCTGATTTCTTTGGCCTCTCGGGTGCTTGTTTCTCTCTCCCGACGTGACAGTGTTTACTCGCGTCGTCATTTCATGACAGGGAACAAGAAACAAGAGTATTGTCTAAACACACAAATCCAATCTGGCCACTTGTAAAATTATTGTGTGGATGGTTGTTGAAAAGCAAATCTGATTTAAGCATTAAGTTCTTAGACACAATTAGATTCAGTAAATTGGATATTTGGTACTGATGTAAGCAATTTAGATGGATCACTTTGCTGAAGGGTACAAGCTAGGGTCCTGACTGGCTTTAAATCCGATTCAATGCTTGCTTAGGTTTTTGTTCTAGATCTCTGGGATGCCTTTATTGTTACGTTGTTGGAGTCTCAAGTAGTCACTGAAGTGCTGTGTTTAAGACCGGAGGGATTGCAGGTTCAAATCCTTGGTGAAACACTACTGCTGTGCCCTTCGTTATGGCATCGGTTATGCAATATTTGGTTTCCAAAGCCGGCCATCTCATTTTCAGTGGCTTATCCACAAAGGAATTTCCAAGGTAAAGTTGTTTGTTAATGGTTTCTGCCTGTATACTGCTTGCATGAATTAATAGAAAAACTGCATGATATTGTGTTGTTTATGCCATTTATGGCCGACAATTTGACCTGAGGAAGATCCACATTAGATCAAAACTTTCATGCGTCTCTCTCAACCTTGCACCTAGCATTGCAGGTGTGTGTGTGTGTGTGTTCCCTTGGCTTTGTGTACTACCTGCAGCCACAGACAGCAAGTACTGTGTGAATGGTCGCTTCAGACGGCACACATCTGTCTTTATGTGGACGCTTCACAATAAGGTAAAGCTATACGGGAAAAGTGATGGCACCACATTGACCTCCTTCTTGCTCCCGCACCAGTACTGAGCCGTAATCCTAAGTACAGCTGAATCACGTGGGCTCGCAAGTCCAGGTCCCTACCGCCCCCCCCGCTGGCGTGGGAGACACAACCTGCCGGTGACAGCATCCTGTGGACGCACCCTAAAACAACGCTGACTCACATCCTGTGACGTTTTGTGATGACTAGGCGCCCCCGCTTCTCTGGCCGGGGGGTGATCATGTGCCCCCTTCTCTGCATGATCGCTTCCCCCGAAAAAAACGCCCGCGTTTGCCAAAAACGTGCCGCCTGGCCGCAGCCCGAAGCGCTCGGGATTGAGTCACTCCAGCGCCGGCACGTTTTCAGTCTTTAAAAATCCACCGTCCACTTTTCAGCGGTGTGACGTACGATGTCCAATTGGCTGGCTGTGAATGGGGGGAAGTGTCTGTGGTAGACAATAGGCCATTGTAGCCTCCCACTGGGCTTCATCCCTGCGCGGTCGTGTTGCGGCGGTGGACCATGGGGCAGAGGTTGGGGGGGTTGGGGTTATGAGCCGCACGAGCTGCACGCCCAACACAAGTTCTTGCCTTCTCCGGCCTGGGGCGTTTCCACGGAAACGCACTGTGACACGTGCGGTGGAGAGCTGTCACCGCGGAAACGCACTGTGAAGAGAGGTGTCGCAGTCGTTGGATGAGCTTGTTTGGCTGCCCGAGCTGAGTTACTGGGTTCACAGCTCTTGTCCAATTTGTGCCTTGTGGTTGGAGGTTTGGGTTTGATTCCATGCTCCAGAGTAGGGATGTAATATAGGGTGCTGCTGGCTGATAGTGGCTTAAAACAAACGTATAAGTATGAGCCTGATGCTTAGATTATGGAAGTTCCAACATACATGTGCCAGAGGGGGGATACATGTGATGTGCCGCTGATGCTATAAATTTAAATTTTCTTATCAAAAATTAGCCTAACCACTCATCTGATCCTTTTTTATTCACTATTTATTGCTACTATATCATTTCTAGCCAGGCAAACTCACATGCAAAGCTATACAGAGCCTCAGTAGCTCTGTAGACTCATGCGCTATACTTAATAATAGAGTGAGCAAGTTTAAATATTTTGGGAAGCAAATAAAATTTGTTACATGTTTTTTAATGAGATGACGTCTGTGTTCATCTACTTGTTCCATGAATGTGGAAACTTGGTTTGCAAGTGGGTATTGGCCAGTATGGCCAGTCAAATCGGTTTTTGAAATCAGGCCTAGAATTCCCATATTATGCACCCCTATTCCGAAGCGCCCCTATTCCAAAGTGTTTCTATTCTGAAGTGTCCTATTCCAAAGCACCCCTATTTTGAAGCGCCCCTATTTCAAAGCGCCCCTTTTCCAAAGCACTTGCACTGGCTTGAGCTCTGTGGACCGACGGCCATCTGTGGGCTGAGGCTGCCGCTTGCCTACCATGTAGAGGGAGAACATTGTGGAGCTGATAAAAGTGTACAATCAGGGTTCAATTCCTTGCTTTGTTTGTTGCCACAAAGTAACACTGCCCCCACTGGTCAGGAGGGATCAGTGCACTTAATCTTAAAGTGACATTCTTTACCAAACTGTCTTAAATGAAGGCAGGGAATTGTGAGCATGAATGGGCATCCTCTGGTGATTTTAGAATGAGTTATAGGAATGATGACTGCTCAAAGAAATGCTTTACAGGTCAGTCGGATAAGCAGCATTCTTGCTCTGTACTGAATGTGTCTGCAGAATTATGCAAAGCATGTGCCTGCTTCAGCTTGTCTTTGTTCCACCAGAACCTTCGCTTGTCTGCGTCTCCCTATTTGGTTTGTACGAGTGGTTTTTGGAGAGGGTGTCAGTGAGCAACACCGCGTCCGCGTCAGTCTGAGGATGATTCATTCGGAACAGTAAAATCAGAGACGAGGCGAAGGCAGGACTGGCCTGGCCATGAGAAGCCGGCTCGGGACGCCCAGCTGAGAGACGAACAGAGCAGAACTGCCCTATAATACACATCTGGGCCTTTTTAGTTTCAAATGTCACATCAGGTCTGCCGTAGCTTTCTGCCAAACAGTCTTTGCAATTTTATTTGCGATAAAGGGGATAAACCTGACCACATAGAAAAGCCTAATACGTGTATAATAATCTCTTACAAAACTACCATGTGCCATAATCTTGGAGTGATTTTTTTCAAGTAGACAAAAGGTAATAAAAAAAGCTTTTTTAAAATTATTATTTGTTATTTAAAAGGCAGCAATAAAGGTCAATGATCTTAGTATTTTACAAGGTCTCTCTAGGGTGTGCTTTGTGCCCATGTTGAGTCTCCCCCAAAGTTAGCTTTGAGAGATCTTTGGTATTCCGGTGAAAGAGGAAGTGCTGTTGAGGTTCATATGCAGCTGATTGTCCCAAAGCCATAACAATAGTTATTTCAGGCAGCAGATTCCCAGCTTTAAGAGACGTTACTGTCACTTTAGTCACAGGAATTCCTCTGCTGTAACAGGAAAACAAACAGGAAGTGAGGGCAGTCGAGCTCCGGGGTCGTTTGTACATCTGAAAACGTGATCCGCTATTGGTTGATTTTATCGCCACGGTTACAGGAGAAGGTCGTTTCGAAGTGGCCATTGGTTTCTGTAGCAACAACATAATGGAAATATTCTCTCGTCTCGCCATTGGATGCCATTCCATTTCTGATGACCGTATATATTCCTTGTTCAGAACCACTAGCAGTAGCACTGTGGCGCTCGTTTTTACAAAAAGCGTAAAGGGTTAGCGGATACACTATCCAAAACAAGGAAGCGAGTGATCCCGGAGAGCCACAGTCAACGAACAAACCGTCAAACGTGAGAACTGTGACTGCTCTGTATTGAGCAATATCAGGAATGCAGACCACGGTTAATGAGATGACCAACATTGACATAAGCAAAGAGCATTAACAATGAAATTAAACTTGAGAGTGAGAACACAAATTTAATGCCACGTTCCCATTAAGACCTTAAACCATTATATTCTTGCTGTGTTCACTGAAGAGTGAGACAGCTCCATTTTCCTTTAGCCCATTTGAGTCACAGTATTGATTCCTGTGACCCAGATATAGACTCTGTCTTTGAGGTTTTCAGGAATTAGAACATTTCATTCAGTATCCTTCCTCAGGTGTTAAAATCCCTCTCATGCACACATTCTCATAGACAAATCAGAAAATGAGCAATGTTAATGTATACTAATAGTTCTTCCGCTTAATGACAGCTCATAATGTCATTAAGCGGAAGAACTATTAGTATAATGATAGTCATACCTAATGTAAGTTTATAGTACTATTTTACTAGTTTATTTTATTTGTCCTTTAACTCGTTCAGTGTTATTAACAATTATAATCTTTCATAAAACAACTGAAATACTCGTTGTAGACAATGAGAAAAAACAAAACATAGCCGAGAAACATTTTGATTGTCACAAATTCTGAATGTTTGAATACTGTCGTGACCATTGGTGATTCACCCGATGACCGGTTTCTGGATCTCCACTCTGCTATAGAGTGACTCAGAGCTCTCTACATCCAGTGTCCTTGTTCTAACAGTGCAGCAAGCTCCACAAGGTGAGACTAATTTCAGCCTGCACACAATCCATGCGATCAGTTCCTGTATCTCTTAGATGACTTGATATGGTGTTTTAATGGCTGTGCAGGGGAAGTTGTCTTATCATTCCAGAGAGAAGGACGACTAATTCTTTATTTGCTGTAGAGAAAATGCAGTTTTTAACGGTTTTTATATTTATATTGTACAATTTCATCATTTTCCCTCAGGCTCGTAAAATCAAGTCGTCAGAAATGGCGGCCATCAAAATAGTAAAGCTGGATCCAGGTAGGTCAGTTTGGATTTTGAATTAGGTTCTGTTTACTCTGTGTTTGTTGTTTAATAAGCTTAATATTATCAGCTTTAGTTAGAGCAACGTTCATACATTTACAGCCCAAAGAGTCAAGACAAGAAATTATGATAAAAACAAGATATAGTTGTTGCTAAAAGCTAAATGTTAAGCTAAAAACATGTCAAGGTAAAAATAAAAAAAGATAAAACATAACATAACGTAATGGGAATATTCTGAAATCACTTTATGTTTTGTATTTTTAATGAGATAAGGTCTACACCTGGGGCCACATGTATAAAACTCGGCGTAAAAGAATGCGTAAAAGAACGCTCAGGATGAAAGTCGGAAATCTGCTTAAAAAAAGTTTTGTATTTTCTACCTCTGCCTTTCGGTCACTATGTCGCCATATCACACTGATGCCAAACATTGCCTACGTACTCCCTTACGTGGCTTTCTGAGCAAATTTTTCTGCTTGGCACTATTTATAGATGTGGCCCCTGGTGTGTATGTTGACATTTCAGCCTTTAGGGAACCTATCATGATCTGCAGCCTCAGAAATTCACGATTTCTCTCCACTTCCTGTTAGGCGATGACATCACCTCCATCCAGCAGGAAATCACCATGATGAAGGAATGCAAGCACAAGAACATTGTGGCGTACTTCGGCAGCTATCACAGGTGCTTGTCTTTGGACACGTCCCGCGGCTTTTGCATGCATTAATTTCATCACACAAATAAACTGTGGCATAACTTGTTTTTATGTAAAATAATATTACACAAATGAGATGAGCAAACTGTGGAAAAATCCCTCTGTTAATTCCTTCGGCTTCCCATACGACATTCCCAACTCCTTTCTTTCGGGATTTATAATTCTCTGCCTTTACTTTAAAGGTGCGTGATAAATAGAATGTGTTAATATTAATATTATTAACATGCAGACAAATAGTAGAGCAGCTGTCCTCTCTCATTGGCACAGGCTGTTTAAAACGCTCGTACTAACTGCACAAACTGCCAGTCCAAGGAAGAAGTGCATAGTTGCTTTCTGGAATCAGATATATCAGAAATTAAATATTAATAGTTAAGTGCAAAACATGAACCCCATCCACCTGTACAGGGATAAACCATCATTTGTTTATAAAAACATTCTTAACCCCCCCCCAAAAAAAAAAGCCTTCCACTGAATGTATACCAGTCTTAGAAACACATTTCTCATTTGAACATTCTAACATGGGACGATACATTTTATGCACAAGTTATCAATGATCTACAAACTATTTGATCAAAATTTTTTCGGTGAAAACTGCAAGAGTCTTTAGATTGTGTCTAATTCAGACACGTTTCTGCCTGCTCTTTGGGGCTGATTTTGTTCCATATTTGCTGAGTCATGCCCGATGATTTTTGCCTCTGTTTGGACATTTCGATGTAAGATTGAGGTGTCATTTCCTTGCTGGGGTGTTGAACACACAGGCTTTTATTGGATACCCCGTCTGGTTTGAATCCGGCCCTGCTGCAGTTCGGCTGCATCTGATCGATAACAGGGTCCTATCTGTCTGTACCCTAAAGCCAATTCTATTCAGGGGACCTATGTTTGAGAGGGAGGGAGGGAGGGAGGGAGAGGAGAGTGAGAAAAAGAGAGATGGAGAGAGCGAGAGAGAGAGAGATAGACAGAGGGACAGAGTGAGAGAGATAGACAGAAGGAGACAGAGAGAGGATAGACAGAGGGACAGAGAGAGAGATAGACGGAGGGAGAGAGGATAGAGAGAGAGAGATAGACAGAGGGAGAGAGCGAGAGAGATAGACAGAGGAATAGAGAGATAGACAGAGGGACAGAGTGAGAGAGATAGACAGAGGGACAGAGAGAGAGATAGACAGAGGGAGAGAGGATAGAGAGAGAGAGATAGACAGAGGGAGAGAGCGAGAGAGATAGACAGAGGAATAGAGAGATAGACAGAGGGACAGAGATAGACAGAGGGACAGAGAGAGATAGACGGAGGGAGAGAGGATAGAGAGAGAGAGATAGACAGAGGGAGAGAGCGAGAGAGATAGACAGAGGAATAGAGAGATAGACAGAGGGACAGAGTGAGAGAGATAGACAGAGGGACAGAGAGAGAGATAGACGGAGGGAGAGAGGATAGAGAGAGAGATAGACAGAGGGAGAGAGCGAGAGAGATAGACAGAGGAATAGAGAGATAGACAGAGGGACAGAGAGAGAGATTGTACTCATTCACCTGCACTGTCTGATCTCCTCCTCTCTGTAGGACCATTTTCTTTATCTGTTTTGTAGTTGCTTCGATGACCTTCTGTATGCACTTACTGTATGCACTTACTGTATGTACTTACTGTATGTACTTACTGTATGTCACTTTGGATAGAACCGTCTGCCAAATTATTGTAATGTAATGCTTTCCTGTTGTCCTGTTGAAGCATCTTTTTTACAGTGTCTCTTGTAGAACAGCTCTGCAAATTAAATTGAATCGCAGTGAACTACTGAAAAGGTCCTCTGGAAACTGATCCCTTAAATATCCCCTAACTTTAGAGGTTCCCACTGAATGGGAATGGGAACATGACACACGTGTTTATTGGCTTTCCTCAGGAATACCAAACTGTGGATTTGCATGGAGTACTGCGGAGGTGGCTCCCTGCAAGACATCTACCACGGTGGGGCTGGCCTGCTATTTCACATTTGATTTCTTCATGTTGTCGCCTCACATATGATTTTAGCCATATTTTGATGCAGTTTCCCGCCTTGAGCTGCGTCAATTTAAATTTGCGACATACAGTAAATGTATGTTATGTTCCATGAGCAGTGTGGCAGCCAGGCCCAAAAAAACCCTTGATCACAGCTGGACCTGTGGAATGTTTAAGAACACTCAAAATGGCTGATTAATGATACACATTTTGTATAGACATGCCCATTTCTCATCTTCTGGAATTTAGCGGAAAACTTGCCTTCAGCGACGTAAACAATCTCCCCTGAAAAGAGGCGGTTACACCAGAGACCTTTTATCACTAGTGAGAGTACCTGCTCTGCGCTGCTTCCTTTTCTGACTAAGGAGTTCCTGCCACTATTGAAACGGGTTTAGCCTGATTTACCAAGCCCAAGATCCACTTAATGAGTGAACACGTGTTCTGCAACCTACCACTTATGGCAGCATAGCATAACATGCTAAAATATGGAAGCAAAATATAATTTTTTATATATCTATCTTAAAAATACCAGCATGCGGCTTCTGGATGGCTCAGCCTTTTAAGGCACTGTTTAAGTGCGCGGATGGGCCCCGCGGTCGGGTATCGAATCCGAGCCGTGCCAGTGCCAACCGTGGCTGGCAGCCAATCCCTGGCTGTGTTAACCTGATGTTCAGAGTCTGGCATGCATTTCGCTGAATTCCGGTAACTCTGTTTCCACAGTAACGGGGCCTCTGAAGGAGAAACAGATTGCCTACGTGTGCAGGGAGACGCTTCAGGTGTGCATTGTGGAGGGGGGGTGGGACGGGGTGGGTGCCCGGCTCCAGCTGGCTCTCCTCTCCTCTCTGACTCTCTTCTTTGTCTCCCTAGGGCCTGCACCACTTGCACGACACCGGGAAGATGCACAGGGACATAAAGGTACCGAGCCGCGGCACGCGGCCGTTCGTATCATGCTGGCCGGTCATGGGGGGGGGGGGGCAGCGCGCAGCTGAGGACAAACGGAACCCTGTTACGCTAATGACAATGCTAACGCTCGCTGTGCCACCTTGCAGCTGTTTGTTATCGACTCAGCTGACCATCACAGCCTGCGACTGTGTTAGCTGCCACACAAAAACACAACATAACTTACAGCATGTGTAATTTATATGTGGGTTATAATTGGAGAGAGTGTACTGATTGCGTATGGATAAACAGAATTTTTTGGGACACTCGGTGGGTGTGTTAGTGGTATGTGTGTTCATGCATGTGTGTGTGTGTGTGTGTGTGTGTGTGTGTGTGTGATGGTTCCAGTGTGATCTCATCCTGTCACTGTGTTTTATTCACAGGGGGCTAACATCCTTCTGACCGAACGAGGAGATATTAAACTAGGTCAGTGAGAACTGGAACTTTATCCTTACATACACACATACACACTCACAAACACACACACAGGTAGGCACAAGCACACGCACTCTCTCACACACACACATACACACCCACACAGACTCACAAACACACAGGTAGGCACAAGCACACACACTCTCTCACACACACATATACACACCCACTCACAAACACACACACACACAGAGACACAAGCACACACACTCTCACACACACATATATACACAGACACAGGCATACACAAGCACACACTCTCTCACACACACACATACACACCCACTCACAAACACACACAGAGACACAAGCACACACACACATATATACACAGACACAGGCATGCACAAGCACACACACTCTCACACACACACACACACACACACACATATATACACAGACACAGGCATGCACAAGCACACACACCCTCACACACACATATACACACACTAGCACACAGTTTCTCACACATACATACACACACTTGCATGCACAAGCGCATACACAAGCACACACACTTTCTTTCTTACACACACACATATGTATGCACTCGTTTGAAATTATGAAATGATGACAATTATGTGTCAATGCCATTTTATTGCCAGTAACATTCCTGTAGCGCATAGATAAGTACACACTGTCTGGTATTTCACCAGCCTACTGATATACTATACATGTGATGGTGATGTATTGTAGGGACTACACCATCAGTCTGGTAGCCTGGTCCATTGACATACGTAAAGTTCTCCAAACAGGCTGGTGCATTAGACCAGGGATTCTTAGAATACCTGCATGCCTGCTGGTTTCCATTCCATCCTTAAGACCAATTCCTGAAGTTGTTAATTGTTTTTAAGTAGATACGTTTAACGTGAAATTGGGGAGGATTTGCCCTTTTAATATCACATTATGTCAGATATTCACGTTACAAAAAATAAATAGTCCATATTCATTTAAGGATGCAAATCAGTTAGATCAGTTTTCAGGCACCTAATTATTTAATTTCTTGCAATGTGCTGTGGCAAATGTCCATTTTGTGGGCAGAGAGAGAGACTTGTGGGCCGAGACGATTTCTCAGTTCCTGTGAGCCTTCCAGGCGAGGGAATTTGTTTGGGTTGACGGCTGATATACTTGGAAAGCTTATTTTGAGAATGTTGAAAGGAAGAACATGAAGTTTCGACTTGTGAATCTTAATGGACATTAAGGTAGAAATGTGCACAAGCTGGAAATGTATGACACAGTATGGTCGAGAGTGGTGGTGAATGCCACTGTGGAGTACAAACACTGTCAGTTAATGAATGACCTCACACATTCTAATGACATTCGGTACTCCCAGGAAGCACTATGCTACCAATAGGAAAATGGGTTTGGTTCTGCATGCGTGTGATTTTTCGTGCTGTTTGTTTCTGTTGAATGTCCAGAGTACGATTAGTACGATTACACTTTTTCTTTCTCTCTCTTGCTCCCTTTCTCCCCCCCTCCCCGTGTCTTTCTCTGTCCAGCGGATTTCGGTGTGGCGGCTGAGATTAGCGCTTCTGTGGCCAAGAGGAAGTCTTTCATTGGGACCCCCTACTGGTACGAAGACTGGCCCTGCCCATGTCTTACAGCACTAATGCTCAGGCAGTTACCCTGCGGTGGGCCTTCAGCCAATCAGCTCCACTTATATAGCGCCCATTACTGAAGAATGATCAGCTCGCACATTCTATTGTGTATACTAATTTAAATAGTGGCTATGTCACACAATACGGGAGAGGGAGATGCCTTATTAATTCATTAGTTGAATTGATTTTAAACATTTTTTAAACTTGGGACCCCATCATGAGGCTGAACTTGTCCAATCCCCAGCCTGATTTGGGATATCCAATGAACTATTTGCAGCCGCGGTAATGCGCAATCTCCACTGGCGCTTCAGGACAGGGAAGACATCTGTGGTTCTCCTCCCGTACACCGGGGTGTCACCAGCCTGCTTCAGTGTGAGGTGTCTTAATGGGAAGCCATTGCAGTTACATCCAGTATGATTCTGCATGAACCATGTTCTCTGGGGAGGACGAAGACGCCCCATGACAAAATAGGCCTGACACAGTAGCTGCAGTCAGGGGAAATAAGGAAACAGAAGTCGGGGGAAATAAGGAAACAGAAGTCGGGGGAAATAAGGAAACAGAAGTCGGGGGAAATAAGGCAGCTGAGCTGGAATGAGTGGGTTGAAGGAAGTGGGGAATTTGGGAAGAGGGTTTAGTGCTGGGCCTAAGGCCCTGTGGAGCATTGTTTTCCAGCACTAAGGTAATGTTTCATATGAATCGGGCACTATATCGGTGACAGGGTTTTTTTGGCATTGCTTGTTGTGATTGATTACACTAGTTGATTACACTAGTTGGGTACACTAGTTTGGTACACAAGCGAGGGGCACCTTGTAAAGGCGTATCCTGATAAAGCAAGAGGAAACAAGATAGAGCTGTACACACACACGCACACACTCTCACACACATGCATGCGCAAATACACACACACACACTCTCACACACATGCACGCACACACACACCCACACACACATACTCACATGAGCACGCACACACACACACATGTACACACACACAAACACACATATAGAGATACACACACACACACACACACAAATGTAAATGCTTGTGCTTTCACATGGGGGACTGTGCATCTTGTTGTCAGGATGGCGCCAGAGGTGGCAGCGGTGGAGAAAAAGGGCGGGTACAACCATCTGTGTGACATCTGGGCCGTGGGCATCACTGCCATCGAGCTGGCTGAGCTACAGCCCCCCATGTTTGACCTGCACCCAATGAGGTAAGGACTTGGACAGGAAGGTACTTTGAAACACTCATGCACACACACACTCCCTCAAACACACACACATGCGCACACACACACACATATAAAAGCACATACATTTATTATTATTATTATACGTACACACACACATACATACACACATTTGAATTGAAGACGTTTCTCAGAAACCTTTTTTTTTTTCCCTTCGTAAGCTTTCTGTGGTTGTTTTTTTTGTGATCAATTGTTTTTTCTTTTTCTTTGGGTTTAGTGAATAATAACGTCAGTCTGCAACATTGCATGAATAGCAAGAAGCAAAATAGTTAAATTAAATACCAAAAGAATTAAGAAAATAAAAAAATCATAATTAAATAATAATGAACAGACTTTATGTTGCTGTAGATCTCTGCAAAATTAAAATATCCAGAAAGATGTTGAGCCACACTATATTATAATGAATTTCTGTCTTAAACCAGCCCTTGAGAATAGTTTTTCTTACTTGCTGTTAAAGATGCCATAAGTACTTGTCTCTGATATGAACTAAGTCGTATATGTGAATCATCTCCATGAACCAAAAGGGAAGGCAGTAATGGTAAGTCAGTGGACAAGACATGGTTTGAAACGATTATAATATGTTTCCATAGCCGATTAATAGATGGGCATTCCCAGAACATATGGAGATATGTTCCTGTTGTTCCTTCGGTACACAAGTTGCAGATCTGTCATTAAAGGGGTAGGAAACCCTCGGTTACATTCTCTCTCCGCCCACTCCACGAATTCGAAAAATGCAATTAAATGGGCGTGGAAAGCAGCAGCAGAGGGGGAGGGGCGAGAGCCTATCGCCACCTGAAGACACGCCCACAAGGGAAAAGATGGCGAGTGAAACTGAGCGTATTAATCGCTGACTAATTCGGTGATATCAGTCAATGGCTTCTTCGAGGCGGAGGACATCTCCCCTCCGGAATGCTCTGGGCTTTCCACCGACCACGAGTATGAAGAAGGAAATAGTACGAAGCCCTATCAGTTTCAGCCGTAGAGTTTTTTTTTAGCCATCTATAACGTTACATCTAACGTAGCTATGCTACACGAACGTGACAATAAAATATGTAAACGAATGCCAAGTGAAACTAAACGGCTGTTAGCTGAAGGCTATAGGCTACGCTACGGGAGACTTCACAATCTGCTCAAATCGATGTTCTGCCCAGTAAATTAACGTTTGTCAGCTAATATTCATCCTGACCTAACGCTACCTGCAGATTATACAAACATGAATAAATACAACACGTAGGCTAATGAATGTCAAGTGAAACTGAACGGCTTTTGGCTTTTTTTTGTTGTTTACCTACGTTATCCTAGCCATCTACAAATGCACGTTTACTAGCTATCTAGCTATCCAAATAACTTAACTAAGACATAAGTTAACATAAGCACAGCATGGGGCTTGTATCACTTTGTACCTTGTACCATTTTTATTTAAGTAAATACATGTTCCAGCCATGGGGAGTTCCAGATCCAGTGCAGTTAACGGTTATCCATCAAACGTAACTCCGTAATTATGCTCTTGCACCCAGAGAAAGCACACTTGCGACCCATCAGTCATTGCTTGTAATTGAAACTATTGGAATTGAACAAACGAATTTACAATTTTTAATAACTAGCATAATTGGAAAAAAGCTAATACATTGAAAGAGACTAACTGTAGGCTACAACGATATTGCTTGTCAAATGGATATAGCCATTGGCCACGCCTTCTCAGGAATTTATTTATATTGGGGGCGGTAACAAAGTGCGAAACTGATTACGCGCAAGTGTACAAAAAGTACACTTCAACGTCATTTTCAATGACGTAGCCCATTTTTCATTTTCAACCCCGGAAGAAGAAGAATAGGCGATGTAACGGCTAAAATACTGAAATTAAACGTTTTGCCAAAAATTGTAGATATAATGCATACTATTGTGTTCTCCCATCTGAGGCAATGCCTAGATATTAGTTAGCACCTCAAAAAATGTGTTTTAGTGTTTCCTACCCCTTTAATTAGTTTGATTTGATATCGCCAAAGCGGAGTACAGTAGGCTTTCTGGGTAAATTTGTAGTGTATAAGTTGGTGGGCTGGTTTCTTCGAAGATGTAAAGACATTCTGCCAAATGTTCAACCAGTCTAGATCAGAATGGCCAAGACCTTGCACTTCTCGTGCCCAAATGGATGTAATAGGAAGAGGGTTTAGCTTGACGGAGATTAGTTTCTGATAGAGAGAGGAGACCTGGGTCCGTATTCACAAAACATTTTATCTTGCCCCTATGAGGTATCCCAAATAGCAGTAAAAGTTTCTAGCTAAGAGTTTCCTAAGAGTTTCCTAAGAGTTTCCTAAGAGTTTCCTCTTAAAACCTATTCACAAAGCTGCTGAGACCAACTTTTACTAAGGACTGGGGAGAGATCTTAAACTAAGAGTAAGGGTGGGGTTGAGCTCGTTGCTATGGATGATGTCATGTTTCATGAACAAGCTTACTTACTATGCCCACAGTGATTGGCTGATAGGGGATGGGTCTCTGTCAGTGATTTCATCATAGAGATACTGTATAAAAAGGTATCATATTCAAATAAAGATTTTTTATCCTACGTGGCTATTCACAATTAAGGTGTTTGTGTGACCTATATAATTTAAAAAGGAAAGCAAACATTTCGTGAGCTTAACTGTTGTAATTGAACTGAGGTCCCGGTTGTGGGTGGATGTAAGGTGTGAGGAGCCACGTCCTGCAGGGATAGCCACTGTCCCCCACCAAGTGACATCCAGCTGGGACATGATGCCTCTCAAACAGCAGCCTCAGGCCACTCTCCTGTAGGATCCGGGAGTCATGTGTTGCGCCTGGCCACTTGGCGAAAATGTCAAGAATATTGTAGTTGGCATTAAAAACCACCTGTGTGTTGATGCTATGACTTTTTTTTCTGTTGACAAATGCGTGTTCGTCTTGTGATGGTGCAATAATTCGGACATGTGTCCCATCTATAGCACCAACTACACAGGGTAGTCCAGCTATGGCCATGAAGTGGGCTTTGTTTCTTTGTAGTTGGCGAACATCAAGAGGAAACCGTATGAATTGTCGGACGATGTGGGGTCTGGAAAGGGCATTTATTGTTTGATGTAATATTCTACTGACAGATGACTGAGATATACCTAGTTCGTCTGCGCTGCATAGCTGCATTTTCCCTGTGGCTAAGTAGCGTAGAGTTGTCAGAACCTTGATCTCCAGTGTTATTGGGTTGTTTCTGTTTGTTGGTGAAGTGACTGCATCCCTGACTAGCTCTACTATTATCATAATACCCTCACGATTAAGGCGATACCGTTTAAAAAGCTCAGTTTCATTAAATGCTTATAAAATGTTGACGTGATTATGAGGCGGATTGCCAGCAGCAGCCATTTACGGATTGTTTGTGATTTGGTCTTAGTGATTTAGGAGTCCTCTTGACAACCCCTGACCTTTCACAGATTTAGAAGCTGGTTTTAGCGCTAAAACGCTTTGTGAAATACTCTGAGTTTCTTCTAAATCAGCAAGTTGGGAGCTACTTTTAGCCTTAAGATGTTTTTTGAATACGGGCCCAGGTAAAGAAAATGTTTCTTTCAAGTTGTTAAAAGAGACTAGACCATCGTCGTTAAAAATATAATTTGGAGCATGAATATTCTGCTCAGCCCTGTGAAGAGAAAGGAACCAGATAATAGATTATATGAGATTTAGTAGAGGATGCGTTGTGTTTGTTTTGTTTAACAAACAAACAAACAAAAACAAACAAAGGCTGGTATCACAAAAAATTCTTAAGCTAAATAAAAGCTCCCCAACTTGTTGATTTAGGAGAAACTCTTAAAAATAATGGGTGCGTCTTTAGGACTTCTAAATTTTTGGTCTAAGACTATTTCACAAAGCGTTTTTGCACTAAAACCAGCTCCTAAATCTGTGAAACGTTAGGGGTAGTCAAGAGGACTCCTAAATCACTAAGACCAAATCACGAACAATCTGAATCGTAATCGTGTCAACATTTTCTAAGTATTTAATGATACTGAGCTTTTTAAACGGTATGGCCTTAATCGTGAGGGTATTATGATAATAGTAGAGCTAGTCAGGGATGCAGTCACTTCAGAAACAACCCAATAACACTGGAGATCAAGGTTCTGATAACTCTACGCTACTTAGCCACAGGGAAAATGCAGCTATGCAGTACAGACAAACTAGGTATATCTCAGTCATCTGTCAGTAGAATATTACATCAAACGATAAATGCCCTTTCCAGACCCCACATCGTCCGACAATTCATACGGTTTCCTCTTGATGTTCACCAACTACAAAGAAACAAAGCCCACTTCATGGCCATAGCTGGACTACCCTGTGTAGTTGGTGCTATAGATGGGACACATGTCCGAATTATTGCACCATCACAAGATGAACACGCATTTGTCAACAGAAAAAAAAAATCAATATTCTTGACATTTTCGCCAAGTGGCCAAGCGCAACACATGACTCCCGGATCCTACAGGAGAGTGACCTGAGGCTGCTGTTTGAGAGGCATCATGTCCCAGCTGGATGTTACTTGGTGGGGGACAGTGGCTATCCCTGCAGGACGTGGCTCTTCACACCTTACATCCACCCACAACCGGGACCTCAGCTCACAAAATGTTTGCTTTCCTTTTTAAATTATATTGGTCACACAAACACCTTAATTGTGAATAACCACGTAGGATAAAACATTTTTTATTTGAATATGGCAACATGATACTTTATTTTACAGTATTTCTATGATGAAATCACTGACAGAGACCCATCCCCTATCAGCCAACAGTGGGCATAGTAAGTAAACTTGTTCATGAAACATGACATCATCCATAGCAACAAGCTCAACCCTGCCCTTTCTCTTAGTTTAAGATTTCTTAAAAAAAAGCAATAAGAGAGTCTTGCCGGCACAGAAATCCAAACAAACAACAACAAAAAAATCTGATAAAAATCTATTTGTTTCAGGGCCTTGATGCTGATGTCAAAAAGCAACTTTCAACCTCCGAAACTCAAAGACAAGACAAAGTGGTACGATGCTGTCTCATTTTCCCACACAAATGCAATAAAGTACAAAAGGCTTTATTTGAGTTCATCTGAGAGACTAAAAATGACGTGTCAAACATTGTGACTCAGGATGGTAATACAATTGAACAGAGCATGAAACGGTCGTAGGAATTGAGCACAGTCAACCCTATACAGGCATCAGGACAGGCCAGCTGAGAGTTAAATGGGTTGAGCCATGACCCTGATCATGTGACAAGAGATACTGGTACCTCATTGTGCTAAATAACACGTTCCCCAGCTATGGGGCTGAATGAGGCTTATTATTCACTGCTATTTAAGGTCTGTGGGGATGACATCACCTTTTTTAGCAAACGAATGCTTGCTCGCTCCCTTCTGGACTCAACACACAACGTCTGCTGCAAAGATCTTATGATTTTTCAACAGAATCATCTCAGATTAGCTGCTTTGAATCTGATATGAATGTTGAGTGTTTAATGTTGACTGTAGAATTAATAGAAAGTGAGCTCTATAGTATAGTATGTATAGTATAGTACATACTTTGTCAGGTTCCTGTGTTTTAGTACTGACACTTATATGGGAAATATGTAATTATAAATTGGTGATTTGTTTTTTTCCCCCCCTTCTAGGTCTGCAGGGTTTCAGAGCTTTGTAAAGATGTCTCTGACCAAAAATCCACGCAAGAGGCCTTCAGCCGAGAGGCTCTTAGAGGTAGACCGCCTGTTCCTTGAGGAGAAAAAAACGATATTTCTGAATAGGGGCGCCCGAATGTCAGAGCCAGTCAGGTCACCGATACGCAGTGCAGTAATGCACCCTGTGGCCTACATTAAAGCGAGACCGTGGCTCTGCGGAACATCATGGCCTGTGGCTGGGGGCTGCTCAATTGGCCGTAGCATCGGCGAGTTTCGGCTTTTGGTCTTTGTGAACTCGGTGGTGTCTGTGGCTGTGGCGTTGATGACCTCACAGATCCTCGGGTGACACCTGCTCTGCTCTCTCTCTTTAGCACCCATTCATGACCCAGCTGCTAACTCGAACCCTGGCCATCGAGCTGCTGGACATGGCCAGCAACCCGGACCTCCACTTCGCTCACACTTTGGAGGAGAACGACCCAGATGTAAGTTCCTTTTCCAGCGCGCACACACACACACACACACACACACACACACACGCACACACACAGAGACACACACACACACACACTCTTACACTCTTCACACACATATGCATGCACACACAAACACACACATGCACTCTTTACACACACACGCACACACACTCTTCACACACATATGCATGCACACACAAACACACACATGTACACGCGCATACACACACACACTATCCTCTTGCAAGGTTTTCATATGACATACTGCCTGTATTGCATAATCTATATCTTACTTCTACTTTTGTGTTTGTATGAATTTATGCAGATTTTATTTATACTTATTACATACCTTTTTAAATTTTGCATAAATTACATTGCATGAATATATAAAATGTATTGTAATTATCAACACTTTCATAGTGTGATTGTTACATTTTGAACGCATTGATAATCACAATCTATATTGTTAATATTCAATGTTATTTGTGTTGTTAAGACTATAATTCTATAATTGATTGATTTTAGATATACTTTTAAAATAAGCGTAACTTTAAATGATCACCCGATTCAGTGAACACCAGAATTAATTCATGTGACATAAACCACTGACGCCAGGCCTCACATAGTGGTCAGTGACCTCCAGTCTAACTGTGAGCGGTGAATGGTCACCTCTCTCTCACTCTCTCTCTCCCTGTGTGTGCTTCCTAGTCGAGCGATGCCTTCCCTGATAAGATCCAGGCAGAGGGGAAGCACCTGGCCGCAGAGCGGACTCTGTCAGAGGAGCAGTGTGAGTGTGCCGGCCCCCCGCTTCCTCCCCAGGGAGTCTCCCACCCCCTGTCCCCGCGGCTCGACTGCAGCCCTCCAAAACTTTGAGCTTCGTCCAGCGCTATTGCGCAATAGCACGCCCCAGTGCAGGGCAGCACGTCACATAGCCATGTGCGACCGCGGTTTCATTAACCCTTTAATGTGTGAGATCACAAACGTCTGATTGGAATGTTCAATAAAAAAAACATTCCAAAGATCCTACTTTTCAAAAATAAATAGGCAGAGCTGTTATATCAAAGCAGTGATTCTACGATTTGAGCCTATCGTTGTGCTTCGCCGTGGGAATCAAAACCAAAACCTTTAGTTTGGTTCAGCCAAGCCAGTGATTGACAGCTCATCGTACCTCCACTCAATATGGGGTTTGAAACATCAGTCTTCCGTCATGAAAGTCACTGACTCCCATACAAGTTAGACACTGAACTAAGAGTGATGTCACTCACTGGTGTATGAGGCCTGAGTGATGTCATACGGGATACCATTCTGTAGGCCTCCCTGAGCTCATTCACAAATATTTTCTAATATTTTAGAATTCCACAGTTCTTCTGCCTTCTTCCTGGATCTAGCTCTGACCTTTTGAAAGCTCTTAATGAGCGCTGGTGAGGCCCTTATCCAAGTGACAGTCAGTTCCTGAAATGAGGTGGGGGGGGGGGGGGTTCTGGGCTGTGGGCGAGGAGGAGTGGAATAGCCTGCGAGAGACGGGAGGGAAGGAAGGTTCCGGGCTGTGGGCGATGAGGAGTGGAATAGCCTGCGAGAGACGGGAGGGAAGGAAGGTTCCGGGCTGTGGGCGAGGAGCAGTGGAATAGCCTGCGAGAGACGGGAGGGAAGGAAGGTTCCGGGCTGTGGGCGAGGAGCAGTGGAATAGCCTGCGAGAGACGGGAGGGAAGGAAGGTTCCGGGCTGTGGGCGAGGAGCAGTGGAATAGCCTGCGAGAGACGGGAGGGAAGGAAGGTTCCGGGCTGTGGGCGAGGAGCAGTAGAATAGCCTGCGAGAGACGGGAGGGAAGGAAGGTTCCGGGCTGTGGGCGAGGAGCAGTGGAATAGCCTGCGAGAGACAGGAGGGAAGGAAGGTTCCGGGCTGTGGGCGAGGAGCAGTGGAACAGCCTGCGAGAGATGGGAGGGAAGGAAGGTTCCGGGCTGTGGGCGAGGAGGAGGTGAGGGAAAGCAGAAGCTGAAGCGATGACATCACTAGCCCAGCACACAGAGATGGCACTGTGGCGTCGCGCTGAGATGCCATGTTCTCCGCGCTGTCCGCTGGTGAGCCTGTCCACCCACCGGCATGGGCGGGGCCTCACTGCAGGACCGTGCAGCGTGGTATCGGGATGGGGGGGGGCAACACAACAGTTACTGTGGAGCTTTTGTTTGGACTCATATCAGTGAGATTACAGCATGCCAGGGCTGACAATACATCCAGTCTGTATAACAGAGAAAGGAGGACAGTGTCAGGAACACACACATGCACAAACACACGCACAAACATGTATGTGTATGTATATATATGCACACGCACATACATTCTTCTATCACATGGAATATTATTATCCAAATCCAAAGACATGCTAACTTCAGTTAGGTGGGTGTTAACAGGGCGTGGCTGTAAAATAGCATGCATGCCCAATCAACCTACCCTGTATAAAATAAAGGAAAAAAAAAAAATTACACGCAAGTGATGAGGAGTGTCCTCCTGACTCCAGAATGACGGAATGATGGACGTCTGTGTGGAAAAGCTGAAGACTGTAGACAACGATAGTAAAGAAATGAGAATTGTTGTCACACACAAAAATGGAGGGAGTTATCGTATGCTACCAGATATTGTACTTTGAACCAGTCATAGTGTTTTGTTGTGAAGCCCAAAACCTTTTGATTGGTTCAAAGTAAAAAAGTTGGTGATTTACAGCTAATTGTCTAATCTTTTGTGCTGTCAGACACCAAATCTTGCCTCATTTTTTCCTCATTGTGCCACAATAGAAATAAAGACATTAACTGTGACAAACATTCCGATGAATGTGACAAACATTCTGATGAACATGACAAGCATTCCAATGAATGTGACAAACATTCCGGCGTATGTGTGAAACATTCCAATGAATGTGAGAAACATTCAAATAAATGTGACAAACATTACAATGAAAATTGCATTTTTTGAAAGAGTGCAGTGGAACACAGTGACCCCTGGTGTACGAAAGATGAATATGCTGTGTGGATTCACTCTCCCTCTTCTCTCTGCAGTCAACCATGTGAAGTTCGGGCCTCCCATGCGGAAAGAAATGGAACCCTACCCCGACTTGGTGAGAACACCCTGCTCCGTTCCATCCGTCTCTAAACACTACTGTCGTTCGCGTTTGTGAGAGTGACGGGGGGCGGAGAAGAAGAAGTATCTATTGGTGTGGCTCCAGCACAGGAAATCCTGTTCCTTAAGTTAACCCTGCAGAATGTGTGGGAATTCACAGTTAGAGGCAGACGTCTGTAAGACTCAGAGCCCTGATCTCTGGATTTGAGTTGGTTTAATTCTCTACGCTGTGTCTTTTCAGGACAATTTCTCTACGCTATCTCATTTACATTTGTATTTCAGTTATTTAGCAGCACTCTTATCCAGAGTGAGTTACAGTATAGGAGAAATACAGTTATTTATCAGCACTCTTATCCAGAGTGAGTTACAGTATAGGAGAAATACAGTTATTTAGCAGCACTCTTATCCAGAGTGAGTTACAGTATAGGAGAAATACAGTTATTTAGCAGCACTCTTATCCAGAGTGAGTTACAGTATAGGAGAAATACAGTTATTTAGCAGCACTCTTATCCAGAGTGAGTTACAGTATAGGAGAAATACAGTTATTTAGCAGCACTCTTATCCAGAGTGAGTTACAGTATAGGAGAAATACAGTTATTTAGCAGCACTCTTATCCAGAGTGAGTTACAGTATAGGAGAAATACAGTTATTTAGCAGCACTCTTATCCAGAGTGAGTTACAGTATAGGAGAAATACAGTTATTTAGCAGCACTCTTATCCAGAGTGAGTTACAGTATAGGAGAAATACAGTTATTTAGCAGCACTCTTATCCAGAGTGAGTTACAGTATAGGAGAAATACAGTTATTTAGCAGCACTCTTATCCAGAGTGAGTTACAGTATAGGAGAAATACAGTTATTTAGCAGCACTCTTATCCAGAGTGAGTTACAGTATAGGAGAAATACAGTTATTTAGCAGCACTCTTATCCAGAGTGAGTTACAGTATAGGAGAAATACAGTTATTTAGCAGCACTCTTATCCAGAGTGAGTTACAGTATAGGAGAAATACAGTTATTTAGCAGCACTCTTATCCTGAGTGAGTCACAGTATAGGAGAAATACAGTTATTTAGCAGCACTCTTATCCAGAGTGAGTTACAGTATAGGAGAAATACAGTTATTTATCAGCACTCTTATCCAGAGTGAGTCACAGTATAGGAGAAATACAGTTATTTAGCAGCACTCTTATCCAGAGTGAGTTACAGTATAGGAGAAATACAGTTATTTAGCAGCACTCTTATCCAGAGTGAGTTACAGTATAGGAGAAATACAGTTATTTAGCAGCACTCTTATCCAGAGTGAGTTACAGTATAGGAGAAATAGTTATTTAGCAGCACTCTTATCCAGAGTGAGTCACAGTATAGGAGAAATACAGTTATTTATCAGCACTCTTATCCAGAGTGAGTTACAGTATAGGAGAAATACAGTTATTTAGCAGCACTCTTATCCTGAGTGAGTCACAGTATAGGAGAAATACAGTTATTTAGCAGCACTCTTATCCAGAGTGAGTCACAGTATAGGAGAAATACAGTTATTCAGCAGCACTCTTATCCAGAGTGAGTTACAGTATAGGAGAAATACAGTTATTTAGCAGCACTCTTATCCAGAGTGAGTTACAGTATAGGAGAAATACAGTTATTTAGCAGCACTCCTATCCAGAGTGAGTAACAGTATAGGAGAAATATAGTTATTTAGCAGCACTCTTATCCAGAGTGAGTTACAGTATAGGAGAAATACAGTTATTTAGCAGCACTCTTATCCAGAGTGAGTTACAGTATAGGAGAAATACAGTTATTTAGCAGCACTCTTATCCAGAGTGAGTTACAGTATAGGAGAAATACAGTTATTTAGCAGCACTCTTATCCAGAGTGAGTTACAGTATAGGAGAAATACAGTTATTTATCAGCACTCTTATCCAGAGTGAGTTACAGTATAGGAGAAATACAGTTATTTAGCAGCACTCTTATCCAGAGTGAGTCACAGTATAGGAGAAATATAGTTATTTAGCAGCACTCTTATCCTGAGTGAGTCACAGTATAGGAGAAATACAGTTATTTAGCAGCACTCTTATCCAGAGTGAGTTACAGTATAGGAGAAATATAGTTATTTATCAGCACTCTTATCCAGAGTGAGTTACAGTATAGGAGAAATACAGTTATTTAGCAGCACTCTTATCCTGAGTGAGTCACAGTATAGGAGAAATACAGTTATTTAGCAGCACTCTTATCCAGAGTGAGTTACAGTATAGGAGAAATATAGTTATTTAGCAGCACTCTTATCCAGAGTGAGTTACAGTATAGGAGAAATACAGTTATTTAGCAGCACTCTTATCCAGAGTGAGTTACAGTATAGGAGAAATATAGTTATTTAGCAGCACTCTTATCCAGAGTGAGTTACAGTATAGGAGAAATACAGTTATTTATCAGCACTCTTATCCAGAGTGAGTTACAGTATAGGAGAAATACAGTTATTTAGCAGCACTCTTATCCAGAGTGAGTTACAGTATAGGAGAAATACAGTTATTTAGCAGCACTCTTATCCAGAGTGAGTTACAGTATAGGAGAAATACAGTTATTTAGCAGCACTCTTATCCAGAGTGAGTCACAGTATAGGAGAAATACAGTTATTTAGCAGCACTCTTATCCAGAGTGAGTTACAGTATAGGAGAAATACAGTTATTTAGCAGCACTCTTATCCAGAGTGAGTTACAGTATAGGAGAAATACAGTTATTTAGCAGCACTCTTATCCAGAGTGAGTTACAGTATAGGAGAAATACAGTTATTTAGCAGCACTCTTATCCAGAGTGAGTCACAGTATAGGAGAAATACAGTTATTTAGCAGCACTCTTATTCAGAGTGAGTTACAGTATAGGAGAAATACAGTTATTTAGCAGCACTCTTATCCAGAGTGAGTTACAGTATAGGAGAAATACAGTTATTTAGCAGCACTCTTATCCAGAGTGAGTCACAGTATAGGAGAAATACAGTTATTTAGCAGCACTCTTATCCAGAGTGAGTAACAGTATAGGAGAAATACAGTTATTTAGCAGCACTCTTATCCAGAGTGAGTCACAGTATAGGAGAAATACAGTTATTTAGCAGCACTCTTATCCAGAGTGAGTCACAGTATAGGAGAAATACAGTTATTTAGCAGCACTCTTATCCAGAGTGAGTCACAGTATAGGAGAAATACAGTTATTTAGCAGCACTCTTATCCTGAGTGAGTCACAGTATAGGAGAAATACAGTTATTTAGCAGCACTCTTATTCAGAGTGAGTTACAGTATAGGAGAAATACAGTTATTTAGCAGCACTCTTATTCAGAGTGAGTTACAGTATAGGAGAAATACAGTTATTTAGCAGCACTCTTATTCAGAGTGAGTTACAGTATAGGAGAAATACAGTTATTTAGCAGCACTCTTATCCAGAGTGAGTTACAGTATAGGAGAAATACAGTTATTTAGCAGCACTCTTATCCAGAGTGAGTAACGGTATAGGAGAAATACAGTTATTTAGCAGCACTCTCATCCAGAGTGAGTTACAGTATAGGAGAAATACAGTTATTTAGCAGCACTCTTATCCAGAGTGAGTAACGGTATAGGAGAAATATAAATGCATTCACCTGATTTATATGAGCAGCAGTGCCAAGCCTGGCTAACAGCGTACCCAGACCAGTGAGTGTGTATGCAACACCATTACAGCATTATCGCACGGTAACTATGCTAGACTAACAGCGTACCCAGGCCAGTGAGTGTGTATGCAACACCATTACAGCATTATCGCACGGTAACTATGCTAGGCTAACAGCGTACCCAGATCAGTGAGTGTGTATGCAACATCATTACAGCATTATCGCACGGTAACTATGCTAGGGTAACAGCGTACCCAGATCAGTGAGTGTGTATGCAACATCATTACAGCATTATCGCACGGTAACTATGCTAGGGTAACAGCGTACCCAGATCAGTGAGTGTGTATGCAACATCATTACAGCATTATCGCATGGTAACTATGCTAACCGAGAACCAAGACAAATTCTAAATGCATATAGATTATGTTCATATTGCTATAGTGCAATAAACAACACAAAAAGTTGCTTAGAATGTTTATAATACACAATATAACTGAAAATATTCCCATTGTTAGTTGCTGTAGGATATATTCAAATAATAGTTATAATTCTATTTGTCGTTGAATACTAAACAAAGGTTTGGACTTTATTCCCCCCCACCCCCCACACACCTCTCTGAGAGGTCAGTGGAACTACAGTAGACTATATTTATTGAGAATTATGGGAATTCAATAATAACCGCACTGGATAGGCGGTGAAATGATGGTGCCAGTGATGGGTTTTTAAATGTTTTTTCCCCCCTTTGATTCACCAGGACTACGATGACTGGAGTATCTCAGGAGACGAGGACGAGTCCCCGTAAGCAAAAACAAAGTGCTTTTAAATATTTATATTTACACACCATCCAAGAGCGTTCTAATGAGATGCAGGAATGACACTTTGTTGGACGGGCAAATATTTTGTATAATTTGTGTATTTGTATTTTTAACTAGATGCTAGTTAAACTAGATGCTAAATTATTCAAAGTGACTTTCGAGTATTACATTTATCCTTTTGATATACAATCCATTAATGCAATTAGGCATTTACTGAAGCATCTTGGGTAAAGTACTTTGCCCGCCTGGGATTTGAACCCGCTACCTCTGAGTTACAAGCCATTGGTATTTCATTATGCTGCCCACCCACATTGCTGTTGCTGTTCCAAGCGCAGGTCAAGTAGATGGGTTTGTGCAAAGCTGACGGATAAATAATCCCGGCTGTGTCTCTGCAGCCCTTCAGATTGAAATGACTGACTCGTTTGGGAATGAATGCTTCCTTTCATTATCTCCTTTGCGTAAAGAACAGTCGGCTTCATTTAGACTCAGATCAGATGTTTCTGTTGTTGCAGGAGTCTGTTGGAATGCGTCGAGGAGGCGCTGCTGCAGAGGTGAGCCACAGCCTCCGCATTGAGCCTCCAGTTTTCCCACTGCTCACTCAACCCACTTTCTACAAAGTGCAGAAAACAGCTCCATATCATCCTCTTGCCAACATGTACCATGGGATTTACTTTACTGCAAGTTGTCTTAGTAGCCCAACACCGAACCCCAGCCCTTACCACTACCTCTAAACCTAACCACAAGCCCAGCGTTAACATTTTCTTGAATTCAAAATGAGTAATCACGTGTTTCACTTCGGTAAATCTCATACACCGCAGTTACATTGCAGTGAAAATTTAATTACGTCCATACACTGTCCTCTCAATGTTAAATGCTACCTTTCATCTTTCTCAGGAACAGTGGTTAACATTTTATGAGAAAACATGTATTTAATTTCCTGCTGTGTAACAAAATGTTTATTAATACCTGTAAAGAGGATGTTAAAACCCTGCAGTGATGTGAACATGGACAGGAAAGTATTTAACTGCTTATTTGTTCCTTTCTCTGTTGCAGGAGCTTAACAATAAAGAGAGCTCCCTCTGGTGAGGTGAGATGGAATTGCAGTTCCGAAAACACCAGGCAGTTTCCTTTATTTCAGGATACAAGTATTTTTCAACTTAAACATTTAAAGTGTATGGGAATGCTGATAGAGGAATTTTTATAATCACAATCTGCGTTATTTGCCTGAGTAATATGTTAAAACTATTTTCATGAAGTATATAATATAATAATATTTTTTTATAATAGGACATTTGCTTTTAGCACATCAAAGCTGTAATCTTAATGGTTTAATAGTCACTAAAAGTAATCATGTTTGACAACAGAACTCTACATAGAACTCTACAGAACACTACCCATGCATGTCGGCCGCCATCAAATAAATCAACAAGTTTGTTTAAGGGTAGAGTTTCTGTGGGGGAGATAAGGAAATACTGTGAAGTTTTTTTTGCCCCCTATTTTCTTTATTCTTTTTATCATTTCTATTTTGGATGTTTTTTTGTTTATAAGAAATAAAATATATTTGATTTTAGGGAAAAGTGAACAAAAAAACACACACATTTTTTTTTTTTTTTATATTATTTTTTTTGAAAAATAAATCCCAACACCCACCCATTTGTGTGAAAAAAAAAATGCCCCCCCCCAATAACTGCCAGTGCAATGTATATAAAAGTAATGTAATGTAATATTGTCACATATCCCTTTGCATGCCATGACTCTTGACTGTCTTTGACCACACAATATCAAAATTTAAAAATAAAAAAAAAAAATGTCATTTGTTTACTCAGGTTTCCTAAAAATCAATATTATATTTTGTCTAAAAATCTGAAAAAAACCCAGTGTGTGAAGAATATGCAAGAATAGAGGAAATCAGGAAGGGGGCAAAAACTTTTTCACAGCACTGTAAGTGCATTGTAAATCCGTGCATGCCTTTATTTATTAGCAAAGCTATAAGCAGTTAGTGCATAACTCATTGCGTGTATGATTGACTGTGCTGTTCCTCCATTGCAGCAGCTATGTGGGGAAGATGGCGGTAAAGGCGGAGCGCCGAAGAGGTGCGGTTTGCTCAGCACCCCTCTGATGACCAACACATCCTCCCTGCCCTGCTTCACCTCACTCTGTCCCAACCCAGAGGACAAGGACCTGACCCTCCGCCCAAGCTCCACCCTGCAAAACAACTCCACCCTGGTGCCCGAATCTAACGCAGGTACAGCACGCTCTCAGAAAAGGGGAACCCTTTTTTTCAATCCATCCATTATCTGAAGCCTATCCCAGCATGCATTGGGCGAGAGGCAGGAATACACCCTGTACAGGCAGGGTGAGAGCACAAACCATTCATTCACACACGTCTACCCAATTTAGTCTCCATTTAGCCTAACCTGCATGTCTTTGGATTGCGGGAGGAAACCGGCGTACCCAGAGGAAACCCACGCGGACACGGGGAGAACATGCAAAACCCCAAACAGAAAGGCCCTCGGCTGGGATTCAAACTTGGTGCCTTCTTGCTATGAGGCGACAGTGCTAACCACCCTTTTTTTTTGTTCTTTATGGAACCTTCTATGTTAGGAGCGAAACGAAGTGTGAAAGCTCCCAGATTTAACCATTTGTCCGACAAAGAACCCTTGAACTAGATAGGGTTCCTCAGTGGAGAAAGAGGAGCCTTTTGGAACCCTTTTCTCTGAGAGTGCAGTGCCAGCACCACCAGCAGTGATACCAGGGTTATCAACACTTTGAATGTCTCACCAGCTTATACTGGATTATTGCTAGACGGAAAAATAGTCTCTGATCCCAGACGGTCAGTTTTCAAAATATCTCAAGAAGATGTCACATTACTGTACAGGTACAGGACTTTCTGTGGCAGTGATAACTGAGGATTACATGCATTTAGCAGATGCTCTTATCCCAAGCAACTTACACAGCTTTTGCATTTATACATAGTATCCATTTACTGAATATATACGGAAGTATAGGGTAATCCCAAACGCGCTACAGGCCGGCTATATAAAAGAGGACTATTAGGCGCTCAACATACAGGACCAGCGAACTAGAAAAATATTCCTTACCGGACCACTTCGCTAGCACTAACCCGAAATAAGGATTTATAGGACTGACGTTTCGACGTCTACGATGTCTTCTTCAGACGTCTTCTTCTTTTGACTCTGAAGAAGACGTTGTAGAATTCGAAATGTCAGTCCTATAAAGGCATTTTTGCTCTGAGCTCTGTGTGCTCCAGCCCTCCTTATTTTGGGTTAGTCCTAGCGAAGTGGTCCAGGTAAGGAATATTCTTCTAATATACTGAAGTAATTCAGGTTAAGTACCTTTAGGTCAAGGGTACAACGGCAGTGTCTTACCTGGGAATTGAACCTGCCATCTTAAGGTGACACCGCAAAAAAAAAAAAAATCTTAACAAGCATTTTTATCTTATATTTAGACTTTAAAATCTTATATTGGTTACTTTTTTGCTAAATAAGACAAACTATCTGCCAGTGGGATGAGATAGTTTTATTAATTTAAAGATTTGCCAGTGGTGTAAGATAATTTCACTTGTCAAGCAAAAAGTAACTTAAAACAAGCTAATATTTTCCACTTTTGAGAAAAAAATAAAAAAGATTTTCATTCTCATTACAAGACTAAAACACTTGTTAAGACAGACATTTTTTTTTGCAGTGTACAAGCCTAGTTTTCTAACCATAATACTACACCAGGATGTTTCTATCAACTAGAATCGACCTGCCCCTGAAATTGATCAAAATCAACACTGCCTTCACGGAGGTGATGTGGTTATAAAATAATGGTTAAGTCCTGAAGAGATGCCAGTTTTAGCGGTCAGAGCTTTGCCGCTTACGACAGACTTATATTGGAGCGAAAGTCTGACCGCTTTCAAGCGCAGATTGAAGACTCACCTCTTCAAGCTGCACCTCTCTCCACCCCTCCCTACCTCCTTGTGACTATTGTTATCAAGATTGTGTAGTTCCCCCCAAAAAAACAATAAAAAAAATCCCCAATCATACCCACTCAGCCTAGTACTTAGATTCGTGTTTGCCTTTTTAGGATTGTTTTAACGCACTTGTTACTAGTTCGGAAATGCACTATGTACGTCGCTCTGGATAAGAGCGTCTGCTAAATGTCTATAATGTAATGTAATGTAATGATATCAGCCTAGCATGCGAGGCTATAGGCAGTGCGACATGCCTGGATGGGCTGAATGGCCTGTTCTGCCCATTAAACATTCACAGCACAAATGGTGGTGTACATTTGACACCCTAGGGTGTTAAATGTACACCACCAGTGTTAGATTTACACAGTTATCCTTTTCATTACTCACCGTCTTCCTCAAGCCCTCTCCAGGTGTCCCGCCACCCAGGACATCCGACTGTGGTGCAATGACTCTCCTGCGGGGGGCGCCGTAGAGGCACGGAAAGCAGCGGGGGTCCCCTCTTCCCCTCCCCGGGACCCTCCGCTGTCCCCAGAGTGGAGCACGCTCAGACGAAAACACGAGGAGTCAGTGAGTGTACCCCGTAAATGCACGGCCAAGCAGAAGTCAAGTGCTGCTTTGTTTCAGTTTTTTTTTTAGCAATGCAAGCACAGTGGACACATTATATAAAAAAAACTGTTTCTGTTAGCTGCATATTTCGGTAAGAACACAGCAGTATGACTTTTGTCTTACAGTGAATATCACCCCCTCACACACTAACAAGGGAGGGCGGTTTGTGGCGAAATCAATAATGCATAAAATAACACGTAATATAACCACATATAATAATATGCGAATAGCACAAAGAAACATAATGTCATTACTTCATACATGAATTAACTTTCTGAATCGTTTAATTATTTAATGCTTGCTTCATATTCTATTGTTTCAGATTTATGACTAGAGGAGATTAAAAAAAAAAAACATTTCAGGTTACATTCAAAATTAAAATAATAAGAGTACATGGCCAAGATCAGCATTTAAAACTCAGTTATGCCTTTTGTTGTGTTGCTTTTTCATCTTTTCATTTCTAATTCAGAGAGCAGGTTGTCATGGGCTGCCCCCCACACCCCAGGTCCATGTGAGTATAGACCCCCCCCCACAGCAGCAGCAGAGAGGATAGATTGTACAGTTATGTATTTATTTTGCACATTTTTCCTGTTATTTGCTCATCATTAGCTTCTTATTGCTTTGTATTCCACCTCTGCATCACATACTAAGAATGCTTTAATTCAGGGGTAGTCAATTACAGTCTCTCTTTAATTAAAGTCATTATTTTTGACAGGAAGTTGCCTCACTTGGTGCTCCTGGTGTCAGTTGGTTGCTAATTCAAGGCCTTGCAACCCTTTGGCTCTACAGCAGCCCATCACTGCCTGGTTACTTACTTAGTAAAACCATATCAGTGGTATGTTGCAGTGGAGAAGACTGTCTGAGGAGGTATTGTGGTGTTTTTTGTAGATGGGGGCCTGCTTCTCAAAAGTGTTCAATGGCTGTCCCCTCAAGCTGCACTGTGCTGTCACCTGGGTCCTCCCCAAAACCAGAGGTAATGGACATAGGTCACAGTGTCCCACAGAAACCTAGAGGAGTCACAGTGTCCCACAGAAACCTAGAGGAGTCACAGTGTCCCACAGAAACCTAGAGGAGTCACAGTGTCCCACAGAAACCTAGAGGAGTCACAGTGTCCCGCAGAAACCTAGAGGAGTCACAGTGTCCCACAGAAACCTAGAGGAGTCACAGTGTCCCACAGAAACCTAGAGGAGTCACAGTGTCCCACAGAAACCTAGAGGAGTCACAGTGTCCCACAGAAACCTAGAGGAGTCACAGTGTCCCACAGAAACCTAGAGGAGTCACAGTGTCCCACAGAAACCTAGAGGAGTCACAGTGTCCCACAGAAACCTAGAGGAGTCACAGTGTCCCACAGAAACCTAGAGGAGTCACAGTGTCCCACAGAAACCTAGAGGAGTCACAGTGTCCTACAGAAACCTGGAGGAGTCAGTGTCCTACAGAAACCTAGAGGAGTCACAGTGTCCCACAGAAACCTAGAGGAGTCAGTGTCCCACAGAAACCTAGAGGAGTCAGTGTCCCGCAGAAACCTAGAGGAGTCAGTGTCCCACAGAAACCTAGATGAGTCAGTGTCCCACAGAAACCTAGAGGAATCAGTGTCCTACAGAAACCTAGAGGAGTCAGTGTCCTACAGAAACCTAGAGGAGTCAGTGTCCAACATAAACTTAGAGGAGTCAGTGTCCTACAGAAACCTAGAGGAGTCAGTGTCCTACAGAAACCTAGAGGAGTCAGTGTCATAAATCACATCCCTGTCATGTTTTCCAATCATGTTCCTAGATCAGTACCTCATCCTGGGGGCAGAAGAGGGCATTTACACGCTTAACCTGAACGAGCTCCACGAGGACACCATGGAGAAGGTAGATTTAGATGCTCTTCTCTCATTCTAACACATTCAGTATATGCAAATATTAGTTTTTACTTGTGTGCTATTACTTATATATTATAACTGCTGTTATGTCAGAGGGATTATTTATCTGTAAGCTTCAGTTGTTGTTTGTATTACTATTAGTATATTGCATTGCTATTTGGACTGGACTGTAAGTGCTCTCTCTCTCTCTCTCACGCACACACACACACACACACACACACACACTCGCTGTTTCTCTCCGTCACACGCACTCTTCTTCACACTATTTTACAGTTATTCCCACAGAGATGCACCTGGCTGTACGTGATGAATAATGTTTTAATGTCAGTCTCAGGTAAGGCTTTTCCTGCACACAGACACCAACGTGCATGTGTGTGTGTCTGTTTGTGCGTGCGTGTGTGCATGTGTGTGTGTGTGTGTGTGTGCACGTGCATGTGTTTGTGTGTGTGTGTTGTGAAGGAATTTTCTGTTTTAAAATGTGTGTGTATTAACATGGAGACAATCACTCCATTAAACATAACTTTCATATATAATCTTTATTACCCAAATGCAGTATAAATGTGCTTGCATTCATACAAACCAAATATCTTTCTGTGTCTGTCCCTCTTAGAGGAAAACAGGCAGCCTAGAAGATAAACGGCTATGTTATTGTTAGTGAGAGTCTGCTTGAACATTCTGATCTTATGGCAAGGTCAGAAGTTATCTGGAGACTCAATACTATTAAACTTAGGTTGTCAGCTAAATGTCTTTCTCTGTACTGTGATATTATACATAGAGTCCGCCCCTTGTGGCAATTCAGTAAGGATTGTGTATAAATGTCTTCTGTGCTTTCTGTTCGACAGAGAGATCTAGTAAGAACTCTCTCATTCTGGTTTATCTGCAAATAAACTAAGTCTTATTATACGGTTTTGCTGTGGTTCTGTTTGGACAGACTTGCTCACTGTGTGTAAAAGGGAAAGTTTCCACCACAGTGTGTGTGAGTGTGTGTGTGAGAGTGTGTGTGTGTGTGCATGTTTGTGCATGTGTCTGTGTGCGTGTGTGAGTGTGTCTGTGTGTGTGAGAGTGTGTGTGTATGTGTGTATGCGTGCGTGTGTGTACGTACGTGTGAGTGTGTGTGTGTGCGTGTGTGTGTATGTGTGCGTGTGTGTGTATGTGTGCGTGTGTGTGTGTGCGCGTGTGTGTATGTGTGCGTGTGTGTGTGCGCGTCTGTGTGTCTGTGTGTCTGTGTGTGTGTGTATGTGCGTGTGTGTGTGTGTGTGTGAGAGTGTGTGTGTGTGTGCGTCTATGTGTGTGTGTGTGTGTGTGCGTCTGTGTGTGTGACAGCTGTCTTCTCATATCTCTCCCCAGGAAAGTCGTCCCAGTTGCACTCTCACAGTCTGGCCTTGCTGTTTGACCAGCGGAGGGACCTGCAGAAAAGACAGGGTCACCTGTCACTCAGCACCAACCGGCTCACTGACAGGATCAACCCCAGGTAAGGCTCCGCCTACCGCCCCAGGTTTGATTCCAGCAAGGGGAGCAGCCTTAGCTTCAAATGAGTGCCAGTCTAACGGTTCAGCACCTGGTAGTCATCTTTTCTCAGTCGGTACTCATGGGCCGTGACCGAAAAGGATCATTTCACCTCTTTGGGTGAAAAAAGTTATTCTATTCTATTCTATATTTGAGTCAACTTCATCAAAAAGTTTTTGAGTGGGTGACTTTTTTCACAAATGGGGGCACTTAAAATCCCAGGATGAACCTCTTAATTCCGGGGTTTTGTTGAGGGGAGTCAGGAGCACACTCATCCAACAATTTCAGGAAGTAAACCAGAAGTAAAAACTACAACTTGTAGTACAAGAGCGAGACATATTATGAACTACTCTCTTTTTATTTTTGTTAATTTTGTCTTCATTCATAATCTACACTTTGTAACCATTGTCATATCTAAACTGATTGATATTCTCCATAAAAAATAAAAACATTACAAACTACTTCTTTACTAGAAGAATTTTGCAGGATTTCTTTCGCATACTGCTTGCAAAGTGAGGACAGGACACATAGTAGACAGGGGTCTGAGTGGACAGGGGGCAGGGAACAGGGATCATATTCGGTCACAGCCATGGGCTGTGTCCAAATCAGCACTGTTCCATACTATTAAATATTTTGTTGAGTAGACATGAGGAGAAAGTTGTTAAGTAGGCAACATTTTCTCTAAATGTAGTATACTTAAAATCCCTGTATGACATACTTACTTCCGGGGTTTGGCTGAGTATATTCAGGAGCACACTTTGCGGTTGGAAGATTGTATGGTAATGTTTGTTAAAGGGGAGGACAGCTGGGCTCATGGCTCTCTGTGCTTCCTCTCTCAGCAGGAAGTTTGCAGTCTCTGTGAAGATACCGGACACCAAAGGCTGCCGGAGGTGCAGCGTGGGTAAGCGATGTTTGCTTCACCTCGGAGGCTAACTCACTGTATCTAAAGGGGAAGCAGTGTACCATAGTGGTTAGAGAACTGGGGTCGCGACTGTGCCATTGGACCCTTTAGCAAGGCACTTCTGCTGAGTTACTTTAGTAAACATACAGCTGTATAAAAGCCAACTCTCTTTCTCTCTTCCTCTCTCTCACTCCCTCTCTCCCTTCCTCTTTCCCTCCCTTCTTCTCTCTCTCTATCTCCCTTCTTCTCTTTTTGTCCTTCACCCCCCCTTTTCTCCCTCCCTCCCTATCTTATGCCCTTTCTCACTCTCCCCCTCATTCTTGCGCTCTTTCTCTCTCTCTTTCCCCACTCCCCCCTCTCTCTTTTTCTCTCTCTCCCTTTCTCCCTCTCAGTGCGGAACCCCTACACTGACAGCATCTTCCTGTGTGGTGCAGTGCCGTCTGGGCTGGTCCTGCTGCTGTGGTATGAACCCCTGCAGAAGTTCATGCAGCTCAAGGTTCGCTCCTAAAAACTACATTTCCCTGCAGCCTCTGCTGCTCCTGGTTTCAATGAAACGTTCTCACTGTTATGGGATTTACATGTTGCACTCTGTTATGTAAGTCAGTAATGTTCCCACACTTCCCCCTGCTGTCTGTATATGACTTTCTTGCTGCTATTTGATCACCCAGCCTGGACTGGGTCCCGTTATATTGTTTCCACTCCACTAGTCAGCACTCATACACCGAAGGAATTTTATCTGAGATTTTTGGTATGGACAACATTGTCATTGGTTGCTGTGTTAGCCTTAGGAGTAAACTCATGGAGGTCAATTCTCACATCTAATACCCCACAGCACATAGCTGTGTGCTTGCCTGAGCCCCTCCCCATCTTTGAGCTGCTGGTCCTGGAGTCAGACGAGCTGCCCCAGGTCTGTGTGGGGGTACGGGGATGTGTTACCGACAGCCAGACCTCACCAGCCAATCAGCAGGTCAAGTTTGACATCATACACCTGAACAACACAGCAAGCTTCCCCCATCCAGGTATTGTCATTTCCATTATTTGTGTTTGCGTGTGTATGTATGTGTATACATGTGTGTGTGTGAGTCTGTGTGTGTGTGTGTAACTGCTCTAAATAAGATGCACAGCTCCTGTGTGTATGCGTTTGTGTGAGTCTGTGTGTACATGCATGTGTGTATGTGTGAACGTGCATGTGCGCGTGTGCGTAACTGCTCACATAAGAAGCACTGCTCCTGTGTGTGTGTAATTGCTGTAAATATGATGTACTGCTCCTGTGTGTGTGTGTGTTACTGACAGTGTACCTCTGAAGGCTGTGTGTGTGTTACAGACAGTGTACCTCTGAAGGCTGTGTGTGTGTTACAGACAGTGTACCTCTGAAGGCCGTACAGGTGACGCAGTTGGACAGAGACACGGTGCTTATCGCATTAGAAAGTGAGTAAATTACACACTGTGGCAAAAAAGCCCAATCAGACATCTGTCATAGAGAAACTACAGTGCCCAACTCTGTTGCCTCCCACAGTCCAAAGAAATGCCAGTTAGGTTAATTAGAGACTGTAAATTGCCTGTAGGTATGAGTGTGTGAGTGAATGGTGTGTGTGCCCTGCGATGGATTGGTGACCTGTCCTGGGAGTATTCTTGCCTCTTGCCCAATGCATGCTGGGATAGGCTCCAGCCCCCCCGCGACCCTGACCAGGAATAAGCGGGTTAGGTAATGAATGGATGGATGGAGTACAGTGCCCACCAGAATTATTGGCAACGTCAATTAATCTGAGCAAAAAGAGGACGGATAAAATAAGCGGTTGGAATCCACCCCTAGACATCAAGGACCCCATAATTGGTGTGGCGCTATTATGTGCTGTCAGTCACATGACATATATGACCCAATCAAAGGACATTTCTCCATAGAAATCCACTATGATTGGTCCAAAAGTGCTGGAGCAGATAGCATGGTAAAGTCTTCCCTCTTTCTCTGCTTCCGGTCCTCCCCAGAGACGGTGAAGATAGTGAACATGCTGGGTTTTCCCAGCAAGGACTTGGCCGCTGAGCTGACCTTTGACTTCACCATCGAAACACTTGGTGAGCGCAATACTTGAATTTGACTAAGGAATATGTACTCAAGTTAGCAAATATGACTGTCATCATTGCTGTATACACAAACATACACACATATATGCAAGTAGTCCCCAGTAATATGAGAGGAAATTTTGAAGTGGGTCTATGAGTGGTCCCCAACCCTGTTCCTGGAGATCTACCGTCCTGTAGGTTTTTGTTTAAACAATAATTTGGCACACCTGATTCTGCTAATTAGCAGCTCAGCGAGATCTCTTATCTGTTGAATGAGGTGTGCTTTGTTAGTGTTGGAGTGAAAACCTACAGGATGGTAGATCTCTTATCTGTTGAATGAGGTGTGCTTTGTTAGTGTTGGAGTGAAAGCCTACAGGACGGTAGATCTCTAGCTGTTGAATGAGATGTGCTTTGTTAGGGTTGGAGTGAAAGCCTACAGGACGGTAGATCTCTTATCTGTTGAATGAGGTGTGCTTTGTTAGTGTTGGAGTGAAAGCCTACAGGACGGTAGATCTCTAGCTGTTGAATGAGATGTGCTTTGTTAGGGTTGGAGTGAAAGCCTACAGGACGGTAGATCTCTTATCTGTTGAATGAGGTGTGCTTTGTTAGTGTTGGAGTTAAAAACCTACAGGATGGTAGATCTCTTATCTGTTGAATGAGGTGTGCTTTGTTAGTGTTGGATTGAAAACCTACAGGATGGTAGATCTCTTACCTGTTGAATGAGGTGTGCTTTGTTAGTGTTGGATTGAAAACTGACAGGACCGTAGATCCCCAGGAACAGGGCTGGGGACCACTGGTCTAAAGTGTTAACTCACCTGACAATATGGTTACACTCTTATAACATTCAAGATGGTGTCAATACACTGCGCTAAACAAGAAATGTGTCAGTCTTAACGTATTTTAGTCTTGTATTTAGACGTAAAATCTTAGTTCTATTAGGTTGTTTTTTTTGCAATTTTACTTGTCAAGCAAAAAATAACTTTAAATAAGCTAATATTTTATATTTGAGAGAAACAAATAAGACTAAAACACTTGTTAAGACAGACTTTTTTTTTGCAGTGTAGCTATAAATAGTCAACAAATAGTCACAAACTGATGCACTATATCTGGAGGAAAGGGAAGTTGCTGTCCTACCACCTGTATTTTGTTAGTCTGCGATGTATTTTAGAGTCAGCACTAGCATATAGGGCCATACTGAGTCTGTAGTGGGGGCGGTTTTCAGAGAATGGTTTCGTCCATACTGGGTATATACTGGGTATATACTGTATAATGACAACGGCTTTGTGTTCAGATTGAGAGTGACATCATTTCTGTATTCAGTCTGCCTGCAGGACAGCGTACTGGCCTTCTGGAAGCATGGCCTTCGGGGGCGGAGTCTGCATAATAACGAGGTAATTCACCTCCATCATTGGTGAGGGGGCGGAGTCTGTGTGGCTCGACAGGATTCTCATTCCATCTGGATGCTCAGGTTGCGTCCCAATACTCGAAAAATGCACCCTACTTTCCTCCACTACCACCTCCTCTCTTCTGTGCCCCGGAAACCGATCTTTGTGTCATAATCTAATGTTGATGATTTGGCTGCAAATTACTTACACATAGTTACAAATTGATTAATGTCTCGAAGCAAACCGCAGTGTCAAGTGCATTGCATACTGTACGACTGTACAAATACTTTCAGGCAGTTTGGCATACTTCCAGGTAGGAGACGAGTGGTAGAGGGGGGGTGGAGGAAAGGAGCAGAGGAGTGAAGAATATTACATTACATTACATTACAGTCATTTAGCAGACGCTTTTATCCAAAGCGACGTACAGTAAGTGCATATAGAAAGGTAATCGAAGTAACTACAGAACAGATAAGAAAGCACATTCTTCCCATACAGTATCAGCTATCCCTAGTAACGAACACAGTGCAGTTCACAGTGAACTGGGTAAATCATCTCTACTACAATTCTATTCTAAGTAGTATAAACTTGAGTACACAGTTCAACAAGAAGACATACCATGAGGTCCTAGATAAGTATTAGTCCAGGTGGAGCCTGAAAAGGTGTGATTTCAGGCCACGACGGAAAGCAGGCAGGGTTGGTATTGAGCGTAGGGGAATGGGAAGTTCATTCCACCACTGGGGAGCTAGGATGGAAAAGCTCCGCGGTCGGGAGGAGCGAGCGCCATTGTCACGGAGGGGGGGAAGTGCGAGGCGCCCTGCTGTAGATGAGCGAAGTGGTCGAGCAGGAACATAGGTCTGGATCAGGTCCTGCAGGTAGACGGGGCCTGTCCTATTAGCTGCAGTGTGGGCCAGGGTCAGAACTTTGAACCTGATCCTAGCTGCAACTGGCAGCCAGTGGAGTGACCTCAACAGGGGGGTGACATGTGAAAATTTTGGGAGGTTAAACACAAGCCGGGCAGCTGCGTTCTGGATCAGTTGAAGAGGGAGTATGGCGCAGGCTGGTAAGCTTGCGAGCAGGGAGTTGCAGTAGTCCAGGCGTGAGGTGACCATAGTCTGGACCAGAAGCTGGGTGGAGTAGGTGGTCAGGTACGGTCGAATCCTCCTGATGTTGTACAGGAGGAACCTGCAGGACCGTGCCGTCACCCTGATGTGGTCTTTGAAGTCCAGCTGGTCGTCTAGGACCACCCCCAGGTTCTTTGCAGAGCGGGAGGCAGCCACCACGGTCCCGTCAACGGTGATGGAGAGGTCAAGTAGTGGGGAGGTTTTGTATGGCATGAAGAGGAGCTCTGTCTTGTCGAGGTTGAGCTTCAGGTGATGGGTAGTCATCCACTCAGAGATGTCGGCCAGACAAGCAGATATCCTCTCCTTCACCTGTTGGGTAGAGGGAGGGAAAGAAAGGAAGAGTTGAGTATCGTCAGCATAACTATGGTATGAGAAGCCATGTGAATTGATTACTGAACCAAGAGACTTTGTATAAATGGAGAACAGCAGAGGACCAAGTACAGATCCCTGCGGGACTCCTGTAGACAGGGGATGGGGTGCAGAAACAGAACCCTTCCAAGAGACTTGGTAGGATCTATCAGTGAGGTACGATACAAACCAGGAGAGGGCAGTCCCAGAAATGCCCATCTCAGAAAGTGTAGAGATCAGGAGTTTGTGGTTGACCGTGTCGAATGCTGCAGACAGGTCAAGTAGAATCAGGACAGAGAAGAGGGATGAGGCTCTAGCATTGGAGAGTGCCTCGGTCACGGCCAGGAGAGCAGTTTCTGTGGAATGTCCGGTTCTGAAGCCGGACTGATGGGGGTCAAGCAGGTTATTCTGGTGGAGAAAAACAGACAGTTGGTTATGGACAGCTCGTTCAAGGGTTTTGGACAAGAAGGGCAAGAGGGATACAGGACGGTAGTTCCTGACATCAGAGGGGTCCAAGCTAGGTTTTTTTAAGAGTGGGGTTACACGGGCAGTCTTAAAAACAGCAGGAACATGGCCACAGGTTAGGGAGGTGTTGATAATAGAAGACAGATATGGAACAAGCTCAGCGGATATTGACTGGAGGACTGCCGACGGGATGGGCTCCAGCGCACAGGTGGTTGCGCACTGGTGCGTCATGAGTTGGAGCACATCTGCGTCCTCCAGAGTCTTGAAGGACGACAGCGTGGCGATGGGTTCGGTATGGGGGATGTGGGGTGTCACCTGAGGTGTGAAGGAGTTGCGGATCATGGCCACTTTCCCCTCAAAGTCGGTTAGGAAGTCATCTGCAGAGAAGGAGGCGGGTGAAGGGGGCGGAGGGGGGATAAGCAGGGAGGAGAAGGTGGAAAAGAGTTTCCGTGGATTAGACACACATGCATTAATTCTAGACTGAAAAAAAGAAGCCTTAGCCGATGTAGTTGTAGCTGTGAAGGCTGCCAGCAGAGTGTGATAGGAGGCCAGGTCATCTGGGGATCTGGATTTTCTCCACTTTCTCTCAGCGGCTCGCAGCAGGGTTCTGCTGGATTTGAGAGAATGTGTCAGCCACGGGGAGGGGGGTGATGGTCGAGCTGTTTTGGAGACAAGAGGACAAAGTGAGTTGAGAGACTGAGAGAGGCAGGAGTTAAACATAGAGGTGGCAACATCAACATGCATATTCGCAAAGGAAGCGGGAGGAGGAAGTATAGAGATATTGGGACGCACCCTAAGCTATTCAGCTACATGTGACTTCTTTTGTCTAGAAAGTTCCATGTGTAATTCGGGTGTTGTCTGGTTTGGCGCTCACTACAAGTATTCTCCATTTGACTCCATGACGGTTCAGAATGAACCAACCAATCTCAACACTTTTAGCGGACACACTTAGTTTCAAGAATGGCAGTGTGTTTGTGAAGTAAGGTTATAAGCACAAGGAACTGTACGTCTGTTCTGTGAATTAAGTGTCTGCTGTTCCACCATAGATTAGTTACTTTACTTTTTTAAAGGTAATAAAATCACCTGTGCATGATGTTGGCTGCAGTCTAGGAACTTTATTGCAAACTATTTATTTAAAATTAGAATTTTTCCAAGAAGGTCTCCAAGAACTTTTTCAACTGTTTCTCATACGGCATGTTGCATAATAAACAGTATTCAGTGAACTGTACACAGTATGCTAGTACACAGGACACAGTAGACAGGGCTATGATTCAGACACAGTCCCTGATTGGAATTTGGCAGCAAACTCTATGGTGTTTTCCCACAGAAAACACAGGAGATAGTCGATGAAAGCCGGATGTTCCGGGTCCTGGGGACAAACAGGTAGGCACCTCATCTCATCTCATCCCATTTATTACAGACATACGTTTTCTCACATCTTATCCATTTGCAAACAAATAAACATTATGCCATGGAGAAAATCCCATCTTATCCCACTTGAACACTCTGTCTTTCAGGGATATCGTACTTCAGAGTACCCCTACAGTGAGCCCCTCTGCCACGAGTAACCTCTACATCCTGACCGGCCATGAAAGCAGCTATTGAGGGGGAGGGAGAGGTAGCGCTAGAAGGGAAGTAAGGGAAATAGAGAGAAAAGAAAGAGAAGAGAGGGCGTGTCTGAGATGAATAGAGCTACATGTCAGGTATGGGGATAGAGGAGCCCACACACACACACACACACACACACACACACATTCTGGGACTGGACTACAGGTCAGCTCTTCCTCTGTTTGGGAAAATAAGCTCATCCCGGGAAAAGACTGACCTGGATTTACCCGGAATACCAGAAGAGTGGAACAAGAGTCATGTGTGACAGACTGGACCATGTGGAAGATGAATCTTCATTTCATGGCACTTGCACACACACACACACACAAACACATGTACATACATACACACACACACACACACACACGCACACACACACAGCACACTTGGACATGCACACACACACACACACACACACACACACACACACACACACACACACACACACACACACACACACGCGCGTGCCGTGCGCCCCCCTCGCACACACCCAGAAGACTACTGTATGACCACACTTACTACTCTGTGAAACGTGACCAGGCTGGGCTCAGTGACTGAATGGCAGGGCTCCACAGATGGTTCCCCCTCTCTTTCTAACTGCACTGTGAGGCACGTGGTGCTATTGCTGCTGGCTTGGCTGTTCTGCACTACAGAGCCCCCAGCGTGGACACCAGTGCATAGGGACACAGTACATAATTAGGTGATACTGATTCATCCATTCATTGGCTGATGGACAGTTTGATTGACTGATGTTGATTCTACAAAGAGGCTCTGCCGTATCCTGGGGCAGCTGATAAACTTGGTGTCGTGCAGTGATTCACAAACTCGGTCGTGGGGACCCATCTGTATGCTGGCTTTTTTTGGAGCCTCTCTTGCTCAATTAAGGTTGTCGAGCAAATTCTCTTTCATAATGTTTCTTTAAACTCATTTCTTTAAACTCGATCTTTGAATCGACCAAATTATTAATTTTAGTGACCACTGGCCAGGTGTCCACACCTTCAGCAATTAGCCTATTGATTCATCTCAGTATTTAATTTGATCAGTTAAAATTTATTTACCTTTTTTATGTAATTGCTTGCAATATAGCGCAACAAGCACAATATGGGACTTAATTCTTCATGGCATGCATAGATATTTCTGACATAATGTGTCTTAAGAGGGTAGATAATCCCTCAAGACATGGGAAGCACAATTGAGAAAAATGGAAATCTTGTTAAAATTCTGGGATTGCAGTTGTTTGTAATGGAAAACCAGCATTGAGAGGGGTCCCATGGTGTAGTGGCAGGGTTATGAGCCAATGCCATGCTGGTGGAATATCTGTCAAACTGGGGCCTCAAACTCCAGTTCTGGAGGGCTGCAGCCTCTGCTGGTTTTTCCCGATGCTCTTTATCAATTTAGGCCTCGGAAACGAGGTGTGCAGACTCTCTAGCCAATACAATGACTTAACCCTTTGAGGTGTAAGATCACAAATATGCGATTAGAATTTTCTATAACTGAACATTCTAATGCTGATGTAACAAAGAGTTCTAGAACACTTGTTAAAAAAAAACATTCCAAAAAAACTACTCTTCAAAGGGTTAAATTAAGCACTTCGGTGCTGGTACACATAAAAAATCCTGCTGACACAACAGCCCTGTAGAATTTGAGCTTGTGATCCTTGCTGTAAAATGAGATGCGGAAATGGATAGTCATTGAGTTTATGCCGAGCTCAGACTACACAATATATTTTGTCTCTGACGATGGTCACTATGTCCGATTAGACATTCAGCGTCGCATAAAACCTTGCCGCGAAGTGGTGCACACTACACTGCTGATTGACTCTGACTCTGACCCGGCAATGACCGAAAATTGCTGGGGGTGACCAGTTGTTTGGACAACCGGTACCCACGCATGGGGAGGCCCGCGGCCATTTCGAGGCTATCCCCGGGCCCATAGCAGGGACTTCTGTCTGCCATTCAGTCAACAGACTATGGAGTTTGTGATTTCCTCAATTTTAATGTTCTCTTAACATGAAATGTCATTGTGAACATAAGCTACGAGGGTACTGTTGTCTAAACACGCAAACAAACCTAAGAACAAAAGCAATAGGCCAACAGCAAGCACACTAGCACCAGAGTTTGTGAGGAGCAACGGGTGAGAGGGAATGGAGAAGCACCAGAGTTTGTGAGGAGCAACGGGTGAGAGGGAATGGAGAAGCACCAGAGTTTGTGAGGAGCAACGGGTGAGAGGGAATGGAGAAGCACCAGAGTTTGTGAGGAGCAACGGGTGAGAGGGAATGGAGAAGCACCAGAGTTTGTGAGGAGCAACGGGTGAGAGGGAATGGAAAAGCACCAGAGTTTGTGAGGAGCAACGGGTGAGAGGGAATGGAGACAATTGACTTTCTTGTCTGTACATTTTCCTTTGTGTCTTTAATATAAACTCCGCACATCCAACAGTCATTTAGTCCACGCGCAACCAAGAAAAAACAGTATAGCCTATATGAATGAAAGAAATCTATGCACTCAGGGCCGTAATAACACGACCAATGATTGGTGCAAAACAAATACCACGACTTATCATTGGTCATGTTATTGGTTTTGCGTGTGCTTAAAGGTTTTGCTCATGATAAAGACCTCAGTGTTTTCCCAAGTTTCTTTAATTTGTAATAAAATCAACTGTAAAGGTCATCATGAACTCCTGAAGTTACTGCATAATTATGAAGCATAAGTGTAATAACTATGTTTTTTTAAATGTCCAATAGGCAAAACAGCACAGGGTATTTTTGGTGTGTTCTCTATATAAACCTTTGACCCATTAGCTAATACCCACATTTAATCCTGGGTGGGAGAAAGGGATAACAAAAGGTTGAGCCTAAATGGCTTCAGAAAAGGTGGAATTGTACATACTTGTTAATGCTGTACTAATAAATATATATAACGGAACACTTAAAAGGTATCGTGTCACTCGTTTCTGCTGGGTACTGTATGACTGAGTTTGCATAGACAGGCGTAACGTTGAAATTAGTGTCATGAAGTTAAATTCAAGTCCATTCAATTCAAATTTAAGTGTGCTGGACTGTAGCCAGATCATCCCGCCCTGTCTTTGATTCCTGGAAACTATGTTCTTGAAACCTCCAGAGAGTGAAATACAATGTGGTGTCCACTGGCCTGTGTTTCCGTGGCTCTTTACTCATTTGATGGGTTAGCAAGCTAGGCTAGTTAATGCAGGGGTCTTAAAATAAATTCCTCACATGCGATATTCATTTCTATCCGCTTAGAAATGCTATTCCACTTATTGTTGCTGGTAGATTTCTACCCCTCATAAGCAGGGGTCAGGGGTCAGGAAGTACAAGCTGTTTTCACTAATTAGTTCTACCTCCTAGTTGAAGAATTGTGCTAATTAGCAAATTCAGGTAATTGGAACCAAATACTGGGGATGATTTTAACTTTCTGTACCTGGATTCAGAGGGGTAAGTAAATGCCTCACCCACGTAATGCAGAACAAACTGATGTAATTCTCGATGATGACACAAGGAGGCGCTCTAAACTAATTTACTGGTGATGAAAGAACAACTCTTGTTGTTTTGGCACGAGCCCAGGAACTGAATTCAGTCACAAGCATTTATAAAGCAGACGTCTGTAAGAATACACAGAGATAATCCCTTCCATTTCTTCTGGAGAGCACGGCATAGACCAGGTTTTATCCCCGTCCTGGTCACTCCAATAAGCCAGTGGTTCATCCTTAACTAAGGCTAAATAGCAAAATCCCAAGATCTTTCTGATTCTGTGTACATTAGGCCACACATATTGGTGTTCATTAATTACATGAGGCTCAGCTATGGGGGCGCGTGCATCATTAGAAAGCAGACGGATAATTGACAAATATTGATATTTGAATACTGTATAGGTATATTGACACTGTTCACGTTAAACGCCCTGTGTAATCACTTTTATTCTCATAGATAAGATAAGATATACTTTATTGACCCTGTGGGGTAATTTGCATTTGACCCATTCTAACTACAGAGCAGTGGGCAGCCCACAAGATACAAGCTGTGTACTTTTCTCACATTTATAAACAGGAAAATAAGATTTCCTTTTGATGTACAGCATGTTATTTGTAAATGCAAGAGCAGAAGGCAAGGGCATTATAGGCCCGTTGAAAACCATAAAAGGTTTTTATTAGAAAGAGAAAGTGCAAACCTGTGCAAGAGAGAGAGAGAGAGAGAGAGAGAGATGGGGGTGGACGCACCCCTCCCCTTCAACCACAAACTCTGCAGGCGTTTGAATGCACTGTTAAAAGAAAGGGTGTTGAAACATAATTGTAAAGTTTATTTCCAAAACCATATTTTTCAAGGTAGGTTTTACACTATTATTCTTAAGGATTTAAGTATAAAAATGTGATTTAAACCAATTTAAACTGTCTGCTATGTGCATTGGTATGTTTCAGTACAGTACAAAAAATAAAAGCATGTATGAGCCTACTATTTTTGACATGTGTCAGGCCCTTCACATTGTCAGCTTGCTTTTAGATCACAAAGGACACATAGCCACTAAGCCTCTCACAGCTACTGCTGTCATTGCCACAACAGAAATTACACACTTTTCTAATAACACAGAGCGGTCCAGAGAATTTGAAGAGTGGGAAGGCCACCTACACTATTAAAAAGATTTTGTTCACAAAATGCGGCTCTGGTTTCGTGTCACATCTGTGCGAAAGCCAGGGCTTGACGGCCTGTGGGTGTGAGACAAATAAAACAACAAATGTATTCTCAGAAATGCATCCTGTGATAGATGTGTGTTACAGGGTAGCATTCTGGCCAGGTTCTGCTATGTGTGCTAGCGGCCTATGGAAGTATCTGGCTTCTTGGATAATAATAATAATATATATACACTGCTCAAAAAAAATAAGGGAACACTTAATCATCGCAGTATGACACCAAGTCAAGTAAACCAAATAGACAAGTAATAAGAGGACAGAAGATAGTAGAATATATACAGCATGTACTGTATACAACTTATATAATCGCAAGAATGCAGGAATGACATTTTTTCTCGCCACTGAAAATTAACACCAGCAAAATGGCCGCATCTGTCTCCTGTTGTGGTTGGATGCTGATCAATACTACAGCACTAATCTTCTTCACAATTTACAAACATCTGTGACACATCTTCTCCTTAACCATGTAAAAGAACTGTTTAATGTTTAAATGTATGATAAGTGCTATCCAAATCTATTCTGTGTTTTGTTCTTTTGGAAATATATATATATATTTTTTGTATTTTACGTTGTGTTATGTGTATTATTAACCGGTTTGATGTTTGAAGCAGAACCAGTAGTAACCAGAATGAAAATGCTTTAAATTTCTGAACACACAGATAATATTTTCCTGGATACAGGTTGGGAAATCGCATAACATAGTTCAAAATATGTTGTGTTGAGGTATTTTGTGCATGTGTAACCTTTGACCCTTTACAGATGAAATCGTGCTTCAGTAAACATTGTTCTTCCCTGCACCAGTAAGCTACAGAATGTACTAACATGAAATTAATCTTAATTATTTTATTTTTCCACTAGGGTGTAGTAAAGGTCCTGCATCCTCTACAAAAATCACCACAGGTAGATACCTGGGGCCTGTTCCAGAAAGCAGGACTTTTGAGTTAGCTGGATAATTACACTGAGTAAATCCCGGAACCCTCCCAGATCTGGAACTGAAGTAAAAAGTGCTGTTCTGGGTTTTACTTAGTTCAGTTATCCAGCTAACTCAATGTATTTTGGTTCTTGGTTAGAATGATTAACTTGCATGAGTGCTTCAGTTTATTGTATAATCCCTTTTGTTTTTAAATTATTATATTCTATGGCTTTGTGTTGTTCATCTTAGATTTTATTAGAGATCTAACCTATATTTAGAATTAGGCTATTATTTTGGTTCTTGGTTAGCATAGTTAACTTGCATTGGCTGTCACGTGGCGCTGTAATGGCGGCATATTGTCCAGCTGTCTCTCATGTTCATGTTTGTTAATTTGAATGTATTTTGTTGTGTCTGGCTTTTGTTTTTTTCATGCACTGTGTGTCTGTTGTGGGACGGGGAAGTGGGCTGGAGATTGTTCAGGGCACTCCTCCTGCTCGTTTTGATAATATTGATGAATTGTCTATTCGGGATAGTTTTGTTTGTGGTCGTGGAGACGCATTCGCAACATATGCTCGTGAATGTCCATTGGATCTGCAGCTACAAACTTTACCATCCCTCTTCACTGGAGTTGAAGATGTCGGGACTGACCTAGGACTGCAGGAAATCTTCAAAAGGCCACCAGGGAAGGGAAGGAGAAGATAATGTGAGGGAGGAGTGAGGCGACGAGTGGGAAGGCTGACGCAGTTCGGTGCTTCATGTTGACAGTGGACAGAGACCGCAACAATGCGTGTATGGAGGAAAGTCGTGGAGGCGGAGTTTGTGTGTTGAACTGTTTGATAACACTGGACATCTCGGGACAGTGGGGCTATTTTTAATCATGACGTTTGGCTGTAGGCTATTCCACTTCAATTCACTTAATGTGTTTGATTAATGCAATGATTCTATTGAATGTCTTTGTTTGATATGTTTGTTTGTGTGTTGTGGGTCTGCCCCACTGTCTATGTCTTTTTTGTTGTTGCTGGTGGCTACAACTGAAGTTCCCTAACAGGAAAATAAAAGTTATTCTATTCTATTAGTTCATTAGAGTTGTTCTATTTTGTTATTGTTTAGGATATTTAATTTGCATTAGTGAAGTTGTATTTTGGACCAAAAGGCGTAGTTTTTATTAGAGACGCTAGGGACATGTCCCTACCAATGTCACAGAAATAAGAATTGTCCCTACCAAAAATTGCAGAGTGAAAACTGTAGTTATAGGCCTAGTATAATTCAAAAACTCATTGTGGTCTTCCAAAAGTGCAGATCTGGTTGACAGCTGCATCAATAACCTATTAGCAAGCTATCCTATTATCTGCCATAGCCAATCAACAACCTGGACGGACTCGTCTTTCTGTGATGATGTCTTTCCCTCTCTCGCCTCTTTCTCAGTGAGTGCCACGAACTGTCAGTCGGCCGTGTTCATCAGCGACACAGTGACAGACAGCGCAGCTAAATCACTAGGCTAGGCCTACTAGTTATCTCTGCCTAGTACCTCAGCTAACGTTAGCTTTAGTAGTCTGTGTTTTGGGATGTAGATTACCGTTACGCTACGATTTCCTTTATCTTACGAGACAGATCTGATTGCGCAACTGTGACATCTTGAAATATATTGAGTTAATTGTAGGCTACAGGTTGTGTCATATTGAATGTTGAAATGAGTCTCAGTATTATGATAAACAGTATAGAATCAATCTTGATCTTATTTACATTATTAGCTACATTAACTACTTGAATAAATCTCTTATTTATTATATTATTACATTAACTACAACAGTCACAAATTCGTCATTAATACAGTTGTCAGTTGACAAAGACAGCAACCTCTTTCCCACCTTCAAGGTAAAATTCAGAATGTAGCCGCTTACTACTGTTTATTAATGATGTACATATGTTTGTGATGCGGTGACACACACACACACACACGCACACATACACACACACAGGCACGCACACACACACACACACACACACACTGGCATGTGCACACACACACACAGTCACTTAAACACACACACAGTCACACACACACACGCAGGCACGCACACACATACACACACACACACACACACACACACACACACTGGCATGTGCGCACACACACACACACACACACACACACACACAGGCACTTATATACACACACCCACACAGGCACGCACACACTTGTTGCATTTATTGTTTAATAATCATTGATTGTTAGCGTGATTTCTATTTATTTCTTTTTAATTTTCTACTCTGTTGTAATGGAAAGGTGGTCTGAGGTGTGACGCAGTTGAATGTGATGGGAGCATCAGTGTGGTTTTAGTGCTGTGAGAGGGGGGTGTGAAGACAGCTCTGTGCTGCAGGTCAGTCTTCCTGTGCAGTTCTGGTTTGTGTAGCGCTGAATATACAAGCCTGTGAGTGGAAAAGAATTGAACCTCCACAGCAAAAGAGAATGAAGCAAACAGACAAAGTGAAGAACATGTTCTGTGCAGACAAAACATGCAAAAAAAGTATTTTGCTACGTAAAATATCACTCAAAAAATGTTGTGTCCACAGTCTCTCTACACTGTGCTGTCCAGTAATGCTGAAAAAGCCATAAAAATATATGCTTTATATACAGTGCGCTCCAAAAGTGTTAGGACAGTGACACATTTTTTGTTGTTTTGGCTCTGTACTCCAGCTCATTGGATTTGAAATGGATATGAGGTTAAAGTGCAGACTTTCAGCTTTAATTTGAGGGTTTTTACATCCATATCAGGTGAATCATGTAGCAGTTGTAGCCATTTAACACACATCCCCCCCCCCCATTTTAGGGTAATTGGACAAATTACCATTAACTTAAATAGTCATCATATTTAATATTTGGTTGAAACTTTGAAATGTTGAAATAAATAAGCAGAAGTGCAGAGTTGACAAAACACTTGAAGAGCAAACCTCCTCGCTGCTCAGTTCACTGAAGTTTCTGATCGAGGTTCTGTTTGATCTCAGGGGGTCACGCTCAATGCCAATGCTGTTATTTCCTCTGCCTCCCGCCACAGGAAGTCACAGGTCGCCACAGGAAGTCACAGGTCACCTCTGCTGAAAGTAGGCGACCTTTTCAGCTTAACCTAATAAGGTGATTTTTCTGCAGTAGGGCTGTTTTGAGCGTGCAGAGTGACCGGAGTGGAGATGGCTTCATCTCTCAATGCCACGAGGTCATGTGACTTCTCCCTCTTCACATCTTCACACTTTTTTTTTTAGTTTAAAGTGTCCATTAAGTCACAAGATAAAGATGCATACTTACTTTAAAAAAAAATTACAAACAAGAAAATAATCAAATTTTCTTCTATTATTTAGTAAGATGAGAGCTGGGGCTCTGACTGTGTCTTCGTGTTCTGAATGGATTTTGATTTTCACTTCTGATTGGAGCTCGCCAAATGCAGCTGTTTAGAGTTAAAATGAAAACTACCACTTCAGCTGTACGATAGACACTCCAAATGACCAATACCATTATTTCATGTGGTGAGCAGTATAAGAACTTATAATCTCAAATGAATAAAACAGGGTTAATATCATTGTATACGTTTCCTTCAGTTGTTTGTGGATATCTCACATGCTATTACACAGAAGAGCTGTACAGATGTGGACGCGATGGTTTCGGATTTCACCGGCAATTTTTAAAAAAGAGATAGAGAGGTACACACAGAGCCAAAATAGCAATTCACTCTCATGGGATCCTGAGTAAATAGTGAATAAATAATAGTAAAACAATAAAGTAAAAAAAAGAAAACTACACCGGTTCACTCCTGTACTTGACCACAGTAAAATCGTTAGGATGCGCTTGCAGTCTGCGGCTGTTGCCTGTGTCTATACACCGTAACAGCCCCTGTTCTTATCAAAAAGGAGGTGTACTAATCAGCGCTCATAGTAAAACACAGCCATTTCCTTTGAAAGCTATTGAGGTCTTGTGGTGGGAAGCTTGTTTCGTATTATAGTTAGATGTTAGAGACGTACATGCACACTAGAGCTAACCTTTGCGACATGCAGTTTGTCTCCAGTGACAAAGACAGATTGCAGCTTTCAATATCTTCTTGTCTACAGTGCATGGTACAGATTACATAAGGAAGCTACTATTGTCAGCACACTCAGTGTTATTATTATTTTATTATTATTATTATAACAGGCATTTAGCAGAATCTCTTATGCAGAGCGACTTATTTTTACATACTATCCATTTTTACAGCTGGATATTTTGCGTAAGAAATTCAGGCTAGGTACCTTGCTCAAGGGTACAACGACAGTGTTCTACTTGGGAATCAAACCTGCAACCTTTAGATTACAAGCCCAGTTCCCTACCCACTATACTACACTGCCATTTTCCGGTCAGACGAGAACCGAGGAGATGACGAGGACGGATAACATAAGCGATCGGAATGAACCCCAAGTTGCCACATGGTACATGGTACACATGGTTTAGTTTCCTACCCATGATGCCACATGGTACCCCTGCCCCCCATCCTTTATCTTGTAGCAGCATATATAACATGGGGCTCCAGCTCCTCTGGTACCCCTGCCCCCCATCCTTTATCTTGTAGCAGCATATATAACATGGGGCTCCAGCTCCTCTCTCCTCCTGGCTTTTCTTTTGTTTTCAGTAAAATTCAACGCAGCGTAATTCAGTGTGTCTGGGTCTGGATCCTGGAAAGAGAGACATACCAACACCTTAGAGAGAGAAAGCTGTCTTTCCACAAGACAAAAGCTCTGTCTCACAGATAATAACAACACTACTTCTAATAATAATAATAATAACAACAATATTATTATTATTATTGTACAGATTTCTAAAAATTTATGCCAGCAGTGCATGTTTTACCGTATTGTATGTACATTATACACACTGTGTTTGTATATACATTATAAATGTGGGAACACTAATATGGGTTACATTACAATGCACTATATCGTATGCATTTGGAAGAGGCTCTTAGTGACACACGCAGGTTACATTCTTCACATACCTTCCATTTATACAGCTGGATATTGACTGAAGCTGGTCAGGTTAGGTGCCTTGCTTAAGGGTACAATGACCAGGGTTCAAACCTATAATCTTGGAATTACTGGCCCTTAAAGTAACATAACATAATAACATAACTTAATGACGAGAACAGGCCATTAAGCCCAATAATGCTCGCCATCTAGATAGTATCCAGCACCATATCATGCCTGATCTTGAAAACACCCAGAGTTTCTGCCTCTACTACCCGGCAAGCTGTTTCACACAGCGACTACTCTCTGCGTGAAGAAGTACTTCCATATATAAATATACTACAGTATATGACAACTTGGTCAACTGAGCAGGAGCTGCAACAAGAAGCAAGATTTGCAATAATATCTTGTCCAGCTTGAAACATTTCTAAACTCTGGTAGTATATGTAAAAACCTACTGTTGGCTATATGGGCCGAATGGCCTCTTCTGAATAGCTAGCACTCTTGTGCATTAAAGTCATAATGACATGATACTAGTTGATATGTTGAAATACTGCACTTTTCCATAAGAACCGTTATCCCAGTTATAAACCAGTGAACTTACCCGTTTGTTCTCTGAATTCTGTTGAGATTTTTTCCCTGTAAGGGAACATGAAGAAGAGAGGACAGAGATTTAGTATTTACTAACCCGACCCAAGAGTACGTCACATTTTAAATACAGTTTAAACCAGATAACCCGACCCAAGAGTACGTCACATTTTAAATACAGTTTCAACCAGATAGCCCGACCCAAGAGTACGTCACATTTTAAATACAGTTTAAACCAGATAACCCGACCCAAGAGTACGTCACATTTTAAATACAGTTTAAACCAGATAACCCGACCCAAGAGTACGTCACATTTTAAATACAGTTTAAACCAGATAACCCGACCCAAGAGTACGTCACATTTTAAATACAGTTTAAACCAGATAACCCGACCCAAGAGTACGTCACATTTTAAATACAGTTTCAACCAGATAACCCGACCCAAGAGTACGTCACATTTTAAATACAGTTTCAACCAGATAACCCGACCCAAGAGTACGTCACATTTTAAATACAGTTTAAACCAGATAACCCGACCCAAGAGTACGTCACATTTTAAATACAGTTTCAACCAGATAACCCGCCCCAAGAGTACGTCACATTTTAAATACAGTTTCAACCAGATCATTTTATATGGTTGATAAGTTAAGACTGTATTTAACACCATGCAAACTTCACAGTAACTTCACAGTGTCCAAATATAATGTTGCAGGTACTAGCAGGATTAGGTTTGGAGCGGTGGAGGGATTAATTCCTCAGTACCTGTGTTATTTGTGCCTCTGCATGCAAATCGACATACAATGATGAAAATGACTATGAGCTGTGTGACAATCACTCCTCCCAGGGCCCAGAGGAGAGGGGCATAGTCTCCACATCCATTGCCATCTCCTGCATGAACAATAGATGCAGAGGGTCACAGATGTGTGTTCAACAAGCTCATGTTAGCTGATGCTAGCAAACATAATGAAACTTTTTTTAATGTTCACCACAAACGTTTGTTAATGTTAGTTTACAAACGGGAAAGGTAGAATAAATGAGTAAGAAAGATGTTGAGGGGGAAGTGAGCTGACAAAAAAATAGTTTGTTATAATTAAGGTAAATACGTATACAAATTGTTTCAAGCTTTTAAAAGCAATCTGTGGCAAAAAATTTTGAGGTTTAAACTTGACAGGAATTGTAACACTAAGCTTGAAAAGCAAATATGCGTACGATCAGTGCTTAAACACATTTCCACAAATACATCAGCACTTGAAAAGCAAACATGCGTACGATCAGTGCTTAAACACATTTCCGCAAATACATCGGCACTTTTCATAATTTTTTACTTATCCGAATTAGTTTTTTAGCCAGATCAAATTCGCACGTGTTTCTAAACAAGTGTATAAGCATGCAGAAGAGCTTCAGAATGCTTTAGTATTTATGCAATTTATGTAGTCTCCCATGTTGTTGTTTTTTTAGAACAAAAGTAATAAGAATTTTAAAAAAGTTTATTTATACGGAACTTAGTGGTAAACTAAATAATATAATGGCTCCTTTTTCATTAAAGTTTAGTGAACACCCAACTCAAATGTTGAGTAAAGGTAAAAATACATATTACATCAAATATATATATATATATATGTAATATATCATGATTAAATTATTATTTGAAATTAACAACAATTTTGGTTAGACTATAGAGCTCTAGTTTCCTTGGAGAGATTTGTGGCCAAACTTTACTGTTCTGAAAAAATAGCGTCTTCATAATGCCTGCCTAGTAACAGCCGCCAAGTGATCTGCAATATCTGTACGTTTTTTTAACGGGTTTTAGTTCAACTCAAAGTTTTATGCTTGTTTTTTTTAGGGAAAGAAAACAATAGCTTGACCCTACCTTCCACCGTTGGCAGAGCATCTCCTTCAAAAACAGCGTCAGAAACAATAAAGACAAAAAGACAAAATCGGTAATAACAACAACAAAAACAATATTTCTCTTTCAGGCATACCGTTTGCATAAGAAGCAGAAATACAGCATATAACTGCATAAAACGACACCAAAGGGCAGATCTTGTTTATCAATATCATGCTTATATCATTCATAAAAAATGAGAAAATATATTTACTGCAATAGCAATATGATATGAGAAATATTCCGGTGATAGAAATGTAGTATTTTAGTTTTAACACAACCAAGATAAAACATGCTCAGCCAGAGTATTTTTTCCTCTTAAAACGGAATTTTACTAAGAAAAGTAATAATTAGTGAATTGTTCTTGTTTTGCATTGTAACCTGGACATCACTGTACTGAACAGTAAGTGTTTTTTGTCTACTTATCATTACCTGTCCAGTATGTACAATTAAGATAAGAGAAGATATGGTAAAATACACTTTAGTATTGAAATTTTGTTTTTGAAATTTGTATTGAACATTTAAGAATTGCTTCAGGTCTCATAACAGATGCAAATTACAGAAACAACACAAATCACTCAACAAAATATTGCACATTCCCCACAAAATATTTCACATATTCTGCACATACACTAGAAAATATTGCATATTCCCCACAAAATATTGCACCTTTTCTGCCATATAATACACTCCATGCACACATCCACACACATATTCCACACAAATATGTTCAACAACGCATACCACATTGCAGCCCATTTGAGTACATTTATAAAACCAGCTAAACTAACCTTGCTCAGGCATGTTTAATTCAACATTTCATTTGTTTGTAAATATGAACTAAATATAAATTTTAAACTTTATCTTCATTACCTTGAACCTTCACAAGCGTTGCTTTGTCAAAGATCATGTGTGTCATCATTTTTCCACAGAAGTACAGTCCGGAGTCTGATGAATCCACATTTATGATTTCACACGTGCTGTTGGTCTTATGCAGTTTTACATGGTCTTTGTTGAAATTGTTGTGATATGAAGCGTTTGATTTACCATCATTATACAGTGATAAAATGCACAAAGGCACTGATGCATTTGGCCCCTGCCAGAACCAGGACAGGTAGCCTCCCCCAGAACCATCCATGATGAAGGAGCAGGGGAGCTGGACGTTGTCCCCGCGACGTACTGCCAAGGAGGGGACCTGAGAGAGCAGAACCGTGGTGATCAGACCTGAAACACGGAAGAAAACAAAAAAACTACTTTACTTATCTGGACCTAGATCTATGCAAGTGCTTGCATACCATGCCATTACTTCCATTTAGCAAACGCTCTTACCCAGAGCGACTTATACAGCGAGCAGAGCACCTGCCTCCTTTTCCCAATGTGCTCTTTTGATTTGATGAAAAAAAAAAAAAATATATATATATATATATTATTATATATGTACTAGTATTGTTGCGGTCATTCATTTTCTTTTATTCTTTTTTCACAGTTTCTCTACGTCGGTGTGCCCTTTTCTTACTTTGAGCACCTGCCCTTCAAAAAATTTCTGCATGGCCCTGACCTACATATTTTCTCCTGAGCAAATCATATTTAATACATGGTGCAAATATATCAGAAATGTTTACAAAATATCTACTAAATATATAACAATCAATGGATATATCATATAATATTTAATATATCAATCATTTGAAACTGATATCAGGGCACAAAAAATTACTTCATGCCCAGGAGCTCTGAGACCAGCGGAGTATTTACAGTAAGCATCTAGTTAGAGGTGTTTTAGGACAAAACAATCTGATCGGAAAGCCAATAGTGGTTCATCCAGCATGTTTTACGCATGCAGAATATGACTCGCACACTCAATATAAATCTAAAAACATATTTAATTACCACAGCTGCCATGCATTGGATAAAAATGCACTTACTTATACTGTACAACATCAGACCACAGGTGTAGGTTTGTGCCATCCTGTACCTTTCTGTTGTCTCTGAAGCGTTCAGAATCACACGCAAATAAATGAAAAAGCTCTTTATTATGAGGAGAACCCTGCAAATAAAGAGCCATCAGGGACCGCACAGACTTTTTAAATCTCACCACAAGCTCACGCCCTCACGTTTCCGGCTGATACTTAGAAACAGACATAAAATCAGGCAAGGTTGCCTCAAGTAGAAAACTAATCCAGTTATTTGGATTATCATTTTAACATTTTTTTAAACTAATAGTAGCCACTGATGCCAAAAAAAAAGCGTACTCTACAGTATATTGATGGTAACCACATGTATTTCCTATTACCCATATTTTGCAATAGCATACTGTATATAATCCAATCAGAAACATTAGAATATAATAAAATATGACATATTTTTTTATCTACATGGCTTCCTGTTTATTTAAAACTTCACAGACACAACTGCTCAGTGATTATGTAAACAAAACAAAGCTTCACATTGGGCTTCATTTATCCATACGGTCATACAAATGAGCGTATATTTGTGCCTACCAACTTGCGTATGAAAATCTCACGTGTGATTCATCAAACTTGTGTAAATCACTGATCAGTGTTTAAACGTGTTCGTAGGTTGATAAATCAGACTCAATCACATATTAGGAAGCGTGTGCACATCATTATGAATTATTTATAATTACTCACACGCCCATTTTACTACTACTACATATGGCTTTCTCCAATAAATCAGAAACAGAAGCTTTTTCCTGATGTAATAGTTTTTACCGGCTTCCACGTGATGAGAAACTAATAGCAAAGAAACTAATAGTGATTAAAAATGATTCAAACTCAACTTATTCAGATATTATTTTTGCCAATTAAGCTACACAACATACGTCTACACTCTACAGCCACAACGCGTAGGTCAAGTGCATTTTAAAATATTGCCCCGATGCATTAACTGCTTTTAATATTTCGCCATTTTTATGATCAGCTACTCATTTAAGGCAAACTCTGATTTTAACGCTCACATAACCCATGTTTTCCAAAGAACAGCTTTTATATGTATCACCTGTTGACTCAGTAGTGCTCTGAACAAAGGTTTTTTTTTTCTTTCATTATTTAGGCTGCACAACTATTGTTCCCTGGCTGTTCATTGCATGCAATGTCGCTGCCTCGCCATTGGGGGGAAAAGCGTACGCAATGTCAAGATCTATGGGGGTATTATTGTCTCAAAAATAAATAAATAAATGTACCTGATCCACAAATGAATGCAACTGATTCACAAATGAATGCAACTGACTCACAAATAAATGCAACTGATTCACAAATGAATGCAACTGATTCACAAATAAATGCAACTGATTCACAAATTAATGCAACTGATTCACAAATGAATGCAGCTGGTTCACAAATGAATGCAGCTGGTCCACAAATAAATGCAACTGATTCACAAATAAATGCAGCTGATCCACAAATAAATGTACCTGATAGACAAATAAATTAAACTGATTCACAAATCAATTAAACTGATTCACAAATTACATTTATTTATTTTTGAACCAATGATACCCCCATAAAGAGCTGTAGTGAGATTTCATCGTATCGTACACCTACGTTAATTTTGATAAATCTTGAAATCTGCCTAAAAATAGTTGTGCGTTCACTTTACTATCAGATTTGAACATACACATGAATGATAAATGAGGCCCATTATGTTTAGGAACAGTTAACTATTTCTCATACTTAAGTCACATGACAGGGTTGAATGTGGCAGCCCATTGCTGTCATAGGGTGCGTCCCAATAATAGAAAAATCCACTATCACCTCCTCTCTTCCATGCCCTGGAAACGCATCTTTGTGTTTTAATCTATGCATTAATGGTTACATATTAATTAATGTCTTGACGCAAACCGAAATGTCTCGTACAGTGTATACTGTACATGCAAATAATTATACTTGAAACATTCAGGCAGTTTTGCATACTTCCGGGTTGGAGAGGAGTGGTAGTGGGGGAGTGGAGGAAAGGAGGTGGAGAGTGAAGGATATTTGGACACACACATAACTTAACCGCAGTGATGAAGCATTGAGACGGGAACTTAATTTCAAAAACTGGGCCTGCAGTCTGGATTATAAACGACTCAAAGATGTTTCAGTGAAAAGTTTCAAGGGCTAAACCGAGGCTAGCTTGCTCAACAATTAGGGGTTACAATACCAGTGTACAATGTGCATTATAATTTATGCAGCCATCCTTTTGCCTGTTATCTGCTTAAATATATGGTATACTATTTTCATCAGATTTCTGAGTAAAATGTCTTCTTTCATATGATTGTGCTACACTGCTCAAAGAAATTAAGGGAACACTTAATCAACACAGTATAACACCAAGTCAATTAAACTTCTGGGATATCGATCTGTCCAGTTAGGAAGCGTAAAAGATTGTGAATCAATTTCACCTGCTTTGGTGCAAATGAAAGTGACAACAGATGGACAGGAGAGGCAAAAGCAAGACAACCCCCAAAAAGTAAATGGTTTTGCAGGTGGTGGCCACAGACCATTTCTCTCTCCTTATCCTTCCTGATTTTTTTCTAGTTTTGCATTTTGCTAGTGCCCTTGTCACTGCTGGTAGCATGAGGCGGTACCTGCAGCCCATTCAGGTTGCACAGGTAGTCCAGCTCCTCCAGGATGGCACATCCATACGTGCCATCTCAAAAAGGTTTGCTGTGTCTCCCAGCACAGTCTCAAGAGCGTGGAGGAGATACCGGGAGACGGGCCATTACACGAGGAGCCGGACAGGGCTGTAGAAGGGCAACAGCCCAGCGGCAGGACCGGTATCTGCTCCTTTGTGTCGAGGAGGAACAGGAGGAGCACTGCCAGAGCCCTACAAAATGACCTCCAGCGGGTTACTTGTGCGCATGTTTCTGACCAAACTGTCAGAAACAGACTCCATGAGGGTGGCATGAGGGCCCAACGTCCTGTAGTGGGACCTGTGCTCACAGCCCAGCACCATGCAGCTCGATTGGCATTTGCCAGAAAACACCAGAATTGGCAGGTTCGCCATTGGTGCCCCGTTCTCTTCACAGATGAGAGCAGGTTCACACTGAGCACGTGTGACAGACGTGAAAAAGTCTGGAGACGCCGTGGCGAATGTTATGCTGCTTGCAACATCATCCAGCATGACCGGTTTGGTTTAAATGACTTGGTGTTATACTGTGATGATTAAGTGTTCCCTTAATTTTTTTGAGCAGTGTTTATTTAATAACTTAGTATCACACAAAAATTTGCAAACACAGTTCTAACCCCCGTCAATTGTTCTCTATCTTCTCCTCCCTCCTCAGCAAACCCCCTCCTACTCCTCATTCCTCGTTCACTGCAGACGACTTTGCAGATTTCTTCGATGAGAAGATCGCAGACATCTGCAGCTCCTTCTGCCCCACTCCCCCTCCCCTCACAGACACTGTTCCCCACTCTCTTCCTCTCTCTACCTCTTCTGTGTCCCCCCCCTGTTTCTCCACCTTTTCTCCCCTTTCTGAGACCGATGTATCCCATCTCCTACTCTCCCATCGCCCCACTACTTGTGCCCTCGACCCTATCCCTTCATCTCTCCTCCAGGCAATCACCCCAGATATCCTCCCATTTGTGACCTCCCTGGTGAACTCCTCCCTGACCTCTTTTTGCTTCCCCTCATCCTTCATAAGAGCCCACATCACCCCGATCCTGAAAAAACCCCTCCAACATCCAAAACTACAGACCGGTATATCTTCTTCCTTTTCTTTCCAAAACTATAGAACGTACTGTTTCTAACCAACTGTCGTCTTTCCTTACCCAGAACAACCTGCTAGACCCCCACCAGTCCGGCTTCAAACCTGGCCACTCAATGGAGACCGCACTCCTCTCCGTCAGCGAGATGCTTCATGCTCCTCTGTCCTAATACTTCTAGACCTATCTGCCGCCTTCGACACTGTAGATAACTCCATCCTCCTGTCGTCCCTGTCTGCAGCGGGGATCGGCGGCTCGGCTCTGGCCTGGATTAAGTCCTACCTCTCGGAACGCTCCTCCCAGGTTGCCTGGGCTGGCAAAGTATCGGCACCCCGTCCCCTTATCACAGGAGTCCCCCAGGGCTCAGTCCTTGGTCCCCTCCTTTTCTCCACCTACACCAAATCAGGTGTCAGCCCGCATCTCCACTTGCCTGAGAGACATCCAGAGCTGGATGGACAACCACCATCTCAAGCTCAATCCAGGCAAGACTGAGCTCATCTACATTCCTGCTCTAACCTCTCCCCCTCTCAGTCTCTCTATTTCCCTAGGAGACACTCCACTGATTCCAACGCCCTGTGCCAGGAACCTCGGAGTCGTGATGGACAACAGGCTGTCCCTCCCCGAGAACATCGCAGTGGTAACCCGGGCATGCAGATTCTTCCTGTACAACATCAGGAGAAACCGCCCCTTCCTCACCACCCACTCAACCCAGCTCCTGGTCCAAGCGATGGTGCTGTCCCTCCTGGACTATTGCAACTCTCTCCTGGCTGGCTTGCCAGCATCGGCCATTAGACCCCTTCAGCTTATCCAGAACGCAGCAGCACGCCTGATCTTCAACAGAAAGTCTGACCGCCTTCAAGCGCAGATTGAAGACTCACCTCTTCAAGCTGCACCTCTCTCCACCCCTCCCTACCTCCTTGTGACTATTGTTATCAATATTGTGTAGTTCTCCCCCCCCCAAAAAATAAAACAAAATAAATAATCCCCAATCATACTGACTGCGCCTAGTACTTAGATTCGTATTTACCTTTTTAGGATTGTTTTAGCGCACTTGTTCCTTGTTCGGAAATGCACTATGTACGTCGCTCTGGATAAGAGCGTCTGCTAAATGTCTATAATGTAATGTAATGTAATAACCTTTTTTCACTGAACATTCTCAGTGGTGTGCATTAGTGTGTTAAAATTGTACTGGCATCTAAACAGTTAAAATATCAACAAGTACATTATTCCACCCAGGTCTGGTTAAGGTGTTCTTTTTGGCGCTAACGCCCAAACGCTAACGGTGCCCTATCATCAAATAACTCTCTGAGCATTGACATAAACCCTCGGCTGGACTCTCCAGACCTCTTTTGACATATATTGCTTTGACCACAACTTGACATATATTGCTTTGACCACATCTCTCTGAAACACACGCAGATGTTGAAACAACCAATGGCAAAGCGCAGACGCACACCATCACGTAAGTGACTGACCTTATTTTCCTGACGCAGAACCCACTGTTAGCATCATTTAAACGGCTGTCATATGAATGCATATACCTAGAAACCCCTCTCCTTCTCTCTGCTTATTTATAAGGCCATTGGCATTGACAATTGTGTTTATCCCAGTCATCACACAGGCCACCATGAGGACTGGAGCTCCAGCAGCGTTCACACAAATCTGTATGAGCTTCCTGCTTTACAGCAAATTGTGTAAGTCTGATTATGCCGTACTGCAATCAATACATTATAGTGTTACTGATAAGGAAATTATTGTGAGTAACAATTGCAATTCATTATTTCTCTATTGGTGGGATTGTGTGTTGTGTTACAGATAAATATAAAGGTGCAATGTTAGCTAACGTGAGCTTTTCAGGCTTTTAAACTTTTAATAGGATTTAATGGATCATCATTAGACTAGTCTGGATTAAATCAACATTTGAAATGTACATTTATTCGTAGATGGCAATGTAGGCAGATCACTGTGGAAATAACTGATCTATATGATTTAATTTATAACGGCTGAATAAAAAAATGTATCAGAAGATGTAGATGGAAATTTCCAAATGGTTTCCTGAGTCTTTTTCACACTTTACCGGTGTCAACAGTTTTCGGCTAGTACCGTCCTATAAGTCCAGTGCCTTAGCACTTTGTGCTTTTAAAGTTCTCCAAATTGTGCGTAACATTTTAAAAACACAAAGTGCTAAGGCACTGGACTCATATGACGGTACTTTTTAAAGCTTTTAAAAGCTTTAATTCCAATGGCCTTATAAATAAGCAGAGAGAAAGAGAGGGGTTTCTAGGTATATGCATTCATATGACAGCCATTTAAATGGTGCAAACAGTGGGCTCTGCATCAGGAAAATAAGGTCAGTCACTTACCTGATGGTGTCCATTTGCGATTTGCCATTGGTTGTTTCAACATCTGTGCACATTTAGTTTTATATTTGTATATATACATTACACAGGGCCCAACTGGAAATGAGTGGTAAATGCCACAATAACTTGTCACATCAGCAGTTTCAGCTCAAGCGTTTTTATGTTTTTCAGTCTTGACACAAGCTGCGGGCAAACAGCAGCCAATTCTCCTGATAACGGCTCAGCTTGGAGACGCCGTAACTCTGCAGTGCCTCTATGCAAAAGAGAAAACTTCATTCATAGTATTGTACAAGCAAACTGTGGGACAGACACCTCAACTCATATTAACAGCATTTAAATATCGAAATGATGTCGAATTGTACAATGAGTTTAAAGATAATCCGCTCATTACAGCACACAACAGCGACGGAATGATTAATGTGACCATCTCCAAAACACAACCATCGGACTCAGCCATATATTACTGTGGGAAAATGTACGTAAATGTCTTTGAATTTGAAGAAGGAACATTTCTGATATTATAAGGTATGGAAATTGCACTTATATATTTTTTGAGCATGATTGCACTGTACAATTATACCTTTTTACTACTTGATCAAAATTGAGCACAGTGAGGAAAATATTGTGTGGAAATAAGTATATTAACCTTTTACAGGGTCAGAGTCACAGAGCAGGACAGTAGTACTGCAGCAGCCCGAGTCTGAGTCAGTGCAGCCAGGAGACTCTGTGACTCTGCAGTGTACAGTACTCACTGAGACCTGTGCAGGAGAACACAGTGTGTACTGGTTCAGACAGGGCTCAGGAGAGTCCCCTCCAGGAATCATTTACACCCATGGAAACAGGAGTGATGAGTGCCAGAGGAGCTCTGGGGCTGTGCTTCCCACACAGAGCTGTGTCTACAACTTCCCCAAGAGGAACCTCAGCCTCTCTGATGCTGGGACTTACTACTGCGCTGTGGCCACCTGTGGGGAGATCCTGTTTGGGAACGGGACCAAGCTGGACTTTGAAGGTATGCTTATTTAAATGTGTGTATGGTTTAATACCACACTTACTATTGAGTCACATTTATGATATAAAACAATAATTAATAAGTAAAATATTTTGCTTCCAAGTTACTTTATGAAATATAATTACATTGCTAATTCAGTAATAACATATTTAATAAATTCTTATATTTCAGGAGGTGAAGTTTCTGCACAGTTATCCATCTTTGTCTGGCTCTCAATCATAAGGACTGGAGTTCTGTGTTGCATCTTGCCCGTATTTGTCCTGATCTATTGCAAAAAGCATAAATAATAATGCTAATATGGGGTTCCATGTCATTAAATCAGCTAGTGAGTCATATTCATAATAATAAATCCTTATTCTTCTTCTTCTTATTATTATTGATCTTATCTCTTTCCAATTGAGGGACACTGTATATAAATGCACCAAGTGTATAATCCTAATGTGCTGTTCTGATCATTTTTATTTTGAGACACCTGAGACAGCTGATGTTACTCAAACAATGTGATACAATGACATTAATTGGAAATGGTGACAATGATGTTCATGATATCTTTGTTTTGTGTGCAGAGACAGTTACAGCAGAATGGCTCTGTAAACTTTATTCTGATACATACGAGAAATACAAGCAACAATTCTTACTGGCTGCCATCCAGTATGCGGTGTACTGTTCTACACAGTATCAAGGCCAAGTGACAATGACCCATTTACTCCAACCGGAAAAGTGTGGCAGTTTCACTATATGGTTGGCTTTTTTTAGCATGCATCACATACTACATTTAAAATTCCCGGGCTTTGAATGTCTGATTAGTATTCAAGTTGCATTTTGCTAAACCTTACCGTAAAGTTAGGATTGGGTAAAGCTGATAGTAGTGGTTGGAAGATAAATTTAAGCCGTTTTTGCTTTGAAAGTCCTGTACTTATTTATCTTGGAAGGTAGATTTTGCACAGGTGGATTTAGGATTTTCTGTGCCTAGTGTAATGTGTGCAAGAAAAAAACAACAAGCATATTGTGGACTTGGCTCACTTTTCTGTTTGTCCCACACGGGTCTATATCACATTTGGGCATGAGTGTACAGTCATTTTGAGAGGCCAGTGCTGTGTCTGGTTTTAAAGGCCTCAGTAGGAATCTGTGTCAGGGGGCGATGTAGCCCCACCCCTCCCAGTATTACACAAACTCACAAATACCATGATGACCCTCCTGGTCAGGATCATCTTACACAGTGCTATCATCATCATCATCATCATCATTAATTATCTGATCGACTGACCGAGGACTGCAGGCAATCTTCAAAGGCTACCACGGAAGAGAAGGAGAGGATAATGCCGGGGAGGAGTGAGGCGGCGACTGGGAAGGCTGACGCAGTTCAGTGCTCAGTTTCGACGGTGTACAGAGACCAAGACGATACGTGTATGGAGGAGAGTCGTGGAGGTGGACTTTGTGTGTCGGACTGCTTAATGCCACTGGACATCTCGGGACAGCGGGGGCTATTTTTAATCATGGCAGTATTAGTTGAATTTACTTTAATTAATTTAATTAGTTTGATCAATGCAATGATTCTATTGAATGTCTATTTGATAAGTTTGTTTGTGTGTTGAGGATCTGCCCTACTGTCTGTCTTTTTTGTTGTTGCTGGGGCTACAACTGAAGTTCCCTAATGGGAAAATAAGTTATTCTAGTCTATCCTATCATCATCATCATCATCCTTTTATAACTCAGTTTTTTCACCTTATTCAAAACAATAAAATATTTGACAAAATGATAAATAATATGATGAGTGTTTTATCATTGTCCTGTGGTAAAAAGGTATTCTCGGTCGCAAGCAGTCTATCTCTGGTGTCTGGAAAGGGAGTTTGAACAACTTACATCCAGTATTATGTTGAAGATCTGTGATTGAGTTGGCTTGGATCACTGCATACAGTTGCAATCCTATCTACATAAAATACTGATTTGTCAAAAGACATAATTTACCATTGGTTTTTAAGCAAAGCACATCCCTGGAATTTGGGAAGACTGATAAGTCAGAATAACACCCCTAGTACCATAAGGTTTTAAGCCAGATAAGTACGTCTAGTAAACATGTTAACATGAATCCATTTGCGTCATATGAAAATATAAGCAAAGGCACGCTTACAGCTGTGAAGGTCTAATTCCAGATCCCTCAAGAACAGAGGTGGAAAGTCCAGGGGTTAGAAAGTAAAAGTCCATGCGTTTCTTCTACCCATTAACTCCAGCTGATTTAAATAATCAGTTATATCACCTGACTGAAGAATTGTGCAAGTCCAGGTCATTGGTACAAAATACTTTTAGAACCTGGATTTTCCACCTCTGCACAAAAATAAAAGTTTCGTTGCTTGGGTTTAATGCTGTCACCTGCCCCCTGCTGTCAGGAGGTGGGAACACATCATCTCAGGAAGGGTGGTGATAATGCACTTACCTACCATGTAAAAATAAATGAAATTTATGACTAATGAAATTTGCCCCATTCTTTCACAGTGTAAAGACCAGAAGGCGGCGCAGGAGGGACAGCTCTGGGGGACGGTGGCGCAGATAGGATGGCCCTGGAGGCTGGCGGCGACGGGTGCATCACCGTGGACAGGCAGCTCAGGACAGGCGGGTAGCTGCCTCTGCAGCTCAGGACATGCGGGTAGCTGGCTCTGCAGCTCAGGACAGGCGGGACAGGAGAGCTGGAAGGTGGCGGGACAGGAGAGCTGGAAGGTGGCGGGACAGGAGAGCTGGAAGGTGGCGGGACAGGAGAGCTGGAAGGTGGCGGGACAGGAGGGCTGGAACGTGGCTGGACAGGAGGGCTGGAACGTGGCTGGACAGGAGGGCTGGAAGGTGGCGGGACAGGAGGGCTGGAACGTGGCGGGACAGGAGGGCTGGAACGTGACGGGACAGGAGGGCTGGAACGTGGCGGGACAGGAGGGCTGGAACGTGGCGGGACAGGAGGGCTGGAACGTGGCGGGACAGGAGGGCTGGAACGTGGCGGTACAAAAACAGAGTCCAAAGAGTGGTCACAGAACAGGCAGAGGTCGGAACCGGGAAGGCACAGCAGAGGTACAAAAACAGAGTCCAAAATCAGGGTCATGAAAACACAGGCAGGAGTCAAAACCAGGGAGGCGTAACGGGAAAACCAGAAAAAACTAAAAGAAGACAGCAAAAAAAAAAAACAGAGAAAAGGATGAGGGATGACACTAACAGACAACTCTGAATATTTCTTGAAAAAGCTAGAATCAACAAAACTGTGAGAAACTCACCAAGAACTACTGAGATGACTGGGTTAAATACACAGAGGAAGACAGACATAATGGGAATCAGGTGTGCAGAGGCGGGGAGGGGGGATAGCTTACAGGTGAGAACAATGAGGGTTAACAAGGAACAATAAAACAATAACGAGGGAAGAACGAATACATGGAAGGGACTCGGAAAACATGGATGAAAGACAACGGGCTCAAGTAGGAGCGCAGTGTGCACAGTAATAAGGGGAGGCGTGGTCTCTAAGGATAAGAAGCTGAAGCAAGTTAACAGGTAGCTCAAGGACAGCTTAGTAATGCAGGTAGAAAAGATAAACCGGGGAAGCTGGTTAACTGTCAGTATCTAACTACAAGACAGACAATTAGTTTGTTAATACACATTTATGTTAATGAGTTTAGTAAAGTGCATGTAACTAATAAAGCACCTGAGTGATTGTTAGCGCGAGTTAGTAATATGTATACATACATGGGAACGAAAGCAGGAAGTAGCAGAAAACGAGACTTCGGAAATACAGCATTAACCCACGGAAAATCCTGAAGTCGCCCGAATAGTGCATGCATGAGACACACCGATGAGACTCGGACAACCCATGAACAGAGGGGGATGTAATGATATGTGGAAAATAATAAATACATGATAATGAAAATAAAAATACAGAATCTCAGAACATAACACTCAGTAACTCTGATATACACGATGTTCAAAGCTATCAGACACCAAAAGGGCAAACAGCTCTATATCAGGCAAATAATTAACCGCATCTTATGAATTTTGGGGAAATATATACGTATACGGCTACATATGTGCATTCCCTTACACTATATGTCAGTGAGACCTAATCCAGCATAGAAGATGGTGAGTCTGGGGAGAAGGTCTCTTTTCCTGTCCGCAGGGGCCAGGAATAGACAGTCCACAGAGAGTCCCCTCCTTGTTTGTGAGAGTCATGATGTCATCATCCTGGAAGAAGACATAGCGGAGATAGAATGGCTCTGTAAACTTCATTCAGTTTTATACATGTGGCCCCTGGTCAGAATCTTCTTCCACAGTGCTATAATCATCATCATCATTATCGTCGATATAATCATCACCATCATCATTATCATCATCATCATCTTCATCATCATCATCATCACCACCACCATGTCATCAAGAAATGTATTACACTAGTGTCAGTTATGCTTATTTAAAAAAAAAAAACCATTATGATTATTTAGAAAATAGGCCAAGTGTCAGTGATGTTGATCAAAAGTAAAACTACCACTTCCTGCTTATCCTGCCCATGATTCAAGTTTCTGAGTTTGTTTCTTCCCCTTAGACATTTTCATTTTGTCAGTTGCCTCTGATTGACACAGAGCACAGAAGTCTAGCCTGAGGAACAGGAGAAGGATGTGTGTGATTAGAATCTTCCTGTGTCTGCTGATTATAAGGGAATTATGTAAGTGTTGCTTTTACGGACAATACTGGGTTTCACTGCTGCAACATAAAAACTAAAAACTCAACAAGCAGACAAAAACATGTGCGGCAGGAGTTATGATGGGCAGCTTGTCTTAAATAGTTCAATATTTCAATTCAGAGTCATAACAAAATCTTCACCTGGTTTGTGTAAATCAGGACTTAAAATGTACCTGTACTTACCTGTGTGCTTATTCCTGGTATGTTTGACTTTTAGCTGATTTGATTGAAATTGTTGTTATTTTGTGCTTGTACTTGGATGCAAAATATATCACATTATAACGTCTTTTGTCCCTCTTAGATCCAGCAGAAGCCGAAGGAATAGCTCAGCCAAGTTTCCTGATAACAGCTCAGCTTGGAGACGCTGTAACTCTACAGTGCTTCAATGCGAAAGAGAGACGTTCATTCATAGTATTGTACAAGCAAACTCTGGGACAAACGCCTCAACTCATATTATTAGGATTTACCTATCGAAATTCTGTCGAATTGTACAATGAGTTTAAAGATAACCCGCGCATTACAGCTCACAACAGCGACGGAATGATTAATGTGACCATCTCCAAAACACAACCATCGGACTCAGCCATATATTACTGTGGGAAAATGTATTCACATGTCATTCAATTTGAAACAGGCACATTTTTGATACTACAAGGTATGGAAATTAGACTTATATATTTCCTTAGAACATGGTTGGGTTTTACAACGGGACCTTTTTACTACATGATCAACATTGAGCACAGTGAGGAAAATATTGTTGAAAATAAAATGTATGGGGTGGTCTCCAATGGACAACTTTGTGTTGCACTGTAATGAGTATTAACTTTTTACAGGGTCAGAGTCACAGAGCAGGACAGTAGTACTGCAGCAGCCCGAGTCTGAGTCAGTGCAGCCAGGAGACTCTGTGACTCTGCAGTGTACAGTACTCACTGAGACCTGTGCAGGAGAACACAGTGTGTACTGGTTCAGACAGGGCTCAGGAGAGTCCCCTCCAGGAATCACTTACACCCATGGAAACAGGAGTGATGAGTGCCAGAGGAGCTCTGGGGCTGTGTCTCCCACACAGAGCTGTGTCTACAACTTCCCCAAGAGGAACCTCAGCCTCTCTGATGCTGGGACTTACTACTGCGCTGTGGCCACCTGTGGGGAGATCCTGTTTGGGAACGGGACCAAGCTGGACTTCATGGGTAAGCCAAAAAATCAATCACAAACAAATCAGAGACACACCTCGTTCTACTCGTCAACCACTACAGTCTTTGCTTTGGGCCTTGATTAGAACAAGCAGGTGTGTTACTGCTTGGTTGGAACAAAAGCCTGCACCCACACCTTATTGAATATGATTCCCCTCACATGGTGAAGGTATCATCTTTGTGCATTCAGTATTAAAGGTTCATGTATGTATTTTTTGGCTAAAATATGAAATAATTTAATAATTTTAACCGGTAGAACAAACAGTATGAACTTCATCTGAAATTATTGCTATTTTAGTTTTATTTTGTAGGTTTTTTATTGTTTGCCATCCCTCATTGTTATTCTCATGCAGGTCTTTTTTTTTGGAGATATTATCACTGTCACTGTCTTATTATGCTCTTATTAATATTACTGCTGAATGGTGCTATAAAAAAATGTTTCTTTTAAAATGTCAGGGAATGAAGATCTTCCTCTTTATTGCTTTGCGGGAGCTTTGGCGTTGAGTTTGATCCTAAATATCATCCTCGTTCTGAACAGGAGAAAAGGTAGTGAGAATTGCCAAGGTAAGAGACCAAGTTATCAAGGCGGCATGCATGTCATAGGTTTTTACAACTTATTTACAATGTTTTAAAATAAAATCAGACTAGTATGAAACACACAAGAACAAAAAATACTCAATAACGCTACTAGTGCATCTGACTGTCTCCCACTGTGTGCAACTTCACTATCACATGTAAATAGAACACACTTTAGCTTCTGATATTGGCCAAATGTTATATAATGGTTCTAGTTTTGATGTATTTGTATTTGGCATCCAGCTGGCACTACATATGTAAGACAGCTCTGATGCGACTGAGAAAAAGGTACCAAAAAAGAAAAAGGTGTTTGGAACCAAAGTTTTTACGTCAAAATTAGGACAATGTAAGACATCACCACGGCAACAAACATTCTAGAGAAAGTTTATTGTATGTCAAACTGGCCAGCAGGAAGTTCACTGAAACACAACACAAGTTTGCGCTGCAGTAACCTTCCCCACACTGGTCTTCTATCCTGGTTTAAATACAGTCTAAAGGCCCTGACATGACACACATGTCCCACTTTATCTGGGCCGAGATGTGAGTGCTTATCTCTGCGTTTAGAAAGGCCCTGACATGACACACATGTCTCACCTTATCTGGGCCGAGATGTGAGTGGTTATATCTGTGTTTAGAAAGGCCCTGACATGACACACATGTCTCACCTTATCTGGGCCGAGATGTGAGAGCTTATCTCTGCGTTTAGAAAGGCCCTGACATGACACACAAGTCTCACCTTATCTGGGCCGAGTTGTGAGTGCTTATCTCTGTGTTTAGAAAGGCCCTGACATGACACACATGTCTCACCTTATCTGGGCCGAGATGTGAGTGCTTATCTCTGTGTTTAGGAATGGCATATGTTTAGGATATGTAGTTATTTCTGTGGCATATGCTTCTGTCACATACAACACATGCACTTACATCTGGAGTCTTACCCGAATAAAATACACACATACTGAACTAGTCTTATAAAACACACACATACTGAACTAGTCTTATAAAACACACACATACTGAACTAGTCTTATAAAACACACACATACTGAACTAGTCTTATAAAACACACACATACTGAACTAGTCTTATAAAACACACACATACTGAACTAGTCTTATAAAACACACACATACTGAACTAGTCTTATAAAACACACACATACTGAACTAGTCTTATAAAACACACACATACTGAACTAGTCTTATTGCAATACAAAACCGTGAACACATCAAAGGCTGTAAAAAGTGCAGAGCAAGCAGAATTTTCCATGAAGCCTAACCCGAATCCCTGGTGATTATATAATAGATGTGCTCCTCAAACATACTTCTCATTAGAGTAGTAACTTACCTTCTTACTGTGGTGAATATAAGTGACTATATAAAGAACATTCCTACCACTACTACACCTAATACGATGAATAATAATAATAATAATAATAATAATAATAATAATACTAATCAGAAGAAGAAGAATAGCTTTCTTATTTGATTATACTCTGGTAAACCACTGCATACATTTTAGTAATTAATTTCAGACAACCACCAGTGGTTTAACTTTTTATTTTACTCAAACAGGGGCTGCATCAAACAACCAAGTGTCCCGAGAAGTCTTGTCGAGGGAACAGGTACGAATATTACATTGTGAAAACAAATTTTTTAAATTAAAATGGATTATTTCTGTGGTGAAAATACTGGTAAAATGATAATCATAGCAATGCTTTTCCTTTTAGTGTCAAGATGAAGCAATGAATGATGCTGCTTTGACTTTCACCAGCAAGAAACCCAAAGTGAGGAGGAATAAGAGGGAAGTGGAGACAAAAACTGTTTACTCGGATGTGAGATTTAAAGCCTGCAAGTGAAGCTTTCCATAAAAATACATTTTCATCAAAAGAATTATCAAAATTTATTGTGCATTTTCTCACTAGGATTGGTGAGCATTATAATATTTGACTTTAAATGTCACAAAATTCTGGGATTTGCCTTTTTTATTACTAAGCGCCTTTTTGAGTTGTGGTTGTTTGTGCACTTTCTTAAATTCAGCTGTTTTTCAAATAAATAAACTGTGTTGTTGCCCAGTGTTGCTAATCTTGCTCAGCCTGTTTAGGGCAGCAGTGTAGTACAATGGTGAGGGAACTGGACTTGTAACCCAATGATTGTGCGTTAGATTTGCAGGTGATGTACTACCCTCGTACCCTTGAGCAATGTTGATGACCTGAATTATGTCTGTATACATAGAGCTGTATAAATTGAAGCAATTTTAAAATTTGTATTATCAATCTATGATTGCCGGTATAGCTCTGTTCAGGAAGCCCATTTCAATAGACCCACCTGTTATGTGAATGGACTGTGACAGGTGAACGTCACTACTTAGCTGAGCCATCAACTGATTCAGGTAGGAGCCACACTTGACTCACATCGCCTGAACTAATGTGATGCTCAATTAAACAGAGATGGGAGAGTGAAACATCAGGACTATAAAATAAGGTTAATGAGTCATCAGTGATTCACTGATTATAAAGAATCATAGTGTTTGCAATGCAGGGTTTTCCTGGTTCAATAGGAGTCAGTGATTCACTGATTATAAAGAATCATAGTGTTTGCAATGCAGGGTTTTCCTGGTTCAATAGGAGTCAGTGATTCACTGATTATAAAGAATCATGGTGTTTGCAATGCAGGGTTTTCCTGGTTCATTAGGAGTCAGTGATTCACTGATTATAAAGAATCATAGTGTTTGCAATGCAGGGTTTTCCTGGTTCAACTGGTTCAATAGGAGTCAGTGATTCACTGATTATAAAGAATCATAGTCTTTGCAATGCAGGGTTTTCCTGGTTCAATAGGAGTCAGTGATTCACTGATTATAAAGAATCATAGTGTTTGCAATGCAGGGTTTTCCTGGTTCAAAAGTAGTCAGTGATAAAAGTAAATATTAGATACATTTATTTTGGAGGTTTACATTTATTTTGGAGGTCTGCTCCTACCACTTCATAAAATGCCATAATCATCACATACTGTGCTATGTAAACATTCGGCCCCCAAATCTCAAACATGCAGTGTATGCAGGAAGTATATTTCTGCAAGGAAGAGTCAGGAAAAGCAAGAGTAGAAAGACTGTTAGCTGCCTACAAGAAATATTTGGATGCAGTGATGTAGAGTACTGACTGACAGGGTGCCCAGACTTTTGCACATGCCACATGTACTGTTTCTTTTTTCCCACAATCTGTGACAATAAATTCTGCAAATGAAAAATAAAATTGTGTATTAATATTTACAGAAATATGTCATGTCTACTTTGTTCATTGTACAAATTGTGTTAACTTTTTTAACTTATGAAAACAACAAAACATACAACATGACTCAACAAAACTATTTCAAACTATACTTTCAGTGTGATTATAAATATTGTCATAGTTTGCAACCTAGAAAAAGCTCTCAGAACTGCGTTAGGTGTCTAATGCTATTAACAAATCATGTTTTTTTCAACAACTTACTTTCTGTAAGTTTTTCTTCTACAACTTTACAACTCACATATTGAATATATGTATGAATGCACAATTATTTTGGTTTGGCGCTGAATGGATCTGCTCTATGTACTTCCAGTGCAATGACCAGAATGCACTACCTCAAACAGTGAGCACAGCGCATCTCCCCTACTCAACAGGAGGTATACCAAAACTCCCAGTAAATAGAAGCAGATCCAAACAACAGAATCTGGGTTGGTGGAGGGTGAGCAATAAATGTTTTAGAGCGAGCAGCAGTGAAACATACAAGAGCAGCGCACACAAAAAAAGCAGGTCTGACTCTCGCTTTCAAAAGGGGCGCTCCATTAGTGATGTGTGCATGTGGTTGGTTGAGTATGAGAAATTATACTCTGGTATCTCATCTAGGCTCTCCCTGCTTTGCCAGGGGAAACATTGCAGTGAATTTTGGTACTATCTTGCATGTATTAGAACTACTGGATGTGCATTCTGAAGGCAAGGCCTCTTCTTAGCAGAGCCCTCCCTGTACCTTCAATAAACAAGCACTTCCTGTATGCACAGCGACAGCTTCCTTGTGTTCTCAGTTATTGAAGCTGTTTGGTAAGTTTTAGAGTAACTGGGTTCATTTACTGAGAGAATGACTCAGTGGCAGTTTCCTTCCTGTGTACAGGGACAGAGCATAAAGATACCCTCACATATTCATGCACTTCCTGTTTAGATGCCTGACCTCTCACCACAGACATCTTAAATAATTAGATGGCAAACATTGGAATTGCATGTGATTTTAGCAGGAATAAATTGCAACATTTTCAAATTGACTCTTGATTGAATTGGAGCATTCTGACATTTAATGCATTCATGAATAACATCTTCATAAATGTCACCCAGTAAAACTCATTAGACTCATTAATAAAGCACACATACATACTCAGTTAAGTTCAACCAAATAGTGTTTCACTTCAGGATAGTTTATATTAGTGTTATAAGAGATTGTGAATGGTTGTGTCTGGCATTGTGGTAACTTTGATTCAAAACGTGGGGGACTGTGGGATACATCCCATTTCTGATAGCTAGCTCATAGAAACAGACAAGCTAACATTCATTGGTAAGGCTATGGCACAACCCAAAATTCAAAATACTCAAATTCACACATTTTAATCTAAATGGATCTTTTTCACAAAGACAGCTTCCCTCGTTTTATAGGTAGCTGGTAATTCCCTGCGTGTGACCTCCTCTCACCAAGAACTAAACTGCCTGTTCTTACCTCAGTGGGCAGTACGAGCGCTAATTAATGCTCATTTAAATAATTGAAAGAGGAATTTTAATAAACATTCCTACTGCTGTGTCTCCCTTCTCATGGCTGTAATGAAAATGTTACTTTCAGAACATTTCCCATAGAAAAATATAAATTTGTATAAATTTTAGAAAGTGCTCGGGACAAAATCAGCCTTTATTAAAACATGCCACCCTAACAGTAAATGTCACAAGGGCAGATACTTTTGTCTGATACGTTGTGCTGAGATATCTGGGCTGCTTATTGTTGTTGGAAAGCTTTTACACACGGCTCTCTTTTTCTTTACCAGCAAAATGTGTTTGTCCATTTCAGACTGTTCTGTTATGGTGGCAGGGGAGGTACATCTATTTTCCACTCACAGGCTTGTATATTCAGCGCTACACAGACCAGAGCTGCACAGGAAGACTGACCTGCAGCACAGAGCTGTTTTCACAACCCCCTCTCACAGCACTGAAACCACACTGACGCTCCCATCACATTCAACTGCGTCACACCTCAGACCACCTTTCCATTACAACAGACTCGACAAGAGAATGTCAGACTTGAAGACACAATTGTCTTCACTGGGTGATGTTTTCAAAGTAAAAATAGTAAAAAGACATCTAAAAAGTAAAAATGATAAAAATAGTAAAAAGCTGTTTCCAAATACAATGCAAAAGTTGCAGTGACCAAAGGTCAGTATTTCTCACAATAATTAAAACACTTTTCTCTTATATATTCATCATGTTTCACATGTTTTATGCTCTTGCTTATTAGTTGCCTTAGACGCACTGCAAGGTCATCATGACCTTCATTTTAAATGTGTGTAGTTGAGACGTTTAGCAGTAGAGAGCTGCACACCATAGTAATTCAATTATTTAAAAATGTGACATATTATGATCATAATAAATTATGACATTATGGTCAAAAAAATTTAAGATCCACACCATGTTAGTCTGATTGGGTTTATTTGGATGTATGTTTATGCACCTTTTTTTCAGATTTTTGATGCACTGCTCACAGTGTTGAATATCATTGTGCTTAAAATGCTCAATAAAGTGCATCATACCTGTAAACCTAACCGTAATAGAAATAGGGTAATAGAGATGGGTGATAGAGAACCCAACCTGTGAGGATACTCTTCTCCAAAGTCAGGTGTGTTAGTCAGAGGCTATCAATGCATTCAGGCCATTTAGTCTCATAGTGAATGTATGTGCTGAGTAAGGTGTGGAGTAGAATGGATTCATATGAAACAATCCCTGAATCATGTTGGTTTTGTCTATAGTAGGGTGTAATTGCATGGGTGAGAAGGAAGAGGGTGTGTGTGTGTGTGTGTGTGTGTGTGTGTGTGTGTGTGTGAGAGTGCGTGCGTGCGTGCGTGTGTGCGTGTGAGTGTGTGGTTTTGTTTTAAATAAACTCACCACCAAAAAGAGTAGCACAATTGCAAGTTAAATTCTATTGGCTACTGGGGGCCCAGGGGGCAGGGCATTGTCAGTATTAAGTGTAGACCGGTAAAGTTATTTTTTTCTGTTTCTGCCTTTTGCCCTTTGAGAGCATGCTAGCGATCACACTCTGAGACCTGCTTACAGGCCCATGGTGGGTTTTTGCACAGCGCTGGGGGTGCAGCTATTTTTGTGGTTTGGTCTGACTCTTTGGCCATTTACTCAAAACAAAACCACTCTGCTCTGCCTTTGTGTTTTCCACAGCACGCACCCTCTCTCTCCCCCTCTCTCTTTCTCTCTCTGTCTCTCTCTCTCTCTCTCTCTCTCTCTCTCGCTCGCTATCTCTCTGTTTTTCTGTCTGTCTTTCTCACTGCTTTAAAACATGTTCTATAAGTAATATTTTTATGGTTTTCATCTTTATTGGACAGCACAGTTTAGCGAGACAGAGAGACACATGTGACAAAGGTTGCGAGGCCGCTTTTAAAGCGCTAACGTCGCAGCTTGCAATGAGCATGTGGACGGCACTCTTACAGGCTGAGACACACTCCCACTGAGACACACTGAAAACACAATCTTTCTTCAGCCATTTTGTTAACTTTCACTGAGATCCAACAATAGGGCATTTAAACATTATACAAATGTAAAGATCTTTCATTTAATCCACGATAAGTACAAGTATCTATTAGTATTATTTTTAAAAATGTCTTTACCCAATATTTTTTTTAAATAAGTGTCCTGATTGTAATTGTGCCAAATATTTAAAGTAGCCAGACGTTTGAATAGGTTTGATAAAGGTGTGATGAATCTGCAATTGTAAATCTTTGCTACACTTTCGGAACATATAATTAATTTTAGAGTGTCTACCTGACGATGTTTTAAAATTTTGTATTTGTTCATTTTTTAAAACATCTATTCTATGTTTTCATGCTTCATGCTCATTTAATGGGTGCTTCCTTGAGACAAAGCCAGTAGAGATAAAAGAGGAAGTCCTTTTTATGGGGCCATTGTGATGTCATCGAGTGACAGAACCTCAGGCCTCTGATGTTGACACAGGTTTGTTGTTATGGATAAACTGCATTATGGGTGGAATTGCTAAAATTATTACAGGTTCATTGCTTATATTATGTTCCACTTTTGAATTATGAATTGTGTAATTGTTACTCATTAGAGTACTTTTTAAAAACACCTCTTCCTGGTTTCAGGGCAGTGTACCATTACAGCCTGCACACATCTGTGTTACCATAAGAGGGCGCCCTTGCAGACGTCATATTTTCTAATAAATCAAAGTTCCAGTGTCAATTGTTGAAATAACAAACATCACTGACTGAAGCATTAAAATTACACACATGATGTCAATACAATATTATATATGTGTAATCACTACCATATAACATACAGCATAGCACAACAGAAGAAACGTATCATTGGTTCTCTTCACCCAAGAAAATCACACATTATATTTAGCCAGCACTGGGATATTTAATTATCATTAAACATGAAATCCTGCTAAATCTGTACAATCCATGTTTATCAAGATTTCCGGTATGCGTTGGAAACCAACTTGGATTTAAAAAAATGTTTCATCTGATTCAGCATTCAGGTAAGAATAATGTACATATGTAAATGTTTCACTCGCTTGTATTTTGACTAAATAGGACAGTCGTACTCTGTGCTGTGTCTCTGAGTTTGTAATGAGTTATACATGGGCCATATTTTGATGCTTTGAGGCTCACATTCTTCCATAAAACACTTTTTTGTTTTTTATCCTTTTTTAACCTTTTTTTAGTCTCTTATCACTTGCTAAACATTACAGTGGATCTCTGACATCACGGTATGAATACTCCACTGAGCTGTCCATGGTTCTGAACTCAAATGCATCACCACCATGCTACATATTTAGGTCGTTTAGAAAGTAAAAACCATTGTTTTTGACGACACTTTTTTTTCAGAAATACCAAAAAAAGTACAGAAATACCAAAAAATGTACTCTGAATTATGGAAAACTAAAAAGCGAATAACATTTAAAATTAGCGTAAGGTTCATTCTGAGCAATAAATAGATTTTTTTGTATAAAGAATGCAATGGGTGTCAAAGTCACTCTTATAATAACATATAATAGCATATATATAATTACATTTGCTACAATTTACATGAACTATATGTATGCTTCAATGATCAAATTCAATGAAAACATCTGTACTTAAGATTGTATTGGCTCTTTACTCCAGCACATTGGATTTGAAATGTAAAAGTGATGTTAAAGTCCAGACTTCCAGCTTTAATTTGAGTGTTTTTACATCCATATTGGGTGAACCGTGTAGCAATTGTAGCCATTTTTACACGCAGGCCCCCCCCCCCCCATTTCAGGGCACCAGAATTGGACAAATTAACATTATATTTAATAATTGGTCTTTTTAAAATATCTTTTGCAATCCATGACTTCCTGATGTCTGTGACCCAACAACATCAAAAAACTCTTGATATTTTATTTTCAGGTACTTTTAGAAGCGATACTATAACTTCTCTGCATTTGAATTGATCTCTATGGGAATTGGGGGGAATAGATTAAGCTGTATATTACACGGAAATAGTATGGAACACATAGTTGGCTAAATGGCTCTAAGTCAGCAAATGCATGCAGTATCAAACGAGCCTCAAACCATCACTCTGCTGCCAGATATGCAGTAGATATGGACGGATCACTTGGAACGGGACCAAGCTGGACTTTGAGGGTAAGCTAAAAATCAATCACATCGGTAAAGCATTGTCTTAGTGCATTCAGTTTTTAAAAGGTTCATGTCTGTATTTTTGGGAGGCTAGGGCTAAAATATACTAAATAATTCCAACCAGTAGAATGACCAGCACTGTCAGAGGCCTGGGTCTCTCTCCTGCACAGTGTGGGGCATGCCAGAGACCTGGTTCCCTCTCCTGCACAGTGTGGGGCATGCCAGAGACCTGGTTCCCTCTCCTGCACAGTGTGGGGCATGCCAGAGGCCTGGTTCTCTCTCCTGCACAGTGTGGGGCAGAGGCCTGGTTCTCTCTCCTGCACAGTGTGGGGCATGCCAGAGACCTGGTTCCCTCTCCTGCACAGTGTGGGGCATGCCAGAGGCCTGGTTCTCTCTCCTGTGCAGTGTGGGGCATGCCAGAGGCCTGGTTCTCTCTCCTGCACAGTGTGCGGCATGCCAGAGACCTGGTTCTCTCTCCTGCACAGTGTGGGGCATGCCAGAGGCCTGGTTCTCTTTCCTGTGCAGTGTGGGGCATGCCAGAGGCCTGGTTCTCTCTCCTGCACAGTGTGGGGCATGCTAGAGGCCTGGTTCTCTCTCCTGCACAGTGTGGGGCATGCTAGAGGCCTGGTTCTCTCTCCTGCACAGTGTGGGGCATGCCAGAGACCTGGTTCTCTCTCCTGCACAGTGTGGGGCATGCCAGAGGCCTGGTTCTCTCTCCTGCACAGTGTGGGGCATGCCAGAGACCTGGTTCCCTCTCCTGCACAGTGTGGGGCATGCTAGAGGCCTGGTTCTCTCTCCTGTGCAGTGTGGGGCATGCTAGAGGCCTGGTTCTCTCTCCTGCACAGTGTGGGGCATGCTAGAGACCTGGTTCTCTCTCCTGTGCAGTGTGGGGCATGCTAGAGGCCTGGTTCTCTCTCCTGTACAGTGTGGGGCATGCCAGAGGCCTGGTTCTCTCTCCTGCACAGTGTGGGGTATGCGAGAGGCCTGGTTCTCTCTCCTGCACAGTGTGGGGCATGCAAGAGGCCTGGTTCTCTCTCCTGCACAGTGTGGGGTATGCGAGAGGCCTGGTTCTCTCTCCTGCACAGTGTGGGGCATGCCAGAGGCCTGGTTCTCTCTCCAGCACGGTGTGGGGCATGCCAGAGGCCTGGTTCTCTCTCCTGCACGGTGTGGGGCATGCCAGAGGCCTGGTTATCTTTCCTGCACAGTGTGGGGCATGCCAGAGGCCTGGTTCTCTCTCCTGTGCAGTGTGGGGCATGCCAGAGGCCTGATTCTCTCTCCTGCACAGTGTGGGGCATGCCAGAGGCCTGGTTCTCTCTCCTGCACAGTGTGGGGCATGCTAGAGGCCTGGTTATCTCTCCTGCACAGTGTGGGGCATGCCAGAGACCTGGTTCTCTCTCCTGCACAGTGTGGGGTATGCGAGAGGCCTGGTTCTCTCTCCTGCACAGTGTGGGGTATGCGAGATGCCTGGTTCTCTCTCCTGTGCAGTGTGGGGCATGCCAGAGGCCTGGTTCTCTCTCCTGCACAGTGTGGGGTATGCCAGAGCCCTGGTTCTCTCTCCTGCTCAGTGTGGGGCATGCCAGAGGCCTGGTTCTCTCTCCTGCACAGTGTGGGGTATGCCAGAGGCCTGGTTCTCTTTCCTGCACAGTGTGGGGCATGCCAGAGGCCTGGTTCTCTCTCCTGTGCAGTGTGGGGCATGCCAGAGGCCTGATTCTCTCTCCTGCACAGTGTGAGGCATGCCAGAGGGTATGCGAGAGGCCTGGTTCTCTCTCCTGCACAGGGTGGGGTATGTGAGAGGCTTGGTTCTCTCTCCTGCACAGTGTGGGGCATGCCAGAGGCCTGGTTCTCTCTCCTGCACAGTGTGGGGTATGCCAGAGGCCTGGTTCTCTTTCCTGCACAGTGTGGGGCATGCCAGAGGCCTGGTTCTCTCTCCTGCACAGTGTGGGGTATGCGAGAGGCCTGGTTCTCTCTCCTGCACAGTGTGGGGCATGCCAGAGGCCTGGTTCTTTCTCCTGCACGGTGTGGGGCATGCCAGAGGCCTGGTTCTCTCTCCTGTACAGTGTGGGGTATGCCAGAGGCCTGGTTCTCTTTCCTGCACAGTGTGGGGCATGCCAGAGGCCTGGTTCTCTCTCCTGTGCAGTATGGGGCATGCCAGAGGCCTGATTCTCTCTCCTGCACAGTGTGGGGCATGCCAGAGGCCTGGTTCTCTCTCCTGCACAGTGTGGGGCATGCTAGAGGCCTGGTTCTCTCTCCTGCACAGAGTGGGACATGCCAGAGACCTGGTTCTCTCTCCTGCACAGTGTGGGGTATGCGAGAGGCCTGGTTCTCTCTCCTGCACAGTGTGGGGTATGCGAGAGGCCTGGTTCTCTCTCCTGTGCAGTGTGAACCATGCCAGAGGCCTGGTTCTCTCTCCTGCACAGTGTGGGGTATGCCAGAGGCCTGGTTCTCTCTCCTGCACAGTGTGGGGCATGCCAGAGGCCTGGTTCTCTCTCCTGCACAGTGTGGGGTATGACAGAGGCCTGGTTCTCTTTCCTGCACAGTGTGGGGCATGCCAGAGGCCTGGTTCTCTCTCCTGTGCAGTGTGGGGCATGCCAGAGGCCTGATTCTCTCTCCTGCACAGTGTGGGGCATGCCAGAGGGTATGCGAGAGGCCTGGTTCTCTCTCCTGCACAGTGTGGGGTATGCGAGAGGCCTGGTTCTCTCTCCTGCACAGTGTGGGGCATGCCAGAGGCCTGGTTCTCTCTCCTGCACAGTGTGGGGTATGCCAGAGGCCTGGTTCTCTTTCCTGCACAGTGTGGGGCATGCCAGAGGCCTGGTTCTTTCTCCTGTGCAGTGTGGGGCATGCCAGAGGCCTGATTCTCTCTCCTGCACAGTGTGGGGCATGCCAGAGGGTATGCGAGAGGCCTGGTTCTCTCTCCTGCACAGTGTGGGGTATGCGAGAGGCCTGGTTCTCTCTCCTGCACAGTGTGGGGCATGCCAGAGGCCTGGTTCTCTCTCCTGCACAGTGTGGGGTATGCGAGAGGCCTGGTTCTCTCTCCTGCACAGTGTGGGGCATGCCAGAGGCCTGGTTCTCTCTCCTGCACAGTGTGGGGCATGCCAGAGGCCTGGTTCTCTCTCCTGCACAGTGTGGGGCATGCGAGAGGCCTGGTTCTCTCTCCTGCACAGTGTGGGGTATGCGAGAGGCCTGGTTCTCTCTCCTGCGCAGTGTGGGGCATGCCAGAGGCCTGGTTCTCTCTCCTGTACAATGTGGGGTATGCCAGAGGCCTGGTTCTCTTTCCTGCACAGTGTGGGGCATGCCAGAGGCCTGGTTCTCTCTCCTGTGCAGTGTGGGGCATGCCAGAGGCCTGATTCTCTCTCCTGCACAGTGTGGGGCATGCCAGAGGCCTGGTTCTCTCTCCTGCACAGAGTGGGGCATGCCAGAGGCCTGGTTCTCTTTCCTGCACAGTGTGGGGCATGCCAGAGGCCTGGTTCTCTCTCCTGTGCAGTGTGGGGCATGCCAGAGGCCTGATTCTCTCTCCTGCACAGTGTGGGGCATGCCAGAGGGTATGCGAGAGGCCTGGTTCTCTCTCCTGCACAGTGTGGGGTATGCGAGAGGCCTGGTTCTCTCTCCTGCACAGTGTGGGGTATGCCAGAGGCCTGATTCTCTCTCCTGCACAGTGTGGGGCATGCCAGAGGCCTGGTTCTCTCTCCTGCACAGTGTGGGGCATGCTAGAGGCCTGGTTCTCTCTCCTGCACAGTGTGGGGCATGCCAGAGACCTGGTTCTCTCTCCTGCACAGTGTCGAGTATGCGAGAGGCCTGGTTCTCTCTCCTGCACAGTGTGGGGCATGCCAGAGGCCTGGTTCTCTCTCCTGCACAGTGTGGGGTATGCGAGAGGCCTGGTTCTCTCTCCTGCACAGTGTGGGGCATGCCAGAGGCCTGGTTCTCTCTCCTGCACGGTGTGGGGCATGCCAGAGGCCTGGTTCACTCTCCTGCACAGTGTGGGGCATGCCAGAGGCCTGGTTCTCTCTCCTGCACAGTGTGGGGCATGCTAGAGACCTGGTTCCCTCTCCTGCACAGTGTGGGGCATGCCAGAGGCCTGGTTCTCTCTCCTGCACAGTGTGGGGCATGCTAGAGGCCTGGTTCTCTCTCCTGCACAGTGTGGGGCATGCGAGAGGCCTGGTTCTCTCTCCTGCACAGTGTGGGGTATGCGAGAGGCCTGGTTCTCTCTCCTGCGCAGTGTGGGGCATGCCAGAGGCCTGGTTCTCTCTCCTGCACAGTGTGGGGCATGCTAGAGGCCTGGTTCTCTCTCCTGCACAGTGTGGGGTATGCGAGAGGCCTGGTTCTCTCTCCTGTGCAGTGTGGGGCATGCCAGAGGCCTGGTTCTCTCTCCTGTACAGTGTGGGGCATGCAGGAGGCCTGGTTCTCTCTCCTGCACGGTGTGGGGCATGCCAGAGGCCTGGTTCTCTCTCCTGCACAGTGTGGGGCATGCTAGAGGCCTGGTTTTCTCTCCTGCACAGTGTGGGGCATGCGAGAGGCCTGGTTCTCTCTCCTGCACAGTGTGGGGTATGCGAGAGGCCTGGTTCTCTCTCCTGCGCAGTGTGGGGCATGCCAGAGGCCTGGTTCTCTCTCCTGTACAGTGTGGGGTATGCCAGAGGCCTGGTTCTCTTTCCTGCACAGTGTGGGGCATGCCAGAGGCCTGGTTCTCTCTCCTGTGCAGTGTGGGGCATGCCAGAGGCCTGATTCTCTCTCCTGCACAGTGTGGGGCATGCCAGAGGCCTGGTTCTCTCTCCTGCACAGAGTGGGGCATGCCAGAGGCCTGGTTCTCTTTCCTGCACAGTGTGGGGCATGCCAGAGGCCTGGTTCTCTCTCCTGTGCAGTGTGGGGCATGCCAGAGGCCTGATTCTCTCTCCTGCACAGTGTGGGGCATGCCAGAGGGTATGCGAGAGGCCTGGTTCTCTCTCCTGCACAGTGTGGGGTATGCGAGAGGCCTGGTTCTCTCTCCTGCACAGTGTGGGGTATGCCAGAGGCCTGATTCTCTCTCCTGCACAGTGTGGGGCATGCCAGAGGCCTGGTTCTCTCTCCTGCACAGTGTGGGGCATGCTAGAGGCCTGGTTCTCTCTCCTGCACAGTGTGGGGCATGCCAGAGACCTGGTTCTCTCTCCTGCACAGTGTTGAGTATGCGAGAGGCCTGGTTCTCTCTCCTGCACAGTGTGGGGCATGCCAGAGGCCTGGTTCTCTCTCCTGCACAGTGTGGGGTATGCGAGAGGCCTGGTTCTCTCTCCTGCACAGTGTGGGGCATGCCAGAGGCCTGGTTCTCTCTCCTGCACGGTGTGGGGCATGCCAGAGGCCTGGTTCACTCTCCTGCACAGTGTGGGGCATGCCAGAGGCCTGGTTCTCTCTCCTGCACAGTGTGGGGCATGCTAGAGACCTGGTTCCCTCTCCTGCACAGTGTGGGGCATGCCAGAGGCCTGGTTCTCTCTCCTGCACAGTGTGGGGCATGCTAGAGGCCTGGTTCTCTCTCCTGCACAGTGTGGGGCATGCGAGAGGCCTGGTTCTCTCTCCTGCACAGTGTGGGGTATGCGAGAGGCCTGGTTCTCTCTCCTGCGCAGTGTGGGGCATGCCAGAGGCCTGGTTCTCTCTCCTGCACAGTGTGGGGCATGCCAGAGGCCTGATTCTCTCTCCTGCACAGTGTGGGATATGCCAGAGGCCTGGTTCTCTCTCCTGCACAGTGTGGGGCATGCCAGAGGCCTGGTTCTCTCTCCTGCACAGTGTGGGGCATGCCAGAGGCCTGGTTCTCTCTCCTGCACAGTGTGGGGCATGCCAGAGGCCTGGTTCTCTCTCCTGCACAGTGTGGGGCATGCCAGAGGCCTGGTTCTCTCTCCTGCACAGTGTGGGGCATGCCAGAGGCCTGGTTCTCTCTCCTGCACAGTGTGGGGTATGCGAGAGGCCTGGTTCTCTCTCCTGCACAGTGTGGGGTATGCCAGAGGCCTGGTTCTCTCTCCTGCACAGTGTGGGGCATGCCAGAGGCCTGGTTCTCTCTCCTGCACAGTGTGGGGCATGCCAGAGGCCTGGTTCTCTCTCCTGCACAGTGTGGGGCATGCCAGAGGCCTGGTTCCCTCTCCTGCACAGTGTGGGGCATGCCAGAGGCCTGGTTCTCTCTCCTGCACAGTGTGGGGTATGCCAGAGGCCTGGTTCTCTCTCCTGCACAGTGTGGGGCATGCCAGAGGCCTGGTTCTCTCTCCTGCACAGTGTGGGGCATGCCAGAGGCCTGGTTCTCTCTCCTGCACAGTGTGGGGCATGCCAGAGGCCTGGTTCCCTCTCCTGCACAGTGTGGGGCATGCCAGAGGCCTGGTTCTCTCTCCTGCACAGTGTGGGGCATGCCAGAGGCCTGGTTCTCTCTCCTGCACAGTGTGGGGTATGCGAGAGGCCTGGTTCCCTCTCCTGCACAGTGTGGGGCATGCCAGAAGCCTGGTTCTCTCTCCTGCACAGTGTGGGGCATGCCAGAGGCCTGGTTCTCTCTCCTGCACAGTGTGGGGCATGCCAGAGGCCTGGTTCTCTCTCCTGCACAGTGTGGGGCATGCCAGAGGCCTGGTTCTCTCTCCTGCACAGTGTGGGGCATGCCAGAGGCCTGGTTCCCTCTCCTGCACAGTGTGGGGTATGCCAGAGGCGTGGTTCTCTCTCCTGCACAGTGTGGGGCATGCCAGAGGCCTGGTTCTCTCTCCTGCACAGTGTGGGGTATGCGAGAGGCCTGGTTCTCTCTCCTGCACAGTGTGGGGTATGCGAGAGGCCTGGTTCTCTCTCCTGCACAGTGTGGGGCATGCCAGAGGCCTGGTTCTCTCTCCTGCACAGTGTGCGGCATGCCAGAGGCTTGGTTCTCTCTCCTGCACAGTGTGGGGCATGCGAGAGGCCTGGTTCTCTCTCCTGCACAGTGTGGGGCATGCCAGAGGCCTGGTTCTCTCTCCTGCACAGTGTGGGGCCTGCCAGAGGCCTGGTTCTCTCTCCTGCACAGTGTGGGGTATGCGAGAGGCCTGGTTCCCTCTCCTGCACAGTGTGGGGCATGCCAGAGACCTGGTTCTCTCTCCTGCACAGTGTGGGGCATGCGAGAGGCCTGGTTCCCTCTCCTGCATAGTGTGGGGCATGCCAGAGGCCTGGTTCTCTCTCCTGCACAGTGTGGGGCATGCCAGAGGCCTGGTTCCCTCTCCTGCACAGTGTGGGGTATGCGAGAGGCCTGGTTCTCTCTCCTGCACAGTGTGGGGTATGCGAGAGGCCTGGTTCTCTCTCCTGCACAGTGTGGGGCATGCCAGAGGCCTGGTTCTCTCTCCTGCACAGTGTGCGGCATGCCAGAGGCTTGGTTATCTCTCCTGCACAGTGTGGGGCATGCGAGAGGCCTGGTTCTCTCTCCTGCACAGTGTGGGGCATGCCAGAGGCCTGGTTCTCTCTCCTGCACAGTGTGGGGCCTGCCAGACGCCTGGTTCTCTCTCCTGCACAGTGTGGGGTATGCGAGAGGCCTGGTTCCCTCTCCTGCACAGTGTGGGGCATGCCAGAGACCTGGTTCTCTCTCCTGCACAGTGTGGGGCATGCGAGAGGCCTGGTTCCCTCTCCTGCATAGTGTGGGGCATGCCAGAGGCCTGGTTCTCTCTCCTGCACAGTGTGGGGCATGCCAGAGGCCTGGTTCTCTCTCCTGCACAGTGTGGGGCATGCTAGAGGCCTGGTTCTCTCTCCTGCACAGTGTGGGGTATGCGAGAGGCCTGGTTCTCTCTCCTGTGCAGTGTGGGGCATGCCAGAGGCCTGGTTCTCTCTCCTGCACAGTGTGGGGTATGCCAGAGGCCTGGTTCTCTCTCCTGCACAGTGTGGGGCATGCCAGAGGCCTGATTCTCTCTCCTGCAGAGTGTGGGGTATGCCAGAGGCCTGGTTCTCTCTCCTGCACAGTGTGGGGTATGCGAGAGACCTGGTTCTCTCTCCTGCACAGTGTGGGGCATGCCAGAGGCCTGGTTCTCTCTCCTGCACAGTGTGGGGCATGCTAGAGGCCTGGTTCTCTCTCCTGCACAGTGTGGGGTATGCGAGAGGCCTGGTTCTCTCTCCTGTGCAGTGTGGGGCATGCCAGAGGCCTGATTCTCTCTCCTGCACAGTGTGGGGTATGCCAGAGGCCTGGTTCTCTCTCCTGCACAGTGTGGGGCATGCTAGAGGCCTGGTTCTCTCTCCTGTGCAGTGTGGGGCATGCTAGAGGCCTGGTTCTCTCTCCTGCACAGTGTGGGGCATGCTAGAGACCTGGTTCTCTCTCCTGTGCAGTGTGGGGCATGCTAGAGGCCTGGTTCTCTCTCCTGTACAGTGTGGGGCATGCCAGAGGCCTGGTTCTCTCTCCTGTACAGTGTGGGGCATGCCAGAGGCCTGGTTCTCTCTCCTGCACGGTGTGGGGCATGCCAGAGGCCTGGTTCTCTCTCCTGCACAGTGTGGGGCATGCTAGAGGCCTGGTTCTCTCTCCTGCACAGTGTGGGGCATGACAGAGGCCTGGTTCTCTCTCCTGCACAGTGTGGGGTATGCGAGAGGCCTGGTTCTCTCTCCTGCACAGTGTGGGGTATGCCAGAGGCCTGGTTCTCTTTCCTGCACAGTGTGGGGCATGCCAGAGGCCTGGTTCTCTCTCCTGCACAGTGTGGGGCATGCCAGAGGCCTGGTTCCCTCTCCTGTACAGTGTGGGGCATGCCAGAGGCCTGGTTCCCTCTCCTCCACAGTGTGGGGCATGCCAGAGGCCTGGTTCTCTCTCCTGCACAGTGTGGGGTATGCCAGAGGCCTGGTTCTCTTTCCTGCACAGTGTGGGGCATGCCAGAGGCCTGGTTCTCTCTCCTGCACAGTGTGGGGCATGCCAGAGGCCTGGTTCCCTCTCCTGCACAGTGTGGGGTATGCCAGAGGCCTGGTTCTCTCTCCTGCACAGTGTGGGGCATGCCAGAGGCCTGGTTCTCTCTCCTGCACAGTGTGGGGCATGCCAGAGGCCTGGTTCTCTCTCCTTCACAGTGTGGGGTATGCGAGAGGCCTGGTTCCCTCTCCTGCACAATGTGGGGCATGCCAGAGGCCTGGTTCTCTCTCCTGCACAGTGTGGGGCATGCCAGAGGCCTGGTTCTCTCTCCTGCACAGTGTGGGGCATGCCAGAGGCCTGGTTCTCTCTCCTGCACAGTGTGGGGCATGCCAGAGGCCTGGTTCTCTCTCCTGCACAGAGTGGGGCATGCCAGAGGCCTGGTTCCCTCTCCTGCACAGTGTGGGGTATGCCAGAGGCCTGGTTCTCTCTCCTGCACAGTGTAGGGCATGCCAGAGGCCTGGTTCTCTCTCCTGCACAGTGTGGGGTATGCGAGAGGCCTGGTTCTCTCTCCTGCACAGTGTGGGGTATGCGAGAGGCCTGGTTCTCTCTCCTGCACAGTGTGGGGCATGCCAGAGGCCTGGTTCTCTCTCCTGCACAGTGTGGGGTATGCGAGAGGCCTTGTTCTCTCTCCTGCACAGTGTGGGGCATGCCAGAGGCCTGGTTCTCTCTCCTGCACAGTGTGCGGCATGCCAGAGGCTTGGTTCTCTCTCCTGCACAGTGTGGGGCATGCGAGAGGCCTGGTTCTCTCTCCTGCACAGTGTGGGGCATGCCAGAGGCCTGGTTCTCTCTCCTGCACAGTGTGGGGCATGCCAGAGGCCTGGTTCTCTCTCCTGCACAGTGTGGGGTATGCGAGAGGCCTGGTTCCCTCTCCTGCACAGTGTGGGGCATGCCAGAGGCCTGGTTCTCTCTCCTGCACAGTGTGGGGCATGCCAGAGGCCTGGTTCTCACTCCTGCACAGTGTGGGGCATGCGAGAGGCCTGGTTCTCTCTCCTGCACAGTGTGGGGCATGCCAGAGACCTGGTTCTCTCTCCTGCACAGTGTGGGGCATGCCAGAGACCTGGTTCTCTCTCCTGCACAGTGTGGGGTATGCTAGAGGCCTGGTTCTCTCTCCTGCACAGTGTGGGGCAGGCCAGAGGCCTGGTTCTCTCTCCTGCACAGTGTGGGGCATGCCAGAGACCTGGTTCTCTCTCCTGCACAGTGTGGGGCATGCCAGAGGCCTGGTTCTCTCTCCTGCACAGTGTGGGGCATGCCAGAGGCCTGGTTCTCTCTCCTGCACAGTGTGGGGCATGCTAGAGACCTGGTTCCCTCTCCTGTGCAGTGTGGGGCATGTCAGAGGCCTGGTTCTCTCTCCTGCACAGTGTGGGGCATGCTAGAGACCTGGTTCCCTCTCCTGTGCAGTGTGGGGCATGTCAGAGGCCTGGTTCTCTCTCCTGTGCAGTGTGGGGAATGCCAGAGGCCTGCGGGGTGAGGGAGCTCACTGTGTGCAGTGTAATATTGTGTGTGGAGTCACCCCCTTATACACAGTAGTGTGCTCTTTGCCATGTTCTTGGCGTGTCTGCTCCCCTGCATGTCTTGTCCTGTAGAGAGGCAGGCGTGCGCCTTGGTGGTGAGAGCAGGGGGAAGGGTAATGTGTACGGTGTCAGAACCACACGTACTGCATCCGTAAATTCTAAATGCCGCTAAATGTAGTTTCTGATTGTCAATTAGAATAGGCCTATGAATGTATTTTTATTTTCACTTAAATTCACAGGACTAAATGTAGCCTTTGAAGTGCACAATTTAAACGTAATAATTAAGACTGTAAAAAGCAAGCACTTTAGATTAAGCCTATTAATCAACTGTAGGCTATGAATGTATTTACTTAGACCCATAACTTAATTAATGCTCCCAGTAGGCTACTATTTTTTAAATTGATTAAAGTAAAATGTTATATGACATTAAATATGCTCATTAAAACACACATTTAACCATTTAATAAAATTAGCTATAAAGCGACGTACAGCTCTGTAGGCTATGGTAAAAATAAGGTGAACGTGCTTGTCTTTTATGATGAATCGGCATGTATGAACATCCGCACGGAATACGAGCAGATATGCTTTTCTCGCATGGTTTGATCAACAGTAGGGATAGAGGTGTAGTTTCCAACATGTGATCATTCTCAATGTAAATTTTTTTGATTTTATGAAGGGCTCCACGTGATTGCAATGCATAAATACCAACTGTATAGACATAATCCATGTAGTAAAAATGACAAATATGTTTTGTTGCACGAAGAGTGTTGATTTGTGGAACTGTGTCACCCAATAAATTGTCTGACTGAACAGCCAATCAAATCTGCTTCCGACATGTGACCTCCTACTGTAGTGAATCAGTGGAAATGATCAGCTCAAGTGCTCCTTCTCTGTACAGTTTGAGTTGTACAGTGCAGGTACAAGCAGGGTCTCAAAGAGAGGAGAGTTCAGATGCAGTGATGCCACCACTCTGTGCTATTCTTGTGTTTTTCAGCGGAGTGTGTAAGTGTACAATTGTTATTAACTTATCAGGCAAAATAACTTTACACAAGTACTGTATTTCTACAGAGAGTGATTTTTCTTCTGTTTTTTCATTGGTCAGTTAAGTAGAAATTCATATTTGTGTTGATTTCTGTTGTTTTCCAGATGGGCAGCTTGGGAAGAATGTAGTTCAGCCTAACACACTGGTGACAGCTCAGCTTGGAGAAAGTGTGACTCTATCATGCTTTTATCCTGTAAATGCAGTACCCAATCTCAGCTGGTTTAAGCAACATCTTGGACAGAAGCCTCAGCTTGTAGGAATGACGTTGAACTATCAATCAGATGCTATATTGTTAAATGAGTTTAAAAACAGTAAACGTTTCAGTGCTAAGGCAGCAAACGGAATCTTTAACCTGATTGTCTCACAAGTAGAGTCGTCTGATTCAGCAACATACTACTGCAGTATTACGGAATACAGTGTGATCAGCTTTGGAGATGGAACTACTTTAATAGTGATGGGTAAATATTAACATTCGTTTATGTGTTACACTTGTTTTTTCATGTACAGCCATAATATATATATATATATGCTCAGTGACAATTTACCAGTGAAATATTATACAGAAGTAAAGTTTTTTGTTCATTGAAAAACTTTCCTGACCAGTATTTAAAAAAAGGTAATCATTTGCTTTCTAAAACGTGAATTTAAATGATCTTTAAAAAGCTGGTGTTTCTCTTCGGGTAGAGTCATTCAAACTCGGCTTAGTGTGTCCATGTATTGAGATAGAGAAATTGAGATATGAGATATGTTAAGGTATATTATTGCTTAAGATACTGTATGTTAAGCCAAAACATACCCTTCTGGAAATTATTATGACAGTTTGAAAACAAAACAAATACAAAACAGTACAGATGTGAGCATAAAAAACTATACACACATACAGCAGAGTTCAATCTTGAGGGATTTGTAAATCATTATTATGATGTAATGAAGAAAAAACATATCGTGCTGTTATCTCAGTTAATGATGCTCCCTGGTACATAAAACTGAAATCTACAGGAATTACACATACATATTTTGTATTAAAATATGCTCCACTTTATATTTGTTTTGCGAGTGGAACTGCGGATATTTGCTGGAATCATCTTCAAACCTGTAAATAATACCGTCATGTTTATAGATAAACTTTAGGCAGGGGTCTCCAATTGACAAGTTTGTATTGCACTGTAATGAGTATTACCTTTTTACAGGGTCAGAGTCACAGAGCAGGACAGTAGTACTGCAGCAGCCCGAGTCTGAGTCAGTGCAGCCAGGAGACTCTGTGACTCTGCAGTGTACAGTACTCACTGAGACCTGTGCAGGAGAACACAGTGTGTACTGGTTCAGACAGGGCTCAGGAGAGTCCCCTCCAGGAATCATTTACACCCATGGAAACAGGACTGATGAGTGCCAGAGGAGCTCTGGGGCTGTGTCTCCCACACAGAGCTGTGTCTACAACTTCCCCAAGAGGAACCTCAGCTTCTCTGATGCTGGGACTTACTACTGCGCTGTGGCCACCTGTGGGGAGATCCTGTTTGGGAACGTGACCAAGCTGCACATTGAGGGTAAGCTAAAAATCAATCACATAGTTAAAGCATCGTTTTAATGCATTCCGTTTTTAAAAGGTTCATCCATGTATTGTTGGGAGGCTAGGGCTAAAAGATGTACTAATTCATTTCAACCAGTAGAACGACCAGTACGGACTTCATCTGATATTATTGTTTTTCATTTCTATTTTTTAAGTTGTTCATTGTTTGCCATCCCTCATTGTTATTCTCATGTAGATAAGTTTTCTTGGAGAGGTTATTACTGTCACAGTCTTATTATGCTCTTATTAATATTACTGCTGAAGGATGCTGTACTAAATCTTGCCTTTATAATGTCAGGGAATGAAGATCTTCCTCTTTATTGCTTGGCGGGAGCTTTGGCATTGAGTTTGATCCTAAATATTGTCTTCGTTCTGAAAATGAGAAAAAGCAATGAGAATTCTAAAGGTAAGAGACCAAGTTATCAATGTGTGGTATATGTCATAGGTATTTATTAAAAACAAGACTAGGTCAACCTAGTGCATGCTGGGTGCTGGAGGTGTTGCCCCGGCGATGGCTTTCTCACCCTTGTGCAATAGGCTATTCCTGCCTGGGAAGGGCTGGGAGCACGCGTGTCAACAACGCAGTCAGGCACAATGTTTTTTTGGTGACCTGTCCAGGGTGTATTCCTGCCTCTCGCCCAGTGCATGCTGGGATAGGCTCCAGCCACCCATGACCCTGACCAGGAATAAGCAGGTTAGATAATGGATGGATGGATGGATGGACAATGCTTTTTGTTCCAGTCCACCTTGACCGACTGGGATTCTGCATACTTGGTAATCATTTTACTGGTTGTGTTAAAGCTAAATAAGGCTATCAAGCTTGTAAAGTGCAAGTCCTAACTTTAGGATCATTTTCTTGGTGTCGTAACTTCATTATTGTCAGCTGCTGATATTAAAAAGATAATTTTTGCTAACAGTAGCTAGCCAGCTAACTCCATAACGTTAATGGCTGCTATTGGCTACTTTTAGAGAATGAGAAAAATGTCAATAAGCGGCATTTAATTGCGAAAAGGCTTAGGGCAGGTTTAATGATGAAGCACTTTTTAGTACCCATCACACTTCTAATGTGTGAGGCTTGAAATTGAAAGTTTGTCGTTTTTGCAACATTTTTAGGATAGCCTCGGACTTGCAGCGCTTTTTGACATCACTATGTAAGACAGAGCTGTGATGTGACAATTCCTCGATTATAAAAATAAAATTTCTCCAGAGGAAAATGTTGTAATAGGTGTTAGGAACCAAATCTTTCTTCCATGGAGTCTGAACAATGTAGGACTTCACCACGACAAACAAACTCTTTACAAAAGAAAGTAAGTTAATGCAGTAACTGCCGTAACCCTCCCCACACTGGTCTTCTATCCTGGTTTAAATACAGTCAAAAGGCCCTGACATCATATATGCGTCCCACCTTATCTGGGCCGAGATGAGAGTTTCTATCTCTCTGTTTAGGAATGACATATGCTTTGGTCAAAAACAACACACGCTCTTACATTTTGCGTCTTACCCGAATAAAACACACACATAATGAACTACTCTTATTGCAATAAAACACACACATATTGAACTACTCTTACTGCAATAAAACACACACATACTGAACTACTCTTACTGCAATAAAACACACACATACTGAACTACTCTTATTGCAATAAAACACACACATACTGAACTACTCTTATTGCAATAAAACACACACATACTGAACTACTCTTACTGCAATAAAACACACACATACTGAACTACTCTTATTGCAATAAGACACTGCAAACACATCAAATACCATAAAAAGCGCAGAGTGAGCAGAATTCTTCTGGCCTCCAAATACAAACTTGCAACTTAAAATGTTTTTAAAGTATTATTTACTCTCTATTGAAGCCTACCCCTATTCCCTGGTGATTATATAATTATGTGCTCCTCAGACGTACTTATCATTAGAGTAGTAACTTACCTTCTTACTGTCGTGAATATAAGTGACTATGTGAAAAACACTCTTATTACTACTGCACATGCTATTATGAATAATAATAATAATAATAATAATAATAATAATAATAATAATAATAATAATAATAATAATAACCAGAAGAAGAAGAACGACAGTTTTCTTAATCGGTTATTCTCTGATAACGCATTTCAAACATTTTCTGAGTGATTAATTTTCCACCAGTAGTTTAACTTTTTATTTTACTTAAACAGGGGCTGCATCAAAAAACCAAGCGTCTCAAGAAGTCTTTTCGAGGGAGCAGGTACAAATATTATGTTGTGAAATAATTGTTTAATAACTCATTGACAATTTCTGTTGTAAAAACACTGATAAAATGGTAAACAGAATGATGATAAATATGATGATGATCATATGTGCTGTGTAATGCTTTTCCTTTTAGGGTCAAGATGAAGCAATGAATTACGCTGCTTTGACTTTCACCAGCAAGAAACCCAAAGTGAGGAGGAATAAGAGAGAAGCGGAGAGAGAAACTGTTTACTCAGATATGAGATTTAAAGACCGCAAGTGAAGCTTTCCATAAAAATACATCTTTCTCACAAGAACGATCACAATTTATCGAACACTTCCTCGCTAGCATTGGTGAGCATTAGAAAGAGAAACCCTTGAGAACAAATGAAGAGAGGAAACCGAGCTGGCCTGCGAGTAAGAGAGGAAAGTAGCCCCTTCTTTTGAACTAAAACTTTGTGTGCGGAACTTCTTTTGACTTTAATGTTTTTCTGAAACCTTTTCAGTACTTTGGAGTATTTTTTTGTCCTGTGCTACCCTGCTTGTATGTATTTTTTTGTCCTGTGCTACCCTGCTTGTATGTATTTTTGTTGTTTTTTGAAGATTAAAGAGCTCCTTTTTCTTTATTGAAACCTTGCTTTGACGTCCTTTGTCCTTGCATGCCCTTGCTACCCCACTCAACACGCCTCTCACGACATCACAATATGTAGCTGTATAGATTTAAGCAATGTTAAAATCTGTCTTAAAAGCAAATATAGTCATGTATTACATTTTATATATTTCTCTAGGCAAATTGCCTTAATAATTATTCAGTCCTCCAGTGAAACCACACCCTCTTCAGCAGCGTCTCTCTTCAATGATGTGTTCTTACATTATGTTAAGATTGTGTTTGGGAGGCAACTGGCCAACTGCCTCTGTTTCTTAAAGCTTATCATCGATTGGGCGACATAGTGTGGTGTTGATATGAGCGCACAGCACAAACACACAAAAATCACAATGTCGCGAGATCGGAGGCTTTTTCCCCATAGAGATCCATTCAAATGCAGAGATGATATAGTATCGCTTGTAAGAGTACCAGGAAATAAGATATCAAGAGTTTTTTGATGTTGTTGGGTCACAGACATCAGGAAGTCATGGCATGCAAAGGATATGCGACCAAATATTAAAAATTATTACTTTATTCTACATTATGTTAAACTGCCCAATATTTTTTGATGCGTAAAAATGGGGGAACTATGTACAAAAGGTTCTATAATTTCTAACCGGTTCATCCGATATGAATGAAAATACTCTCAAATTAAAGCTGACAGTCTGCACTTCAGCCTCATTGTATTTTTTCAAACTCTGTGCTAGAGTACAGAACCAAAATAACAATGAGATAATCAATGTTATTCACTTCACCTGTCAGCAGTTTTAATGTTGTGGCTGATCAGAGTATATATATATATATCTGCCACTGCTTAAGCAAGCACTTCCTGTATGCAAAGTGACAGCTTTCTTGTGTTCTCAGTTATTGAAGCTGTTTGGTAAGTTTTAGAGTAACTGGGTTCATTTACTGAGAGAATGGCTCAGTGGCAGTTTCCTTCCTGTGTACAGTGACAGAGCATAAAGATACCCTCACATATTCATGCACTTCCTGTTGAGATGCCTGTCAGGTGTCCACAGGGGCCTATAATCTAGAGAACAAGAAGAGAGTGATGCCCTTACCCAGACTGGACTATCTAGCAATCTGATATTTAATGCATTGAAGAATAACATCTCCACCAACGTCACCCAGTGAAACTCATTAGACTCAATAAGCAAGCACACATACATACTCAGTTAAGTTAATCCAACTTTGGTATTTACCTTTTTTTATTTTTATTTTATTTTATTTTATTTCACCAGGATAGATTATATTAGTGTTTGTGAATGTTATATATAAGAAATTGTGAATGATTGTGTCTGGCATTGGTGTAAATTTTAATCTAAACTGATTTTTTTCACAAATACAGCTTCCCTCGTTTTACAGGTCGCTGGCAAGTTCTTGCGTGTGACCATTTCTCATGAAGGACTAAACTGCCTGCTCTTTCTTCAGTGGGCAGTAGGAGCGCTAATTAATGCATAATTAATCAATGCTAAAGAGAGGAAGAGGCATTTCCCCGTACAGTATTAGTGCTGTGTCTTCCTTCTCATGGCCGTAAAAAAATAAAAGTTTTCAGAACATTTCCAATAGAAAAATATACATTTTTATGAATTTTAAGAATCCTTTTTTAAAACATGCCACTCTAACAGTAAATGTCACATGGGCAGATACTTTTGTCTGATACGCTGTGCTGAGATGTTTGCGCTGCTTATTGATGTTGGAAAGCTTTTACACACGGCTCTCTCTCAGAAAAATGTGTTTGTCCCTTTCAAACTGTTCTGTTGTGGTGACAGGGGAGGTACATCTATTTTCCACTCACAGGCTTGTATATTCAGCGCTACACAAACCAGAGCTGCACAGGAAGACTGACCTGCAGCACAGAGCTGTTTTCACACCCCCCTCTCACAGCACTGAAACCACACTGACGCTCCCATCACATTCAACTGCCTCACACCTCAGACCACCTCGACGCAGAAAATGACACAATTGTCTTCACTGATTGATGTAAAAATAATCAAAATAAATTGTATAAGTTAAAATAGTAATAGTAGTAAAAAGCTGTCCCAAAGTTTCCAAATACAGTGCAAAAGTTGCGGTGACCAAAGGTCAGTATTTCTCACAATAATTAAAACTCTTTTCACATGTTTTATGCTCTTGCTTATTAGTTGCCTCAGATGCACTGCAAGGTCATCATGACCTTCATTTTAAATGTGTGTAGTTGAGACGTTTAGCAGTAGAGAGCTGCACAGCATAGTAATTCAATTATTAAAAAATGTGACATATTATGATTGATAAATTGATAAATTATGACATTATGGTCAAAAAGTTTTAAGATCCACACCATATTAGTCTGACTGGGTTTATTTGGACGAATGTTTATTTTTAGCTTATGCACCTATTTCTCAGATTTTTGATGCACTGCTCACAATGTTGAATATCATTGTGCTTAAAATGCTCAATAAAGTGCCTCTTACCTGTAAATCTAACCATGATGGAAATAGGGAGATGGGTGATGGAGAACCCAACCTGTGAGAATACACCCCTCCACATTTGTAATGGAGTCAGTCAGGTGAGTTAGTCAGAGGCTATCAATGCATTCAGGCCATTCAGCCTCATACTGAATGTGGGGGGAGTGTGTGTTTGTGTGTGTGTGTGTGTGTGTGTGTGTGTGTGTGTGTGTGTGGATGTGTTTTAAAGAAACTATCCAAAAATAGTTGTATTCTTGCAAGTTAAGTTCCATTGGGTACTGGGAGCCGGGGGGCAGGGCATTGTCAGTATTATGTGTGGACCGGTAAAGTTTTTGTTTCCTGTTTCTCCCTCTTACCCTTTGAGAGCACGCTAGTGATCACGCTCTGAGACCTGGTGGGTTTTTGCACAGCGCTGTGGGTGCAGCTATTTCTGTAGTTTGGTCTGACTCTCTGGACATTTACTCAAAACTAAACCGCTCTGCTCTGCCTTTGTTGTTTCCACAGCACGCACCCCTTTGATATGTTACCTGTCTCTTTCTCTCTCTCTCTGTCCCCTCTTTCTCTCTCTCTTTCTCTCTCTCTCTCTCTCTCTCTCTCTGTCCCCTCTCTCTTTCTCTTTCTTTCTTTTCTGTCCCCTCTCTCCCCCCTCTCTCTCTATCTCTCTCTCTCTCTCTCTCTCTGTCTTTCTCACTTTAAAACATATTCTAGTTATATTTTTAGGGCTTTTCAGCTTTATTGGACAGCACAGTTTAGCGAGCCAGGGAGACACATGTGACAAAGGTTGCGTGGCCGGATTCAAATCGCTAACGTCGCGGCTTGCAATGAGCATGTGCACAGCACTCTTACAGGCTACGACACTGAGACACGCTGAAAATGTACTTTTTTTTTAGCCATTTTGTTATGTTTCACTGACATCAAACAATAGGGGGTTTAAACATTCTACAAATGTAAAGATTTGATTTAATCCACGATAAGTACAAGTATCGATTAGTATTCTTATTTATCATTCCTTTACACTAAACTATTTTAAAACAAGTGTGCAGATTGTAATTGTGCAAGATGATTAAAGTAGCCAGAAGTTTGAATACGTTTGATAACAGTTTGATTTTATTTTACAATGTCTACCTGATGATGTTTTAAAATTTTGTACTTATTCATTTTTTAAAACTTCTATTCTATGTTTTCATGCTTTATACTCATTGAATTGGTGCTTCCTTGAGACAAAGCCAGTAGAGATAAAAGAGGAAGTCCCCTTAATGGGGCCATTGTGATGTCATCGAGTGACAGAACCTCAGGCCTCTGATGTTGACACAGGTTTGTTGTTATGGACAAACTGCATTATGGGTGGAATTGCTAAAGTTATTACGGGTTCATTGCTTATATTATGTTCCACTTTTGAATTATGAATTGTGTAATTGTTATTCACGACTATTTATTTAAAAACAGCTCTCCCTGGTTTCAGTGCAGTGTAACATTACAGCCTGCACACTGCTGTGTTACCATAAGAGGGCGCCCTTACAGAAGTCATATTTTTTAAAGTGTTCATTGTTGAAATATCAGACATCACTGAAGCATTAAAATGATACACATTATGTTATACATGTGGAATCACTGCTTTACCATATAACATACAGCAGAACATAAGAAATGTTTCATTGGTTTTCTTGACCCATGCAAATCACGCATTATATTTAGTCAGTACTGGGATATTTAATTATCATTAAACATGAAATCCTGCTAAATCTGGACAATCCATGTGTATCAAGCTTTCTGGAATGCGTTGCAAACCAACTTGAGTTACAAAAAAATTTATCATCTGATTCAGCATTCAGATAAGAATAATGTACACATATAAATGTTTCACTCTTTTGTATTTTGATAAAACAAGACAGTTCTTTGTTTCTGTATTTGTAATGGCTTTTACATGGGATATATTTTTCTGCTTTGAGGCTCACGTTTTTCCATAAAACATTTTTGTTAACCTTTTTTTTAAGTCTCTTATGGCTTACTCCAGGTTACCGTGAAACTGTGACATCACAGTATGAGCTGTCCATGGTTCTGAACTCAAAAACATCCCCATGCTCCATTTTTAGGTTGTTTAGGAAGTAAAACCCATTGTTTTTGAGGACACTTATGTTTCTTGTTTTCTGGGGACAGAAGTACAGAAATACCAAAAAATGTACTCTGAATTATGGAAAACTTTTTATGAAATTTAAAATAAGTGTAAGGTTCATTCTGAACAACAAATTGATTTTTTTGTATAAAAATTGATTTTTTTGTATATTTGCTGGATATATACTGAAGCAATGCAGGTTAAGTACCTTGCTCAAGGGTACAACGGCAGTGTCTAACCTGGGAATTGAACCTGCAACCTTTCAGTTACAAGTCCAGTTCCTTAACCATTATACTACAATGCCGTCCTAATTGAAAAATGAAAAATGAAAAATGAAAAATGAAAATTCAATGAAAACATCTGTACTTAGGACCTCTACACTTCACTCCAAAAGTGTTTGGTCAGTGACACATTTTTTGTTGGATTGGCTCCAGCACATTGGATTTGAAATGTAAAAGTGAATATGACGTTAAAGTGAAGACTTTCAGCATTAATTTAAAGATTTTTACATCCATATCTGGTGAACCGTTTTTACTGTTTTTGAACCGTCCGGTAGCCATTTTTTTTAATTTATTTTTTTACTATTTACTAATATTTGGTTGCATATTCTTTGCAAACAATGACTTATTGATGTCTGTGGCCCAACAACATTAAAATACTCTTGATATCTTATTTTCAGGGACTTTTACAAGCGATAATATAACCTCTCTGCATTTGAATGGATCTCTATGGGAATTGGGCTGTGGGACTAGATTAAACAGTAAATGATGCTGGAACAGTATAGAACACATGGTTGGCTAAATGGCTGTAAGTCAGAAAAAGTCTGAGGAATCAAGCAAGCCTCAAACCATCACTCTGCTGCCAGATATGCAGTAGATATGGATGGATCACTTTAAGGGTTGTTTCTCCTGATTTATGAGTTCAATAGAAAAATAAGTCAGGAGAAACAACCCTTGAAGTATTAATATCAAATAAGTATCAAGTATCGTGAAGCTCTTGGTTCAGTGAATGACACATGCCAGCACATGGATAGGAACACAACACAGCAGGTGGTCTTTTGGTTAAAATGTTGAACAAACATCCACACACATTATTTTGTTAATTTTCTTAATTAATTTGATTAAAGTTTCTATGGTGCCAATTCACAAAAAAAGAGCAAGTTTGGTCAAGATGTCACCCTGTTGTCATCAAGGTTACATTGCCAGAATTAATCCCCGCCTCCTTCAGTTTTGAGATAAAGCTGGCCCAAAATGGATCTAGTGGAATATCATGGCTGGGGTCACGTGTCAGTAGGGATTGAGCAGTAGTTTCCAATGTGTGATTATTCTCAATGTAAATTATTTAAAATTTGATTAAGAGATACACATAAATGTGTCACATAAATAGAAACTTCATAGACATAACCCATATAATATAAATATAAAAAATTAAAATTTAAAGAATAATTACAAATTTCAGTTATTGCAATAAGAATGATGATTTGCGCACTTTTGACTCCCAATAAGTTGCCTGTTTGAACAGCCAATCAAATCTGCCGCTGGCATGTGACCTCCTACTCTAGTGAATCAGTGGAAATGATCAGCTCAAGTGCTCCTTGTCTGTACAGTTTGAGTTGTACAGTGCAGGTACAAGCAGGGTCTCAAAGAGAGGAGAGTTCAGATGCAGTGATGCCACCACTCTGTGCTATTCTTGTGTTTTTCATGCATAGAATCAGGTGAAGGAAGTGGGGGGTATATATAGACACACACATATCATATTCAACAGCATAAACTTGATCACTCACATATTCAGATAATAATGAAGGAGAATGTAACGATCCGCTCCACTCCCCGTTCCTTCCTTGATGTGTTCCTCTGTTTTCCCCGAACCTAATCGTATCATGTCTGCGTTTATTACCTGATTGGGTCTACATTTCACTTGATTACTTACACCACATCTTAATAACACAACTCACACTCAATCGCCTTCACCGCATTCCTCACGCTGTTGCTAATCGTTCAATCAATTCGCTGATCGCGCATGCATTTCCCGCAAGCTGTAGCTTATCAGCTCTAATGACACTAGTTATATTACCGTGCTGTTCCTGTGTTTCCTTGTCAAAGTATTGCGGTTTGTTCCTGTATGTCTTGGTAGCTTACTTGTCTCTTCGCTTGCTAATTCTACCCAAGCTGTACTCCACGGTCCAGCAAATTGCCATTCCTGTTTCCCAGTGTGGATCCTGGTTCCACCACCGACCGACTCACGCCGTTACCCAGGCGGTGATCAGCCACTACGACTTCGCTGGATCTCCTGTGCCAGCGCTCTACAGCCACTGCTACTTCGCTGGATCTCCTGTGCCAGCGCTCTACAGCCACTGCTACTTCGCTGGATCTCCTGTGCCAGCGCTCTACGGGTTCCACGAATTATTATTTGACTTTTTATATTTGTTTTCCCGGCGTGGTTCCGACCCGGAATTTCATTAAACTAAACCTATTGAACCTAAGACTGTCTCGTCGTGCATTTGGGTCCGTCCCTTTCCGGACGTCACGGAATACTTTGACCAGAAATGGACCCAGCCGACGCGGAGCAGATTCGACACGCGCTCACCTGCCAGGCTACCCTGATCGCCCAGCAAAGCCGTCGCCTGGATGAAACCATGGAGATGTTCCGGGGCATGGTGGAACAGACCACCCAATGGGGAACGATGGTCAATCAGTTGGCTGCCCAGACGTCAGGACTCCGTCCTGAAGCGGGGGAACCACCTCAACCGCAGGTACCAGCTATTGTTCTACCTCATCGGGAGCCTCGGGCCAACCCTCCTGAACGATACTCTGGCGAGCTGGGGAAATGCCAGCCTTTCCTGCTGCAGTGCGAGCTGGCGTTCCGCATGCAGCCGTCCTCCTACTCCGCGGATGCCACCCGCGTGGCATACGTGATCACTTGCCTGGGAGGAGAGGCGCGGGACTGGGCCGCCGCGTTGTGGGAGAAGCAACCCGACCTCTGCACCCAGTACCTGGACTTCGCCAGGGAGATGCGGCGGACTTTTGATCATCCCGTCTGCGGGAGAGATATAAACCAGCAGCTCCTGGCGCTGAAACAAGGCGAGCGCAGTGTGGCGGAATTCGCCATCAAATTCCGGATCCTCGCGGCGCAGTCTGGCTGGAACGACGCCTCACTACAGGGCGTCTTCCGCTCCGCCCTGGCCGAGAATATGAAGGACGAGATGGCCACCCGCGACGACACGCCCACGCTGAACGACCTCATTTCCTTGGCCATCACCGTAAACAACCGTCTGCGCGCCCGCACCCGCGAGAAGAGGGCGTATGCGCCGACTCAACCGCCTCTGGGAACCACATTCGCGCATCCTGCGCCTCGCCATCAGGCGCCCGTGGTCTGCGAACTTCCGGAGGCCGGGGAACCTATGCAGCTGGGCGGCACTACGTCCGACCCTGCCGCGCGCCGCCGCCAACGCCGGGCCGCCGGAGCTTGTTTCTATTGCGGCCGCACAGATCACCTCCTTAACTCCTGTCCAGTGCGCCCAAAAGAGAGGGCCCGTCAGCAACCCTAGGCCTACTGGCGAGCCAAACCCAAACACCGAGCCTAACCTCCAGCCGCTTCCAGCTCTCGGCGGTCCTCAAATGGGGCACTACGGCCTCCGCTACCGTATCTGTGCAGGCACTGATCGACTCAGGAGCCGACTCCAACTTCGTGGACTCCCAGTTCGTGGACGAGTCCGGGATCCCCACGGAAGAACTGGAGAAACCCATAAACGCCTATGCCTTGGATGGCCACCGCCTGGCCCACATCACCCACCGCACCATCCCCATCCAACTGCTCCTATCCGGCAACCACCGTGAGACACTTCAACTATACATCATCAACACTCCCCACTCCCTTCTGGTCCTTGGTCAGCCCTGGCTACATGAACACAACCCACTGCTCAACTGGATAACATCCAGCGTCACCAGCTGGAGCACCCAATGCCACACCTCCTGTCTTCACTCAGCGGAACCTCCTTCCAGCACGGAGATCAAAACATCCGTTCCGGAGGTCGACCTGAAGGGGGTCCCCCCCTGTTACCTGCACATGTCCCGGGTCTTCTCCAAGTCCCTGGCCTTGTCCTTACCCCCCCACAGACCCTACGATTGTGCCATCTCCCTGTTTCCAGGCGCCCCCCTACCCTCCGGCCGCCTGTACAGCCTATCCGGCCCGGAAAGAACGGCCATGGAGGACTACATCAAGTCCTCCCTCCAAGCAGGCACCATCCGTCCCTCCTCCTCGCCCGTCGGAGCGGGATTCTTCTTTGTGAAGAAGAAGGATGGCTCCCTCCGCCCCTGCATCGACTACCGGGGCCTCAACTCCATCACCGTCCGGAATAAGTACCCTCTACCCCTCCTGAATTCGGCCTTTGAACTGCTGCAGGGCGCCCGAGTCTTCACAAAACTGGACCTCCGGAACGCCTACCACCTGGTACGGATCCGGGAGGGGGATGAGTGGAAGACCGCGTTCAACACCCCCCTGGGCCACTTCGAGTACCGGGTGGTCCCGTTCGGCCTGACTAATGCCCCAGCCGTGTTCCAGAACCTAGTGAACGATGTACTGAGGGACTTTCTCAACCGCTTCGTTTTTGTCTACCTGGATGACATTCTAATTTTTTCCCGAGACCAACGGGAACACCAAGACCACGTCTCCCTGGTGCTACAACGCCTACTTGAGAACAAGTTATTTGTCAAGGCCGACAAATGTCTGTTCCATGCCCCCTCAGTCTCGTTCCTAGGTTTTGTTGTGGAGAGGGGCGACATACGGCCGGACCCGGCCAAAATCCAGGCGGTCACGGAGTGGCCCATCCCGACTACTCGCAAGCACCTGCAGCAGTTCCTAGGATTCGCGAATTTTTACAGGAGGTTCATCAGGAACTACAGCCAGGTAGCCGCACCCCTCACCACCCTCACTTCCGTAAAAAACCCTTTTGCCTGGAATCCCCGGGCAGATCAGGCATTCACTAGACTCAAAACACTCTTCACCACGGCCCCCATCCTCTGCTGCCCGGAACCCGACCGCCAATTCGTGGTGGAGGTGGACGCCTCGGACACAGGCGTAGGGGCTATCCTGTCCCAACACTCCCCCCTCAACCACAAGCTCCATCCCTGCGCCTTCTTCTCCCGCCGCCTCTCCCCCACCCAACGCAACTACGGGGTAGGGGATCGGGAGTTGCTGGCCATCAAGCTGGCTCTGGAGGAATGGAGACACTGGCTTGAAGGGACCACTCAACCGTTCCTGATCCTGACTGACCACCGTAACCTACAATACATTCAGTCAGCCAAAAGACTCAACTCCCGACAGGCCCGTTGGTCATTATTCTTCGCACGTTTCAATTACTCCATCACCTTCAAACCCGGATCTAAAAACATTAAACCCGACGCCCTCTCTCGGATCCACTCCTCCCCTGCCGACCTGTCTGTCCCGGAGACCATCGTCCCAGCTTCCTGCGTCGTGGCTGCGGTCCGGTGGCCCATCCAGAAAATCGTGCTGGACGCTCAGGTGACGCATCCCGATCCTCGCCCTAACCCCTCTTCTGCCCTGTTCGTCCCCAACCCTGTCCGCTCCCAGGTCCTGGAGTGGGCTCACTCCTCCCGACTGGCCTGCCACCCCGGAGGCAACCGCACCGTGGAGCTGGTGCGCAGGAGCTTCTGGTGGCCCACCGCCCGGCGGGACACCCTGGCCTTCGTCCACGCTTGCCCTGTCTGCGCCAGGAGTAAGGCGTCTCACTCCCCCCCTGCTGGTCTCCTCCGTCCCCTTCCCATCCCGGGCCGGCCTTGGAGTCACATCGGGGTCGACTTTGTTACCGGACTACCACCTTCGGCCGGTAACACTGTCATTTTGACCCTGGTGGACCGGTTTTCCAAGGCGGTGCACTTTGTTCCCCTCCCCAAACTTCCCTCTGCCCTCGAGACGGCCGACCTCCTGGTGCAGCACGTGGTGCGGCTGCATGGGATCCCGACGGATGTCGTCTCCGACCGGGGCCCCCAGTTTGCCTCCGCGGTCTGGAAGGCCTTCTGCACCGCACTCGGCGCCACCGCCAGCCTATCCTCCGGGTTCCACCCGCAGACGAACGGTCAGGCAGAGAGGGCTAACCAGGACCTGGGAGCCGCCTTACGGTGCGTGACGGCCCGCAATCCCGCCTCCTGGTCCCAGCTCCTCCCGTGGGTTGAGTACGCCCACAACACCTTGGTGTGCTCATCTACGGGGAGGTCCCCCTTTGAGGCTTCCCAGGGCTTCCAACCCCCTCTGTTTCCCACCCAGGAGGCCGAGGTGGCGGTCCCGTCTGTGGACGCCCACGTCCGACGCTGCCAGCGGATCTGGAAAGCCACCCGCAACGCCCTCCTAAAGACCTCCTCCCGGAATCGTCGCCTGGCGGATCAGCACCGGTCCGCAGCCCCTCGCTACCGCCCGGGACAGAAGGTTTGGCTTTCGACTTCCACCTTCTCCCTCCCCGGCACCTCCCGCAAGCTCCAACCCCGCTTCGTCGGACCCTTCACTGTGCACTCCATCCTGAACCCAGTCACTCTCAAACTCCGTCTCCCTGCCTCCCTCAAAATCCACCCCACCTTCCATGTCAGTCAGGTCAAGCCAGTGATCTCCTGCCCTCTCAGCGCTCCCACTCCTGCCCCCCCACCTGTCCGGGACATTGATGGTGCCCCCGCGTTCACAGTCTCCAGCATCCTCGATGTTCGGCGCCGGGGACGAGGCCACCAGTACCTGGTCGACTGGGAAGGGTATGGGCCCGAGGAACGTTCCTGGGTTGCCCCCCGTCTTATCCTGGACCCTACCCTCATCCAGGATTTCCATCACCGCCAGGCCCAGTCGACCAGAGCCTGTGGTCCGCCAGGAGGCGTACCTTGACGGGGGGGTACTGTAACGATCCGCTCCACTCCCCGTTCCTTCCTTGATGTGTTCCTCTGTTTTCCCCGAACCTAATCGTATCATGTCTGCGTTTATTACCTGATTGGGTCTACATTTCACTTGATTACTTACACCACATCTTAATAACACAACTCACACTCAATCGCCTTCACCGCATTCCTCACGCTGTTGCTAATCGTTCAATCAATTCGCTGATCGCGCATGCATTTCCCGCAAGCTGTAGCTTATCAGCTCTAATGACACTAGTTATATTACCGTGCTGTTCCTGTGTTTCCTTGTCAAAGTATTGCGGTTTGTTCCTGTATGTCTTGGTAGCTTACTTGTCTCTTCGCTTGCTAATTCTACCCAAGCTGTACTCCACGGTCCAGCAAATTGCCATTCCTGTTTCCCAGTGTGGATCCTGGTTCCACCACCGACCGACTCACGCCGTTACCCAGGCGGTGATCAGCCACTACGACTTCGCTGGATCTCCTGTGCCAGCGCTCTACAGCCACTGCTACTTCGCTGGATCTCCTGTGCCAGCGCTCTACAGCCACTGCTACTTCGCTGGATCTCCTGTGCCAGCGCTCTACGGGTTCCACGAATTATTATTTGACTTTTTATATTTGTTTTCCCGGCGTGGTTCCGACCCGGAATTTCATTAAACTAAACCTATTGAACCTAAGACTGTCTCGTCGTGCATTTGGGTCCGTCCCTTTCCGGACGTCACAGAGAACCTCCAAACAAATGTATAAATAAACAAATCATAATCAGAATAATTATAATACATATATCCAGATAGTGTATAAGTATGTAATGTTTGTGCCTTAACAATACATATATACAGTATATATGACATGACATATTTCTGTAAATTTTTTATGTTAAATTACTTTTTTAAAGTTTTTTTTTAGGAAATAACTTTTAGGAAAAGTTATATTTAGCCTATTCCATGTTAAAAAAAAACATGTTAGACCCTCATATCTAACCATCTAAACCAACATCGGGGCATGAGAATAACGCATCACTGTAAATTTGTACCAACACGTTTCTGTGCTAGTGACCAAGAATATAAAAAAATGTAACACAATCAAGTAGATAATATAGTGGGAGTCATGTTAACTAAACTAAGAAGCACTGAAAATTATTTAATTTATAATTCATATTTCCATCAATATTGTTTGACAATGTTGTAATAGTGAACTGAACCAGAAGGTGTGCTATTTAATGCCATCTATACTCATTAACAAAACATTATGTTCAATAGGTAAAATAAAGTGTTGTATTAGAAGTTTGCACATTGACAGGATCAATCTAAAAATGTTGAATGTCGGTAGCCATATTGGCTTGGCACTGCAGAGGCTTAATATTCCAGAACATTCTGGCATTGAATAGGTTAAATGATGAAACAGTGGGCTCTGCTTCGGGAAAATAAGGTCAGTCACTTACGTGATGGTGTGCATCTGCGCTTTGCCATCGGCTGTTTCAACATTCTTCTCCCCGTGCGTATTTCAGAGAGATTTGGTCAAAGCGATATATGTCAAGAGAGGTCTAGTGAGTCCAGAAGAGGGTTTATGTCAATGCTCAGAAAGGTATCTGATGATAGGGCACCATTAGCGTTTGGGCGTTAGCGCCAAAAAGAACACCTTAACCAGACCTGGGTGGAAAAATGTACTTGTTTATATTTTAACTGTTTAGATGGCAGTACATTTTGAACACATTAATGCACACCACTGAGAATGTTCAGTGAAAAAAGGTTATTAACTAGCACATAGCACAATCATATGAAAGAAAAATTTTTACTCAGAAATCTGATGAAAATAGTGTACCATATATTTAACCAGATAACAGGCAAAAGGATGGCTGCATAAATTATAATGCACATTGTACACTGGTATTGTAACCCCTAATTGTTGAGCAAGTCTAGCCTGGGTTTAGCCCTCGAAACTTTTCACTGAAACATCTTTGAGCCGTTTATAATCCAGACTGGAGGCCCAGTCCTTGAAATGAAGTTCCCGTCTCAATGCTTCATCACTGCGGTTAAGTTATTGGCCTGCCACATTCAACCCTGTCATGTGACTTAAGTATGAGAAATAGTTAACTGTTCCTAAACACAATGTGAAGCTTTGTTTTGTTTACATAATCACTGAGCAGTTGTGTGTGTGAAGTTTTAAATAAACAGGAAGCCATGGAGATAAAATAAGAAGTCATATTTTATTATATTCTAATGTTTCTGATTGGATTATAAATAGTATGCTATTGCAAAATATGGGTAATAGTAAAGACATGGTGGTTACCATCAATATACTGTAGAGTAGTTTTTTCAGTTTATATCTTTTTTTGGCATCAGTGCCTACTATTAGTTTAAAAAAATGTTAAAATGATAATCCAAATAACTGGATTAGTTTTCTACTTGAGGCAACCTTGCCTGATTTCATGTCTGTTTCTAAGTATCAACCGGAAACGTGAGGGCGTGAGCTTGTGGTGAGATTTTAAAAGTCTGTGCGGTCCCTGATGGCTCTTTACTTGCAGGGTTCTCCTCATAATAAAGAGCTTTTTCATTTATTTGCGTGTGATTCTGAACGCTTCAGATACTACAGCAAGGTACAGGATGGCACAAACCTACACCTGTGGTCTGATGTTGTACAGTATAAGTAAGTGCATTTTTATCCAATGCATGGCAGCTGTGGTAATTAAGTAGACTTTTAGATTTATATTGAGTGTGCGAGTCATATTGTGCATGCGTAAAACATGCTGGATGAACCACTATTGGCTTTCTGATCAGGTTGTTTTGTCCTAGGACACCTCTAACTAGATGCTTACTGTAAATACTCCACTGGTCTCAGAGCTCCTGGGCTTGAAGTGATTTTTTTGTGTCCTGATATCAGTTTCAAATTACTGATATATACTGATATATTAAATATTATATGATATATCCATTGATTGTTATAGTAAATATGTAAGAAAATATGCTCAGGAAATATGTAGGTCAGGGCTGTGCAAAGATCTTTTGAAGGGCATGTGCTCAAAGTTAGAAAAGGGCACACCAACGTAGAGAAACAGAATGAAAATGAATGACCGCAACAATACTAGTACACATATAAAACATTTTTCCTTTTTTATTTTTTTCATCAAATCAAAAGAGCACATCGGGCACTTGGGGAAAAGAGGGCAGGTGCTCAGGTGACTTGCACAGAATGTGAGCTCGCTGTATAAGTCGCTCTGGGTAAGAGCGTTTGCTAAATGGAAGTAATGACATGGTTTGCAAGCACTTGCATAAATCTAAGTCCAGATAAGTAAAGTAGTTTTGTTTTCTTCCGTGTTTCAGGTCTGATCACCACGGTTCTGCTCTCTCAGGTCCCCTCCTTGGCAGTACGTCGCGGGGACAACGTCCAGCTCCCCTGCTCCTTCATCATGGATGGTTCTGGGGGAGGCTACCTGTCCTGGTTCTGGCAGGGGCCAAATGCATCAGTGCCTTTGTGCATTTTATCACTGTATAATGATGGTAAATCAGAAGCTACATATCACAACAATTTCAACAAAGACCATATAAAACTGCATAAGACCAACAGCACGTGTGAAATCATAAATGTGGATTTATCAGACTCCGGATCGTACTTCTGTGGAAAAATGGAAAGATATATCATATTTGACAAAGCAACGCTTGTGAAGGTTCAAGGTAATGAAGATAAAGTTTATAAATTTATATTTAGTTCATATTTACAAACAAATGAAATGTTGAATTAAACATTCCTGAGCAAGGTTAGTTTAGCTGGTTTTATAAATGTACTCAAATGTGCTGCAATGTGGTATGCGTTGTTGAACATGAACTTGTGTGGAATATGTGTGTGGATGTGTGCATGGAGTGTATGATATGGCTGGAAAGGTGCAATATTTTGTGGGGACTATGCAATATTTTGTAGCGTATGTACAGAATGTCTACAGTATTCTGTGGGGAATGTGCAATATCTTGATTTGTGTTTTTTTCAATAATTTTAATCTGTTATGAGACCAACAGCAACTCATTGAGAAATCGTATTTTAAATGTACATGCTGGACAGGTACTGACTGAAAGAACAATGCTTTACATGTTTTATCTTGGCTGTGATGTATAAAATACTGTGCATTTTAAGCCTGTGTTATTCAGTTGAGATTATAAATAATCTTTTTAATGACCTCTTGCACGGGTTGGGTTTGTGGCATTGGGAGATGAAGCCATCTTCACTCCAGTCACTCTGCACACTCAAAACAGCCCCACCACAAAAATGACAGGTGCCAATTTCAGGCAGAGGTGACCAGTGACTTCCTGTGGCGTGAGGCAGAGAAAATAAAAGCGCGGTGTTGAGCGTGAACCCCTGAGATCAAACAGAACCTCGATCAGAAACTTCAGTGAACTGAGCAGCGAGGAGGTTTGCTCTTCAAGTGTTCTGTTTAGAGACCTCTGCACTTCTGCTAATTTCGTACAAAGTTGCTTACGTCACAACATCCAAATGGCCGACGACATTTACATCCATTCACCAGCAGCCTGCTATTACTGAGCCTTAAGGAGGGGCGTGGCCAGTGACTGCAGATGAGGGAGGGGCGTTTTCCAGTGACTGCAGATGAGGGAGGGGCGTGGCCAGTGACTGCAGATGAGGGAGGGGCCTGACCAGTGACTGCAGATGAGGGAGGGGCGTGGCCAGTGACTGCAGATGAGGGAGGGGCCTGACCAGTGACTGCAGATGAGGGAGGGGCGTGGCCAGTGACTGCAGATGAGGGAGGGGCCTGACCAGTGACTGCAGATGAGGGAGGGGCGTGACCAGTGACTGCAGATGAGGGAGGGGCGTGGCCAGTGACTGCAGATGAGGGAGGGGCGTGGCCAGTGACTGCAGATGAGGGAGGAGTGGGGCCAGTAGCTGATGCATAATTTAAAAATATATATTTTTAGGGCATTTTCAGGTTCATTGGACAGCACAGTGTAGAGAGACAGTAAGAATGGGAGCAAGAAAGAGAGGGAGGAAGAGTGTATGTGTGTGTGTGTGTGTGTGTGTGTGTGTGTGTGTGTGTGAGGGTATGTACAGCACGGTGTAGAGAGACAGTAAGAATGAGAGCAAGAAAGAGAGGGAAAGACATGCGACAGGTCGTGTGGGCGGACTCTATGTTATGGTTAGAACACTGGATAGGACCCAAGCGCAAAACTCTGAGGCAAACTCGTAGAAAACTCTGCAAGAAGTGGATTTATTAGCAAGGCAAGGTAGAACACAAACAAATGAACAGGAAAACCCAAACGTGACGGACTGGAAGTCGGGTTGGCGAACTAAATGGGGCTGGAGAAGAGTCAGGGCTGGAGCGGGCAAAACGAGAGGTAGGCAGGACGGGCTGGAGCGAGGAACAGAAAACAAACAGGTTAGCAAGCAATTGAAAAAACAAACTGGCCAGGAGTGATCTCGAGACGGAGCTGAGAAAACGAACTGGCAATGAATGAATGAGAATGAAGAGCTTATATAGAGCAAAGAACCGGTGAGAATGCTAATTGAATGAATGAGGGGCTTGCGGAATGTGTGCGAGGGAGTGATAGGCTCGTCAGTGAGAGGATAAATCAAAAAACAAAACGGGGAACCACACCCAGCCTGCAACAAACACAAAACCAGACAGACAGGGAGAACTGAAAAACACGACATGAAACATGTCGGAAAACGGGAATGGGAAAACGAAGGGAGGTGGACTGGAAGGAAATGGCGGATGTTACAATGAGCATGTGGACGGTGCTCTACAGGCTACGCCACCGAGACACCCCCAGTAGCTCATGCATCTTTATAAAAAAATCATAAACTTTTAAATATTGTAAACATGTGTTGTGTATAATGATGAATAGGCTTAATAGCTTCTGGCTTTGTGTGTATGGTGCAGAGAAGTTATATTCTTTTTTTTGTATAAAGCACCCAATGTGGGGCTGAGTCTAACCAATTCCCATCCCAATTTGGAATAGCCAATCATCTCAAACCCCACTGCTGACTCAAAACCCACTGCTGACTCAAACCCCTCTGCTGACTCAAAACCCACTGCTGACTCAAACCCCTCTGCTGACTCAAACCCCACTGCTGACTCAAACTCCACTGCTGACTCAAACCCCACTGCTGACTCAAAACCCACTGCTGACTCAAACCCCACTGCTGACTCAATCCCCACTGCTGACTCAAACCCCACTGTTGACTCAAACCCCACTCCTGACTCAAACCCCACTTCTGACTCAAACCCCACTGTTGACTCTGGGGAGTGTAGACATCCTGTGACGTCCAGCAGGTCAGGACCCAAATGCACAACGAGACAGTCGTTCTTTTGAAAAGAAGGGTTTTTATTCGTAAGTCCGGGTCGGATCCACACCGGGAAAACAGATATAAACAATAAATAATAGGCTGTGGAACCCGTAGAGAGCTGGCGATCGAGATCCAGCGAAGTGGCCAGGAGTGGTCGTAGCCTGGGTCGTGGAGCAGAGTCAGGCGGAGGTAGAGCTGGGATCCACACTGGGAAGCAGGTGTGGCAATTCCAGACCGGGGTAGTCCACTTGGCAGCAAGCTAGCATATGGGGAGACAAGTACCACGCGACAAGGACCGTGTACTCTGACAAACCGTAACAAACTGGAATACTTTGACAAGGAATCACAGGAACAGCACGGTTATATAACTAGTGTCATTAGAGCTGATAAGCTGCAGCTTGCGGGAAATGCGTGCGAGATCAGCGAATTGATTGAACAATTAGGAAATGCATGAGGAATGCGGTGAAGGCAATTAAGTGTGAGTTGTGTCATTAAGATGTGGTGCAAGTAATAATGTGCAATGTAGACACAATCAGGCAATGAACGCAGACATGATACAATTAGGTTCGGGGAAAACAGAGGAAAACATCAAGGAAGGAACGGGGAGCGGAGCGGATCGTAACAGTACCCCCCGTCAAGGTACGCCTCCTGGCGGACCACAGGCTCTGGTCGACTGGGGCTGGCGGTGATAGAAGTCCCGGATGAGGGTAGGGTCCAGGATGAGACGAGGGGCAACCCAGGAACGTTCCTCGGGCCCATACCCCTCCCAGTCGACCAGGTACTGGTGGCCCCGTCCCCGGCGCTGGACATCGAGGATGCTGGAGACTGTAAAGGCGGGAGCACCATCAATGTCCCGAACAGGTGGGGGGGCAGGAGTGGGAGCGCTGAGAGGGCAGGAGACAACTGGCTTGACCTGACTGACATGGAAAGTGGGGTGAATTTTGAGGGAGGCAGGGAGACGGAGCTTGAGGGTGACTGGGTTGAGAATGGAGTGCACAGTGAAGGGTCCGACGAAGCGGGGTTGGAGCTTGCGGGAGGTGCCGGGGAGGGAGAAGGTGGAGGTGGATAGCCAAACCTTCTGTCCCGGGCGGTAGTGCGGGGCTGCGGACCGGTGCTGATCCGCCAGGCGACGATTCCGGGAGGAGGTTTTGAGGAGGGCGTTGCGGGTGGCCTTCCAGACCCGCTGGCAGCGTCGGATGTGGGCGTCCACTGACGGAACCGCCACCTCGGCCTCCTGGGGGGGGAACAGTGGGGGTTGGAAGCCCTGGGAAGCCTCAAAGGGGGACCTCCCTGTGGATGAGCACACTAAGGTGTTGTGGGCGTACTCAACCCACGGGAGGAGCTGGGACCAGGAGGCAGGGTTGCGGGCCGTCACGCACCGTAAGGCGGCTCCCAGGTCCTGGTTGGCCCTCTCTGCCTGCCCGTTGGTCTGCGGGTGGAACCCGGAGGAGAGGCTGGCGGTGGCGCCGAGTGCGGTGCAGAATGCCTTCCATACTGCGGAGGCAAACTGGGGGCCCCGGTCGGAGACGACGTCCGACGGGATCCCATGCAGCCGCACCACGTGCTGCACCAGGAGGTCGGCCGTCTCGAGGGCGGAGGGAAGTTTGGGGAGGGGAACAAAGTGAACCGCCTTGGAAAACCGGTCCACCAGGGTCAAAATGACTGTGTTACCGGCAGATGGTGGTAGTCCGGTAACGAAGTCGACCCCGATGTGACTCCAAGGACGGCCCGGGATGGGAAGGGGACGGAGGAGACCAGCAGGGGGGGAGTGAGACGCCTTACTCCTGGCGCAGACAGGGCAAGCGTGGACGAAGGCCAGGGTGTCCCGCCGGGCGGTGGGCCACCAGAAGCTCCTGCGCACCAGCTCCACGGTGCGGTTGCCTCCGGGGTGGCAGGCCAGTCGGGAGGAGTGAGCCCACTCCAGGACCTGGGAGCGGACAGGGTTGGGAACGAACAGGGCAGAAGAGGGGTTAGGGCGAGGATCGGGATGCGTCACCTGAGTGTCCAGTACGATATTCTGGATGGGCCACCGGACCGCAGCCATGACGCAGGAAGCCAGAACGATGGTTTCCGGAACAGACAGGTCGGCCGGGGAGGAGTGGATCCGAGAGAGGGCGTCGGGTTTGATGTTTTTTGACCCGGGTTTGAAGGTGATGGAGTAGTTGAATCTAGAGAAGAACAACGACCAACGTGCCTGTCTGGAGTTGAGTTGTTTAGCTGACTGGATGTACTGTAGGTTGCGGTGGTCAGTCAGGATCAGGAACAGTTGAGTGGTCCCTTCAAGCCAGTGTCTCCATTCCTCCAGTGCCAGCTTGATAGCTAGCAACTCCCGATCCCCTACCCCGTAGTTGCGTTGGGTGGGGGAGAGGTGGCGGGAGAAGAAGGCGCAGGGATGGAGCTTGTGGTTGAGGGGGGAGTGTTGGGACAGGATGGCCCCTACGCCTGTGTCCGAGGCGTCCACCTCCACCACGAATTGGCGGTCGGGTTCCGGGCAGCAGAGGATGGGGGCCGTGGTGAATAGTGCCTTGAGTTTGGTGAAGGCTTGATCTGCCAGGGAATTCCAAGCAAATGGGTTTTTAATGGATGTGAGGGCGGTGAGGGGTGCGGCTACCTGGCTGTAGTTCCGGATGAACCTTCTGTAAAAGTTGGCGAACCCCAGGAACTGCTGCAGGTGCTTACGAGTGGTGGGGATGGGCCACTCCGTCACTGCCTGGATCTTGGCCGGGTCCGGCCGTATGTCGCCCCTCTCCACCACAAAACCTAGGAACGAGACTGAGGGGGCATGAAACAAACATTTGTCAGCTTTCACAAACAACTTATTCTCCAGTAGGCGTTGTAAAACCAGGGAGACATGGTCTTGGTGTTCCCGTTGGTTCTGGGAAAAAATAAGGATGTCATCTAAATAAACAAAAACAAAGCGGTTGAGGAAATCCCTCAGTACATCGTTCACTAGGTTTTGAAAGACGGCAGGGGCATTAGTAAGGCCGAACGGGACCACCCGGTACTCGAAGTGGCCCAGGGGGGTGTTGAAGGCGGTCTTCCACTCGTCCCCCTCCCGGATCCGTACCAGGTGGTAGGCGTTACGGAGGTCCAGCTTGGTGAAGACCCGGGCGCCCTGCAGCAGTTCAAAGGCCGAATTCAGTAGGGGTAGAGGGTATTTATTCCTGACGGTGATGGAGTTGAGGCCCCGGTAGTCGATGCAGGGGCGGAGGGAGCCATCCTTCTTCTTTACGAAGAAGAACCCGGCCCCGACGGGCGAGGAGGAGGGGCGGATGATACCTGCTTCGAGGGAGGCCTTGATGTAGTCCTCCATGGCCGTTCTTTCCGGCCCGGATAGGCTGTACAGGCGGCCGGAGGGTAGGGGAGCACCCGGAAACAGGGAGATGGCACAATCGTAGGGTCTGTGGGGGGGTAAGGACAAGGCAAGGGACTTGGAGAAGACCCGGGACATGTACCGGTAACAGTGGGGGACCCCCTTCAGGTCGACCTCTGGAACGGATGTCTTGATTTCCGTGCTAGAGGGAGGTTCCGCCGAGTGGAGACAGGAGGTGTGGCATTGGGTGCTCCAGCTGGTGACGCTGGATGTGATCCAGTCGAGCAGGGGGTTGTGTTTGTGCAGCCAGGGCTGACCAAGGACCAGAAGGGAGTGGGGAGTGCTGATGATGTGGAGTTGAATGACCTCACGGTGGTTACCGGACAGAAGCAGTTGGATGGGAATGGTGCGGTGGGTGATGTGGGCCAGGCGGTGGCCGTCCAAGGCATAGGCGTTGATGGGTGTCTCCAGTTCTTCTGTGGGAATCCCGGACTCGTACACGAACTGGGAGTCCACAAAGTTGGAGTCGGCTCCTGAGTCGACGAGGGCCTGAACAGCTACGGTGGCGGAGGCCGTAGTGCCCCATTTGAGGACCGCAGAGAGTTGGAAGCGGTTGAGCGCTAGGCCCGGTGTTTGGGTCTGGCTCGCCAGTAGGCCTAGGGTTGCTGACGAGCCTTCTCCTTTTGGGCGCACCGGACAGGAGTTAAGGAGGTGATCCGTGTGGCCGCAATAGAAGCACGCTCCGGTGGCCCGGCGTTGGCGGCGGCGAGCGGCAGAGTCGGACGTAGTGCCGCCCAGCTGCATGGGTTCCTCGGTTTCCGGAGGTTCGACAGCCATGGGAGCCTGATGGCGAAGAGCAGGGTGCGCGGTTGTGGTTCCCAGAGGCGGTTGAGTAGGGACGTAAGCCCTCCTCTCGTGGGTGCGGGCGCGCAGACGGTTGTTAACCGTGATGGCCAAGGAGATGAGGTCATTAAGCGTGGGTGTGTCATCGCGGGTGGCCATCTCGTCCTTCATCTCCTCGGAAAGGGCGGAGCGGAAGACGCCCTGTAGGGAGGCGTCGTTCCAGCCCGACTGCGCCGCGAGGATCCGGAACTTAATGGCGAACTCCGCCACACTGCGTTCGCCTTGTTTAAGCGCCATAAGCTGCTGGTTCACGTCTCTCCCGCACACGGGATGATCAAAGGTGCGCCGCATCTCCCTGGCGAAGTCCAGGTACTGGGTGCAGAGGATGGGTTGCTTCTCCCACAACGCGGCGGCCCAGTCCCGCGCCTCTCCTCCCAGGCAGGTGATAACATACGCCACACGGGTGGCGTCAGCAGAGTAGGAGGATGGCTGCATCCGGAACGCCAGCTCACACTGCAGTAGGAAGGGCTGGCATTTCCCCAGCTCACCTGAGTACCGTTCTGGAGGGTTGGCGCGAGGTTCCCGAGGAGGTAGTAATGGCGCTGGTGCCGGTGGTTGAGGAGGATTCTCCGCTTCAGGAGGGAGTCCTGAAGTCTGGGCAGCCATCTGGGTCAGCATGGTGCCCCATTGGGTGGTCCGTTCCACCATGCCCCGGAACAATTCCAGGGCTTCGTCCAGGCGGCTGCTTTGCTGGGCGATCTGGGTAGCCTGGCAGGTGAGGGCGTGGCGAATCTGTTCCGCGTCGGCTGGGTCCATTTCTGGTCAAAGTATTCTGTGACGTCCAGCAGGTCAGGACCCAAATGCACAATGAGACAGTCGTTCTTTTGAAAAGAAGGGTTTTTATTCGTAAGTCCGGGTCGGATCCACACCGGGAAAACAGATATAAACAATAAATAATAGGCTGTGGAACCCGTAGAGAGCTGGCGATCGAGATCCAGCGAAGTGGCCAGGAGTGGTCGTAGCCTGGGTCGTGGAGCAGAGTCAGGCGGAGGTAGAGCTGGGATCCACACTGGGAAGCAGGTGTGGCAATTCCAGACCGGGGTAGTCCACTTGGCAGCAAGCTAGCATATGGGGAGACAAGTACCACGCGACAAGGACCGTGTACTCTGACAAACCGTAACAAACTGGAATACTTTGACAAGGAATCACAGGAACAGCCCGGTTATATAACTAGTGTCATTAGAGCTGATAAGCTGCAGCTTGCGGGAAATGCGTGCGAGATCAGCGAATTGATTGAACAATTAGGAAATGCATGAGGAATGCGGTGAAGGCAATTAAGTGTGAGTTGTGTCATTAAGATGTGGTGCAAGTAATAATGTGCAATGTAGACACAATCAGGCAATGAACGCAGACATGATACAATTAGGTTCGGGGAAAACAGAGGAAAACATCAAGGAAGGAACGGGGAGCGGAGCGGATCGTAACACATCCAGCTGCATCTTTACACAGCGTAGACTGCAGCTAAGCACACATAGGGCCTCCTTCATGAATATGCACGTACATTTATGCGCAAAACAAATTGATACGCAAAATGTACGCCGGATTCTTCAAACCATGTGGGAAAGGCAGATTTTTTCGTATTCACACACGTATGTTCGTAATTAGCATAAATCCATGCCCATTAATTGCCTTACACGGAGGTTGTCAGTTCCATTTAACTCTATAAGCTGTTTTCTGATTAACCCTGAAGAGTTTATCTTGTTACATTTCGCCAAAGTCCCATACAGTCGACATTTCCACAGTGACCATACATTGCACTTAGGGCTGAAATACGTTGCTGTTGTTGTGTAAATACACATAGAGTTCTATAGGAAAATGAGTCAGGAGAAATAACCCTTGCAGTGATCCATCCACATCTACTCCATATCTGGCAACAGAGTGATGGTTTGGGGCTCGTTCGATAGCTCAGACCCTTGATGACTTACAGCCATTTAGCCAGCCATGTGTTCCATACTGTACCAGTGTAATTTACAGCTGAATTTAGTCTCACCCCCCAATTCCCATAGAGTTCCATTCAAATGCAGAGAGCTTGTAGTATCGCTTGTAACAGTACCTGAAAATAAGATATCGAGAGTCTTTTGATGTTGATTGGTCACAGACTTCAGGAAGTAACAGCATGCAAAGGATATGCGACCAAATATTAAATATGATACTTTAAAAATATGTTAAAGCAAAGGGTATGAATACTTATGTAAATGAAAAATTTCAGTTTTCAATTTTTAATACATTTGCTAAAATTTCTAAAAACATGTTTTCACTTTGTCATTATGGGTTATTTTGTAAAACGTGGAGAAGGTGAAAGTGGTATTCAGACTTTCCGGCTTGACTGTATTTTATGTCATTTTTAGTAGCCAAACCTATCATTTTGAAATATTTGCTGTCATGTTTAGTAGCCTAATCTAGCTGAACACAATTGCAATATCGCATATTAGGCCTAATTGTTTAATAGTTGACTGGAATTCCGTTGCAATTTTCGCAAACAGCCAAGTTTAATAATTTCGTAATAAACAGTCGGCGTCTCGCATGATTCCCTATTGAGAAAGGAATTATGTTAGCCTATGTTCTTTTGTTTTTCTCCTTCCTTTCTTTGTTCACTCCAATACGGGAGTTAGATAAGTGTTACTTTCTAGCGGGTAAAAATATTGGAGTTGTGCGTGCTATCGACCGATTTGCTGCTCTACGCGGTTCTTGTTAGCAGTACAATTTAGAATATTTAAAGTGCACTCTTTTATTTCAGTGCAGAGGTTTTAGTTTCTTTGTTTTCCTCTCATACCTACGAGCGTTCTCACCCTAAGGGTTAGGGTTATTTTTTATTTCTCTCCTTCCTTTCTTTTTGTTTACTCTACTACGGGAGTTAAATAAGCGTGTCTGCTTATTTATTTTGTTTTGCTTGGATATCGAGCTCCTCGCTTTTTATCGCGAGGTTATTTGTGTTCTCCTTATTTTCCCCATCCACTACGAATTATTGTCCGTCTTAGTGGTGTTCGTTGAACACTTTAAGATTCCTTATCTGTCGCACCTGGACCTCCAATATTTCCTCCGTGTCTCTGGCATAGAGAACCCCTACAACACAATTGTAGGCTATTTATTCTGTTCACTGTTGTTGGTCAAGAGTTCTAAAATAAAAATGCCACCACTTTAAATATATTTGCTGTCATTTCATTCATTATTCATATATGTCATTTTTAATCTAGCTGAACACAATCGCAATATCGCATATTAGGCCTAATTGTTTAATAGTTAATAGTTTAATATAAATTCCGTTGCAATTCTTGCAAACAGCCAAGTTTAATAATTTCGTAATAAACAATCGGCGTCTCGCGTGATTCACACTTCCGGTTAATACAGTCGAGCCGTTTGAGCCACATCTTTGAGCAGCATCTTTTTCTTTCAGCGGCGCGAGCTGGAATTAGAAGCTGTTTCAGACAGCAGGCACTAGCTGGTAGCAAAGTAAGCAAAATAAGTACGTAAACCAGCCTTGATACTTTATTCAGACCCAAATCATCTGAATAAGTAAGCAGCAAATCTATCTATCTATAGATATAGGCTAACATAATTCCAATTGTCATAATTATTCCAATAATTCCATAATTGTCAATAGGGTTTCCGGTAGGCAGCAAATCTATTTATCTATAGATATAGGCTAACATAATTTCTTTGTCAATAGGGTTTCCGGTTGAATCACACTGAGTAGTAAACCCAATTAATAGCTTAATGGTGTACAGCATTTTGCTCTTTGTTAAAAACACAGAACTCTATAAGAACAGTTATGTGGTTAAAAAACGAACTTCGGTTTGTGTCACGGCTCTGGTTCCGGCTCTGTCCGGAGCCGTGGAATATTGCCACGGATCATGGCTCTTAAATTGACTCGAGTTGATTTTGTGCTGATCAGTTGGGTAGTATAGCTACTGTAGCTACGTATCTTTTTTTAACCCTTAGTAGTCATAATAACTTTGGAATGAGCTGGGGATTATTAACTTCACAAACGTGTGTGCAATATTGTTAGATCAAATTAAAATGTATTCTTACGTAGGTTCTAACTTAGCAATCAGAAACTGCGCGCCGTGCATTAACCACTGCTGAGTGTCTCGGGGGAGTGTCTCCCGGCTGTAGTAGAAAGCAGGCAGAGCCAGTGCTAAGAGCCAGAGCCGTGGGTAAGCACGATTCCCTCGAACTGGCGAGTTGTTCAAAAATACAGATTCGTTCGCGAACTGCACATCACTAGTATTGTGCCTCCGAACCCCCCTAGAGGGCGGGGGTATACCACATCATAGTAAACCCAACCATTTTTATTATTTATTTTTTGCTCAATGCATTAAACTGTATGAACCGGAGTTATTTTCTAGATGCATTCAACTGTATGAACATAATTATTATAGTCTAAACGTGACATATTGCATAGGCTACATACAGCTAAATTAATAGGCTATATTTTGGAAGGACATGGGTAGCATTGAAGGTTGCGTTTCCTAGTAACAAACACAGAGAATGATATGAGAAGCAAAAACGTCAGTAATATTCTTATGCGCATAACTGTAATGTGTTTTAGCCTCTTTTTTTCATTAATACATGTGGGCTGTGTTTGGAATCGCTTCCTATTCACCATATAGTGCACAATTTAGGGTATCGGCCATTTTATAGGGTGTCCAAAATTCAAAATGTCAAATTTGACACCCTAAATAGTTCATTTCTAAAAGTGGGGGGGGACATGTCCCCAACGTCCCCAGGGTAGATGACACCTATGTACACTGGAAAGAATTGTAGCCTATGCTAAAATCTGACCAGACCTTCTGGCATTTGCCAGAACTGCCAGAATGCCAGTCCGGGCCTAGGTGGGGCTAAGGACAGAGGAAAGGACACGAGGAAATGATGCAAAGACTGAAAATAAGTGATTGGACTGAACCCAATGCATTTTGTTTTACAGAATTGCATATCTTAACAACGACAATTCAAACAGTGCATACTGCCAAGGTGGACATTGAGGGTAAGCTCATTTAAATGTGTTTAATATCACACTTAATATTGATTCACGTTTGTATTATAAAACAACAATTACCATGTAAAATATTTTGCTTTACTTGGTACTTTAGTAAATGCCATTACATCACTAATTCATTTATAAAATAGATGACAAATTTTTATATTTCAGGTGAAGTTTCTGCACAGTTATCCGTCTTTGTCTGGCTGTCAATCATCAGGACTGGAGTTCTGTGTTGCATCTTGCCCGTATTTGTGCTGATCTATTGCAAAAAGCATAAATAATAATGGTAATATGGGGTTTCATATCATTAAATCAGCCAGTGAGTCATATTCATAATAATAATAATTTCTATTATTTCTCTTCTTTTTTTCTTATTCTTCTTCTAGACTTTGGGCTCTATTTTCCGGGAAGTGCATGGCGTGTGGCGAGCTGTCATAGTCAATGGCGTAGCGCATGGCGCACTGGGCGTGGCTACTGAATTTCGCTATTTTTGGACCAGAGGCGAGGAGCGCACAGCTCACAATGCGCTGCGCAGGTTGAAAATGGGCTGGATAATGCTGAATATTTATCAGTGGATGTGGTTCAGCCGCACCATAGCTGATCAAATGACCTCTTTTCAGTCCTTTTAAGAGCCGTGTGCATTGGACTTGTTTTGACCATATCGGGCTATCCCGCATCGCGTGGTTTAGTGAAAAACGACAACAGAACACGCCCATTCGGTCATGGTCGGGAGGCCTCCTGCTTGCAAAACGAGAACGTTAAAAATGCGATAAAAGTCATTAATAGGTTATCTGGACTGTAAAAAATTTAATAAAAGCCAATAAAAGTAATTCTAAAATAATTTATTTTACTCTCCCATTTATAATTAACTGGCTCTTTTTTATTTTTCAACTCCTCTCTTTTTCTATTTTCTAGGTCCTAAGCATGCGTTTAATCATTTATCTAATTCCCATTTTCCCCGTGCAACATACCCCATTTCTTTTAGGATTCTGCATTGGAAGGCCGCCACGGTGGTACTTTCAGTCAGTGCAGTCGTACTCCGAAGATCGGGGTTCGCGCCCCGGTCCTGCCAGATCCGAGCATGGCCGGTGCCCTGTGGGCCGTTAACGTGGTCTCACCTGGCGGGCCGCGTGACCGTAAATCGCCCAAAATAGAATTCCGCTGCAGTAAAATTTAACTGGGCTGCTCCCTCTTGACGGACACCCCCCTCCAGCAGCGGCTTCCCTCCCACAGCGCACGGCGAATCTCCAAATTACCAAACGAACTCAGGCGCATGCAAATCCATGACGAAATCGCTACCTTGCCAGTGATGGCTTGCCACCGGCTGGGAAATAGAACCTCAAATTTGCAGTTTTGCTGCTCGCTCTGGACTGACACACCTCCACCAGTGACTCTCTTCCCACTTCCGACGCACGGCGAGTCAAACGGGCTCAGGAGCGTGAAAATACATGCCGAAAATGTCACTTCGCCAATGCGCTGGCTCGCCACCCGCCATGCGCCAGCTGGAAAATAGAGCCTTTTGTGTCTTTCCAAAAGAAAAACCCTGTATACAAATGAACCAAGTGAATTAATCCTAATGTGTTAAACTTTGCCAAAGCTGGTTTTGTGACACCAGAGACAGCTGATGTAACTCAAACAATGTGATATAATTAAAGTGAATAAATGCATTCATTTGAAATGGTTATGATTATGGTGATGAGGCTTTTAGTTTTTTGAGCAGAGACCGTTACAGCAGAAAGGCTTTGTAAACCTTCGTCTGATACTACAAATACAATAAGCACTTCTTACAGTCTAGCTGCTGTCTGTTTATGGACGAGTCATGTTTTTGCCTGTTTGAGGAATCTCAAATAAATGTTTACAGAAAACACGCACTGTGAAAAAATACTGCATCTCCAACATCCGAACAGAATCTCATACATAAGACTAGAAATGTGCTCAGTAGAGCATAGACCTCCGCCAAGTATCAACAAGTTAAACCATTCTTCCTTGACCCATGACCAACCCATCAAATTTGGTGCAGACCGTGCATAATCTTTTGAGATATCCTGCTAACAGGTGGACACACAAACACACAGACGCAGGTGAACACATTACCTTCTTGGCAGAGGTAATAATGACAGTTGAATAATAAAAAGTAAGATATATTTTAGTACAGAAAATGCATGAAAATACATTTTCTCCTGAGAGTTAATGAATTCAATCCACACCTTCAAACATACAGGGGACACTAAAATTGTCATTGTCATGAACCTTTGTTCAAAAGGTAGGATGACCAAGAGCTCGACTACCCTTGCAGTGGCAGGCTGGTAAATGAATGTAGAGAGCAGAAAGGACGCACATCAAACGTACATGATTACAGCCGAGAGACACAAGCAGGACATTAAGGCAAAGGAGAGAAAAGGCTCCAGGCTGCAGTCACTGTCCTGTGTGGCAAATGGATTAGAGAAAGAAACAAAGCTAATGGCCATTTTGCTCAAACCTTTTCTTTGGAACATCTCCCCTAATTCAGAAAAGTAACATCCTGTGGTCCATCCACTGTTTTTGGCACATGAAATAATCTGCATAGAACAGTCAGTCATGCTTAATCTCTGATCACATATTGATGATCATTCATTTCCATTAAGGGTTAATGTTATATGTATATCAGACTGTGCCTTTCAAATAGGCCTGATGAAGGCCTGGTTTCCGGTTAGTCTGAGGTGACAGTTCTTGTCGGTTATCATGACCCAGTAAATGACTTAGATCTTTTTGTGCCAAGCAGAAAAGTGTGTCATTTTCACAATATAGATGTTTTTGTTTGTGAAATGTACTCACTTTCTTGTATGCATCACATCTTACTTGGAAATCCTGTTTTATGTCCTGATTTTTTATTTCTGATCAGTATTTAAGTTTAATTTTTCTGAACCTTACCTCAAATTTAAGACATGGAGTAAAATTAGGGAAGCTGATACTAGTTTCTGGGAGCTCATTTAAGTTGTTTTAGCTTTGAAAGTCTTGTGCTCATTTATCTTGGAAGATGGACATTGGACAATGTATGTAGGTTTTTCTGTACCAAGTGTATAATACAGATAAAAACAACAAGAATATTGTGGACATGGCTCTCTTTTCTGTTTGTCCCACACGGGTCTATATCACATTTGGGAATGAGAGTGGACAGTGCTGTGTCTGGTTTTAAAGGGCTCAGTAGGAATCTGTGTCAGGGGGCAATGTAGCCCCACCCTTCCCAGTATTACACAAACTATCATGATGACCCTCCTGGTCAGAATCATCTTACACAGTGCTATCATCATCATCATCATCATCATCATCATCATCATCATCACCATCATCATCATCATCATCACCACCACCATCATCATCATCATCATCATCATCATCATCATCATCATCATCACCATCATCATCATCATCATCACCACCATCATCATCATCATCATCATCATCATCATCATCATCATCATCATCACCATCATCATCACCATCATCATCATCATCATCACCATCATCATAATCGTCTTCATCATCACCATAATCATCATCATCACCATCATCATCATCATCATCACCATCATCATCATCACCATCATCATCATCATCATCATCATCACCATCATCATAATCGTCTTCATCACCACCACAAGCACCACCATGTCATCAAGGAATTGATTACACTAGTGTCAGCTTATTTTAAAAAAAACAAAAAAAACATTATGATGATTTGGAAAATTGGCCCAGTTTCAGTGATGGTGATCACAAGTAAAACAGACAATGAAGAGAATGGCTCAGTTTAGATTTTTTCTACCACTTCCTGCCTGTCCAGCCAATGATTCAAGCTTCTGAGTTTGTTTCTTCCCTTTAGAAATTTTCACTTTGTCAGATGCCTCTGATTGACACAGAGCACAGAAGTCTAGCCTGAGGAACAGGAGAAGGATGTGTGTGATTAGAATCTGCCTGTGTCTGCTGATTCTCAGGACATTCTGTAAGTGTTGCTTTTACGGACAATACTGGGTTTCACTGCTGCAACATAAAAACTAAAAACTCAACAAGCAGACAAAAACATATGCGGCAGGAGTTATGATGAGCATCTTGTCTTTCGAGAGAAGTAGTTAAATTCAAAGCAATATCAAAGTTGTTCATTTAAATCTGGACTTAAAATGTACCTGTTCTTGTGTGCTTATTCCTGGTATGTTAGGTATTTATCAGATTTAAGTTTAATTTTCTTGTGAAGTACTCTGGGACACATACATAAGTAGGTGCTACATGAGAGCTTTCAGTATTTTATTGTGTGTTGTGTCAGACGAACATAACAGAAAGAGTAGGGTTGTTCTAATTATATTCAAATATTTTAAAAGATTTGTATTTAAATTGTGAAATTGCATTCGTTTTGTGTATGTGCGTAGAGTAAAATACTGTATGTATCACATTATAGCACACTGTTTCTTCTCTCTCTTAGATCGGACACATGCTGAAGAAATAGCTCAGCCAATCCTCCTGATAACAGCTCAGCTTGGAGACACTGTAACTCTGCAGTGCTCTTATGCAAAAGTGAAAACTTCATTCATAATATGGTACAAGCAAACTGTGGGACAGACACCTCAGCTCATATTAACAGCATTAAAACATCAAAATGAGGCCACCTTTTACAACGAGTTTAAATATAACCCGCACATTACTGCTCACAACAGCGAAGGAATGATTAATGTGACCATCTCCAAAACACAACCATCGGACTCAGCCATATATTACTGTGGGAAAATGTACGCAAATGTCATTGAATTTCAAAAAAGTATATTTTTGATACTACAAGGTATGGAAATTACACTTATATATAGTCTTAGAACATTTTTTAAAACCGGAGTGTTTCTCTACATGATCAAAATCAAGCAGAGTGAGGAAAATATTGCATGAAAATAAGTTTATTAACTTTTTACAGGGTCAGAGTCACAGAGCAGGACAGTAGTACTGCAGCAGCCCGAGTCTGAGTCAGTGCAGCCAGGAGACTCTGTGACTCTGCAGTGTACAGTACACACTGAGACCTGTGCAGGAGAACACAGTGTGTACTGGTTCAGACAGGGCTCAGGAGAGTCCCCTCCAGGAATCATTTACACCCATGGAAACAGGAGTGATGAGTGCCAGAGGAGCTCTGGGGCTGTGTCTCCCACACAGAGCTGTGTCTACAACTTCCCCAAGAGGAACCTCCGCCGCTCTGATGCTGGGACTTACTACTGCGCTGTGGCCACCTGTGGGGAGATCCTGTTTGGGAACGGGACCAAGCTGGACTTTGAGGGTAAGCTCATTTGATTCACATTTGTAATCTAAAACAATAATTAATAAGTAAAACATTTTTCATACTTACTTTATTAAATATAATTACATCGCTAATTCATTAATAAAATATTTGACAAATTTGTATGTTTCAGGTGAATTTTCTGCACAGTTATCCATCTTTGTCTGGCTCTCAATCATAAGGACTGGAGTTCTGTGTTGCATCTTGCCCGTATTTGTCCTGATCTATTGCAAAAAGCATAAATAATAATGCTAATATGGGGTTTCATGTCATTAAATCAACCAGTGAGTCATATTCATAATGATATCTCCTTCTTCATATTATATTTCTTCTTCTTTTTATAAATCTTCTTCTTCCAGACTGGATTTTTTTCCAAAAGAAAGACTCTGCATCCAAATGAAGCAGGTGTATTAATCCTAATGTGCTGTTCTGATCATTTTGGCAAACTGTGTTTGTGACACCTGAGGCAGCTGATGTAACTCAAACAATGTAATAAACTTTAAATTCATTGTATTCATTTTAAATGGTTATGATTATGTTCATGGCACTCTTAATTTTTTGTTCAGAGAAACTTATAGTCAGAAGGGCTTTTAAAACTTTAGTCTGATACTACAAATACAAGCAACACTTACAGTCTTGCTGCTTGGTCTATGTGGAGGAGTCATATTTTGGCCTGATTCCGGAGTCTCAAATACATTCTTAGAGCATGTCCTGTCAAAAAAACTTCTGCTCCAAAATCTAAGACACAACTTATGGACAATAATAACTGTTGAAAAATACAACTGCAGATATATTTGAGTACAGAAAATGCATGAAAATAATCTTTCTACTCAGAGTTAATGGATTGCAATCCACACCTTCAAAGATAAGCCCGTACACACTGTACACACTCAGTACACACTGAGACCTGTGCAGGAGAACCCAGTGTGTACTGGTTCAGACAGGGCTCAGGAGAGTCCCCTCCAGGAATCATTTACACCCATGGAAACAGGAGTGATGAGTGCCAGAGGAGCTCTGGGGCTGTGTCTCCCACACAGAGCTGTGTCTACAACTTCCCCAAGAGGAACCTCAGCCTCTCTGATGCTGGGACTTACTACTGCGCTGTGGCCACCTGTGGGGAGATCCTGTTTGGGAACGGGACCAAGCTGCACATTGAGCGTAAAAATAAAAAACCTGCTTACACAGTGGCGCTGTGCTTTTAAAAAAAAAAAAGGGCAAACATTGAAATTGAATGTGATTTTTCTGATATGTGATGCATTGAAGCATAGCTTCATCATAGATATCACCCAGTGAAACTTTTAAACTCAATAAGCAAACACACATGCATACTCAATTAATTTAATCCCACTGGTGGTTCACTCCAGGATAGCTTATATTAGTTTTACAGGAGATTGTGAATGACTGTCTACATTGGGGTAAATCCATCCATCCATCCATCCATTTTTGAACCACTGAAAGTCAGGGTTGTAGCTACAGGGCAAGCAGAGAGGCCCAGACATCCCTCACCTCAGCAAATTCCTCCAACTCTACCCGGGGGATCCCTAGGTGATCCCAGGCCTGCTTGGAGGTATAATCCCTCCAGTGATTCCTGGGTCTGCCCCGGGGGCTTCGTCTGATACGCTGCTGTTCTGAGATGTTTGCGCTGCTTATTGTTGATGGAAAGCTTTTACACACGGCTCTCTTTTTTTACCAGAATAATATTTTTGTCCCTTCCAGACTGTTCTGTTGTGGTGACAGGGGAGGTACATCTATTTTCCACTCACAGGCTTGTATATTCAGCGCTACACAGACCAGAGCTGCACAGGAAGACTGACCTGCAGCACAGAGCTGTTTTCACCCCCCCCTCTCACAGCACTGAAACCACACTGACGCTCCCATCACATTCAACTGCCTCACACCTCAGACCACCTTTCCATTACAACAGACTCGACGCAGAAAATGACACAATTGTCTTCACTGATTGATGTAAAAATAATAAAAATAAATTTTATAAGTTAAAATAGTAATAGTAGTAAAAAGCTGTCCCAAAGTTTCCAAATACAGTGCAAAAGTTGCAGTGACCAAAGGTCAGTATTTCTCACAATAATTAAAACTCTTTTCACATGTTTTAGGCTCTTGCTTATTAGTTGCCATAGGTGCACTGCAAGGTCATCATGACCTTCATTTTTAATGTGTGAGACGTTTAGCAGTAGAGAGCTGCACAGCATAGTAATTAAATTTTTTAAAAATGTGACATATTATGATCATAATACATTATGACAAATCAAAAAGTTTTAAGATCCACACCATATTAGTCTTTTTGTGTTTATTTGGACGTATGTTTATTTTTAGCTTATGCACCTATTTCTCAGATTTTTGATACACTGCTCACAATGTTGAATATCATTGTGCTTAAAATGCTCAATAAAGTGCCTCTTACCTGTAAACCTAACCATAATGGAAATAAGGAGATGGGTGATGGAGAACCCAACCTGTGGGAATACTCCCCTCCACATTAGTAATGGAGTCAGTCAGGTGAGTTAGTCAGAGGCTATCAATGCATTCAGGCCATTCAGTCTCTTAATAAATGTGTGTGCTGAGTAAGGTGTGGAGTAGAATGGCTTCATATGAAACAATCCCTGAATCACGGGGGTTTTGTCTATAGCAGGGTGCATGGGTGAGGGGGACAAGTGTGTGTGTGTGTGTGTGTGTGTGTGTGTGTGTGTGTGTGTGTGTGTGTGTGTGTGTGTGTGTGTGTGTGTGTGTGTGTGTGTGTGTGTGTGTGTGTGTGTGTGTGTGTGTGTGTGTGTGTGTGTGTGTGGGTGTGTGTGTGTGTGTGTGTGTGTGTGTGGATGTGTTTTAAAGAAACTCTCCAAAAATAGTTGTATTCTTGCAAGTTAAGTTCTGTTGGGTATTGGGGGCCGGGGGGAAGGGCATTGTCAGTATTATGTGTGGACCGGTAAAGTTTTTGTTTCCTGTTTCTCCCTCTTACTCTTTGAGAGCACGCTAGCGATCACGCTCTGAGACCTGGTGGGTTTTTGCACAGCGCTGGGGGTGCAGCTATCTCTGTGGTTTGGTCTGACTCTCTGGCCATCGACTCAAAACAAAATCCCTCTGCTATGCCTTTGTGGTTTCCACAGCATACACCCCTTTGATATGTTGTCTCTTTCTCTCTCATTCTGTCCCCTCTCTCTTTCTCACTCTCTTTGTCCCCTCTCTTTCTCTCTCTCTCTTTCTGTCAGTCTTTCTCACTTTAAAACATATTCTAGTTTTTAGGGCTTTTCAGCTTTATTGGACAGTACAGTTTAGCGAGCCAGGGAGACACATGTGACAGAGGTTGCGTGGCCAGATTCGAATCGCTAACGTCGCGGCTTGCAATGAGCATGTGCACAGCACTCTTTTAAAAAAAAAAAATTTGTTTCTGATTTTTTCCCCATTTTCTCCCAATTTAGTAGCCAATTGAACCCCTATTCTACTTCAATTCCCCCCATGTAGCAACCACTAGAGAACCACCGCTATACAACCCCGTCAGCCGGTAGTAGGAAAGAGGCCGCCACGTCCTCTACAGGGCGCGACTACCCAAGCTCCTGACCGTGATTCCAACTCGCCCGGGGCCTTATTTTGCGTAGCGATTCTCATCCGAGCCCTCCCCCCACCCGGAAGCAGCCGCCAATTGCTGCTCCCACAGGGCGCTGGCCATGCTCGGAAAATGGCAGGACTGGGGCGCGAACCCCGATCCTCGGAGTACAACTGCGTTGACTGAAAGTCAGCGCTTTTACCGTTGTACTACCGCAGCGGCCGTGCACAGCACTCTTACAGGCTGAGACACACTCCCACTGTGACACGCTGAAAATGTACTTTTTCTTTTGCCATTTTGTTATGTTTCACTGAGATCAATCAATAGGGGGTTCAAACATTCTACAAATGTAAAGATTTGATTTAATCCACGATAAGTACAAGTATCTATTAGTATTCTTATTTATCATTCCTTTACCCTAAAATATTTTAAAACAAGTGTGCAGATTGTAATTGTGCAAGATGATTAAAGTAGCCAGAAGTTTGAATACGTTTGATAAGATTTAGATTTTATTTTACAATGTCTACCTGATGATGTTTTAAAATTTTGTACTTATTCATTTTTGTTTTCATGCTTTATACGGTGGTGCAGTGGTTAGCACTGTCGCCTCACAGCAAGAAGGTACCGAGTTTGAATCCCGGCCGAGGGCCTTTCTGTGTGGAGTTTGCATGTTCTCCCCGTGTCAGCGTGGGTTTCCTCCGGGTACTCCGGTTTCCTCCCACAGTCCAAAAACATGCAGGTTAGGCTAATTGGAGACTCTAAGTTGCCCATAGGTATGAATGAGTGAGTGAATGGTGTGAGTGCTCTGTGATGGATTGGCGGCCTGTCCAGGGTGTATTCCTGCCTCTCACCCAATGCATGCTGGGATAGGCTCCAGCACCCCCCGTGACCCTGAACAGGAATAAGCGGGTTGATGAATGATGATGATGATGATGATGATGAATGATGATTATGCTTTATATTCATTGAATAGGTGCTTCCTTGAGACAAAGCCAGTAGAGATAAAAGAGGAAGTCCCCTTTATGGGGCCATTGTGATGTCATCGAGTGACAGAACCTCAGGCCTCTGATGTTGACACAGGTGCTTTGTTATGGATAAACTGCATTCTGGCTCATTGCTTATAATATGTTCTGAAAATGCTTCACTTTTGAATTATGAAGTGTGTAATTTTTATTCATGAGACTACTTATTTAAAAACAGCTCTCACTGGTTTCAGTGCTATGTAACATTACAGCCTGCACACTGCTGTGTTACCATAAGAGGGCGCCCTTACAGAAGTCATATTTTTTAAATCAAATTTCCAGTGTTCATTGTTGAAATATCAAACATCACTGAAGCATTTAAATGATACACATTATGTTATACATGTGGAATCACTGCTTTACCATATAACATACAGCAGAACATAAGAAATGTTTCATTGGTTTTCTTGACCCATGCAAATCACGCATTATATTTAGTCAGTACTGGGATATTTAATTATCATTAAACATGAAATCCTGCTAAATCTGTACAATCCATGTGTATCAAGCTTTCTGGAATGCGTTGCAAACCAACTTGGGTTACAAAAAAATGTATCATCTGATTCAGCATTCAGATAAGAATAATGTACACATATAAATGTTTCACTCTTTTGTATTTTGATAAAACAAGACAGTCATTTTCTTTGTCTCTGTATTTGTAATGGCTTTTACATGGGATATATTTTTCTGCTTTGAGGCTCACGTTTTTCCATAAAACATTTTTGTTAACCTTTTTGTTAAGTCTCTTATGGCTTACTCCAGGTTACCGTGGAACTGTGACATCACAGTATGAACTGTCCATGGTTCTGAACTCAAAAACATCCCCATGCTCCATTTTTAGGTTGTTTAGGAAGTGAAACCCACTGTTTTCGAGGACACTTATTTTTCTTGTTTTCTGGGGACAGAAGTACAGAAATACCAAAAAATGTACTCTGAATTATGGGAAACTTTTTATGAAATTTAAAATAAGTGTAAGGTTCATTCTGAACAACAAATTGATTTCTTTGTATAAAAAAATGCAATGGGTGTCAAAGTCACTCTTGATAATAGCATTGTGGCGAAGTGCTCTGTCGTGCGTGGAGAAAGGAAGACGCCAGTCCGGGAATTTCTGTGAACTCGTTTCTTTATTTTCACACAGTTGTACAGCCTGCTCTCAGCTCTCAACAACCAACCCCATCTCTTCCGTTTCCGCTCCTTTTGAAGCTCCCAGGCTCACTGTTGAACAATCAAGGCAATTGGTTAATTGATAATAACACTCCTATAATCGATCGTCACCAATTGCCCGATTGCCGACAGCTGTGCCGGCTTCCTAAACCACTCGCGTTCACTCTCTCTCTTGCTAGCTGCGCCTAAAACCACGCCCCCCTACCACATACCCCCACCGCCCGACTTAGGCCGGGAAGCCGTCCGGCCAATGCTCAACTCCCCCCCCCCCTCCTCCTCCTCCACCGGACGGGAGAGAAAATCAGCCCCCACCATTTGTGCTCCCGGCCTATGAATCACATTGAAATTAAAAGGCTGTAAAGCCAGATACCACCGAGTGATTCGGGCGTTGGTATCCTTCATGCGGTGAAGCCATTGGAGGGGCGCATGGTCCGAGCAGAGGGTGAATGAGCGACCCAGCAGATAATAACGGAGGGACCCGACCGCCCATCTGATGGCCAGGCACTCCTTCTCGACCGTGCTGTACCTCGCTTCCCGCTGTGATAGCGTTCGGCTAATGTACAGCACTGGTCGGTCGACCCCCTCCACCTGCTGAGTCAAAACGGCCCCCAGCCCTCTGTTCGATGCGTCAGTCTGCAAATTAAAGGGGAGAGAGAAATTAGGGGTGAACAAGAGCGGTTTCCCACACAAAGCTTCTTTTACTCTCTCAAACGCCTGCCGACACAGCTCCGTCCACTGAACCGGATCTGAGGCACCTTTCCGAGTCAAGTCGGTCAGGGGACTGGTCAGGTCCGAGAAAGCCGGGATGAACCTTCTGTAGTACCCGGCCAGTCCCAAAAACCTCCTCACCTCTTTTTTAGTCTTCGGTCGTGGACAGGACGCGATCGCTGCGGTTTTGTCCACCAGAGGTCGCACCTGTCCACTTCCCAAGTGGTACCCCAGATACCGTACCTCCGCTCTGCCAATCGCACACTTCTTTGGGTTAGCCGTGAGTCCCGCCTGTCTCAGGGACTCCAGTACCGCCCCCACATGCCGCACATGCTGAGCCCAGCTGTCACTGTGTATTATTATATCGTCTAGATAGGCTGCAGCGAAAGCAGCATGCGGACGCAGTACCCTGTCCATGAGACGTTGGAAAGTGGCAGGGGCTCCGAATAACCCAAACGGAAGTGTACGGAATTGGTACAATCCGTCCGGAGCGGAGAAAGCCGTTTTTTCCTTGGACTCTGGAGACAAGGGAATCTGCCAGTAACCCTTGGTCAAATCCAGTGTCGAGAAAAAACGAGCTGTGCCCAGCCGATCCAATAGGTCATCGACCCGAGGCATGGGATAGGCATCGAATCGTGACACTTCGTTCACTTTACGATAGTCTACGCAGAAGCGAACAGATCCATCCGGCTTACTCACCAGCACGATGGGGCTATTCCACGCACTGTTAGACTCTTCTATTACTCCCAAGTCCAACATTGTCTTTATTTCTGCCTGAACCACTTTCTTTTTATGTTCAGGCAGTCGGTAGGGGCGCGAACGCACCGTCACCCCCGGGGTTGTCTCAATATGGTGATTTATCAGATTAGTGTGGCCTGGTAGAGGGGAAAACACATCAGCGAACTGCTTTTGCAACTTGGCAAGATCCGTTCTCTGATTCGGTAAGAGATGGCTATCAAAAAGGGGTGAGGTTTGATCGTTTGAATTTGGCACCTCCGGTCCCAGCTCATCTCTCTCCTGATCTACCGATATCAAGGAGACCGGTATCACCTCTTTCCACACTTTTAATAGATTGAGGTGATAAATCTGTTTCGCCCCCTCTCTATCAGACCGCTCCACCTCATAATCGACTTCCCCCACTCGTCGTGTGACCACAAAGGGTCCTTGCCACTTGGCGAGTAATTTTGTGCTAGACGTCGGTAGTAATACCAAGACTTTCTCTCCCGGTGAAAATTGCCGTAGTTTTGTTCCTCTGTTGTAGTGCTTTTGCTGACGTTCCTGAGCCTCGAGCAAATTCTCTCGTGATAATCTCCCCAGTGTATGGAGTTTTGCTCGCAGGTCCATAACGTATTGAATTTCGTTTTTACTGGGGCTTGGACCCTCCTCCCAGCTTTCTTTAACCAGGTCCAAAATACCCCGTGGTTTTCTACCGAACAGCAATTCAAAAGGAGAAAATCCCGTGGAGGCCTGGGGAACCTCTCGCACTGCAAACAATAGAGGAACTAACCACTTATCCCAATTTCGGCTGTCCTCGTGCACAAACTTCCGAATCATTGATTTCAACGTCCTATTAAAACGTTCCACGAGCCCATCCGTTTGTGGATGGTACACGCTAGTTTTAATAGACTGAACACCCAAAAGTTCGTACAGTTCGCGTAGTGTGCGTGACATGAATGAAGTGCCTTGATCAGTCAGAATCTCTTTCGGGATTCCAACTCGGGAGATTATTTGAAACAATGCCTGCGCCACACTCTTAGCCGAGATATTGCGCAATGGCACTGCTTCGGGATACCGGGTTGCATAATCCACCAGAACTAATACAAATCGGTATCCCTGAGTGCTCCGTTCAAATGGCCCGATGAGGTCCATGCCCACTCTATCAAACGGGACCTCAATTAATGGTAGGGGCCGCAATGGGGCTTTTGGGATGGCTGGGGAATTTACCAGCTGACAATCTGGACAGGACGCACACCACCTACGTACGTCCGCCCAGATGCCCGGCCAATAAAATCGGGCCATTATCCGGTTCAGTGTTTTTTCATACCCTAAGTGGCCAGCCATGGGGTTAAAATGAGCCGCCTGGAAAATCATTTCCCGGCGGCTTTTCGGTACCAACAACTGGGTCGTCTCCTCACCTGTCTGAGTGTCACGACTCACTCGATACAATCTATCTTTAATAATGGAAAAGTATGGGTGAGAGCGTGCAGCGTCAGGGCGCACCAGCTGACCATAAATACATATCACCTGGTCGAAGGCAGAGCGTAGGGTATCGTCTCGAGACTGAGCGAGTGGAAAATCTTCCATGGGTTGGAACACCGGCACCTGGGGAGTCTCCACTGGAGGCTCTCCCGGAGCCGCCCCCCCCCCGTCAGTGTCGGACGACCCCGCGTCACCACTTTCCGCTGCACACACCTCACACTCCCCTACCAGTCGTGATCGTACCCCCATCAGTTTTTCCGCTATCATTTTAAACCCCGCCCAATCTGTACCCAAAATCAGAGGGTGCGAGAGGTGGGAGCTAACCGCAGCCTCTATGATATGCTTTTTCCCTTTTATTCGAATTTCCACTGGTACTATTGGGTATTTGTGTCGATCCCCATGCACACACCTAATTACCACCCAACGTCCCGATCTCAGAGCCTCGGTTCGAACCAGGCTCTGGTGAATCATGGTCTGCATAGCCCCTGAATCCAACAGCGCCCGGTGTTCACTCCCTTGCACCCTTACCGGAATGCAGTACGCCCCGTCTGAATCGGGAGCGGAGGTGGGCGGTCCGACCACCCGGACCACCTGCCCCACCTCCATGAGTGGACAATTGCGGCGCAGGTGGCCCAGCCGTCCACACCGCCAACACTCCGGTCCAGGCGTTTGAGGCACTCCCTGTGGGTCGGACTGCACCGTCACTGAGCCTGGGGAGGGAAAAGAGGGCAGAGCGTTACGGGGGATGCTACTGGGGAAGGAGGGGTTTTGGGACCGATAACCAGGAAGGGGGGCGGAACGAGGGGCGAACTTCTTCCTGGGCGCCGGCTCCGGCTTCTGCTGCTGGGCGAAGGGGTTTTGCGCCAGGTGGTCCTCCGCCAGGGTGACGGCGGTATCCAGGTTGGTGGGTCTGTGGCACTGGACCCACCTCGCGGTCTCCGCCGGCAACCCCACTATAAACCTCTCCAGGACCACCTGCTCCACGACTCCCGTAGCGGATCGTATTTCCGGCCGGAGCCAGCGCCTCGCCGTGTCCGCCAGCCGCTGGGCGTAGGCGAATGGTCGGTCCTCGCCCGTCAGGTCCGACCCCCGGAATTGCTGCCGGTGCTCCTCCGGGGTATGACCCGTCCGGTCGAGGATCGCCTTCTTTACATTCCTGTATTCCGCCCTCACGGCTGCCGGCAGGCTATGCGCCGCTCGTTGCGCCTCTCCCGACAGGAGGGGTAGGAGCCGCACTGTCCACTCTTCCTCCGACCACCGGGATGTTTCCGCCGCCAGCTCAAACGCCTCCAGGAATGCCTGCGCGTCATCCTCCGCCGTCATCTTAGGGATATTGAATTTGGGGGAGGCGACGCTCTGCCTTCCCGTGATACTCCCGCCTGCTGATATCTGCATCAGGGCTTGTGTCTGGAGGCTAGACTGCTCACACAGGGCCTGCATCTGCTCCGCATGAGCAGCTGCCTGTCGCTCCTGCATGGCAGCTAGTCCCTCCAGCACTCTGCCCAGTGTTGTCGTCGGCCCCGCCTGTTCCATCGGATCACTCTCCATTCTCCTTTCTTCGCCGTTTATTTTCCTCCCCTGTACGGGCCACCACTGTGGCGAAGTGCTCTGTCGTGCGTGGAGAAAGGAAGACGCCAGTCCGGGAATTTCTGTGAACTCGTTTCTTTATTTTCACACAGTTGTACAGCCTGCTCTCAGCTCTCAACAACCAACCCCATCTCTTCCGTTTCCGCTCCTTTTGAAGCTCCCAGGCTCACTGTTGAACAATCAAGGCAATTGGTTAATTGATAATAACACTCCTATAATCGATCGTCACCAATTGCCCGATTGCCGACAGCTGTGCCGGCTTCCTAAACCACTCGCGTTCACTCTCTCTCTTGCTAGCTGCGCCTAAAACCACGCCCCCCTACCACAAGCATATATATTGGATTTACATTTGCCACAATTTACATAAACTGTATGTATGCTTCAATGATCAATTTCAATGAAAACATCTGTACTTAGGACCTCCTAGATACACTTCACTCCAAAAGTGTTTGGTCAGTGACACATTTTTTGTTATATTGGCTCTGTACTCCAACACATTGGATTTGAAATGTAAAAGTGAATATGACCTTAAAGTGCAGACTTTCAGCATTAATTTAAAGGTTTTTACATCCATATCTGGTGAACCGTTTAGCAATTGTAGCCATTTTTACGCATAGTACTCCCCATTTTAGGGCATCAAAACTGGACAAATGAACATAAACTTAAATAAAGTCATCACATTTAATATTTGGTTGCATATTCTTTGCAAACAATGACTTATTGATGTCTGTGACCCAACAACATTAAAAGACTCTTGATATCTTATTTTCAGGGACTTTTGCAAGCGATAATTTAACCTCTCTGCATTTGAATGGATCTCTATGGGAATTGGGATGTGGGACAGTATAGAACACATGGTTGGCTAAATGGCTGTAAGTCAGAAAAAGTCTGAGGAATCAAGCAAGTCTCAAACCATCACTCTGCTGCCAGATATGCAATAGATATGGATGGATCACTTTAAGGGTTGTTTCTCCTGATTTATGAGTTCAATAAAAAAATGAGTCAGGAGAAACAACCCTTGAAGTATTAATATCAAATAAGTATCAAGTATCGTGAAGCTCTTGGTTCAGTGAATGACACATGCCAGCACATGGATAGGAACACAACACAGCAGGTGGTCTTTTGGTTAAAGTGTTGAACAAACATCCACACACATTATTTTGTTCATTTTAATTAATTTGATTAAAGTTTATATGGTGCCATTTCACAAAAAAAGAGCAAGTTTGGTCAAGATGTCACCCTGTTGTCGTCAAGGTTACATTGCCAGAATTAATCCCCGCCTCCTTCAGTTTTGAGATAAAGCTGGCCCAAAATGGATCCAGTGGAATATCCTGGCTGGGGTCACGTGTCAGTAGGGATTGAGCTGTAGTTTCCAATGTGTGATTATTCTCAATGTAAATTATTTAAAATTTGATTAAGAGATACACATAAATGTGTCACATAAATAAAAACTGCATAGACATAACCCATATAATATAAATATAAAAAATTAAAATTAAAAGAATAATTACAAATTTCAGTTTTTGCAATAAGAATGATGATTTGCGCACTTTTGCCTCCCAATAAGTTGCCTGTTTGAACAGCCAATCAAATCTGCCGCTGGCATGTGACCTCCTACTGTCGTGAATCAGTGGAAATGATCAGCTCAAGTGCTCCTTCTCTGTACAGTTTGAGTTGTACAGTGCAGGTACAAGCAGGGTCTCAAAGAGAGGAGAGTTCAGATACAGTGATGGCACCACTCTGTGCTATTCTTGTGTTTTTCAGGCATAGAATCAGGTGAAGGAAGTGGGGGGTATATATAGACACACACATGTGCATATTCAACAGCATGAACTTGATCACTCACATATTCAGATAATAATGAAGGAGAACCTCCAAACAAATGTATAAATAAACAAATCAGAATAATTATAATAAATATATCCAGATCGTGTATAAGTATGTAATGTTTGTGCCTTAACAATACATATATACAGTATATATGACAAGACATATTTCTGTAAATTTTTATGTTAAATTACTTTTTTTTAGTTTTTTTTTTAGGAAATAACTTTTAGGAAAAGTTATATTTAGCTTATTCCATGGTAAAAAACCCATGTTAGACCCTCATGTCTAACCATCTAAACCAACATCGGGGCATGGGAATAACACATCACCGTAAATTTGTACCAACACGTTTCTGTGCCAGTGACCAAGAATATAAAAAAAGTAACACAATCAAGTAGATAATATAGTGGGAGTCATGTTAACTAAACTAAGAAGCACTGAAAATTATTTAATTTATAATTCATATTTCCATCAATATTGTTTGAAAATGTTGTAATAGTGAACTGAACCAAAAGGTGTGCTATTTAATGCCATCTATACTCATTAACAAAACATTATGTTCAATAGGTAAAATAAAGTGTTTTATTAGAAGTTTGCACATTGACAGGATCAATCTAAAAATGTTGAATGTCGGTAGCCATATTGGCTTGGCACTGCAGAGGCTTAATATTCCAGAACATTCTGGCATTGAATGAGTTAAATGATGCAAACAGTGGGCTCTGCTTCGGGAAAATAAGGTCAGTCACTTACGTGATGGTGTGCATCTGCGCTTTGCCATCGGCTGTTTCAACATTCTTCTCTCCGTGCGTATTTCAGAGAGATTTGGTCAAAGCGATATATGTCAAGAGAGGTCTAGTGAGTCCAGCCGAGGGTTTATGTCAATGCTCAGAAAGTTATTTGATGATAGGGCACCGTTAGCATTTGGGTGTTAGTGCCAAAAAGAACACCTTAACCAGACCTGGGTGGAATAATGTACTAATGCACACCACTAAGAACTAGCACATGGCACAATCATATGAAAGAAAAATTTTTACTCAGAAATCTGATGAAAATAATATACCATATATTTAAGCAGATAACAGGCAAAAGGATGGCTGCATAAATTATAACGCACATTGTACACTGGTATTGTAACCCCTAATTGTTGAGCAAGTCTAGCCTGGGTTTAGCCCTTGAAACTTTTCACTGAAACATCTTTGAGCCGTTTATAATTCAGACTGGAGGCCCAGTCCTTGAAATGAAATATCCGTCTCAATGCTTCATCACTGCGGTTAAGTTATTGGCCTGCCACATTCAACCCTGTCATGTGACTTAAGTATGAGAAATAGCAAACTGTTCCTAAACATAATGTGAAGCTTTGTTTTGTTTACATAATCACTGAGCAGTTGTGTTTGTGAAGTTTTAAATAAACTGGAAGCCATGGAGATAAAATAAGAAGTCATATTTTATTATATTCTAATGTTTCTGATTGGATTATAAATAGTATGCTATTGCAAAATATGGGTAATAGGAAAGACATGGTGGTTACCATCAATATACTGTAGAGTAGTTTTTTCAGTTTATATCTTTTTTTGGCATCAGTGCCTACTATTAGTTTAAATGTTAAAATGATAATCCAAATAACTGGATTAGTTTTCTACTTGAGGCAACCTTGCCTGGTTTTATGTCTGTTTCTAAGTATCAGCCGGAAACGTGAGGGCGTGAGCTTGTGGTGAGATTTAAAAAGTCTGTGCGGTCCCTGATGGCTCTTTACTTGCAGGGTTCTCCTCATAATAAAGAGCTTTTTCATTTATTTGCGTGTGATTCTGAACGCTTCAGAGACAACAGCAAGGTACAGGATGGTGTGAATGAAATTTAATTCACCACTGTTCCCTGCTTGGTGAAACCTTTTGATGTAGAGTTCCTATGTTAAAAATGGTTAGACAACTGTTTCTCTTGTCTGAAGGAACTGGTTATAAACTGCGAAGAGTACTGAAGCAGATGTTGGTTTATAACCCCAATAACCCTAGGAATAATAATCTGGCTAGGTTCCCATTGGAGTTCTTCCTGCGCCCTCCATTGTAAGAATTCCTTTGATGTTTTAATTTGGTGGACAGTTTCAAAACCCCCAAAACCGTATTTAACCAATGAAAATGATTTCCTGTGATGTCATAGGTTTGTCTATTTAATGAATTACTCAACGGAAATCAGGGTTCTGTCTGATCAGCTGCTTTGACTGATAGCACCCTTCTGCAGAAGTTTTACTTAAATGAATAAACGAACAATCTTGTGTTAACGGCTTAACCTAACCTCGTGGTTGATCACTCTTATTTCTTAAAATCTAAGTTTAGCAAACTTAGATTGGAAATTCCTTAACAATGGCACAAACCTACACCTGTGGTCTGATGTTGTACAGTATAAGTAAGTGCATTTTTATCCAATGCATGGCAGCTGTGGTAATTAAATATGTTTTTAGATTTATATTGAGTGTGCGAGTCATATTCTGCATGCGTAAAACATGCTGGATGAACCACTATTGGCTTTCCGATCAGGTTGTTTTGTCCTAGGACACCTCTAACTAGATGCTTATTGTAAATACTCCGCTGGTCTCAGAGCTCCTGGGCTTGAAGTGATTTTTTTGTGTCCTGATATCAGTTTCAAATTACTGATACATACTGATATATTAAATATTATATGATATACCCATTGATTGTTATAGTAAATATGTAAGAAAATATGCTCAGGAAATATGTAGGTCAGGGCTGTGCAAAGATCTTTTGAAGGGCATGTGCTCAAAGTTAGAAAAGGGCACACCAACGTAGAGAAACAGAATGAAAATGAATGACCGCAACAATACTAGTACACATATAAAACATTTTTCCTTTTTTATTTTTTTCATCAAATCAAAAGAGCACATCGGGCACTTTGGGAAAAGAGGGCAGGTGCTCAGGTGACTTGCACAGAATGTGAGCTCGCTGTATAAGTCGCTCTGGGTAAGAGCGTTTGCTCGCTGTATAAGTCGCTCTGGGTAAGAGCGTTTGCTCGCTGTATAAGTCGCTCTGGGTAAGAGCGTTTGCTCGCTGTATAAGTCGCTCTGGGTAAGAGCGTTTGCTCGCTGTATAAGTCGCTCTGGGTAAGAGCGTTTGCTCGCTGTATAAGTCGCTCTGGGTAAGAGCGTTTGCTCGCTGTATAAGTCGCTCTGGGTAAGAGCGTTTGCTCGCTGTATAAGTCGCTCTGGGTAAGAGCGTTTGCTCGCTGTATAAGTCGCTCTGGGTAAGAGCGTTTGCTCGCTGTATAAGTCGCTCTGGGTAAGAGCGTTTGCTCGCTGTATAAGTCGCTCTGGGTAAGAGCGTTTGCTCGCTGTATAAGTCGCTCTGGGTAAGAGCGTTTGCTCGCTGTATAAGTCGCTCTGGATGAGAGCGTTTGCTAAATGGAAGTAATGGCATGGTTTGCAAGCACTTGCATAGATCTAAGACCAGATAAGTAAAGTAGTTTTGTTTTCTTTCGTGTTTCAGGTCTGATCACCACGGTTCTGCTCTCTCAGGTCCCCTCCTTGGCAGTACGTCGCGGGGACAACGTCCAGCTCCCCTGCCCTTCATCATGGATGGTTCTTGGGGCTACCTGTCCTGGTTCTGGCAGGGGCCAAATGCATCAGTGCCTTTGTGCATTTTATCACTGTATGATGATGGTAAAACAGAAGCTTCATATCACAACAATTTCAACAAAGACCATGTAAAACTGCATAAGACCAACAGCACGTGTGAAATCATAAACGTGGATTTATCAGACTCCGGACTGTACTTCTGTGGAAAAATGGAAAAATATATCCTATTTGACAAAGCAACGCTTGTGAAGGTTCAAGGTAATGAAGATAAAGTTTATAAATTTATATTTAGTTCATATTTACAAACAAATGAAATGTTGAATTAAACACGCCTGAGCAAGGTTAGTTTAGCTGGTTTTATAAATGTACTCAAATGGGCTGCAATGTGGTATGCGTTGTTCAACATGAACTTGTGTGGAATATGTGTGTGGATGTGTGCATGGAGTGTATGATATGCCTGGAAAGGTGCAATATTTTGTGGGGACTATGCAATATTTTGTAGCGTATGTACAGAATGTCTACCATATTCTGTGGGGAATGTGCAATATCTTGATTTGTGTTTTTTTCAATCATTTTAATCTGTTATGAGACCAACAGCAACTCTTGAATGTCCAAGACAAATTTCTCATGGAGAAATCGTATCTTAAATGTACATGCTGGATAGGTAATGACTGAAAGAACAATGCTTTGCATGTTTTATACTGTGTATTTTAAGCCTGTTTTATTCAGTTGAGATTATAAATAATATTTTTAATGACCTCTTGCACGGGTTGGGTCTGTGGCATTGGGAGATGAAACCATCTCCACTCCAGTCACTCTGCACGCTCAAAACAGCCCCACCACAAAAATGACAGGTGCCAACTTCAGGCAGAGGTGACCTGTGACTTCCTGTGGCGTGAGGCAGAGAAAATAACGCGGCGTTGAGCGTGAACCCCTGAGATCAAACAGAACCTCGATCAGAAACTTCAGTTAACTGAGCAGTGAGGAGGTTTGCTCTTCAAGTGTTCTGTTTAGAGTCAACTCTGCACTTCTGCTTATTTATTTCAACGTACAAAGTTGCTTACGTCACAACATCCAAATGGCCGACAACATTTACATCCATTCACCAGCAGCCTGCTATGACTGAGCCTTAAGGAGGGGCGTGGCCAGTGACTGCAGATGAGGGAGGGGCGTGGCCAGTGACTGCAGATGAGGGAGGGGCGTGGCCAATGACTGCAGATGAGGGAAGAGTGGGGCCAGTAGCTGATGCATAATTTTAAAATATATATTTTTAGGGCATTTTCAGGTTCATTGGACAGCACATTGTAGAGAGACAGTAAGAATGGGAGCAAGAAAGAGAGGGAAAGACATGCGACAGGTCGTGTGGGCGGACTCTATGTTATGGTTAGAACACTGGATAGGACCCAAGCGCAAAACTCTGAGGCAAACTCGTAGAAAAATCCACCAAGAAGTGGATTTATTAGCAATGCAAGGTAGAAGACAAACAAATGAACAGGAAAACCCAAACGTGACGGACTGGAAGTCAGGTTGGCGAACTAAATGGGGCTGGAGAGGAGTCAGGGCTGGAGTGGGCAAAACGAGAGGTAGGCAGGACGGGCTGGAGCGAGGAACAGAAAACAAACAGGTTAGCAAGCAATTGAAAAAACAAACTGGCCGGGAGTGATCTCGAGACGGAGCTGAGAAAACGAACTGGCAATGAATGAATGAGAATGAAGAGCTTATATAGAGCAAAGAGCCGGTGAGAATGCTGATTGAATGAATGAGGGGCTTGCGGAATGTGTGCGAGAGAGTGATAGGCTCGTCAATGAGAGGAGAAATCAAAGAACAAAACGGGGAACCACACCCAGCCTGCAACAAACACAAAACCAGACAGACAGGGAGAACTGAAAAACACGACATGAAACATAAGGAATGGGAAAACGAAGGGAGGTGGACTGGAAGGAAACGGTGGATGTTACAATGAGCATGTGGACGGTGCTCTACAGGCTACGCCACCGAGACACCCCCAGTAGCTCATGCATCTTTATAAAAAAATCATAAACTTTTAAATATTGTAAACATGTGTTGTGTATAATGATGAATAGGCTTAATAGCTTCTGGCTTTGTGTGTATGGTGCAGAGAAGTTATATTCTTTTTTTTGTATAAAGGACCCAATGTGGGGCTGAGTCTAACCAATTCCCATCTCAATTTGAAATAGCCAATCATCTCCTGACTCAAACCCACTGCTGACTCAAAACCCACTGCTGACTCAAACCCCTCTGCTGACTCAAACCCCACTGCTGACTCAAACCCCACTGCTGACTCAAACTCCACTGCTGACTCAAACCCCACTGCTGACTCAATCCCCACTGCTAACTCAAACCCCACTGTTGACTCAAACCCCACTGCTGACTCAAACCCCACTGTTGACTCAAACCCCACTGCTGACTCAAACCCCACTGCTGACTCAAACCCCCCTGTTGACTCAAACCCCACTCCTGACTCAAACCCCACTTCTGACTCAAACCCCACTCAAACCCCACTGTTGAGTTGGGGAGTGTAGACATCCAGCTGCATCTGCACACAGCGTAGACTGCAGCTAAGCACACATCCTCCTTCATGAATATGCACGTACATTTATGCGCAAAAAAAATTGAGACGCAAAATGTACGCCGGATTCTTCAAACCATGTTGGAAAGGCAGATTTTTTCGTATTCACACACGTATGTTCGTAATTAGCATAAATCCACGCCCATTAATTGCCTTACACGGAGGTTGTCAGTTCCATTTAACTCTATAAGCTGTTTTTTCTGATTCGCCAAAGTTTATCTTGTTACATTTCGCCAAAGTCTCATACAGTCGACATTTCCACAGTGACCATACATCGCACTTAGGGCTGAAATACGTTGCTGTTGTTGTGTAAATACACATAGAGTTCTATCGGAAAATGAGTCAGGAGAAATAACCCTTGCAGTGATCCATCCACATCTACTCCATATCTGGCAACAGAGTGATGGTTTGGGGCTTGTTCGATAGCTAAGACCCTTGATGACTTACAGCCATTTAGCCAGCCATGTGTTCCATACTGTACCAGTGTAATTGTACTGTATCTAGTTCACCCCCAAATTCCCATAGAGATCAGTTCAAATGCAGAGAGGTTATAGTATCGCTTGTAACAGCATGCAAAATAAGATATGCGAGAGTCCAAATTTTGATGATGGGAAGTAACAGACTTGCAAAGGATATGCGACCAAAATATGTAAATGCAAAGGGTATGAATACTTTAAAAATGTTTAAAGCAAAGATTTTTAATAAAAATTTAAATCAGTTTTATGTTTTTATACATTTGCTAAAATTTCTTAAAACATGTTTTCACTTTGTCATTATGGGTTATTTTGTAAAACGTGGAGAAGGTGAAAGTGGTATTCAGACTTTCCGGCTTGACTGTATTTTATGTAATTTTTAGTAGCCAAACCTATCATTTTGAAATATTTGCTGTCATGTTTAGTAGCCTAATCTAGCTGAACACAATTGCAATATCGCATATTAGGCCTAATTGTTTAATAGTTGACTGGAATTCCGTTGCAATTCTCGCAAACAGCCAAGTTTAATAATTTCATAATAAACAGTCGGCGTCTCGCATGATTCACTCGGAAACCCTATTGAGAAAGGAATTATGTTAGCTTATGTTCTTTTGTTTTTCTCCTTCCTTTCTTTGTTCACTCCAATACGGGAGTTAGATAAGTGTTACTTTCTAGCGGGTAAAAATATAGGAGTTGTGCATGCTATCGACCGATTTGCTGCTCTACGCGGTTCTTGTTAGCAGTACAATTTAGAATATTTAAAGTGCACTCTTTTATTTCAGTGCAGAGGTTTTAGTTTCTTTGTTTTCCTCTCATACCTACGAGCGTTCTCACCCTAAGGGTTAGGGTTATTTTTTATTTCTCTCCTTCCTTTCTTTTTGTTTACTCTACTACGGGAGTTAAATAAGCGTGTCTGCTTATTTCTTTTGTTTTGCTCGGATATCGAGCTCCTCGCTTTTTATCACGAGGTTATTTGTGTTCTCCTTATTTTCCCCATCCACTACGAATTATTGTCCGTCTTAGTGGTGTTCGTTGAACACTTTAAGATTCCTTATCTGTCGCACTGGACCTCCAATATTATTTCCTCCGTGTCTCTGGCATAGAGAACCCCTACAACGCAATTGTAGGCTATTTATTCTGTGTTCACTGTTCACTGTTGTTGGTGTCAAGAGTTCTAAAATAAAAATGCCACCACTTTAAATATATTTGCTGTAGTGTCATTTCATTCATTATTAATTTATGTAATTTTTATCTAGCTGAACACAATCGCAATATCGCATAATAGGCCTAGCTGAAACAAATCGCAATATCGCATATTAGGCCTAATTGTTTAATAGTTAAATAGTTTAATAGAAATTCCGTAGCAATTCTCGCAAACAGCCAGCCAGTTGAATAATTTTGTAATAAACAATCGGCGTCTCGCGTGATTCATACTTCCGGTTAATACAGTCGAGCCGTCGAGCCGTTTGAGCCACATCTTTGAGCCGCATCTTTTTCTTTCAGCGGCGCGAGCTGGAATTAGAAGCTGTTTCAGACAGCAGACACTAGACAGCAGACACTAGCTGGTAGTGGTAGCAAAGTAAGCAAAATAAGTTCGTAAACCAGCCTTGATATTTTATTCAGACCCAAATCATCTGAATAAGTAGCAGCAGCAAATCTATCTATTTATATATATAGGCTAACATAATTCCATAATTCCAATATTCCAATAATTCCATAATTGTCAATAGGGTTTCCGGTAGGCAGCAAATCTATTTATCTATAGATAGATATAGGCTAACATAGCTAACATAATTTCTTTGTCACATAGGGGTTTCCGGTTGAATCACACTGAGTAGTAAACCCGATTAATAGCTTAATGGTGTACAGCATTTTGCCCTTTGTTAAAAACACAGAACTCTATAAGAACAGTTATAAGGTTAAAAAAATAACTTCGCTGGTTCCGGCTCTGTCTGGAGCCGTGGAATATTGCCACGGCTCATGGCTCTTAAATTGAGTCGAGTTGATTTTGTGCTGATCAGTTGGGTAGTATAGCTACTGTAGCTACATATCTTTTTTTAACCATTAGTATTCATAATAACTTTGGAATGAGCTGGGGCGATTATTAACTTCACAAACGTGTGTGCAATATTGTTAGATCAAATTAAAATGTATTCTTACGTAGGTTCTAACTTAGCAATCAGAAACTGCGCGCCGCGCATTAACCACTGCTGAGTGTCTCGGGGGAGTGTCTCCCGGCTGTAGGAGAAAGCAAGTAGAGCCAGAGCTAAGAGCCAGAGCCGTGGGTAAGCACGATTCCCTCAAACTGGCGAGTCGACTCAGACAACTCAGCATAAAGAGTCGTTCAAAAATACCGATTCGTTCGCGAACTGCACATCACTAGTATTGTGCCCCCGAACCCCCCTAGAGGGCGGGGATGTACCACATCATAGTAAACCCAACCATTTTTATTATTTATTTTTTGCTCGATGCATTAAACTGTATGAACCGGAGTTATTTGCTAGATGCATTCAACTGTATGAACATAATTATTTTACCGTTTCTTGCATGCCTTCTCACCAAGCCGGTGACCGCTGTCAGGCAAGCGTCGCGCGTTAACCTGCTCAGAAATGGTAGTGTCCGAAATGGTCTCCTTCTTTCACCAGTGAATTCCTATCTAGTGCTCTATGTAGATTTTCTGAAGTAGTGTATAGGGAGGGAGTGAATGAGTGAGCCTTCCCGCTCGTAGTTGAGCAGTGATTGGTTATTTGTCCTGTTCGAGTGACGGACCCGGACCCCCCTAGAGGGCGGGGATGTACCACATCATAGTAAACCCAACCATTTTTATTATTTATTTTTTGCCCGATGCATTAAACTGTATGAACCGGAGTTATTTGCTAGATGCATTCAACTGTATGAACATAATTATTTTACCATTTCTTGCATGCCTTCTCACCAAGCCGGTGACCGCTGTCAGGCAAGCGTCGCGCGTTAACCTGCTCAGAAATGGTAGTGTCCGAAATGGTCTCCTTCTTTCACCAGTGAATTCCTATCTAGTGCTCTATGTAGATTTTCCGAAGTAGTGTATAGGGAGGGAGTGAATGAGTGAGCCTTCCCGCTCGTAGTTGAGCAGTGATTGGTTATTTGTCCTGTTCGAGTGACGGACCCGGACCCCCCCCCCCCCCCCGCACACACGCAATACACTAGTACCGTACTATCTGTTAGCAACACCTGTATATACAGGATTTACACTGACAGGCTACAGCATAATCACAACCTTCAGGACAATATCAACACCTGTAGATATATTCATACAGGATTTACACTGACAGGCTACAGACTATTACCACAGCCTTCAAGACAATATAAATCAACACCTGTATCTTCTATCATACAGGATTTATACCACATGATTGCAACAATATCAACGCAGCCTACAGTACTCAATGGCATAAGCACACACATACAGTACTGTCCCACCTCCACCAACAGTCCTATGATTCGGATTCTTCCATCAATCACACACACACACACACACACACACACACACACACACACACACACACACACATATTAACCTGTATTTTCTATCATATAGGACTTAGGACACACAGATTTGTTTCTTCTATATTTACATAGCATTGTACAGTATGTACTCTTATTGTGCAAATAAAACTCTCAAAGCGTTCTCAAAGCGTTCTCAAAGCGTTCTCATTTGTTACATTTCTTTGTGCACGCTATTTTTCAAAACATTTTTAACAAATTATACTTTTAAAAAGTGGTGGGGAAAACATTGGCCATTTCTAAAAGTGGGGGGGACATGTCCCCAGCGTCCCCAGGGTAGATGACACCTATGTACACTGGAAAGAATTGTAGCCTATGCTAAAATCTGACCAGACCTTCTGGCATTTGCCAGAACTGCCAGAATGCCAGTCCGGGCCTAGGTGGGGCTAAGGACAGAGGAAAGGACACGAGGAAATGATGCAAAGACTGAAAATAAGTGATTGGACTGAACCCAATGCATTTTGTTTTACAGAATTGTATATCTTAACAACGACAATTCAAACAGTGCATCCTGCCAAGGTGGACATTGAGGGTAAGCTCATTTAAATGTGTTTAATATCACACTTAATATTGATTCACGTTTGTATTATAAAACAACAATTACCATGTAAAATATTTTGCTTTACTTGGTACTTTAGTAAATGCGATTACATCACTAATTCATTTATAAAATAGATGACAAATTTTTATATTTCAGGTGAAGTTTCTGCACAGTTATCCGTCTTTGTCTGGCTGTCAATCATAAGGACTGGAGTTCTGTGTTGCATCTTGCCCGTATTTGTCCTGATCTATTGCAAAAAGCATAAATAATAATGCTAATATGGGGTTTCATATCATAAAATCAGCCAGTGAGTCATATTCATAATAATAATTATTTCTATTATTTCTCTTCTTTTTTTCTTATTCTTCTTCTAGACTTTGGGCTCTATTTTCCGGGAAGTGCATGGCGTGTGGCGAGCTGTCATAGTCAATGGCGTAGCGCATGGCGCACTGGGCGTGGCTACTGAATTTCGCTATTTTTGGACCAGAGGCGAGGAGCGCACAGCTCACAATGCGCTGCGCAGGTTGAAAATGGGCTGGATAATGTTGAATATTTATCAGTGGATGTGGTTCAGCCGCACCATAGCTGATCAAATGACCTCTTTTCAGGCCTTTTAAGAGCCGTGTGCATTGGACTTGTTTTGACCATATCGGGCTATCCCGCGTCGCGTGGTTTAGTGAAAAACGACAGCAGAACACGCCCATTCGGTCATGGTCGGGAGGCCTCCTGCTTGCAAAACGAGAACGTTAAAAATGCGATAAAAGTCATTAATAGGTAATTCTAAAATAATTTATTTTACTCTCCCATTTATAATTAACTGGCTCTTTTTTATTTTTCAACTCCTCTCTTTTTCTATTTTCTAGGTCCTAAGCATGCGTTTAATCATTTATCTAATTCCCATTTTCCCCGTGCAACATACCCCATTTCTTTTAGGATTCTGCATTGGAAGGCCGCCGCGGTGGTACTTTCAGTCAGTGCAGTCGTACTCCGAAGACCGGGGTTCGCGCCCCGGTCCTGCCAGATCCGAGCATGGCCGGTGCCCTGTGGGCCGTTAACGTGGTCTCACCTGGCGGGCCGCGTGACCGTAAATCGCCCAAAATAGAATTCCGCTGCAGTAAAATTTAACTGGGCTGCTCCCTCTTGACGGACACCCCCCTCCAGCAGCGGCTTCCCTCCCACAGCGCACGGCAAATCTCCAAATTACCAAACGAACTCAGGCGCATGCAAATCCATGACGAAATTGCTACCTTGCCAGTGATGGCTTGCCACCGGCTGGGAAATAGAACCTCAAATTTGTAGTTTTGCTGCTCGCTCTGGACTGACACACCTCCACCAGTGACTCTCTTCCCACTTCCGACGCACGGCGAGTCAAACGGGCTCAGGAGCGTGAAAATACATGCCGAAAATGTCACTTCGCCAATGCGCTGGCTCGCCACCCGCCATGCGCCAGCTGGAAAATAGAGCCTTCTGTGTCTTTCCAAAAGAAAAACCCTGTATACAAATGAACCAAGTGAATTAATCCTAATGTGTTCAACTTTGCCAAAGCTGGTTTTGTGACACCAGAGACAGCTGATGTAACACAAACAATGTGATATAATTAAAGTGAATAAATGCATTCATTTGAAATGGTTATGATTATGGTGATAACCAGTTTTTTGAGCAGAGACCGTTACAGCAGAAAGGCTTTGTAAACTTTCATCTGATACTACAAATACAATAAGCACTTCTTACAGTCTAGCTGCTGTCTGTTTATGGACAAGTCATGTTTTGTCCTGTTTGAGGAATCTCAAATAAATGTTTACAGAAAACACGCACTGTGAAAAAATACTGCATCTCCAACATCCGAACAGAATCTCATACATAAGACTAGAAATGTGCTCAGTAGAGCATAGACCTCCGCCAAGTATCAACAAGTTAAACCATTCTTCCTCGGCCCATGACCAACCCATCAAATTTGGTGCAGACCGTGCATAATCTTTTGAGATATCCTGCTAACAGATGGACACACAAACACACAGACGCAGGTGAACACATTCCCTTCTTGGCAGAGGTAATACTGACAGTTGAATAATAAAAAGTAAGATATATTTTAGTACAGAAAATGCATGAAAATAAATTTTCTCCTGAGAGTTAATGGATTCAATCCACACCTTCAAACATACAGGGGACACTCAGTCAGAAGGTTTTAAAATTGTCATTGTCATGAACCTTTGTTCAAAAGGTAGGATGACCAAGAACTCGACTACCCTTGCAGTGGCAGGCTGGTAAATTAATGTAGAGAGCAGAAAGGACGCACATCAAACGTACATGATTACAGCCGAGAGAGACAAGCAGGACATTAAGACAAAGGAGAGAAAAGGCTCCAGGCTGCAGTCACTGTCCTGTGTGGCAAATGGATTAGAGAAAGAAACAAAGCTAATGGCCATTTTGCTCAAACGTTTTCTTTGGAATATCTCCCCTAATTCAGAAAAGTAACAACCTGTGGTCCATCCACTGTTTTTGGCACATGAAATAATCTGCAAAGAACAGTCAGTCATGCTTAATCTCTGATCACATATTGATGATCATTCATTTCCATTAAGGGTTAATGTTATATGTATATCAGACTGTGCCTTTCAAATAGGCCTGATGAAGGCCTGGTTTCCGGTTAGTCTGAGGTGTCAGTACTTGTCGGTTATCATGACCCAGTAAATGACTTAGATCTTTTTGTGCCAAGCAGAAAAGTGTGTCATTTTCACAACATAGATGTTTTTGTTTGTGAAATGTACGCACTTTCTTGTATGCATCACATCTTACTTGGAAATCCTGTTTTATGTCCTGATTTTTTATTTCTGATCAGTATTTAAGTTGAATTTTTTTGAACCATACCTGAAATTTAAGACATGGTGTAAAATTAGGAAAGCTGATACTAGTTTCCGGGAGCTAATTTAAGTTGTTTTAGCTTTGAAAGTCTTGTGCTCATGTTTCTTGGAAGATGGACATTGGACAATGTATGTAGGTTTTTCTGTACCAAGTGTATAATACAGATAAAAACAACAAGAATATTGTGGACATGGCTCTCTTTTCTGTTTGTCCCACACGGGTCTATATCACATTTGGGAATGAGAGTGGACAGTGCTGTGTCTGGTTTTAAAGGGCTCAGTAGGAATCTGTGTCAGGGGGCAATGTAGCCCCACCCTTCCCAGTATTACACAAACTATCATGATGACCCTCCTGGTCAGAATCATCTTACACAGTGCTATCATCATCATCATCATCATCATCATCATCATCATCATCACCATCATCATCATCATCACCATCAGCATCACCATCATCATCATCATCATCATCATCATCATCATCATCATCATCACCATCATCATCACCATCATCATCATCATCACCATCATCATCACCATCATCATCACCATCATCATCACCATCATCACCATCATCATCATCATCATCATCATCATCACCACCACCATCATCATCATCATCATCACCATCAGCATCACCATCATCATCATCACCATCATCATCACCATCATCATCATCATCATCATCACCATCAGCATCACCATCATCATCATCATCATCATCATCATCATCACCATCATCATCATCATCATCATCATCATCACCACCATCATCATCACCACCACCATCATCATCATCATCATCATCATCACCATCATCATCATCATCATCACCACCACCATCATCACCACCATCATCATCATCATCATCATCATCATCACCACCACCATCATCATCATCATCATCATCATAACCACCACGATCATCATCATCATCATCATCACCATCATCATCATCATCATCATCATCACCACCATCATCATCATCATAACCACCACCATCATCATCATCATCATCATCATCATCATCACCATCATCATCATCATCATCACCACCATCATCATCATCATCATCACCATCATCATCATCATCATAATCATCATCATCATCATCACCATAATCATCATCATCACCATAATCATCATCATCACCATCATCATCATCATCATCACCATCATCATAATCGTCTTCATCATCATCACCATAATCATCATCATCATCATCACCATCATCATCATCATCACCATCATCATCATCATCATCATCATCATCATCATCATCATCATCACCATCATCATAATCGTCTTCATCACCACCACAAGCACCACCATGTCATCAAGGAATTGATTACACTAGTGTCAGCTTATTTTTTTAAAAACTAAAAAAACATTATGATGATTTGGAAAATTGGCCCAGTTTCAGTGATGGTGATCACAAGTAAAACAGACAATGAAGAGAATGGCTCAGTTTAGATTTTTTCTACCACTTCCTGCCTGTCCAGCCAATGATTCAAGCTTCTGAGTTTGTTTCTTCCCTTTAGAAATTTTCACTTTGTCAGATGCCTCTGATTGACACAGAGCACAGAAGTCTAGCCTGAGGAACAGGAGAAGGATGTGTGTGATTAGAATCTGCCTGTGTCTGCTGATTCTCAGGACATTCTGTAAGTGTTGCTTTTACGGACAATACTGGGTTTCACTGCTGCAACATAAAAACTAAAAACTCAACAAGCAGACAAAAACATGTGCGGCAGGAGTTATGATGAGCAGTTAAGTAGTTAAATTCAAAGCAATATCAAAGTTGTTCATTTAAATCTGGACTTAAAATGTACCTGTTCTTGTGTGCTTATTCCTGGTATGTTAGGTATTTATCAGATTTAAGTTTAATTTTCTTGTGAAGTACTCTGGGACACATACATAAGTAGGTGCTACATGAGAGCTTTCAGTATTTTATTGTGTGTTGTGTCAGACGAACACAACAGAAAGAGTAGGGTTGTTCTAATTATATTCAAATATTAGTATTTGGATTTGTATTTAAATTGTGAAATTGCATTCGTTTTGTGTATGTGCGTAGAGTAAAATACTGTATGTATCACATTATAGCACACCGTTTCTTCTCTCTCTTAGATCGGACACATGCTGAAGAAATAGCTCAGCCAATCCTCCTGATAACAGCTCAGCTTGGAGACACTGTAACTCTGCAGTGCTCTTATGCAAAAGAGAAAACTTCATTCATAATATGGTACAAGCAAACTGTGGGACAGACACCTCAACTCATATTAACAGCATTAAAACATCAAAATGAGGCCACCTTTTACAACGAGTTTAAAGATAACCCGCACATTACTGCTCACAACAGCAAAGGAATGATTAATGTGACCATCTCCAAAACACAACCATCGGACTCAGCCATATATTACTGTGGGAAAATGTACGCAAATGTCATTGAATTTCCAAAAGTATATTTTTGATACTACAAGGTATGGAAATTACACTTATATATAGTCTTAGAACATTTTTTAAAACCGGAGTGTTTCTCTACATGATCAAAATCGAGCAGAGTGAGGAAAATATTGCATGAAAATAAGTTTATTAACTTTTTACAGGGTCAGAGTCACAGAGCAGAACAGTAGTGCTGCAGCAGCCCGAGTCTGAGTCAGTGCAGCCAGGAGACTCTGTGACTCTGCAGTGTACAGTACTCACTGAGACCTGTGCAGGAGAACACAGTGTGTACTGGTTCAGACAGGGCTCAGGAGAGTCCCCTCCAGGAATCATTTACACCCATGGAAACAGGAGTGATGAGTGCCAGAGGAGCTCTGGGGCTGTGTCTCCCACACAGAGCTGTGTCTACAACTTCCCCAAGAGGAACCTCAGCCTCTCTGATGCTGGGACTTACTACTGCGCTGTGGCCACCTGTGGGGAGATCCTGTTTGGGAACGGGACCAAGCTGGACTTTGAGTGTAAGCTAAAAATCAACCACAAAGTAAAAGCATTGTCTTATTGTGTTCAGTTCATTCTTTTGCATGTATTTTTTGCAAGTCTATTGCTAAAAGATACTAAAGTATTAAATAATTTCAACCAGTAAAACAAACAGTACAGACTTCCTCTGAAATTATGTTATTTTATTTTTATTCTGTAAGTTGTTAATAGTTTTCCATCCCTCATTGTTATTCTCATGCAGGGCTTTTTCTTGGAGAGGTTATTACTGTCACAGTCTTATTATGCTCTTATTAATATTACTGCTGAAGGGTGCTGTACTAAATCTTGTCTTTAAAATGTCAGGGAATGAAGATCTTCCTCTTTATTGCTTGGCGGGAGCTTTGGCGTTGAGTTTGATCCTAAATATTGTCGTCGTTCTGAACAGGAGAAAAAGTAGTGAGAGTTGCCAAGGTAAGTGACCATGCTATCAATGCAGGGTGTACGTCATAGGTGTTAAAAACAACTAATTTACAATCAAACTAGTATGAAACACACAAGATCATAAAAGTACTCAATATGTTAAAGGGTGGGGCATGAAACTAAAATTGTGGCCTTTGAGAAGTGTTTGTGTAAAGTAGTTGTGTTTCCACAAATTTGTTATCTGCATGTATTTCATAAATAGCAGACAGAAATTGTCATATAGAGTATGTCTAGAGTCTCCCACTGTGTGTAACTTATGTACACATATCACATGTAAATATAACACACTTTAGCTTCTGATATTGGCCCAAATATTATGTAATGGTTCTAGTTTTTATGTATTTGTGTTTGGCATCCAGCAGTAACTGAATTATAGCCACTACATATGTAACACAGCTGTGATGTGATCGATTATAAAAATAAAATGTCTCAGAGGAAAAGTTATAAATAGGTGTTAGAAACCAAAGCTTCAAAGTCAGGACAACATAAGACTTCACTACAACAAACCTTTTTCAAAAAAAAGTAAAAGTTTATTGTATGTTACTGTCACACTGGCCAGCGGGAAGATCGCTGAAACACAACACAAGTTTGCGCTGCAGTAACCTTCCCCACACTGGTCTTCTATCCTGGTTTAAATACAGTCTAAAGGCCCTGACATGACACACATGTCCCACCTTATCTGGGCCGAGATGTGAGTGTGTATTTCTGTGTTTAGAATGTTTCTCTGGCATATGCTTTGGTCACATACAATGCATGCTCTTACATCTTGCATCTTACCCGAATAAAACACAATATAATTGTGAATATAATTGACTATATAAAAAACACTACTACCACTACTGACTCTACTACTACGAATAATAATAATAATAATAATAATAATATTAATAATAATAATAATAATAATAATAATAATAATAATAATAATAATAATAATAATAATAATAATAATGTGTCATGGTCTGTGGGTTATTTTTCCTTTTCCGCTGCAGTTCTCATCCTATTTCTCCAGTTGAGAATCTATCTGATATTTTCCACGTTCTGTTCCGGGGTTTTGCTTCAACTTGCCTATTATTTGTTTCACCTGTGCTACTGCCTGCGGGGTATTTAAACTCCTCACTTCCGCTTCCCCGGTGCTTCTTTGTCATTCCGACTTACATTGAGCCCGGTATAGCCAGGTACAAGCGACCTTGTGATATTAAAGCTTTGTTTTATGTTCACGAGGGACTTGCTTCTTAATATTAAGGTTTTCGTAGAGGAATGTTCCACGTTGAAGCTGTACTGTTCGATTGACTCTGTGCTGTTCTCAGTGAGAGAGTCTTCTTTGTTTTCACTTGTTTGTTTCACCTTTAACCGGCCGTTTTAGTGTTACGTGCCGAAGGGGTTTCTTTTCTTTTCGTTTTTTCTGTTTAAGCTCTAGTATTGAGCTCGGGAGACTTGTTTTGTGCTCTCACTTGTGTTTTCGAGTTTGCCCTATTTTCCTGGGTTGATTATTATTTGGCTGGTTAGCTACTAGGATTTTTCCTTTTTCTTTTCTACCCATTCGCGGTTTAAGCTCTCTTAGTGGTCCTCACTTTTGTTGGTGACTTCTTCTGATCCTCCTTCCCATCGCATTTGATTCACCGCTACTGAAACCATTACATCATAATAATCATAATAATAATAATAATAATATTAATAAGAACAAGAAGAAGAGTAGCTTTCTTATTTGATTATACTCTGGTGAACCACTGCATACATTTCCTGAGTAATTAATTTCAGACGACCACCAGTGGTTTAACTTTTTATTTTACTCAAACAGGGGCTGCATCAAACAACCAAGTGTCCCGAGAAGTCTTGTCGAGGGAGCAGGTACGAATATTATATTGTGAAATACATTTTTAAACTAAAATGGACTATTTCTGTGGTGAAAATACTGGTAAAATTATAATCATAGTAATGCTTTTTCTTTTAGTGTCAAGATGAAGCAATGAATTACGCTGCTTTGACTTTCACCAGCAAGAAACCCAAAGTGAGGAGGAATAAGAGGGAAGTGGAGAGAGAAACTGTTTACTCAGATATGAGATTTAAAGACCGCAAGTGAAGCTTTCCATAAAAATAAATTTTCATCAAAAGAATGATCAAAATTTATTGTGCATTTCCTCACTAGGATTGGTGAGCATTATAATATTTGACTTTAAATGACACAAAATTCTGGGATTTGCCTTTTTTATTACTAAGCGCCTTTTTGAGTTGTGGTTGTTTGTGCACTTTCTTAAATTCAGCTGTTTTTCAAATAAATAAACTGTGTTGTTGCCCAGTGTTGCTACATCTTGCTCAGCCTGTTTATGGCAGCAGTGTAGTACAATGGTGAGGGAACTGGACTTATAACCCAATGATCGTGCGTTAGATTAGTAGGTGATGTACTACCCTCGTACCCTTGAGCAATGTTGATGACCTGAATTATTTCAGTATACATAGAGCTGTATAAATTGAAGCAATGTTAAAATCTTTATTATCAATCTTAATCTTAATCTTAGGCAATGCAGTTATGTTTGCCGGTATAGCTCTGTTCAGGAAGCACATTTAAATAGACCCACCTGTTATGTGAATGGACTGTGACAGGTGAACATCACTACTTAGCTGAGCCATCAACTGATTCAGGTAGGAGCCGCGCTTGACTCTCATGGCCTGAACTAGCGTGATGCTCAATTAAACAGAGATGAGGGATGAAACATCACGACTATAAAATAAGGTTAATGAGTCATCAGTGATTCACTGCTTATAAAGAATCATAGTGTTTGCAATGCAGGGTTTTCCTGGTTCAATAGGAGTCAGTGATTCACTGATTATAAAGAATCATAGTGTTTGCAATGCAGGGTTTTCCTGGTTCAATAGGAGTCAGTGATTCACTGCTTATAAAGAATCATAGTGTTTGCAATGCAGGGTTTTCCTGGTTCAATAGGAGTCAGTGATTCACTGCTTATAAAGAATCATAGTGTTTGCAATGCAGGGTTTTCCTGGTTCAATAGGAGTCAGTGATTCACTGCTTATAAAGAATCATAGTGTTTGCAATGCAGGGTTTTCCTGGTTCAAAAGGAGTCAGTGATAAAAGTAAATATTAGATACATTTATTTTGGAGGTTTATGGGCATACAATAGTTTCTGCTGGGGACACTGGGAACATTTCCCCAGCACTTTATGAAATGTTGAATTCTGCTCCTACCACTTCACAAAATGCCATAATCATCACATACTGTGCTATGCAAACATTTGGCCCCCAAATCTCAAACATGCAGTGTATGCAGGAAGTATATTTCTGCAAGGAAGAGTCAGGAAAAGCAAGAATAGAAAGACTGTTAGCTGCCTACAAGTAATGTTTGGAAGCTGTGATGTAGTGTACTGACTGACAGGGTGCCCAGACTTTTGCACATGCCACAAGTACTGTTTCTTTTTCCCCCCAATCTGTGACAATAAATTCTGCTAATGAAAAATTGTGTTAACTTTTTTTAACTTATGAAACCAACAAAACATACAACATGACTCAACAAAACTATTTCAAACTATGCTTTCTGTGAGATTATAAATATTGTCATAGTTTGCAACCTGAACAATAGAAAAAGCTTTCAGAATTGCACGGGTAAGGTGTCTAATGCAGTGTTTCCCAACCTTTTTTGAGCCGCGGCACATTTTTTACATTTACAAAATCCTGGGGCACACCACCAACCAAAATGACACTAACACAGTACATATTAGATTAGATGACCTTTATTATAATACATATAGTTAATAATATAGTTTTTTAATGTATTTATACTTAGTGGGAAACCTGGGGCTGTTTCGATGAACACAAAATGGATATCCTGGCAGTAATGGTAGAAAGACACACACGAAGCTCTTCCTCAACAGCTCTCAATAGTTTCAATTTACAAGCAATGACTGATGGGTCGCAAGTGTGCTTTCTCTGGGTGCAAGAGCATCCGCGGATTAACGTTAACAGTTACACTATGCCCAGGTTGAATTGGGGTATGCCAGCCAAAGGAATGCGGAAACGTTACCAAGCCCGACTGATATTTCTGTCCCTCCAAATGCGGTAAATTAAATTAAGTGCAGCCTACGGCGTCTTGTTGGCTTGCTAACGTGATGGTTATCTTGTAGCCTCAAAGATATTTACTTGAGTTGTTTTCGTATCGTTAACCATAGTTAACTGGAGCAGGAGTTACGGAGTTACGTTTGATGGATAACCATTAATAACTGCACTATCTGGAACCCCCCATGGCTGGAACATGTATTTACTGAAATAAAAATGGTACAAGGTACAAAGTGATAATGCTGTGCTTATGTTAACGTATGTCTTAGTTAAGTTATTTGGATAGCTAGTAAACGTGCATTTGTAGATGGCTAGGATAACGTAGGTAAAACAAAATAAAAAAGCCAAAAGCCGTTCAGTTTCACTTGACATTCATTAGCCTACGTGTTGTATTTTTTCATGTTTGTATAATCTGCAGGTAACGTTATGTCAGAATGAATATTTGCTGACAAACGTTAATTTACTGGGCAGAACATCGATTTGAGCAGATTGTGAAGTCTCCCGTAGCGTAGCCTATAGCTAACAGCCGTTTAGTTTCACTTGGCATTCGTTTACATATTTTATTGTCATGTTCGTGAAGCATAGCTACGTTAGATGTATAAGACCATTTTCTTCTTCATACTCCTGGGCGGTGGAAAGCCCAGAGCATTCCGGAGGGGAGATGTCCCCCACCTCGAAGAAGCCATTGACTGATATCACCGAATTAGTCAGCGATTGATACAGACTCAGTTTCACTCGCAATATTTTCCCTTGTGGGCGTGTCTTCAGGTGACGATAGCCTCTCTCCTCGCTCTCGCCCCTCCCCCTCGGCTGCTGCTTTCCACGCCCATTTAATTGCATTTTTCGAATTCGTGGAGTGGGCGGAGAGAGAATGTAACCGAGGGTTTCCTACCCCTTTAATTAGGTGATATTAGATAATTTCCCACGGCACACCTGACGATCTCTCACGGCACACTAGTGTGCCGCGGCACACTGGTTGGGAAACACTGGTCTAATGTTATTAACACATCATGTTTTTTTCAACAACTTACTTTCTGTAAGTTTTTCTTCTACAACTTTACAACTCATGTATTGAATATATGTATGAATACACAATTATTTTGGTTTGGCGCTGAATGGATCTGCTCTATGTACTTCCAGTGCAATGACCAGAATGCACTACCTCAAACAGTGAGCACAGCGCATCTCCCCTACTCAACAGGAGGTATACCAAAACTCCCAGTACATAGAAGCAGATCCAAACAACAGAATCTGGGTTGGTGGAGGGTGAGCAGTAAATGTTTTACAGCGAGCAGCAGTGAAACATACAAGAGCAGCGCACACAAAAAGGAGCAGGTCTGACTCTCGCTTTCAAAAGGGCCGCTCCATTAGTGATGTGTGCATGTGGTTGGTTGAGTATGAGAAATTATACTCTGGTATCTCATCTAGGCTCTCCCTGCTTTGCCAGGGGAAACATTGCAGTGAATTTTGGGACTATCTTGCATGTATTAGAACTACTGGATGTGCTTTTCTGAAGGCAAGGCCTCTAGCTAGCAGAGCCCTCCCTGTACCTTCAATAAACAAGCACTTCCTGTATGCACAGCGACAGCTTCCTTGTGTTCTCAGTTATTGAAGCTGTTTGGTAAGTTTTAGAGCAACTGGGTTCATTTACTGAGAGAATGACTCCGTGGCAGTTTCCTTCCTGTGTACAGTGACAGAGGATAAAGATACCCTCACATATTCATGCACTTCCTGTTGAGATGCCTGACCTCTCACCACAGACATCTTAAATAATTAGATGGCAAACATTGGAATTGCATGTGATTTTAGCAGGAATACATTGCAACATTTTCAAATTGACTCTTGATTGAATTGGAGCATTCTGACATTTAATGCATTCATGAATAACATCTTCATAAATGTCACCCAGTAAAACTCATTCGACTCAATAAGAAAGCATACGTACATACTCAGTTAAGTTCAACCAAATAGTGTTTCACTTCAGGATAGTTTATATTAGTATTATAAGAGATTGTGAATGGTTGTGTCTGGCATTGTGGTAACTTTGATTCAAAACGTGGGGGACTGTGGGATACATCCCATTTCTGATAGCTAGCTCATAGAAACGGACAAGCTAACATTCACTGGTAAGGCTATGGCACAACCCAAAATTCAAAATACTCAAATTCACACATTTGAATCTAAATCTTTTTCACAAAGACAGCTTCCCTCGTTTTATAGGTAGCTGGTAATTCCCTGCGTGTGACCTCCTCTCACCAAGAACTAAACTGCCTGCTCTTCCCTCAGTGGGCAGTACGAGCGCTAATTAATGCTAATTTAAATAATTGAAAGAGGAATTTTAATAAACATTCCTAGTGCTGTGTCTCCCTTCTCATGGCTGTAATGAAAATGTTACTTTCAGAACATTTCCCATAGAAAAATATTAATTTGTATACATTTTAGAAAGTGCTCGGGACAAAATCAGCCTTTTTTAAAACATGCCACCCTAACAGTAAATGTCACAAGGGCAGATACTTTTGTCTGATACGTTGTGCTGAGATATCTGGGCTGCTTATTGTTGTTGGAAAGCTTTTACACACGGCTCTCTTTTTTTTACCAGAATAATGTGTTTGTCCATTTCAATCTGTTCTGTTGTGGTGACAGGGGAGGTCCATCTATTTTCCACTCACAGGCTTGTATATTCAGCGCTACACAAACCAGAGCTGCACAGGAAGACTGACCTGCAGCACAGAGCTGTCTTCCCACACCCCTCTCACAGCACTGAAACCACACTGACGCTCCCATCACATTCAACTGCCTCAGACCTCAGACCACCTTTCCATTACAACAGACTTGACAAGAGAATGTCAGACTTGAAGACGCAATTGTCTTCACTGGGTGATGTTTTCAAAGTAAAAATAGTAAAAAGACATCTAAAAAGTAAAAATGATAAAAATAGTAAAAAGCTGTTTCCAAATACAGTGCAAAAGTTGTGGTGACCAAAGGTCAGTATTTCTCACTATCATTAAAACTCTTTTCTCTTATATATTCATCATGTTTCACATGTTTTATGCACTTGCTTATTAGTTGCCTCAGATGCACTGCAAGGTCATCATGACCTTCATTTTAAATGTGTGTAGTTGAGACGTTTAGCAGTAGAGAGCTGCACAGAATATTAATTAAATTATTTAAGAATGTGACATATTATGATCATGATAAATTATGACATTATGGTCAAAAAAATTTAAGATCCACATCATGTTAGTCTGATTGTGTTTATTTGGATGTATGTTTATGCACCTTTTTTAGTCAGAGGCTATCAATACATTCAGGCCATTCAGCCTCATACTGAATGTATGTGCTGAGTAAGATGTGGAGTAGAATGGATTCATATGAAACTCAACTGAACTCAAATGCATCACCACCATGCTACATTTTTAGGTCGTTTAGAAAGTAAAAACCACTGTTTTTGACGACACTTTTTTTTCAGAAATACCAAAAAAAGTACTCTGAATTATGGAAAACTAATAATAATAATAATAAACTAATAATAATTATAACATTTAAAATTAGAGTAAGGTTCAGTCTGGTTCTCTCTCCTGCTCAGTGTGGGGCATGCTAGAGGCCTGGTTCTCTCTCCTGCACAGTGTTGGGCATGCCAGAGGCCTGGTTCCCTCTCCTGTACAGTGTGGGGCATGCTAGAGGCCTGGTTCCCTCTCCTGCACAGTGTGGGGCATGCTAGAGGCCTGGTTCCCTCTCCTGCACAGTGTGGGGGCATGCCAGAGACCTGGTTCCCTCTCCTGCACAGTGTGGGGCATGCCAGAGGCCTGGTTCCCTCCCCTGTGCAGTGTGGGGCATGCTAGAGGCCTGGTTCCCTCTCCTGCACAGTGTGGGGCATGCCAGAGACCTGGTTCTCTCTCCTGCACAATGTGGGGCATGCTAGAGGCCTGGTTCTCTCTCCTGCACAGTGTGGGGCATGCCAGAGGCCTGGTTCTCTCCTGCACAGTGTGGGGCATGCCAGAGACCTGGTTCTCTCTCCTGCACAATGTGGGGCATGCTAGAGGCCTGGTTCCCTCTCCTGTGCAGTGTGGGGCATGCCAGAGACCTGGTTCTCTCTCCTGTGCAGTGTGGGGCATGCTAGAGGCCTGGTTCCCTCTCCTGCACAGTGTGGGGCATGCCAGAGACCTGGTTCTCTCTCCTGCACAATGTGGGGCATGCTAGAGGCCTGGTTCTCTCTCCTGCACAGTGTGGGGCATGCCAGAGGCCTGGTTCTCTCCTGCACAGTATGGGGCATGCTAGAGGCCTGGTTCTCTCTCCTGCACAGTGTGGGGCATGCTAGAGGCCTGGTTCCCTCTCCTGCACAGTGTGGGGCATGCCAGAGACCTGGTTCTCTCTCCTGCACAGTGTGGGGCATGCCAGAGACCTGGTTCTCTCTCCTGCACAGTGTGGGGGCATGCCAGAGGCCTGGTTCCCTCTCCTGCACAGTGTGGGGCATGCTAGAGGCCTGGTTCTCTCTCCTGTGCAGTGTGGGGCATGCCAGAGACCTGGTTCTCTCTCCTGCACAGCATGGGGCATGCCAGAGACCTGGTTCCCTCTCCTGCACAGTGTGGGGCATGCCAGAGACCTGGTTCTCTCTCCTGCACAGTGTGGGGCATGCCAGAGACCTGGTTCTCTCTCCTGCACAGTGTGGGGCATGTCAGAGGCCTGGTTCCCTCTCCTGCACAGTGTGGGGCATGCCAGAGACCTGGTTCCCTCTCCTGCACAGTGTGGGGCATGCCAGAGACCTGGTTCTCTCTCCTGCACAGTGTGGGGCATGTCAGAGGCCTGGTTCTCTCTCCTGTGCAGTGTGGGGAATGCCAGAGGCCTGCGGGGTGAGGGAGCTCACTGTGTGCAGTGTAATATTGTGTGTGGAGTCACCCCCTTATACACAGTAGTGTGTTCTTTGCCATGTTCTTGGCGTGTCTTGTCCTGTAGAGAGGCAGGGGTGCGCCTTGGTGGTGAGAGCAGGGGGAAGGGTAATGTGAATGGTGTCAGAACCACGCGTACTGCATCCGTAAATTCTAAATGCCGCTAAATGTAGTTTCTGATTGTCAATTGGAATAGGCCTATGAATGTATTTTTATTTTCAGTTAAATTCACAGGACTAAATGTAGCCTTTGAAGTGCACAATTCAAATGTAATAATTAAGACTGTAAAAAGCAAGCACTTTAGATTAAGCCTATTAGGCTATGAATGTATTTACTTAGACCCATAACTTAATTCATGCTCCCAGTAGGCTACTATTTTTTTAATTGATTCAAGTAAAATGTTATATGACATTAAATATGCTCATTAAAACACACATTTAACCATTTAATAAAATTAGCTATCAAGCGACGTACAGCTCTGTAGGCTATAGTCAACGTTGCAATGGCTGATCTTGTGCCGTTGGAAGAGTCGGCTCCTTAGGAGAGAACGCATCTTTAGGATCGCGCATAGACTATTTGTTGGCTGGTCAGTCCTTTTGGGGTTTTTATGAAATTGCCAACCTGCCCAATGTTATTGGTGCCATAACTGGACTGCACAAACGTAGCCTTGAGCCTATCCGAAGATACGTGGATTTATGCTAATAGTAAAATAAGGTGAATGTGCTTGTCATTTCTGATGAATCGGCATGTATGAACATCCGCACGGAATACGAGCAGATCTGCTTTTCTCGCACGGTTTGATGAATCCGGCGTAAATTTTCACACTAACTTGTATTGTACGTAAATGTACACGCATATTTATGAACGTTTCATGATTGAGGCCCATTGACGGTGGTGTGGGAACTTCTGACGCTAATGCACACACTTCACGAGAATGCTCACGCATTCATACACAATCACACGCAAAAATTCTGAACCGTAATCTCCACACATTATCGCACAAGTTTGATCATGAGGTCACCCTGCCATCCTAAAGGTGACATTGCGTGAAAGAATCCCGCCCACAGAAGTTTTGTGATAAGGCTGGTACAAAATGGATCCAGTGGAATATCCTGGCTGGGGTCACATGTCAGTAGGGATAGAGGTGTAGTTTCCAACATGTGATCATTCTCAATGTAAATTTTTTTAGATTTTATGAAGGGCTCCACATGATTGCAATGCATAAATACCAGCTGTATAGACATAATCCACGTAGTAAAAATGACAATGATGTTTTGTTGCACGAAGAGTGTTGATTTGTGGAACTGTGTCACCCAATAAATTGTCTGACTGAACAGCCAATCAAATCTGCCCAAATCTAGCATGTGACCTCCTACTGTAGTGAATCAGTGGAAATGATCAGCTCAAGTGCTCCTTCTCTGTACAGTTTGAGTTGTACAGTGCAGGTACAAGCAAGGTCTCAAATAGAGGAGAGTTCAGATGCAGTGATGCCACCACTCTGTGCTGTTCTTGTGTTTTTCAGTGGAGTGTGTAAGTGTATAATTGTTATTAATATATCAACCAAAATAACTTTACACAAGTACTGTATTTCTACAGAGAGTGATTTTTCACTCTTCAGTTTTTTACATTGTCAGTTAAGTAGAAATTCATATTTGTGTTGCTTTCTGTTGTTTTCCAGATGGGCAGCTTGGGAAGAGTGTAGTTCAGCCTGACGCGCTGGTGACAGCTCAGCTTGGAGAAAGTGTGACTCTATCATGCTTTTATCCTGTAAATGCAGTACCCAAACTCAGCTGGTTTAAGCAACATCTTGGACAGAAGCCTCAGCTTGTAGGAATGACGTTGAACTATCAATCAGATGCTATATTTTTAAATGAGTTTAAAAACAGTAAACGTTTCAGTGCTAAGGCAACAAAGGGGACCTTTAACCTGAATGTCTCACAGGTAGAGCCATCTGATTCTGCAACGTACTACTGCAGTATAACGGAATACAAAGAGATCAGCTTTGGAGATGGAACTACTTTAATGGTGATGGGTAAATATGAACATTGGTTTATGTGTTACACTTGTTTTTTCATGTACAGCCATAATATATATATATGCTCAGTGACAATTTACCAGTGAAATATCATACAGAAGTTAAGTTTTTTGTTCATTGAAAAACTTTCCTGACCAGTATTTTAAAAAAGGTAATCATTTGCTTTCTTAAACGTGAATTTAAATGATCTTTAAAAAGCTGGTGTTTCTCTTCGGGTAGAGTCATTCAAACTCGGCTTAGTGTGTCCATGTATTGAGATAGAGATATTGAGATATGAAATATGTTAAGGTATATTATTGCTTAAGATACTGTATGTTAAGCCAAAACATACCCTTCTGGAAATTATTATGACAGTTTGAAAACAAGACAAATACAAAACAGTACAGATGTGAGCATAAAAAAAAACTATACACACATACAGCAGAGTTCAATCTTGAGGGATTTGTAAATCATTATTATGATGTAATGAAGAAAAAACATATCGTGCTGTTATCTCAGTTAATGATGCTCACTGGTACATAAAACTGAAATCTACAGGAATTACACATACATATTTTGTATTAAAATATGCTCCACTTTATATTTGTTTTGCGAGTGGAACTGCAGATATTTGCTGGAATCATCTTCAAACCTGTAAATAATACTGTCATGTTTATAGATAAACTTTAGGCAGGGGTCTCCAATTGACAACTTTGTATTGCACTGTAAAGAGTATTAACTTTTTACAGGGTCAGAGTCACAGAGCAGGACGGTAGTAGTGCAACAGTCAGAGTCTGAGTCAGTGCAGCCAGGAGACTCTGTGACTCTGCAGTGTACAGTACACACTGAGACCTGTGCAGGAGAACACAGTGTGTACTGGTTCAGACAGGCCTCAGGAGAGTCCCCTCCAGGAATCATTTACACCCATGGAAACAGGAGTGATGAGTGCCAGTGGAGCTCTGGGGCTGTGTCTCCCACACAGAGCTGTGTCTACAACTTCCCCAAGAGGAACCTCAGCCTCTCTGATGCTGGGACTTACTACTGCGTTGTGGTCACCTGTGGGGAGATCCTGTTTGGGAACGGGACCAAGCTGCACATTGAGGGTAAAAATCAATCACATAGTTAAAGCATCGTTTTAGTGCATTCCGTTTTTAAAAGGTTCATCCATGTATTGTTGGGAGGCTAGGGCTAAAAGATGTACTAAATCATTTCAACCAGTAGAACGACCAGTACGGACTTCATCTGATATTATTGTTTTTCATTTGTATTTTTTAAGTTGTTCATTGTTTGCCATCCCTCATTGTTATTCTCATGCAGATCAGTTTTTTGAGAGGTTATTACTGTCACAGTCTTATTATGCTCTTATTAATATTACTGCTGAAGGATGCTGTACTAAATCTTGCCTTAATAATGTCAGGAAATGAACACCTTCCTCTTTATTGCTTGGCGGGAGTGTTGGCGTTGAGTTTGATCCTAAATATTGTCCTCGTTCTGAAAATGAGAACAAGCAATGAGAATTCTAAAGGTAAGAGACCAAGTTATCAATGTGTGGTATATGTCATAGGTATTTATTAAAAACAAGACTAGGTCAACCTAGTGCATGCTGGGTGCTGGAGGTGTTGCCCCGGCAATGGCTTTCTCACCCTTGTGCAATAGGCTATTCCTGCCTGGGAAGGGCTGGGAGCACGCGTGTCAACAACGCAGTCAGGCACAATGCTTTTTTGGTGACCTGTCCAGGGTGTATTCCTGCCTCTTGCCCAGTGCATGCTGGGATAGGCTCCAGCCACCCATGACCCTGACCAGGAATAAGCAGGTTAGATAATGGATGGATGGATGGATGGACAATGCTTTTTGTTCCAGTCCACCTTGACCGACTGGGATTCTGCATACTTGGTAATCATTTTACTGGTTGTGTTAAAGCTAAATAAAGCTATCAAGCTTGTAAAGTGCAAGTCCGAACTTTAGGATCATTTTGTTGGTGTCGTAACTTCATTATTGTCAGCTGCTGGTATTAAAAAGATAATTTTCGCTAACAGTAGCTAGCCAGCTAACTCCATAGCGTTAATGGCTGCTATTGGCTACTTTTAGAGAATGAGGAAAATGTCAATAAGCCGCATTTAATTACGGAAAGGCTTAGGGCAGTCCTGAACGATGTGTTGCGGTTTAATGACGAAGCACTCTTTAGTACCCATCACACTTCTAATGTGCGAGGCTTGAAATTGAAAGTTTGTCGTTTTTGCAACATTTTTAGGATATCCTCGGACTCGCTATGTAAGACAGAGCTGTGATTGGACAATTCCTCCATTATAAAAATAACATTTCTCCAGAGGAAAAGGTTGTAATAGGTGTTAGGAACCAAAGCTTTCTTCCATGGAGTCTGAACAATGTAGGACTTCACCACGACAAACAAACTCTTTACAAAAGACAGTAAGTTAATGCAGTAACTGCAGTAGCCCTTCCCACACTGGTTTTCTATCCTGGTTTAAATACAGTCAAAAGGCCCTGACATCATATATGCGTCCCACCTTATCTGGGCCGAGATGAGAGTTTCTATCTCTCTGTTTAGGAATGACATATGCTTTGGTCAAAAACAACACATGCTCTTACATTTTGCGTCTTACCCGAATAAAACACACACATACTGAACTACTCTTATTTCATTAAAACACACACATACTGAACTACTCTTATTGCAGTAAAACACACACATACTGAACTACTCTTATTGCAATAAAACACACACATACTGAACTACTCTTATTGAAATAAAACACACACATACTGAACTACTCTTACTGCAATAAAACACACACATACTGAACTACTCTTACTGCAATAAAACACACACATACTGAACTACTCTTATTGCAATAAAACACACACATACTGAACTACTCTTACTGCAATATAACACACACATACTGAACTACTCTTATTGCAATAAAACACACACATACTGAACTACTCTTACTGCAATAAAACACACACATACTGAACTACTCTTATTGCAATAAAACACACACATACTGAACTACTCTTACTGCAATAAAACACACACATACTGAACTACTCTTACTGCAATAAAACACTGCAAACACATCAAAGACCATAAAATGCGCAGAGTGAGCAGAATTCTTCTGGCCTCCAAATACAAACTTGCAACTTAAAATGTTTTTAAAGTATTATTTACTCTCTATTGAAGCCTACCCCTATTCCCTGGTGATTATATAATTATGTGCTCCTCTTCTTACTGTGGTGAATATAATTGACTATATGAAAAACACTCTTATTACTACTGCACGTGCTATTATGAATAATAATAATAATAATAATAATAATAATAATAATAATAATAATAATAATAATAATAATAATAATAATAATAATCAGAAGAAGAAGAACGATAGTTTTCTTAATCGGTTATTCTCTGATAACGCATTTCAAACATTTTCTGAGTGATTAATTTTCCACCAGTAGTTTAACTTTTTATTTTACTTAAACAGGGGCTGCATCAAAAAACCAAGCGTCTCAAGAAGTCTTTTCGAGGGAACAGGTACAAATATTATATTGTGAAATAGTTGTTTAATAACTCATTGACAATTTCTGTTGTAAAAACACTGATAAAATGGTAAACGGAATGATGATAAATATGATGATGATCATATGTGCTGTGTGATGCTTTTCCTTTTAGGGTCAAGATGAAGCAATGAATTACGCTGCTTTGACTTTCACCAGCAAGAAACCCAAAGTGAGGAGGAATAAGAGAGAAGCGGAGAGAGAAACTGTTTACTCAGATATGAGATTTAAAAACCACCAGTGAAGCTTTCCATAAAGATTCATCTTCGTCACAAGAATGATCACAATTTATCGAACACTTCCTCACTAGCATTGGTGAGCATTAGAAAGAGAAACCCTTGAGATCAAATGAAGAGAGGAAACCGAGCTGGCCTGCGAGCAAGAGAGGAAAGTAGCCCCTTCTTTTGAACTAAAACTTTGTGTGCGGAACCTATTTTTACTTTAATGTTTTTCTGAAACCTTTTCAGTACTTTGGAGTATTTTTTTTGTCCTGTGCTACCCTGCTTGTATGTATTTTTGTTGTTTTTTGAAGATTAAAGACCTTTTTCTTTATTGAAACCTTGCTTTGGTGTGCTTTTTCCTTGCATGCCCTTGCTACCCCACTCAACACGGCCTCCCACGACATCACAATATGTAACTGTATAGATTTAAGCAATGTTAAAATCTGTCTTAAAAGCAAATATAGTCTTGTATTACATTTTAAATATTTCTCTAGGCAAATTGCCTTAATAATTATTCAGTCCTCCAGTGAAACCACACCCTCTTTAGCAGCCCCTCTCTTCAATGATGGGTTCTTACATTGTGTTAAGATTGTGTTTGGGAGGCAACTGGCCAACTGCCTCTGTTTCTTAAAGCTTATCATCGATTGAGCGACATAGTGTGGTGTTGATATGAGCGCACAGCACAAACACACAATAATCACAATGTCGCGAGATCGGAGGCTTTTTCCCCATAGAGATCCATTCAAATGCAGAGATGATATAGTATCGCTTGTTAGAGTACCAGAAAATAAGATATCAATAGTTTTTTGATGTTGTTGGGTCACAGACATCAGGAAGTCATGGCATGCAAAGGATATGTGACCAAATATAAAAATAGTGTGTTCTACATTATGTTAAACTGCCCAATATTTTTTGATGCGCAAAAATGGGGGGACTATGTACAAAAGGTTCTATAATTTCTAACCGGTTCATCCGATATGAATGAAAATAACCTCAAATTAAAGCTGACAGGCTGCACTTCAGCCTCATTGTATTTTCTCAAACTCAGTGCCAGAGTACAGAACCAAAATAACAACGAGATAATCAATGTTATTCACTTCACCTGTCAGCGGTTTTAATGTTGTGGCTGATCAGAGTATATATATATCTGCCACTGCTTAAGCAAGCACTTCCTGTATGCAAAGTGACAACTTCCTTGTGTTTAAAGTTATTGAAGCTGTTTGGTAAGTTTTAGAGTAACTGGGTTCATTTACTGAGAGAATGACTCAGTGGCAGTTTTCTTCCTGTGTACAGTGACAGGGCGTAAAGATACCCTCACATATTCATGCACTTCCTGTTCAGATGCCTGTCAGGTGTCCACAGGGGCCTATAATCTAGAGAACAAGGAGAGATTAATGCCCTTACCCAGACTGGACTAGCATTCTGATATTTAATGCATTGAAGAATAACATGTCCACCAACGTCACCCAGTGAAACTCATTAGACTCAATAAGCAAGCACACATACATACTCAGTTAAGTTAATCCAACTTTGGTATTTAACTTTTTTAATTTTAATTTTATTTCATTTTATTTCACCAGGATATATGATATTAGTGTTTGTGAATGTTATATATAAGAGATTGTGAATGATTGTGTCTGGCACAAATACAGCTTCCCTCGTTTTACAGGTCGCTGGCAAGTTCTTGCGTGTGACCATTTCTCTTGAAGGTCTAAACTGCCTGCTCTTTCTTCAGTGGGCAGTAGGAGCGCTAATTAATGCATAATTAATCAATGCTAAAATCTAATTTTAAGAAGCCTTTTTTAAAACATGCCACCCTAACAGTAAATGTCACATGGGCAGATACTTTTGTCTGATACGCTGCTGTGCTGAGATGTTTGCGCTGCTTATTGTTGTTGGAAAGCTTTTACACACGGTTCTCTCTTTTTTACCAACAAAATATGTTTGTCCATTTCAGACTGTTCTGTTGTGGTGACAGGGGAGGTACATCTATTTTCCACTCACAGGCTTGTATATTCAGCGCTACACAAACCAGAACTGCACAGGAAGACTGACCTGCAGCACAGAGCTGTTTTCACACCCCCCTCTCACAGCACTGAAACCACACTGACGCTCCCATCACATTCAACTGCCTCACACCTCAGACCACCTTTCCATTACAACAGACTCGACGCAGAAAATGACACAATTGTCTTCACTGATTGATGTAAAAATAATCTAAATACATTTCATAAGTTAAAATAGTAATATTAGTAAAAAGCTGTCCCAAAGTTTCCAAATACAGTGCAAAAGTTGCAGTGACCAAAGGTCAGTATTTCTCACAATAATTAAAACTCTTTTCTTTTATATATTCATCATATTTCACATGTTTTAGGCTCTTGCTTATTAGTTGCCTTAGATGCACTGCAAGGTCATCATGACCTTCATTTTAAATGTGTGTAGTTGAGACGTTTAGCAGTAGAGAGCTGCACAGCATAGTAATTCAATTATTTAAAAATGTGACATATTATGATCATAATAAATTATGACATTATAGTCAAAATGTTTTATGATCCACACCATATTAGTCTGATTGGGTTTATTTGGATGTATGTTTATTTTTAGCTTATGCACCTATTTCTCAGATTTTTGATACACTGCTCACAATGTTGAATATCATTGTGCTTAAAATGCTCAATAAAGTGCCTCTTACCTGTAAACCTAACCGTGATGAAAATAAGGAGATGGGTGATGGAGAACCCAACCTGTGAGAATACACCCCTCCACATTAGTAATGGAGTCAGTCAGGTGAGTTAGTCAGAGGCTATCAATGCATTCAGGCCATTCAGTCTCATAATAAATGTGGGGGGAGTGTGTGTTTGTGTGTGTGTGTGTGTGTGTGTGTGTGTGTGTGTGTGGATGTGTTTTAAAGAAACTATCCAAAAATAGTTGTATTCTTGCAAGTTAAGTTCCATTGGGTACTGGGAGCCGGGGGGCAGGGCATTGTCAGTATTATGTGTAGACCGGTAAAGTTTTTGTTTCCTGTTTCTCCCTCTTACCCTTTGAGAGCACGCTAGTGATCACGCTCTGAGACCTGGTGGGTTTTTGCACAGCGCTGTGGGTGCAGCTATTTCTGTAGTTTGGTCTGACTCTCTGGACATTTACTCAAAACAAAACCGCTCTGCTCTGCCTTTGTTGTTTCCACAGCACGAACCCCTTTGATATGTTACCTGTCTCTTTCTCTCTCTCTTTCTCTCTCTCTCTGTCCCCTCTCTCTTTATCTTTCTTTCTTTTCTGTCCCATCTCTCCCCTCTCTTTCTCTCTCTCTCTCTCTCTCTCTTTCTCTTTCTGTCTGTCTTTCTCACTTTAAAACATATTGTAGTTTTTAGGGCTTTTCAGCTTTATTGGACAGTACAGTTTAGCGAGCCAGGAAGACACATGTGACAAAGGTTGCGTGGCCGGATTCGAATCGCTAACGTCGCGGCTTGCAATGAGCATGTGCACAGCACTCTTACAGGCTACGACACTGAAACACACTCCCACTGAGACACTGAGACACGCTGAAAATGTACTTTTTCTTTAGCCATTTTGTTATGTTTCACTGAAATCAAACAATAGGGGGTTTAAACATTCTACAAATGTAAAGATTTGACTTAATCCACGATAAGTACAAGTATCGATTAGTATTCTTATTTATCATTCCTTTACACTAAAATATTTTAAAACAAGTGTGCAGATTGTAATTGTGCAAGATGATTAAAGTAGCCAGAAGTTTGAATACGTTTGATAACAGTTTAATTTTATTTTACAATGTCTACCTGATGATGTTTTAAAATTTTGTACTTATTAATTTTTAAAAACTTCTATTCTATGTTTTCATGCTTTATACTCATTGAATTGGTGCTTCCTTGAGACAAAGCCAGTAGAGATAAAAGAGGAAGTCCTTTTTATGGGGCCATTGTGATGTCATCAAGTGACAGAACCTCAGGCCTCTGATGTTGACACAGGTTTGTTGTTATGGACAAACTGCATTATGGGTGGAATTGCTAAAGTTATTATGGGTTCATTGCTTATATTATGTTCCACTTTTGAATTATGAATTGTGTCATTGTTATTCATGACTATTTATTTTAAAACAGCTCTCCCTGGTTTCAGTGCAGAGTAACATTACAGCCTGCACACATCTGTGTTACCATAAGAGGGCGCCCTTACAGAAGTCATATTTTTAAAAGTGTTCATTGTTGAAATATCAGACATCACTGAAGCATTAAACTTATACACATTATGTTATACATGTGGAATCACTGCTTTACCATATAACATACAGCAGAACATAATAAATGTTTCATTGGTTTTCCTGACCCATGCAAATCACGCATTATATGTCAGTACTGGGATATTTCATTATCATTAAACATGAAATCCTGCTAAATCTGTACAATCCATGTGTATCAAGCTTTCTGGAATGCGTTGCAAACCAACTTGGGTTACAAAAAAATTTATCTTCTGATTCAGCATTCAGATAAGAATAATGTACACATATAAATGTTTCACTCTTTTGTATTTTGATAAAACAAGACAGTTCTTTGTTTCTGTATTTGTAATGGCTTTTACATGGGATATATTTTTCTGCTTTGAGGCTCACGTTTTTCCATAAAACATTTTTGTTAACCTTTTTGTTAAGTCTCTTATGGCTTACTCCAGGTTACCGTGGAACTGTGACATCACAGTATGAACTGTCCATGGTTCTGAACTCAAAAACATCCCCATGCTCCATTTTTAGGTCGTTTAGGAAGTAAAACCCACTGTTTTTGAGGACACTTATTTTTCTTGTTTTCTGGGGACAGAAGTACAGAAATACCAAAAAATGTACTCTGAATTATGGAAAACTTTTTATGAAATTGAAAATAAGTGTAAGGTTCATTCTGAACAACAAATTGATTTCTTTGTATAAAAAAATGCAATGGGTGTCAAAGTCACTCTTGATAATAGCATATATATTGGATTTACATTTGCCACAATTTACATAAACTGTGTGTATGCTTCAATGATTAAATTCAATGAAAACATCTGTACTTAGGACCTCCTAGATACACTTCACTCCAAAAGTGTTTGGTCAGTGACACATTTATTGTTATATTGGCTCTGTACTCCAACACATTGGATTTGAAATGTAAAAGTGAATATGACGTTAAAGTGCAGACTTTCAGCATTAATTTAAAGGTTTTTACATCCATATCTGGTGAACCGTTTAGCAATTGTAGCCATGTTTACACATAGTACTCCCCATTTTAGGGCATCAAAACTGGACAAATGAACATAAACTAAAATAAAGTCATCACATTTAATATTTGGTTGCATATTCTTTGCAAACAATGACTTATTGATGTCTGTGACCCAACAACATTAAAAGACTCTTGATATCTTATTTTCAGGGACTTTTGCAAGCGATAATATAACCTCTCTTCATTTGAATGGATCTCTATGGGAATTGGGATGTGGGACTAGATTAAACAGTAAATGATGCTGGAACAGTATAGAACACATGGTTGGCTAAATGGCTGTAAGTCAGAAAAAGTCTGAGGAATCAAGCAAGTCTCAAACCATCACTCTGCTGCCAGATATGCAATAGATATGGATGGATCACTTTAAGGGTTGTTTCTCCTGATTTATGAGTTCAATAAAAAAATGAGTCAGGAGAAACAACCCTTGAAGTATTAATATCAAATAAGTATCAAGTATCGTGAAGCTCTTGGTTCAGTGAATGACACATGCCAGCACATGGATAGGAACACAACACAGCAGGTGGTCTTTTGGTTAAAGTGTTGAACAAACATCCACACACATTATTTTGTTCATTTTAATTAATTTGATTAAAGTTTATATGGTGCCATTTCACAAAAAAATAGCAAGTTTGGTCAAGATGTCACCCTGTTGTCGTCAAGGTTACATTGCCAGAATTAATCCCCGCCTCCTTCAGTTTTGAGATAAAGCTGGCCCAAAATGGATCCAGTGGAATATCCTGGCTGGGGTCACGTGTCAGTAGGGATTGAGCTGTAGTTTCCAATGTGTGATTATTCTCAATGTAAATTATTTAAAATTTGATTAAGAGATACACATAAATGTGTCACATAAATAAAAACTGCATAGACATAACCCATATAATATAAATATAAAAAATGAAAATTAAAAGAATAATTACAAATTTCAGTTTTTGCAATAAGAATGATGATTTGCGCACTTTTGCCTCCCAATAAGTTGCCTGTTTGAACAGCCAATCAAATCTGCCGCTGGCATGTGACCTCCTACTGTCGTGAATCAGTGGAAATGATCAGCTCAAGTGCTCCTTCTCTGTACAGTTTGAGTTGTACAGTGCAGGTACAAGCAGGGTCTCAAAGAGAGGAGAGTTCAGATGCAGTGATGCCACCACTCTGTGCTGTTCTTGTGTTTTTCAGGCATAGAATCAGGTGAAGGAAGTGGGGGGTATATATAGACACGCACATATGCATATTCAACAGCATAAGCTTGATCACTCACATATTCAGATAATAATGAAGGAGAACCTCCAAACAAATTTATAAATAAACAAATCAGAATAATTATAATAAATATATCCAGATCGTGTATAAGTATGTAATGTTTGTGCCTTAACAATACATATATACAATATATATGACATGACATATTTCTGTAAATTTTTATGTTATTTTAGGAAATAACTTTTAGGAAAAGTTATATTTAGCTTATTCCATGGTAAAAAACCCATGTTAGACCCTCATGTCTAACCATCTAAACCAACATTGGGGCATGGGAATAACACATCACCGTAAATTTGTACCAACACGTTTCTGTGCCAGTGACCAAGAATATAAAAAAATGTAACACAATCAAGTAGATAATATAGTGGGAGTCATGTTAACTAAACTAAGAAGCACTGAAAATTATTTAATTTATAATTCATATTTCCATCAATATTGTTTGACAATGTTGTAATAGTGAACTGAACCAGAATGTGTGCTATTTAATGCCATCTATACTCATTAACAAAACATTATGTTCAATAGGTAAAATAAAGTGTTTTATTAGAAGTTTGCACATTGACAGGATCAATCTAAAAATGTTGAATGTCGGTAGCCATATTGGCTTGGCACTGCAGAGGCTTAATATTCCAGAACATTCTGGCATTGAATGAGTTAAATGATGCAAACAGTGGGCTCTGCTTCGGGAAAATAAGGTCAGTCACTTACGTGATGGTGTGCATCTGCGCTTTGCCATCGGCTGTTTCAACATTCTTCTCTCCGTGCGTATTTCAGAGAGATTTGGTCAAAGCGATATATGTCAAGAGAGGTCTAGTGAGTCCAGAAGAGGGTTTATGTCAATGCTCAGAAAGTTATCTGATGATAGGGCACCGTTAGCGTTTGGGCGTTAGCGCCAAAAAGAACACCTTAACCAGACCTGGGTGGAATAATGTACTTTATATTATATGTACGTTTATATTTTAACTGTTTAGATGCCAGTACATTTTGAACACATGAATGCACACCACTGAGAATGTTCAGTGAAAAAAGGTTATTAACTAGCACATAGCACAATCATATGAAAGAAACATTTTTACTCAGAAATCTGATGAAAATAGTATACCATATATTTAAGCAGATAACAGGCAAAAGGATGGCTGCATAAATTATAACGCACATTGTACACTGGTATTGTAACCCCTAATTGTTGAGCAAGTCTAGCCTGGGTTTAGCCCTCGAAACTTTTCACTGAAACATCTTTGAGCCGTTTATAATCCAGACTGGAGGCCCAGTCCTTGAAATGAAGTTCCCGTCTCAATGCTTCATCACTGCGGTTAAGTTATTAGCCTGCCACATTCAACCCTGTCATGTGACTTAAGTATGAGAAATAGTTAACTGTTCCTAAACACAATGTGAAGCTTTGTTTTGTTTACATAATCACTGAGCAGTTGTGTTTGTGAAGTTTTAAATAAACAGGAAGCCATGGAGATAAAATAATAAGTCATATTTTATTATATTCTAATGTTTCTGATTTTATTATAAATAGTATGCTATTGCAAAATATGGGTAATAGGAAAGACATGTGGTTACCATCAATATACTGTAGAGTAGTTTTTTCAGTTTATATCTTTTTTTGGCATCAGTGCCTACTATTAGTTTAAAAAAATGTTAAAATGATAATCCAAATAACTGGATTAGTTTTCTACTTGAGGCAACCTTGCCTGATTTTATGTCTGTTTCTAAGTATCAGCCGGAAACGTGAGGGCGTGAGCTTGTGGTGAGATTTTAAAAGTCTGTGCGGTCCCTGATGGCTCTTTATTTGCAGGGTTCTCCTCATAATAAAGAGCCTTTTCATTTATTTGCGTGTGATTCTGAACGCTTCAGAGACAACAGAAAGGTACAGGATGGCACAAACCTACACCTGTGGTCTGATGTTGTACAGTATAAGTAAGTGCATTTTTATCCAATGCATGGCAGCTGTGGTAATTAAATATGTTTTTAGATTTATATTGAGTGTGCGAGTCATATTCTGCATGCGTAAAACATGCTGGATGAACCACTATTGGCTTTCCGATCAGATTGTTTTGTCCTAGGACACCTCTAACTAGATTACTGTAAATACTCCGCTGGTCTCAGAGCTTCTGGGCATGAAGTGGTTTTTTGTGTCCTGATATCAGTTTCAAATTACTGATATATACTGATATATAAAATATTATATGATATATCCATTGATTGTTATATATTTAGTAGATATTTTGTAAACATTTCTGATATATTTGCGCCATGTACTGAATATTATTTGCTCAGGAAATATGTAGGTCAGGGCCATTTTTTGAAGGGCAGGTGCTCAAAGTTAGAAAAGGGCACACCGACGTAGAGAAACTGTGAAAAAAGAATTAAGGAAAATGAATGACCGCAACAATACTAGTACATATATAATAATATATATATATATATATATATATATATATATAATTATTTTATTTTTTTCATCAAATCAAAAGAGCACATCGGGCACTTGGGGAAAAGGAAGCAGGTGCTCTGCTCGCTGTATAAGTCGCTCTGGGTGAGAGCGTTTGCTAAATAGAAGTAATGGTATGGTTTGCATCACTTGCATAGATCTAAGTCCAAATAAGTAAAGTAGTTTTGTTTTCTTCCGTGTTTCAGGTCTGATCACCATGGTTCTGCTCTCTCAGGTCCCCTCCTTGGCAATACGTCGCGGGGACAACGTCCAGCTCCCCTGCTCCTTCATCATGGATGGTTCTGGGGGAGGCTACCTGTCCTGGTTCTGGCAGGGGCCAAATCAGTGCCTTTTTGCATTTTATCACTGTATAATGATGGTAAATCAGAAGCTTCATATTACCACCATTTCAAGAAAGACCATGTAAAACTGCATAAGACCAACAGCACGTGTGAAATCATAAATGTGGATTTATCAGACTCCGGACTGTACTTCTGTGGAAAATTGGAAAGATATATCATATTTGACAAAGCAACGCTTGTGAAGGTTCAAGGTAATGAAGATAAAGTTTATAAATTTATATTTAGTTCATATTTACAAACAAATGAAATGTTGAATTAAACATGCCTGAGCAAGATTAGTTTAGCTGGTTTTATAAATGTACTCAAATGGGCTGCATTGTGGTATGCGTTGTTGAACATGAACTTGTGTGGAATATGTGTGTGGATGTTTGCATGGAGTGTATGATGTGGCTGGAAAGGTGCAATATTTTGTGGGGACTATGCAATATTTTGTAGCGTATGTACAGAAATGTCAACAGTATTCTGTGGGGAATGTGCAATATCTTGATTTGTGTTTTTTTCAATCATTTTAATCTGTTATGAGACCAACAGCAACTCTTGAACGTCCAAGACAAATTTCTCATGTAGAAATCGTATCTTATATGTACATGCTGGACAGGTAATGACTGAAAGAACATTGCTTTGCATGTTTTATCTTGGCTGTGATGCATAAAATACTGTGCATTTTAAGCCTGTTTTATTCAATTGAGATTATAAATAATCTTTTTAATGAACTCTTGCACGGGTTGGGTCTGTGGCATTGGGAGATGAAACCATCTCCACTCCAGTCACTCTGCACGCTCAAAACAGCCCCACCACAAAAATGACAGGTGCCAATTTCAGGCAGAGGTGACCAGTGACTTCCTGTGGCGTGAGGCAGAGAAAATAACAGCGCGGCGTTGAGCGTGACCCCTGAGATCAAACAGAACCTCAATCAGAAACTTCAGTGAACTGAGCAGCGAGGAGGTTTGCTCTTCAAGTGTTTAGAGTCAACTCTGCACTTCTGCTTATTTATTTCAATGTACAAAGTTGCTTATGTCACAACATCCAAATGGCCGAAGACATTTACATCCATTCACCAGCAGCCTGCTATTACTGAGCCTTAAGGAGGGGCGTGGCCAGTGACTGCAGATGAGGGAGAGGCGTGGCCAGTGACTACAGATGAGGGAGAGGCGTGGCCAGTGACTGCAGATGAGGGAGAGGCGTGGCCAGTGACTGCAGATGAGGGAGGAGTGGGGCCAGTAGCTGATGCATAATTTAAAAAATATATATTTTTAGGGCATTTTCAGGTTCATTGGACAGCACAGTGTAGAGAGACAGTAAGAATGGGAGCAAGAAAGAGAGGGAGGAAGAGTGTATGTGTGTGTGTGTGTGTGTGTGTGTGTGTGTGTGTGTGTGAGGGTATGTACAGCACGGTGTAGAGAGACAGTAAGAATGAGAGCAAGAAAGAGAGGGGAAGACATGCGACAGGTCGTGTGGGCGGACTCTATGTTATGGTTAGAACACTGGATAGGACCCAAGCGGATTTATTAGCAAGGCAAGGTAGAAGACAAACAAATGAACAGGAAAACCCAAACGTGACGGACTGGAAGTCGGGTTGGCAAACTAAATGGGGCTGGAGAGGAGTCAGGGCTGGAGCGGGCAAAACGAGAGGTAGGCAGGACGGGCTGGAGCGAGGAACAGAAAACAAACAGGTTAGCAAGCAATTGAAAAAACAAACTGGCCGGGAGTGATCTCGAGACGGAGCTGAGAAAACGAACTGGCAATGAATGAATGAGAATGAAGAGCTTATATAGAGCAAAGAACCAGTGAGAATGCTGATTGAATGAATGAGGGGCTTGCGGAATGTGTGCGAGAGAGTGATAGGCTCATCAATGAGAGGAGAAATCAAGGAACAAAACGGGGAACCACACCTAGCCTGCAACAAACACAAAACCAGACAGACAGGGAGAACTGAAAAACACGACATGAAACATGAGGAATGGGAAAATGAAGGGAGGTGGACTGGAAGGAAACGGCGGATGTTACAATGAGCATGTGGACGGTGCTCTACAGGCTACACCACCGAGACACCCCCAGTAGCTCATGCATCTTTATAAAAAAATCATGAACTTTTAAATATTGTAAACATGTGTTGTGTATAATGATGAATAGGCTTAATAGCTTCTGGCTTTGTGTGTATGGTGCAGAGAAGTTATATTCTTGTTTTGTATAAAGGACCCAATGTGGGGCTGAGTCTAACCAATTCCCATCTCAATTTGAAATAGCCAATCATCTCAATGCCCACTGCTGACTCAAAACCCACTGCTGACTCAAACCCCTCTGCTGACTCAAACCCCACTGCTGACTCAAACCCCACTGCTGACTCAAACTCCACTGCTGACTCAAACCCCACTGCTGACTCAAACCCCACTGCTGACTCAAACTCCACTGCTGACTCAAACCCCACTGCTGACTCAATCCCCACTGCTAACTCAAACCCCACTGTTGACTCAAACCCCACTGCTGACTCAAACCACACTGTTGACTCAAACCCCACTGCTGACTCAAACCCCACTCCTGACTCAAACCCCACTTCTGACTCAAACCCCACTCAAACCCCACTGTTGACTATGAGGGATCTCTGTCCGAAAACAGAGATGGGAATATTGGAGATCCAAATGCACGTGGTTGACCAGTCTTAAAGTGTTCGTAAGAACACCACTAATACGGGCAATAATCCGTAGTGGAGAAACAACTAGAAATGAAAGACTAAACCTCGCAATGTAACCGAGGAGCTCGCTAAACGAGCAAAACAAAGGAATAAGCACTAACGCTTATCTAACTCCGTTTGTTGGAGCGAACAAAGAAAACCAAAACTATAAGACCCCTATAACTGGAGTCAGCGCAGTTAGAGCGCTCGTCGGTAGAAACGGTAACTAAAAGAAAATAAGCAGACACGCTTATCTTACTCCCGTTATTGGAGTGAAAACTAAAAGGAAAACCGAGAACTCAACAACCCAAACCTTTCCTGGGGAAGAGCACTCGTAAGTAGAGTAAATAACGAAAGAAACAAAAGAACCTTCCTTTCTTTCTAACACCCTATTTTCTAAACCCTTTTCGTTTTTTAAACTATCTTACTTTCTATTTCTCTATACCTTGTTACCGGCTCGAATGTTAAGTAGAAACAACATGGAAGCAATGAGAGCATCCAGAAGCGGGGTATAAATAGTGAGCGGAATTACCTGCCAGGTGAACTCACTAATGGCCAGGTGAACTCACTAATGACAAGGTGAAAACAAAACCTGTGACGGAACACAGGGAAATCCGATAGATTACCGGTAAACGATAACGATGAATAAAACGACGTAGAGATAAGGGAAGAAAAGTCAGATCCATGACAGGACCCCCCCTCTAAGGAACGGCACCGGACGTTTCCACAACCTTATCTCTGCGGAAGTCGGTGATTAACTGCGGGTCCAGGATGTGTCTCGATGGAACCCAGCAACGTTCCTCCGGACCATAACCTTCCCAGTCCACAAGAAACTGCCACCCTCTACCTACACGTCTCTCGGCCACAATGCGGCGAACGGTATAAGCCGGACCCCCTTCTATGAGTCGGGGAGGCGGAGGTGGTCTCTCAACTGGGGCGAGGGGGCTTACGAGTACCGGTTTCAGACGGGAGACGTGAAAAGTGGGGTGGATGCGCATTGAGCGCGGCAGTTGCAATCGAAATGTGACTGGGTTGATTCTTTTAATAATCTTGAAAGGGCCCACAAAACGAGGAGCGAGTTTGCGGGACTCGACCCGCAACGGAAGGTCCCGCGTAGTAAGCCAAACCCGTTGTCCCACTCTATAGGATGGTGCAGCTCGACGATGCCTATCAGCCGCAACTTTTTGTTTAGCCGAAGCCCGTATAAGAGATGACCGCACTTGTCTCCAAACCGACCGACACCGCCGAACGAAAGATCCTACGGAGGGTACCTCCACCTCCTTCTCGAGCTCAGGAAAAAGAGGTGGTTGGTAACCCAACTGAGCCTCGAAGGGGGAGAGGCCGGTGGAGGCGTTACGCAGCGTGTTATGAGCGTACTCAGCCCAGGCGAGATGACGGCTCCAGGAGGTAGGCTTGGATGCGGCAAGGCAGCGAAGAGTATTCTCTAGAGTCTGATTAGTACGCTCTGTCTGGCCGTTAGTCTCCGGGTGGAACCCGGAAGATAAACTAACCGAAGCCCCCAGCAGAGAGCAAAACGCCCGCCAAAACTTGGCGGCGAACTGAGGGCCGCGATCGGACACCACATCCGACGGAAGGCCATGCGGACGAAACACATGGTCAATCATAAGTTGCGCTGTCTCAGGTGCCGAGGGCAGCTTGGACAGCGCAATAAAATGGGCCGCTTTGGAAAAACGGTCGACCACCACTAAAATGGTAGTATTGCCTGAAGATAACGGCAACCCCGTGATGAAGTCCAGGGAAATATGACTCCAGGGACGGGTGGGAATGGGTAGGGGGCGAAGAAAACCCGAGGGGGGAAGGTGAGAGGCCTTGCTGCGAGCGCAAACCGGACAAGCCGCGACAAATGAGCGTACGTCTCTATCCAGACTAGGCCACCAGAAACGCCGGGATAAAAAGTCCCTAGTTCGATGAACCCCTGGGTGCCCGGTGAGTTGGGAGGCGTGGCCCCATTGGAGGACCCGCGACCTAAGACGAGGAGGCACGAAAAGACAGTTTGCCGGTGCCCCACCTGGACCTGGGTCTGAGCGCAAGGCTCTCTGCACCGCTGCCTCAACCTCCCAAATAACCGGGGCAACAATGAGGTCAGTGGCGATAATAGGCTCAGGAACTGAGTCTGTCTCAGAACGGTCGTAAATCCGCGAGAGAGCGTCAGGTTTGACGTTTTTAGACCCGGGGCGATACGTGATAATAAAATTAAATCTTAGAAAGAATAGCGCCCACCTAGCTTGCCGTGAATTACGCCTTTTAGCCAGCTGAACGTATTCAAGATTCTTATGATCCGTCCAGACAGTGAATGGATGTTCCGCTCCTTCAAGCCAATGGCGCCATTCTTCCAAAGCCAACTTGACCGCAAGCAATTCTCGATCCCCTACGTCATAATTCCTCTCTGCCGATGTTAGGGCGCGAGAGAAATAAGCGCAGGGGTGCATCTTGTGGTCAAGTGGCGAACATTGGGAAAGAATGGCTCCGGCGCCTAGCTCGGAGGCGTCTACCTCTACCACAAAGGGCAGGGAGGGGTTGGGAGTAACCAAGATGGGTTCGGAAGTGAACCTTCTCTTTAATTCGGCAAATGCTGAAGCTGCCTTCGAATTCCATTGGAACTGGCTGCCAAGGTTCTTCTTAGTGAGCGCAGTAATGGGCGCTGCTACCGCACTAAAATTTCGAATAAATCGCCGATAAAAATTCGCAAAACCTAAAAAACGTTGTATCTGTTTTACGGAAGATGGCGTGGGCCAGTTCTTTACAGCGGAAACCTTCTCTGGATCCATCTGTACCTTACCCTCCTTAATAATGAAACCCAAAAATGAAACAGAGCCTGTGTGAAAGACACACTTCTCTGCCTTTACAAATAATTGGGCTTTAAGAAGTGCAGCAAGAACCTGACGAACGTGACCGACATGTGTGGTAAAATCGGGCGAAAATATTAAAATATCGTCAAGATACACGAAGACGAATTTCTCCAGCATTTCCCTCAGCACATCGTTAATCAACGCCTGAAACACAGAGGGGGCGCTAGTGAGCCCGAACGGCATGACGCGATATTCGTAGTGACCGCTGTGCGTGTTAAAAGCGGTCTTCCACTCGTCGCCCTCGCGAATACGAATGAGGTTATAGGCGTTTCGTAGGTCCAGTTTCGTAAAAATAGACGCCCCCTGAAGGCGCTCGAAAGCGGAGTTCATAAGAGGAAGGGGGTATCTGTTCTTGACTGTTATATCATTTAAGGGCCTGTAATCAATACAGGGTCTGAGGCCTCCGTCTTTTTTTTTAACAAAAAAAAAACCCGCCCCTGCAGGCGAGGTAGAAGGTCTAATAAAACCATTAACCAGAGCCTCCTCAATATATTTGTGCATGGCTGCGCTCTCAGGGATGGACAACGAATAAAGAGACCCTCTAGAGGGGGTAGTGCCTGGGTATAGCTCAATAGCACAGTCATAAGGTCTGTGAGGTGGTAATGAAGTGGAACGTTGTTTGCTAAATGTCTCCGCCAGATCGGCGTACTGTTTGGGAACATTAGCGGGCAACTGGAATTCGAGTGTTCCTCCCACTTCAACATCCTCAGTGTCCGAGACAGAATGAATCTCCCAATCAATCTCTGACTCGGACATCATCTCCTGCCACGCAGGAGGTAGTTCCGCAGAATAATCCCAGTCTAAACTCTCTTCTCCCCTCTCGGAGGGAACATGAGAGGACTGCTGGTTACTACCGTAATTATCCTCACTATCTGAGTCAGACTGAGCATAATCCTCACCCCCTTTTCTCAACAAAAACTGACTGGTGACATCACAGTGGCGTTTGCATCTGGGACTCCATTTTTGAATAACGGGTCCCGCCCGCCCCCAATTAATGTGTGGGTTATGGCGAGTGAGCCAGGAATGACCCAAAACCAGTGGATAAACTGGGGATTCCACTAAAAAAAACTGAATTTCCTCCGTATGTTTGCAAAACGGAACGCGCATGCGTATAGCGGCGGTAACCCGGGAGATGGTGCCAGTACCATAACGGGTGGGTGGGAATTTTATGGGCTTTAACCCAGTTGGCATCGACGAGGCATTCAACTGCCCCTGAGTCAATGAACGCTTTGCAGGGAATCTGGCGGTCGTTCCAGCGCAAATAAACCGACAGGAAGGTCCGAGGGTAATTTAATTCTTGTCCCGCTACGCGACTCGGTTCCACTAGCGGGACTAATCTTTTCCCACAAGTTTGGGACAGTGGTCCCTTAAATGGCCCTTCCTCTTACAATAATTACACCGCCATTCACGGGACTTAGCATCCCCTCTTTCGCGCATGGAAGAGCTATCGACCTGCATGGACTCCTCCTGTTCAATGGGAGCAACAAAGGGACTGTGAACCGGTGCTGGCGTGTGAGAGGAAGAGTAACGAGGTGGGTGCTGTTTAAAACCCTTATGAGTCCTCTCCTTCTCTCTCTCTCTAAACCGGTTGTCCAACCGAATGGCCGTAGATACAAGAGCCCCGAATGTAGCGGGTGGCTCGATCCCCGCAATAGCGTCCTTTATGTTCTCTGATAAGGCATTAAGGAACAGAGCACATAGAGGCTCATCGGACCACCCTGTCACTCCCGCAAGGGCACGAAAAGTAATAGAAAATGCGGCTACGGTGTCAGTGCCCTGACGAAGACGGGTTAGACGCATGGCAGCTTCTTTGCCAGCAACGTCCTGATCGAACACTGACACCATCTCCGCCATAAGCCGCTCCGTATTACTAACAATGGTAGAATTCGCTCTAATAAGTGGGTCGGCCCATGCGAGAGCATTACCGGTCAAGAGAGAGAGAATAAAGGCTACTCTGGACTCTTGTGCCTGAAACCGCGAGGGTTGTATTTTAAAAAAAATTAGGCATTGTGTCAAAAACCCCTGACATCTGCCGGATTCTCCATTATACCGTAAGGGGAGTTGGAGTCTTGGCTCCCTTACGTCAGGTGTAAATGTAGGAGGAATAACCTGTATAGGTGCTTCTGCAACTGGGGGAGAATCGGACCTGAGGGAGAGAGTACGGATCATTTCTGCCAGATCTTGTAGCGCTACAGCTTGTAACTGCATCTGCTCGTGTAAAGCTTGCTGTGAGTTTTGCAAGGCACGAATACTCTCTCTCTGGTCCGTCAGGGCTACCTCCTGATCGGAAATGATCACTCTGAGATTGGCAACTACTGCTGGAAACTCCCCTGTGGCTTCCATGTTCTATGAGGGATCTCTGTCCGAAAACAGAGATGGGAATATTGGAGATCCAAATGCACGTGGTTGACCAGTCTTAAAGTGTTCGTAAGAACACCACTAATACGGGCAATAATCCGTAGTGGAGAAACAACTAGAAATGAAAGACTAAACCTCGCAATGTAACCGAGGAGCTCGCTAAACGAGCAAAACAAAGGAATAAGCACTAACGCTTATCTAACTCCGTTTGTTGGAGCGAACAAAGAAAACCAAAACTATAAGACCCCTATAACTGGAGTCAGCGCAGTTAGAGCGCTCGTCGGTAGAAACGGTAACTAAAAGAAAATAAGCAGACACGCTTATCTTACTCCCGTTATTGGAGTGAAAACTAAAAGGAAAACCGAGAACTCAACAACCCAAACCTTTCCTGGGGAAGAGCACTCGTAAGTAGAGTAAATAACGAAAGAAACAAAAGAACCTTCCTTTCTTTCTAACACCCTATTTTCTAAACCCTTTTCGTTTTTTAAACTATCTTACTTTCTATTTCTCTATACCTTGTTACCGGCTCGAATGTTAAGTAGAAACAACATGGAAGCAATGAGAGCATCCAGAAGCGGGGTATAAATAGTGAGCGGAATTACCTGCCAGGTGAACTCACTAATGGCCAGGTGAACTCACTAATGACAAGGTGAAAACAAAACCTGTGACGGAACACAGGGAAATCCGATAGATTACCGGTAAACGATAACGATGAATAAAACGACGTAGAGATAAGGGAAGAAAAGTCAGATCCATGACATTGACTCTGGGGAGTGTAGACATCCAGCTGCATCTTTACACAGCGTAGACTGCAGCTAAGCACACATAGGGCCTCCTTCATGAATATGCACGTACATTTATGCGCAAAAAAAATTGAGACGCAAAATGTACGCCGGATTCTTCAAACCATGTGGGAAAGGCAGATTTTTTCGTATTCACACACGTATGTTCGTAATTAGCATAAATCCACGCCCATTAATTGCCTTACACGGAGGTTGTCAGTTCCATTTAACTCTATAAGCTGTTTTCTGATTAACCCTGAAGAGTTTATCTTGTTACATTTCGCCAAAGTCCCATACAGTCGACATTTCCACAGTGACCATACATCGCACTTAGGGCTGAAATACGTTGCTGTTGTTGTGTAAATACACATAGAGTTCTATTGGAAAATTAATCAGGAGAAATAACCCTTGCAGTGATCCATCCGCATCTACTCCATATCTGGCAACAGAGTGATGGTTTGGGGCTCGTTCGATAGCTAAGACCCTTGATGACTTACAGCCATTTAGCCAGCCATGTGTTCCATACTGTACCAGTGTAATTTACAGCTGAATCTAGTCTCACCCCCAAATTCCCATAGAGATCAGTTCAAATGCAGAGAGGTTATAGTATCGCTTGTAACAGTACCTGAAAATAAGATATCGAGAGTCTTTTGATGTTGATTGGTCACAACAGCATGCAAAGGATATGCGACCAAATATTAAATATGATACTTTAAAAATATGTTAAAGCAAAGGGTATGAATACTTATGTAAATTAAAAATTTCAGTTTTCGATTTTTAATACATTTGCTAAAATTTCTTAAAACATGTTTTCTCTTTGTCATTATGGGTTATTTTGTAAAACGTGGAGAAGGTGAAAGTGGTATTCAGACTTTCCGGCTTGACTGTATTTTATGTAATTTTTAGTAGCCAAACCTATCATTTTGAAATATTTGCTGTCATGTTTAGTAGCCTAATCTAGCTGAACACAATTGCAATATCGCATATTAGGCCTAATTGTTTAATAGTTGACTGGAATTCCGTTGCAATTTTCGCAAACAGCCAAGTTTAATAATTTCGTAATAAACAGTCGGCGTCTCGCATGATTCACTCGGAAACCCTATTGACAAAGGAATTATGTTAGCCTATGTTCTTTTGTTTTTCTCCTTCCTTTCTTTGTTCACTCCAATACGGGAGTTAGATAAGTGTTACTTTCTAGCGGGTAAAAATATTGGAGTTGTGCGTGCTATTGACCGATTTGCTGCTCTACGCGGTTTTTGTTAGCAGTACAATTTAGAATATTTAAAGTGTACTCTTTTATTTCAGTGCAGAGGTTTTAGTTCCTTTGTTTTCCTCTCATACCTACGAGCATTCTCACCCTAAGGGTTAGGGTTATTTTTTATTTCTCTCCTTCCTTTCTTTTTGTTTACTCTACTACGGGAGTTCAATAAGCGTGTCTGCTTATTTCTTTTGTTTTGCTCGGATATCGAGCTCCTCGCTTTTTATCGCGAGGTTATTTGTGTTCTCCTTATTTTCCCCATCCACTACGAATTATTGTCCGTCTTAGTGGTGTTCGTTGAACACTTTAAGATTCCTTATCTGTCGCACCTGGACCTCCAATATTTCCTCCATGTATCTGGCATAGAGAACCCCTACAACGCAATTGTAGGATATTTATTCTGTTCACTGTTGTTGTTGGTCAAGAGTTCTAAAATAAAAATGCCACCACTTTAAATATATTTGCTGTCATTTCATTCATTATTCATTTATGTAATTTTTAATCTAGCTGAACACAATCGCAATATCGCATATTAGGCCTAATTGTTTAATAGTTAATAGTTTAATATAAATTCCGTTGCAATTCTTGCAAACAGCCAAGTTTAATAATTTCGTAATAAACAATCGGCGTCTCGCGTGATTCACACTTCCGGTTAATACAGTCGAGCCGTTTGAGCCACATCTTTGAGCCGCATCTTTTTCTTTCAGCGGCGCGAGCTGGAATTAGAAGCTGTTTCAGACAGCAGACACTAGCTGGTACCAAAGTAAGCAAAATAAGTACGTAAACCAGCCTTGATACTTTATTCAGACCCAAATCATCTGAATAAGTAAGCAGCAAATCTATCTATCTATAGATATAGGCTAACATAATTCCAATTGTCATAATTATTCCAATAATTCCATAATTGTCAATAGGGTTTCCGGTAGGCAGCAAATCTATTTATCTATAGATATAGGCTAACATAATTTCTTTGTCAATAGGGTTTCCGGTTGAATCACACTGAGTAGTAAACCCGATTAATAGCTTAATGGTGTACAGCATTTTGCCCTTTGTTAAAAACACAGAACTCTATAAGAACAGTTATGTGGTTAAAAAACTAACTTCGGTTTGTGTCACGGCTCTGGTTCCTGCTCTGTCTGGAGCCGTGGAATATTGCCACGGATCATGGCTCTTAAATTGAGTCGAGTTGATTTTGTGCTGATCAGTTGGGTAGTATAGCTACTGTAGCTACGTATCTTTTTTTAACCCTTAGTAGTCATAATAACTTTGGAATGAGCTGGGGCGATTATTAACTTCACAAACGTGTGTGCAATATTGTTAGATCAAATTAAAATGTATTCTTACGTAGGTTCTAACTTAGCAATCAGAAACTGCGCACCGCGCATTAACCACTGCTGAGTGTCTCGGGGGAGTGTCTCCCGGCTGTAGGAGAAAGCAAGCAGAGCCAGAGCTAAGAGCCAGAGCCGTGGGTAAGCACGATTCCCTCAAACTGGCGAGTCGACTCAGACAACTTAGCATAAAGAGTCGTTCAAAAATACCGATTCTCACCAAGCCGGTGACCGCTGTCAGGCAAGCGTCGCGCGTTAACCTGCTCAGAAATGGTAGTGTCCGAAATGGTCTCCTCCTTTCACCAGTGAATTCCTATCTAGTGCTCTTTGTAGATTTCCCGATGTAGTGTATAGGGAGGGAGTGAATGAGTGAGCCTTCCCGCTCGTAGTTGAGCAGTGATTGGTTATTTGTCCTGTTCGAGTGACGGACCCGGAAGTATCCGGAAAAAATTATACACTGGCAGATTAAAAAGTGTCCCCCCCCGACCTCCCCCCCCCCCCCCGCACACACGCAATACACTAGTACCGTACTATCTGTTAGCAACACCTGTATATACAGAATTTACACTGACAGGCTACAGCATAATCACAACCTTCAGGACAATATCAACACCTGTAGATATATTCATACAGGATTTACACTGACAGGCTACAGACTATTACCACAGCCTTCAAGACAATATAAATCAATACACCTGTATCTTCTATCATACAGGATTTATACCACATGATTGCAACAATATCAGCGCAGCCTACAGTACTCAATGGCATAAGCACACACATACAGTACTGTCCCACCTCCACCAACAGTCCTATGATTCGGATTCTTCCATCAATCACACACACACACACACACACACACACACACACACACACACATATTAACCTGTATTTTCTATCATATAGGACTTAGGACACACAGATTTGTTTCTTCTATATTTACATAGCATTGTACAGTATGTACTCTTATTGTGCAAATAAAACTCTCAAAGCGTTCTCAAAGCGTTCTCAAAGCATTCTCAAAGCGTTCTCAAAGCGTTCTCATTTGTTACATTTCTTTGTGCACGCTATTTTTCAAAACATTTTTAACAAATTATACTTTTAAAAAGTGGTGGGGAAAACATTGGCCATTTCTAAAAGTGGGGGGGACATGTCCCCAGCGTCCCCAGGGTAGATGACACCTATGTACACTGGAAAGAATTGTAGCCAATGCTAAAATCTGACCAGACCTGCCAGAACTGCCAGAATGCCAGTCCAGTCCAGACAGAGGAAAGGACACGAGGAAATGATGCAAAGACTGAAAATAAGTGATTGGACTGAACCCAATGCATTTTGTTTTACAGAATTGTATATCTTAACAACGACAATTCAAACAGTGCATACTGCCAAGGTGGACATTGAGGGTAAGCTCATTTAAATGTGTTTAATATCACACTTAATATTGATTCACATTTGTATTATAAAACAACAATTACCATGTAAAATATTTTGCTTTACTTGGTACTTTAGTAAATGCGATTACATCACTAATTCATTTATAAAATAGATGACAAATTTTTATATTTCAGGTGAAGTTTCTGCACAGTTATCCGTCTTTGTCTGGCTGTCAATCATCAGGACTGGAGTTCTGTGTTGCATCTTGCCCGTATTTGTGCTGATCTATTGCAAAAAGCATAAATAATAATGCTAATATGGGGTTTCATATCATTAAATCAGCCAGTGAGTCATATTCATAATAATAATTATTTCTATTATTTCTCTTCTTTTTTTCTTATTCTTCTTCTAGACTTTGGGCTCTATTTTCCGGGAAGTGCATGGCGTGTGGTGAGCTGTCATAGTCAATGGCGTAGCGCATGGTGCACTGGGCGTGGCTACTGAATTTAGCTATTTTTGGACCAGAGGCGAGGAGCGCACAGCTCACAATGCGCTGCGCAGGTTGAAAATGGGCTGGATAATGCTGAATATTTATCAGTGGATGTGGTTCAGCCGCACCATAGCTGATCAAATGACCTCTTTTCAGTCCTTTTAAGAGCTGTGTTTATTGGACTTGTTTTGAGCATGTCGGGCTATCCCGTATCACGTGGTTTAGTGAAAAACGACAACAGAACACGCCCATTCGGTCATGGTCGGGAGGCCTCCTGCTTGCAAAACGAGAACGTTAAAAATGCGATAAAAGTCATTAATAGGTTATCTGGACTGTAAAAAATGTAAAGCTTTTAATAATTTCCTTAGCCTCCAATCAGTCAATAAAAGTAATTCTAAAATAATTTATTTCACTCTCCCATTTATAATTTACTGGCTCTTTTTTTATTTTTCAACTCCTCTCTTTTCCTATTTTCTAGGTCCTAAGCATGCGTTTAATCATTTATCTAATTCCCATTTCCCCCGTGCAACATACCCCATTTTTTTTAGGATTCTGCATTGGAAGTCCGCCGCAGTGGTACAACGGTGAGAGCGCCGACTTTCAGTCGGTGCGGTCGTACTCCGAAGATCGGGCTTCGCGCCCCGGTCCTGCCAGATCCGAGCATGGCCGGTGCCCTGTGGGCCGTTAACGTGGTCTCACCTGGCGGCAGCGTGAGCGTAAATCGCAGTGTAATTTATCCCAAAATAGCATTCCGCTGCAATAAAATTTAACTGGGCTGCTCCCTCTTGACGGACACCCCCCTCCAGCAGCGGCTTCCCTCCCACAACGCACGGCGAATCTCCAAATTACCAAACGAACTCAGGCGCATGCAAATCCATGACGAAATCGCTACCTTGCCAGTGATGGCTTGCCACCGGCTGGGAAATAGAACCTCAAATTTGCAGTTTTGCTGCTCGCTCTGGACTGACACACCTCCACCAGTGACTCTCTTCCCACTTCCGGCGCACGGAAAATACATGCCGAAAATGTCACTTCGCCAATGAGCTGGCTCGCCACCCGCCATGCGCCAGCTGGAAAATAGAGCCTTTTGTGTCTTTCCAAAAGAAAAACCCTGTATACAAATGAACCAAGTGAATTAATCCTAATGTGTTCAACTTTGCCAAAGCTGGTTTTGTGACACCAGAGACAGCTGATGTAACTCAAACAATGTAATATAATTAAAGTGAATAAATGCATTCATTTGAAATGGTTATGATTATGGTGATGAGGCTTTTCGTTTTTTGAGCAGAGACCGTTACAGCAGAAAGGCTTTGTAAACCTTCGTCTGATACTACCTCAAATTCTTCTGAACCATACATACAAAAAAAAAAACAGCAAGCATATTGTGGACTTGGCTGACTTTTCTGTTTGTCCCACACGGGTCTATATCACATTTGGGCATGAGAATGGACAGTCATTTTGAGAGGCCAGTGCTGTGTCTGGGTTTAAAGGGCTCAGTAGGAATCTGTGTCACGGGGCAATGTAGCCCCACCCCTCCCAGTATTACACAAACTCACAAATATCATGATGACCCTCCTGGTCAGAATCATCTTCCACAGTGCTATCATCATCACCATCACATCATCATCATCATCATCATCATCATCACCATCATCATCATCATCACCACCATCATCATCATCATCATCATCATCACCATCATCACCATCATCATCATCATAAACATCATCATCACCACCACCATCATCACCACCATCATCATCATCATCATCATCATCACCATCATCATCACCATCATCACCATCATCATCATCATCATCATCATCATCATCATCATCATCACCATCATCATCATCATCACCACCATCATCATCATCATCATCATCATCACCATCATCATCATCATCATCACCATCATCATCATCATCATCATCATCATCATCATCATAAACATCATCATCACCACCACCATCATCATCATCATCATCATCATCATCATCATCATCACCACCATCATCATCATCATCACCATCATCACCATCATCATCATCATCATCATCATCATCACCACCATCATCATCATCATCATCATCATCACCATCATCACCATCATCATCACCATCATCATCATCATCATCATCATCATCACCATCATCATCATCATCACCATCATCATCATCATAATCGTCTTCATCACCACCACAAGCACAACCATGTCATCAAGGAATTGATTACACTAGTGTCAGCTTTTTTTTTTTTTTAACTAAAAAAACATTATGATGATTTGGAAAATTGGCCCAGTTTCAGTGATGGTGATCACAAGTAAAACAGACAATGAAGAGAATGGCTCAGTTTAGATTTTTTCTACCACTTCCTGCCTGTCCAGACAATGATTCAAGCTTCTGAGTTTGTTTCTTCCCTTTAGAGATTTTCACTTTGTCAGATGCCTCTGATTGACACAGAGCACAGAAGTCTAGCCTGAGGAACAGGAGAAGGATGTGTGTGATTAGAATCTGCCTGTGTCTGCTGATTATAAGGGAATTATGTAAGTGTTGCTTTTACAGACAATACTGGGTTTCACTGCTGCAGCATAAAAACTAAAAACTCAACAAGCAGACAAAAACATGTGCGGCAGGAGTTATGTTGTGCAGCTTGTCTTTCGAGAGAAGTAGTTAAATTCAAAGCAATATCAAAGTTGCTCTTTTAAATCTGAACTTAAAATGTATCTGTTCTTGTGTGCTTATTCCTGGTATGTTAGGTTTTTATCAGATTTAAGTTGAATTTTCTTGTGAAGTACTCTGGGACACATACATGTGAGGTGCTACATGAGAGCTTTGAGTATTTTATTGTGTGTTGTGTCAGACGAACATAACAGAAAGAGTAGGGTTGTTCTAATTATATTAAAATATTTTAAATGATTTGTATTTAAATTGTGAAATTGCATTCGTTTTGTGTATGTGCGTAGAGTAAAATACTGAATGTATCACATTATAGCACACTGTTTCTTCTCTCTCTTAGATCGGACACATGCCGAAGGAATAGCTCAGCCAATCCTCCTGATAACAGCTCAGCTTGGAGACACTGTAACTCTGCAGTGCTCTTATGCAAAAGAGAAAACTTCATTCATAATATGGTACAAGCAAACTGTGGGACAGACACCTCAACTCATATTCACAGCATTAAAACATCAAAATGAGGCCACCTTTTACAACGAGTTTAAAGATAACCCGCACATTACTGCTCACAACAGCAAAGGAATGATGAATGTGACCATCTCCAAAACACAACCATCGGACTCAGCCATATATTACTGTGGGAAAATGTACGCAAATGTCATTGAATTTCAAAAAAGTATATTTTTGATACTACAAGGTATGGAAATTACACTTATATATAGTCTTAGAACATTTTTTAAAACTGGAGTGTTTCTCTACATGATCAAAATCGAGCAGAGTGAGGAAAATATTGCATGAAAATACGTTTATTAACTTTTTACAGGGTCAGAGTCACAGAGCAGGACAGTAGTACTGCAGCAGCCCGAGTCTGAGTCAGTGCAGCCAGGAGACTCTGTGACTCTGCAGTGTACAGTACACACTGAGACCTGTGCAGGAGAACACAGTGTGTACTGGTTCAGACAGGGCTCAGGAGAGTCCCCTCCAGGAATCATTTACACCCATGGAACCAGGAGTGATGAGTGCCAGAGGACCTCTGGGGCTGTGTCTCCCACACAGAGCTGTGTCTACAACTTCCCCAAGAGGAACCTCAGCCTCTCTGATGCTGGGACTTACTACTGCGCTGTGGCCACCTGTGGGGAGATCCTGTTTGGGAACGGGACCAAGCTGGACATTGAGGGTAAGCTAAAAATCAATCACATAGTGAAAGCTTCGTCTTAGTGCATTCAGTTTTTAAAAGCTTTATGCTTGCATGTGCGAGCCTAGGGCTAAAAGATTAAATACTAAAGTATATACCAGTAGAACAAACAGTACAGACTTAATCTGAAATGATTGTTATTTTATTTTTATTCTGTAAGTTGTTAATAGTTTTCCATCCCTCATTGTTATTCTCCTGCAGATCAGTTTGAGAGTTTATAACTGTCACTGTCTTATTATGCTCTTATTAATATTACTGCTGAAGGGTGCTGTACTAAATCTTGCCTTTATAATGTCAGGGAATGAAGATCTTCCTCTTTATTGCTTGGCGGGAGCTTTGGCGTTGAGTTTGATCCTAAATATTGTCCTCGTTCTGAACAGGAGAAAAAGTAGTGAGAGTTGCCAAGGTAAGAGACCATGCTATCAATGCAGGGTGTACGTCATAGGTGTTAAAAACAACTAATTTACAATCAAACTAGTATGAAACACACAAGATCATAAAAGTACTCAATATGTTAAAGGGTCGGAGAAGTGTTTGTGCAAAGTAGTTGTGTTTCCAAATTTGACAACAAATTTGTTATCTGCATTTATTTCATACACTTCTGTAAAAACACATCTGGTAAAGTAACTCCACTTGTGTATCTGACTGTCACCCACTGTGTGTAACATATGTACACATATCACATGTAAATATAACACATTTCAGCTTCTGATATTGGCCCAAATATTATGTAATGGTTCTAGTATTTATGTATTTGTGTTTGGCATCCAGCAGTAACTGAATTATAGCCACTACATAACACAGCTGTGATGTGATCGATTATAAACATACAATTTCTTAGAGAAAAAGTTAGAAATAGGTGTTAGAAACCAAAGCTTCAAAGTCAGGACAACATAAAACTTCACTAAAAATGTATTGTATGTTACTGTCATGTAACAAGTTTGTGCTGCAGTAACCTTCCCCACACTGGTCTTCTATTCTGGTTTAAATACAGTCTAAAGGCCCTGACATGACACACATGTCTCACCTTATCTGGGCTGAGATGTGAGTGTGTATTTCTGTGTTTAGAATATTTCTCTGGCATATGCTTTGGTCACATACAATGCATGCTCTTACATCTTGCATCTTACCCGAAAAACACAATATAATTGTGAATATAATTAAAATATATCTATAAAAAACACTACTACCACTACTGACTCTACTACTATGAATAATAATAATAATAATAATAATAATAATAATAATAATAATAATAATATTATTAATAATAATAATAATAATAATAATAATAATAATAATAATAATAATAATAATAATGTGTCATGGTCGTGGGTTATTTGCCGCTGCAGTTCTCGTCCTTTTTCTCCAGTTGAGAATCTATCTGATCTTTTTCACGTTCTGTTCCGGGGTTTTGCTTCAACTTGCCTATTATTCATTTTACTTGTGCTAATGCCTGCGGGGTATTTAAACTCCTCACTCCTCTCAGTGAGAGAGTCTTCTTTGTTTTCACTTGTTTGTTTCACCTTTAACCGGCCGTTTTAGTGTTACGTGCCGAAGGGGTTTCATTTCTTTTCGTTTTTTATGTTTAAGCTCTAGTATTGAGCTCGGGAGACTTGTTTTGTGCTCTCACTTGTGTTTTTGAGTTCGCCCTATTTTCCTGGGTTGATTATTATTTGGCTGGTTAGCTACTAGGCTTTTTTCTTTTTCTTTTCTACCCATTCGCGGTTTAAGCTCTCTTAGTGGTCCTCACTTCTTCTGATCCCCCTTCCCATCGCATTTGATTCACCGCTACTGAAACCATTACATAATAATAATAATAATAATTATCAGAACAAGAAAAAGAGTAGCTTTCTTATTTGATTATACTCTGGTGAACCACTGCATACATTTCCTGAGTAATTAATTTCAGACGACCACCAGTGGTTTAACTTTTTATTTTACTCAAACAGGGGCTGCATCCAACAACCAAGTGTCCCGAGAAGTCTTGTCGAGGGAACAGGTACGAATATTATATTGTGAAATTTTTAAAGAAAAATTTAAATGGATTATTTCTGTGGTGAAAATACTGGTCAAATTATAATCATAGCAATGCTTTTTCTTTTAGTGTCAAGATGAAGCAATGAATGACACTGCTTTGACTTTCACCACCAAGAAACCCAAAGTCAGGAGGAATAAGAGGGAAGTGGAGACAAAAACTGTTTACTCGGATGTGAGATTTAAAGCCTGCAAGTGAAGCTTTCCATAAAAATAAATTTTCATCAAAAGAATTATCAAAATTTATTGTGCATTTTCTCACTAGGATTGGTGAGCATTATAATATGTGACTTTAAATGACACAAAATTATGGGATTTGCCTTTTTTATTACTACGCGCCTTTTTGAGTTGTGGTTGTTTGTGCACTTTCTTAAATTCAGCTGTTTTTCAAATAAATGAAGTAAAAGGTGTTGTTGCCCAGTGTTGCTAATCTTGCTCAGCCTGTTTACACTGTTCAGCAGTGTAGTACAATGGTGAGGAAACTGGAATTGTAACCCAATTATTGTGTGTTCAATTTGCAGGTGATGTACTACCCTTGTACCCTTGAGCAATGTTGATGACCTGAATTATTTCAGTATACATAGAGCTGTATAAATTGAAGCAATGTTAAAATCTTTATTATCGATCTTAATCTTAATCTTAGGCAATGCAGTTATGTTTGCCTGTATAGCTCTGTTCAGGAAGCACATTTAAATAGACCCACCTGTTATGTGAATGGACTGTGACCGGTGAACATCACTACTTAACTGATTCAGGTAGGAGCCGCGCTTGACTCTCATGGCCTGAACTAACGTGACGCTCAATTAAACAGAGATGAGGGATGAAACATCAGGACTATAAAATAAGGTTAATGAGTCATCAGTGATTCACAAAGAATCATAGTGTTTGCAATGCAGGGTTTTCCTGGTTCAATAGGAGTCAGTGATTCACTGATTATAAAGAATCATAGTGTTTGCAATGCAGGGTTTTCCTGGTTCAATAGGAGTCAGTGATTCACTGATTATAAAGAATCATAGTGTTTGCAATGCAGGGTTTTCCTGGTTCAATAGGAGTCAGTGATTCACTGATTATAACGAATCATAGTGTTTGCAATGCAGGGTTTTCCTGGTTCAATAGGAGTCAGTGATTCACTGATTATAACGAATCATAGTGTTTGCAATGCAGGGTTTTCCTGGTTCAAAAGGAGTCAGTGATTCACTGATTATAACGAATCATAGTGTTTGCAATGCAGGGTTTTCCTGGTTTAATAGGAGTCAGTGATAAAAGTAAATATTAGATACATTTATTTTGGAGGTTTATGGGCATACAATAGTTTCTGCTGGGGACACTGGGGACATTCCACAGCACTTTATGAAATGTTGAATTCTGCTCCTACCACTTCATAAAATGCCATAATCATCACATACTGTGCTATGTAAACATTTGGCCCCCAAATCTCAAACATGCAGTGTATGCAGGAAGTATATTTCTGCAAGGAAGAGTCAGGAAAAGCAAGAATAGAAAGACTGTTAGCTGCCTACAAGTAATGTTTGGAAGCTGTGATGTAGTGTACTGACTGACAGGGTGCCCAGACTTTTGCACATGCCACATGTACTGTTTCTTTTTTCCCACAATCTGTGACAATAAATTCTGCTAATGAAAAATTGTGTTAACTTTTTTAACTTATGAAACCAACAAAACATACAACATGACTCAACAAAACTATTTCAAACTATACTTTCAGTGAGATTATAAATATTGTCATAGTTTGCAACCTATACAATAGAAAAAGCTCTCAGAATTGCACGGGTAAGGTGTCTAATGTTATTAACAAATCATGTTTTTTTCAACAACTTACTTTCTGTAAGTTTTTCTTCTACAATTTTACAACTCACATATTGAATATATGTATGAATAAACAATTATTTTGGTTTGGTGCTGAATGGATCTGCTCTATGTACTTCCAGTGCAATGACCAGAATGCACTACCTCAAACAGTGAGCACAGCGCATCTCCCCTACTCAACAGGAGGTATACCAAAACTCCCAGTACATAGAAGCAGATCCAAACAACAGAATCTGGGTTGGTGGAGGGTGAGCAGTAAATAAAGCGAGCAGCAGCGAAACATACAAGAGCAGCGCACACAAAAGGAGCAGGTCTGACTCTCGCTTTCAAAAGGGCCGCTCCATTAGTGATGTGTGCATGTGGTTGGTTAAGTATGAGAAATTATACTCTGGTATCTCACAGGATCTCCCTGCTTAGCCAGGGGAAACATTGCAGTGAATTTTGGTACTATCTTGCATGTATTAGAACTACTGGATGTGCTTTTCTGAAGGCAAGGCCTCTAGCTAGCAGAGCCCTCCCTTAATCTTCAATAACCAAGCACTTCCTGTATGCACAGCGACAGCTTCCTTGTGTTCTCAGTTATTGAAGCTGTTTGGTAAGTTTTAGAGTAACTGGGTTCATTTACTGAGAGAATGACTCAGTGGCAGTTTTCTTCCTGTGTACAGTGACAGAGCATAAAGATACCCTCACATATTCATGCACTTCCTGTTGAGATGCCTGTCAGGTGTCCACAGGGGCCTATAATCTAGAGAACAAGGAGAGATTAATGCCCTTACCCAGACTGGACTTTCAACTGAACAATATTTTGTTTCAACAGCTGAACATGATTATAGTGCCCTTTGACTTTTACATGGACAAAATTCCTGGCATATTACCTCTCACCACAGACATCTTAAATAATTAGATGGCAAACATTGGAATTGCATGTGATTTTAGCAGGAATACATTGCAACATTTTCAAATTTACTCTTGATTGAATTGGAGCATTCTGACATTTAATGCATTCATGAATAACATCTTCATAAATGTCACCCAGTAAAACTCATTAGACTCAATAAGAAAGCACACGTACATACTCAGTTAAGTTCAACCAAATAGTGTTTCACTTCAGGATAGTTTATATTAGTATTATAAGAGATTGTGAATGGTTGTGTCTGGCATTGTGGTAACTTTGATTCAAAACGTGGGGGACTGTGGGATACATCCCATTTTTGATAGCTAGCTCATAGAAACGGACAAGCTAACATTCACTGGTAAGGCTATGGCGCAACCCAAAATTCTAAATGCTCAAATTCACACATTTTAATCTAAACGGATCTTTTTCACAAAGACAGCTTCCCTCGTTTTATAGGTAGCTGGTAATTCCCTGCGTGTGACCTCCTCTCACCAAGAACTAAACTGCCTGCTCTTACCTCAGTGGGCAGTACGAGCGCTAATTAATGCTCATTTAAATAATTGAAAGAGGAATTTTAATAAACATTCCTAGTGCTGTGTCTCCCTTCTCATGGCTGTAATGAAAATGTTACTTTCAGAACATTTCCCATAGAAAAATATAAATTTGTATATATTTTAGAAAGTGCTCGGGACAAAATCAGCCTTTTTTAAAACATGCCACCCTAACAGTAAATGTCACAAGGGCAGATACTTTTGTCTGATACGTTGTGCTGAGATATCTGGGCTGCTTATTGTTGTTGGAAAGCTTTTACACACGGCTCTCTTTTTTTTACCAGAATAATGTGTTTGTCCATTTCAATCTGTTCTGTTGTGGTGACAGGGGAGGTACATCTATTTTCCACTCACAGGCTTGTATATTCAGCGCTACACAAACCAGAGCTGCACAGGAAGACTGACCTGCAGCACAGAGCTGTCTTCCCACCCCCCTCTCACAGCACTGAAACCACACTGACGCTCCCATCACATTCAACTGCCTCACACCTCAGACCAACTTTCCATTACAACAGACTCGACAAGAGAATGTCAGACTTGAAGACGCAATTGTCTTCACTGGGTGATGTTTTCAAAGTAAAAATAGTAAAAAGACATCTAAAAAGTAAAAATGATAAAAATAGTAAAAAGCTGTTTCCAAATACAGTGAAAAAGTTGTGGTGACCAAAGGTCAGTATTGCTCACTATAATTAAAACTCTTTTCTCTTATATATTCATCATGTTTCACATGTTTTATGCTCTTGCTTATTAGTTGCCTTAGACGCACTGCAAGGTCATCATGACCTTCATTTTAAATGTGTGTAGTTGAGACGTTTAGCAGTAGGGAGCTGCACAGCATAGTAATTAAAATGATTTAAAAATGTGACATATTATGATCATAATAAATGATGACATTATGGTCAAAAAAATTTAAGATCCACACCATGTTAGTCTGATTGTGTTTATTTGGATGTATGTTTATGCACCATTTTTAGTCAGAGGCTATCAATACATTCAGGCCATTCAGTCTCATACTGAATGTAAGTGCTGAGTAAGGTGTGGAGTAGAATGGATTCATATGAAACAATCCCTGAATCATGTTGGTTTTCTCTATACCAGGGTGTAATTGCATGGGTGAGAGGGAAGAGGGTGTGTGTGTGTGTGTGTGTGTGTGTGTGTGTGTGTGTGTGTGTATGAGAGTGTGTGTGTGTGTGTGTGTGTGTGTGAGAGTGTGTGTATGTGCATGTCTGTGTGTGTGTGTGAGAGTGTGTGTGCGTCTGTGTGTGTGACAGCTGTCTTCTCATGTCTCTCCCCAGGAAAGTCGTCCCAGTTGCACTCTCACAGTCTGGCCTTGCTGTTTGACCAGCGGAGGGACCTGCAGAAGAGACAGGGTCACCTGTCACTCAGCACCAACCGGCTCACTGACAGGATCAACCCCAGGTAAGGCTCGGCCTACCGCCCCGGGTTTGATTCCAGCAAGGGGAGCAGCGTTAGCTTCAAATGAGTGCCAGTCTAACGGTTCAGCACCTGGCAGTCATCTTTTCTCAGTCGGTACTCATGGGCCGTGACCGAAAAGGATCTTTTCACCTCTTTGGGTTAAAAAAGTTATTCTATTCTATTCTATATTTGAGTCAACTTCATCAAAAAGTTTTTGAGTGGGTGACTTTTTTTCACAAATGGGGGCACTTCTCATCCAACAATTTCAGGAAGTAAACCAGAAGTAAAAACTACAACTTGTAGTACAAGAGCGAGACATATTATGAACTACTCTTTTTTTATTTTTGTTAATTTTATCTTCATTCATAATCTACACTTTGTAAGCATTATCATATGTAAACTGATATTCTCCATAAAAAAATGTAAACATTACAAACTACTTCTTTACTAGTTTGGAAATAATTTTGCAGGATTTCTTATGCACTACTGTATGACCACACTTACTACTCTGTGAAACGTGACCAGGCTGGGCTCAGTGACTGAATGGCAGGGCTCCACAGATGGTTCCCGCTCTCTTTCTAACTGCACTGTGAGGCACGTGGTGCTATTGCTGCTGGCTTGGCTGTTCTGCACTACAGAGCCCCCAGCGTGGACACCAGTGCATAGGGACACAGTACTTAATCAGGTGATACTGATTCATCCATTCATTGGCTGATGGACAGTTTGATTGACTGATGTTGATTCTACAAAGAGGCTCTGCCGTATCCTGGGGCAGCTGATAAACTTGGTGTCGTGCAGTGATTCACAAACTCGGTCGTGGGGACCCATCTGTATGCTGGCTTTTTTTGGAGCCTCTCTTGCTCAATTAAGGTTGTCGAGCAAATTCTCTTTCATAATGTTTCTTTAAACTCATTAGCGTTTTCTTCGTCTTTGAATCGACCAAATTATTAATTTTAGTGACCACTGGCCAGGTGTCCACACCTTCAGCAATTAGCCTATTGATTCATCTCAGTATTTAATTTGATCAGTTAAAATTTATTTACCTTTTTTATGTAATTGCTTGCAATATAGCGCAACAAGCACAATATGGGACTTAATTCTTCATGGCATGCATAGATATTTCTGACATAATGTGGCTTAAGAGGGTAGATAATCCCTCAAGACATGGGAAGCACAATTGAGAAAAATGGAAATCTTGCTAAAATTCTGGGATTGCAGTTGTTTGGAATGGAAAACCAGCATTGAGAGGGGTCCCATGGTGTAGTGGCAGGGTTATGAGCCAATGCCATGCTGGTGGAATATCTGTCAAACTGGGGCCTCAAACTCCAGTTCTGGAGGGCTGCAGCCTCTGCTGGTTTTTCCCGATGCTCTTTATCAATTTAGGCCTCGGAAACGAGGTGTGCAGACTCTCTAGCCAATACAATGACTTAACCCTTTGAGGTGTAAGATCACAAATATGCGATTACAATTTTCTATAACTGAACATTCTAATGCTGATGTAACAAAGAGTTCTAGAACACTTGTTAAAAAAAAAAACATTCCAAAAAAACTACTCTTCAAAGGGTTAAATTAAGCACTTCGGTGCTGGTACACATAAAAAATCCTGCTGACACAACAGCCCTGTAGAATTTGAGTTTGTGATCCTTGCTGTAAAATGAGATGCGGAAAGGGATAGTCATTGAGTTTATGCCGAGCTCAGACTACACAATATATTTTGTCTCTGACGATGGTCACTCCGATTAGACATTCAGCGTCGCATAAAACCTTGCCGCGAAGTGGTGCACACTACACTGCTGATTGACTCTGACTCTGACCCGGCAATGACCGAAAATTGCTGGGGGTGACCAGTTGTTTGGACAACCGTTACCCACGCATGGGGAGGCCCGCGGCCATTTCGAGGCTATCCCCGGGCCCATAGCAGGGACTTCTGTCTGCCATTCAGTCAACAGACTATGGAGTTTGTGATTTCCTCAATTTTAATGTTCTCTTAACATGAAATGTCATTGTGAACATAAGCTACGAGGGTACTGTTGTCTAAACACGCAAACAAACCTAAGAACAAAAGCAGTAGGCCAACAGCAAGCACACCAGCACCAGAGTTTGTGAGGAGCAACGGGTGAGAGGGAATGGAGAAGCACCAGAGTTTGTGAGGAGCAACGGGTGAGAGGGAATGGAGAAGCACCAGAGTTTGTGAGGAGCAACGGGTGAGAGGGAATGGAAAAGCACCAGAGTTTGTGAGAAGCAACGGGTGAGAGGGAATGGAGACAATTGACTTTCTTGTCTGTACATTTTCCTTTGTGTCTTTAATATAAACTCCGCACATCCCAACAGTCATTTAGTCCACGCGCAACCAAGAAAAAACAGTATAGCCTATATGAATGAAAGAAATCTATGCACTCAGGGCCGTAATAACACGACCAATGATTGGTGCAAAACAAATACCACGACCTATCATTGGTCATGTTATTGGTTTTGCGTGTGCTTAAAGGTTTTGCTCATGATAAAGACCTCAGTGTTTTCCCAAGTTTCTTTAATTTGTAATAAAATCAACTGTAAAGGTCATCATGAACTCCTGAAGTTACTGCATAATTATGAAGCATAAGTGTAATAACTATGTTTTTTTAAATGTCCAATATGCAAAACAGCACAGGGTATTTTTGGTGTGTTCTCTATATAAACCTTTGACCCATTAGCTAATACCCACATTTAATCCTGGGTGGGAGAAAGGGATAACAAAAGGTTGAGCCTAAATGGCTTCAGAAAAGGTGGAATTGTACATACTTGTTAATGCTGTACTAATAAATATATATAACGGAACACTTAAAAGGTATCGTGTCACTCGTTTCTGCTGGGTACTGTATGACTGAGTTTGCATAGACTGGCGTAACGTTGAAATTAGTGTCATGAAGTTAAATTCAAGTCCATTCAATTCAAATTTAAGTGTGCTGGACTGTAGCCAGATCATCCCGCCCTGTCGTTGATTCCTGGAAACTGTGTTCTTGAAACCTCCAGAGAGTGAATTACAATGTGGTGTCCACTGGCCTGTATTTCCGTGGCTCTTTACTCATTTGATGGGTTAGCAAGCTAGGCTAGTTAATGCAGGGGTCTTAAAATAAATTCCTCACATGCGATATTCATTTCTATCCGCTTAGAAATGCTATTCCACTTATCGTTGCTGGTAGATTTCTACCCCTCATAAGCAGAGGTGCAGGGGTCAGGGGTCAGGAAGTCCAGGGGTCAGGAAGTACAAGCTGTTTTCACTAATTAGTTCTACCTCCTAGTTGAAGAATTGTGCTAATTAGCAAATTCAGGTAATTGGAACCAAATACTGGGGATGATTTTAACTTTCTGTACCTGGATTCAGAGGGGTAAGTAAATGCCTCACCCACGTAATGCAGAACAAACTGATGTAATTCTCGATGATGACACAAGGAGGCGCTCTAAACTCATTTACTGGTGATGAAAGAACAACTCTTGTTGTTTTGGCACGAGCCCAGGAACTGAATTCAGTCACGAGCATTTATAAAGCAGACGTCTGTAAGAATACACAGAGAGAATCCCTTCCATTCCTTCTGGAGAGCACGGCATAGACCAGGTTTTATCCCCGTCCTGGTCACTCCAATAAGCCAGTGGTTCATCCTGAACTAAGGCTAAATAGCAAAATCCCAAGATCTTTCTGATTCTGTGTACATTAGGCCACACATATTGGTGTTCATTAATTACATGAGGCTCAGCTATGCGTGCATCATTAGAAAGCAGACGGATAATTGACAAATATTGATATTTGAATACTGTATAGGTATATTGACACTGTTCACGTTAAACGCCCTGTGTAATCACTTTTATTCTCATAGATAAGATAAGATATACTTTATTGACCCTGTGGGGTAATTTGCATTTGACCCATTCTAACTACAGAGCAGTGGGCAGCCCACAAGATACAAGCTGTGTACTTTTCTCACATTTATAAACAGGAAAATAAGATTTCCTTTTGATGTACAGCATGTTATTTGTAAATGCAAGAGCAGAAGGCAAGGGCTTTATAGGCAGAGATAACAACAGCGGGGTAAAAAAAAAAAGCAAAGGGGTTGCATTTTTTAAAATCCACATCATACATCTATGATACCCCTTGGTCTGCAATCGCTACCTCCCCCCCCCCCTCTCCCCCCATCCCCCTCCCCCTTCACCCATAGTTTTTCAAATAGCCTAGCTGCAGCTCTCCGACTCGTTGGTTATGCTTCCGTTGAAAACCATAAAAGGTTTTTATTAGAAAGAGAAAGTGCAAACCTGTGCAAGAGAGAGAGAGAGAGAGAGAGATGGGGGTGGACGCACCCCTCCCCTTCAACCACAAACTCTGCAGGTGTTTGAAAGGGTGTTAAAAGAAAGGGCGTTGAAACATAATTGTAAAGTTTATTTCCAAAACCATATTTTTCAAGGTAGGTTTTACACTATTATTCTTAAGGATTTAAGTATAAAAATGTGATTTAAACCAATTTAAACTGTCTGCTATGTGCATTGGTATGTTTCAGTACAGTACAAAAAATAAAAGCATGTATGAGCCTACTATTTTTGACATGTGTCAGGCCCTTCACATTGTCAGCTTGCTTTTAGATCACAAAGGACACATAGCCACTAAGCCTCTCACAGCTACTGCTGTCATTGCCACAACAGAAATTACGGGGTGGGAAGGCCACCTACACTATTAAAAAGATTTTGTTCACAAAATGCGGCTCTGGTTTCGTGTCACATCTGTGGCACCAGACCTCAGCCAGGGCTTGACGGCCTGTGGGTGTTGAGACAAATAAAACAACAAATGTATTCTCAGAAATGCATCCTGTGATAGATGTGTGTTACAGGGTAGCATTCTGGCCAGGTTCTGCTATGTGTGCTCGCGGCCTATGGAAGTATCTGGCTTCTTGGATAATAATAATTATATATATACACTGCTCAAAAAAAATAAGGGAACACTTAATCATCGCAGTATAACACCAAGTCAAGTAAACCAAATAGACAAGTAATAAGAGGACAGAAGATAGTAGAATATATATACAGCATGTACTGTATACAACTTATATAATAGCAAGAATGCAGGAATTTTCGCCACATTTTTTCTCGCCACTGAAAATTAACACCAGCAAAATGGCCGCATTTGAAAAGCTGTTGCTCTGTCTCCTGTTGTGGTTGGATGCTGATCAATACTACAGCACTAATCTTCTTCACAATTTACAAACATCTGTGACACATCTTCTCCTTAACCATGTAAAAGAACTGTTTAATGTTTAAATGTATGATAAGTGCTATCCAAATCTATTCTGTGTTTTGTTCTTTTGGAAATATATATCTATATTTTTTGTATTTTACGTTGTGTTATGTGTATTATTAACCTGTTTGATGTTTGAAGCAGAACCAGTAGTAACCAGAATGAAAAAAAATTTAAATTTCTGAACACACAGATAATATTTTCCTGGATACAGGTTGGGAAATCGCATAACATAGTTCAAAATATGTTGTGTTGAGGTATTTTGTGCATGTGTAACCTTTGACCCTTTACAGATGAAATCGTGCTTCAGTAAACATTGTTCTTCCCTGCACCAGTAAGCTACAGAATGTACTAACATGAAATTAATCTTAATTATTTTCTTTTTCCACTAGGGTGTAGTAAAGGTCCTGCATCCTCTACAAAAATCACCACAGGTAGATACCTGGGGCCTGTTCCAGAAAGCAGGACTTTTGAGTTAGCTGGATAATTACACTGAGTAAATCCCGGAACTCTCCCAGATCTGGAACTGAAGTAAAAAGTGCTGTTCTGGGTTTTACTTAGTTCAGTTATCCAGCTAACTCAGTGTATTTTGGTTCTTGGTTAGAATGATTAACTTGCATGAGTGCTTCAGTTTATTGTATAATCCCTTTTGTTTTTAAATTATTATATTCTATGGCTTTGTGTTGTTCATCTTAGATCTTATTAGAGATCTAACCTATATTTAGAATTAGGCTATTATTTTGGTTCTTGGTTAGCATAGTTAACTTGCATTGGCTGTCACGTGGCGCTGTAATGGCGGCATATTGTCCAGCTGTCTCATGTTCATGTTTGTTAATTTGAATGTATTTTGTTGTGTCTGGCTTTTGTTTTTTTCATGCACTGTGTGTCTGTTGTGGGACGGGGAAGTGGGCTGGAGATTGTTCAGGGCACTCCTCCTGCTCGTTTTGATAATATTGATGAATTGTCTATTCGGGATAGTTTTGTTTGTGGTCGTCACCATGGAGACGCATTCGCAACATATGCTCGTGAATGTCCATTGGATCTGCAGCTACAAACTTTACCATCCCTCTTCACCGGAGTTGAAGATGTCGGGACTGACCTAGGACTGCAGGAAATCTTCAAAAGGCCACCAGGGAAGGGAAGGAGAAGATAATGCGGGGGAGGAGTGAGGCGACGAGTGGGAAGGCTGATGCAGTTCGGTGCTTCATGTTGACAGTGGACAGAGACCGCAACAGTGCGTGTATGGAGGAAAGTCGTGGAGGCGGAGTTTGTGTGTTGAACTGTTTGATAACACTGGACATCTCGGGACAGTGGGGCTATTTTTAATCATGACGTTTGGCTGTAGGCTATTCCACTTCAATTCACTTAATGTGTTTGATTAATGCAATAATTCTATTGAATGTCTTTGTTTGGCATGTTTGTTAGTGTGTTGTGGGTCTGCCCCACTGTCTATGTCTTTTTTGTTGTTGCTGGTGGCTACAACTGAAGTTCCCTAACAGGAAAATAAAAGTTATTCTATTCTATTAGTTCATTAGAGTTGTTCTATTTTGTTATTGTTTAGGATATTTAATTTGCATTAGTGAAGTTGTATTTTGGACCAAAAGGCGTAGTTTTTAGTAGAGACGCTAGGGACATGTCCCTACCAATGTCACAGAAATAAGAATTGTCCCTACCAAAAATTGCAGAGTGAAAACTGTAGTTATAGGCCTAGTATAATTCAAAAACTCATTGTGGTCTTCCAAAAGTGCAGATCTGGTTGACAGCTGCATCAATAACCTATTAGCAAGCTATCCTATTATTTGCCATAGCCAATCAACAACCTGGACGGACTCGTCTTTCTGTGATGATGTCTTTCCCTGTCTCGACTCTTTCTCAGTGAGTGCCACGAACTGTCAGTCAGCCGTGTTCATCAGTGACACAGTGACAGACAGCGCAGCTAAATCACTAGGCTAGGCCTACTAATTATTTTTCTCTCTGCCTAGTACCTCAGCTAACGTTAGCTTTAGTAGTCTGTGTTTTGGGATGTAGATTACCGTTACGCTACGATTTCCTTTATCTTACGAGACAGATCTGATTGCGCAACTGTGACATCTTGAAATATATTGAGTAATTGTAGGCTACAGGTTGTATCATATTGAATGTTGAAATGAGTATCAGTATTATGATAAACAGTATAGAATCAATCTTGATCTTATTTACATTATTAGCTACATTAACTACTTGAATAAATCTTTTATTTATTATATTATTACATTAACTACAACAGTCACAAATTCGTCATTAATACAGTTGTCAGTTGACAAAGACAGCAACCTCTTTCCCACCTTTAAGGTAAAATTCTGAATGTAGCCGCTTACTACTGTTTATTAATGATGTATATATGTTTGTGATGCGGTGGCACACACACACACACACACACACACAGGCACGCACACACATACACACACTGGCACTTATACACACACACACGCACACACAGGCACACACACACGCAGGCACGCACACACACACACACACAGGCACATGCACACACACACACACAGGCATGTGCACACACACAGACACACACACGCACACTGGCACGCACACACTTGTTGCATTTATTGTTTAATAATCATTGATTGTTAGCGTGCTTTCTATTTATTTCTTTTTAATCTTCTAGTCTGTTGTAATGGAAAGGTGGTCTGAGGTGTGACGCAGTTGAATGTGATGGGAGTGTCAGTGTGGTTTCAGTGCTGTGAGAGGGGGGTGTGAAGGCAGCTCTGTGCTGCAGGTCAGTCTTCCTGTGCAGCTCTGGTTTGTGTAGCGCTGAATATACAAGCCTGTGAGTGGAAAAGAATTGAACCTCCCCAGCAAAAGAGAATGAAGCAAACAGACAAAGTGAAGAACATGTTCTGTGCAGACAAAACAAATAAACATAAAATAAAAAACAAAAAAAAAAAATGTTGTGTTGTTGTCTTCTTCTACACTGTGCTGTCCAGGGTAAGCTGAAAAAAAAAAAAAAATATAAAATTTATATACAGTGCGCTTTACAAGTGTTTCCAAACAGTTTTTTTTTTTTTGTTTTTTTTTGTCTTTTTCCCATCTCATTGGATTTGAAATGGATATGAGGTTAAAGTGCAGACTTTCAGCTTTAATTTGAGGGTTTTTACATCCATTTTAGGGCACCAAAAGTAATTGGACAAATTACCATTAACTTAAATAGTCATCATATTTAATATTTGGTTGAAACTTTGAAATGTTGAAATAAATAAGCAGAAGTGCAGAGTTGACTCTAAACAAAACACTTGAAGAGCAAACCTCCTCGCTGCTCAGTTCACTGAAGTTTCTGATCGAGGTTCTGTTTGATCTCAGGGGGTCACGCTCAATGCCAACGCTGTTATTTCCTCTGCCTCCCGCCACAGGAAGTCACAGGTCGCCTCAGGAAGTCACAGGTCGTCTCTGCTGAAAGTAGTCGACCTTTTCAGCTTTACCTAATAAGGTGATTTTTCTGCAGTAGGGCTGTTTTGAGCGTGCAGAGTGACCGGAGTGGAGATGGCTTAATCTCTCAATGCCACGAGGTCATGTGACTTCTCCCTCTTCACATCTTCACACTTTTTTTTTAGTTTAAAGTGTCCATTAAGTCACAAGATAAAGATGCATACTTACTTTAAAAAAAATTTACAAACAAAAAAAAATCTAATTTTCTTCTGTTATTTATTAAGATGAGAGCTGGGGCTCTGACTGTGTCTTCGTGTTCTGAATGGATTTTGATTTTCACTTCTGATTGGAGCTCGCCAAATGCAGCTGTTTATAGTTAAAATGAAAACTACCACTTCAGCTGTACGATAGACACTCCAAATGACCAATACCATTATTTCATGTGGTGAGCAGTATAAGAACTTATAATCTCAAATGAATAAAACGGGGTTAATATCATTGTATACGTTTCCTTCAGTTGTTTGTGGATATCTCACATGCTATTACACAGAAGAGCTGTACAGATGTGGACGCGATGGTTTCGGATTTCACCGGCAATTTTTTTTAAAGAGATAGAGAGGTACACACAGAGCCAAAATAGCAATTCACTCTCATGGGATCCTGAGTAAATAGTGAATAAATAATAGTAAAACAATAAAGTAAAAAAAAGAAAACTACACCGGTTCACTCCTGTACTTGACCACAGTAAAATCGTTAGGATGCGCTTGCAGTCTGCGGCTGTTGCCTGTGTCTATACACCGTAACAGCCCCTGTTCTTATCAAAAAGGAGGTGTACTAATCAGCGCTCATAGTAAAACACAGCCATTTCCTTTGAAAGCTATTGAGGTCTTGTGGTGGGAAGCTTGTTTCGTATTATAGTTAGATGTTAGAGACGTACATGCACACTAGAGCTAACCTTTGCGACATGCAGTTTGTCTCCAGTGACAAAGACAGATTGCAGCTTTCAATATCTTCTTGTCTACAGTGCATGGTACAGATTACATAAGGAAGCTACTATTGTCAGCACACTCAGTGTTATTATTATTTTATTATTATTATTACAACAGGCATTTAGCAGAATCTCTTATGCAGAGCGACTTTTTTTTACATACTATCCATTTTTACAGCTGGATATTTTGCTTAAGAAATTCAGGCTAGGTACCTTGCTCAAGGGTACAACGACAGTGTTCTACTTGGGAATCAAACCTGCAACCTTTAGATTACAAGCCCAGTTCCCTACCAATATACTACACTGCCATTTTCCGGTCGGACGAGAACCGAGGAGATGACGAGGACGGATAACATAAGCGATCGGAATGAACCCCAAGTTGCCACATGGTACATGGTACACATGGTTTAGTTTCCTACCCATGATGCCACATGGTACCCCTGCCCCCCATCCTTTATCTTGTAGCAGAATATATAACATGGGGCTCCAATCCTTTATCTTGTAGCAGCATATATAACATGGGGCTCCAGCTCCTCTCTCCTCCTGGCTTTTCTTTTGTTTTCAGTAAAATTCAACGCAGCGTAATTCAGCGTGTCTGGGTCTGGATCCTGGAAAGAGAGACATACCAACACCTTAGAGAGAGAAAGCTGTCTTTCCACAAGACAAAAGCTCTGTCTCACAGATAATAATAACACTACTTCTAATAATAATAATAATAACAACAATATTATTATTATTATACAGATTTCTAAAAATGTATGCCAGCAGTGCATGTTGTACTGTATTGTATGTACATTATACACACTGTGTTTGTATATACATTATAAATGTGGGAACACTAATATGGGTTACATTACAATGCACTATATCGTATGCATTTGGAAGAGGCTCTTAGTGACACACGCAGGTTACATTCTTCACATACCTTCCATTTATACAGCTGGATATTTACTGAAGCTGTTCAGGTTAGGTGCCTTGCTTAAGGGTACAATGACCAGGGTTCAAACCTATAATCTTGGAATTACTGGCCCTTAAAGTAACATAACATAATAACATAACTTAATGACGAGAACAGGCCATTAAGCCCAACAATGCTCGCCATCTTCCGACCACTAAAGGGTATCTAGTGCTCCCCTACAATCTAGATAGTATCCAGCACCATATCAAGCCTGATCTTGAAAACACCCAGAGTTTCTGCCTCTACTACCCGGCAAGCTGTTTCACACAGCGACTACTCTCTGCGTGAAGAAGTACTTCCATATATAAATATACTACAGGTGCAGCTCAAACAATTAGAATATCGTGAAAAAGTTCAATATTTTTTGTCACTCATGTCAGAAAGTGAAACTCATATATTATATAGATTCATTACACATAGAGTGAAATATTTCAAGCCTTTATTTCTTGTAATTTTGATGATTATGGCTTACAGCTAATGAAAACCCAAATTCAGTGTCTCAGAAAATTAGAATATTACATAAGATCAATAAAAAAGAATATTTTAAACAGAAATGTCAGCCTTCTGAAAAGTATGTTAATTTCTATGCACTCAATACTTGGTTGGGGCTCCTTTTGCATGAATTACTGCATCAATGCGGCGTGGCATGGAGGCGATCAGCCTGTGGCACTGCTGAGGTGTAATGGAAGCCCAGGTTGCTTTGATAGCGGCCTTCAGGTCGTCTGCATCGTTGGGTCTGGTGTCTCTCATCTTCCTCTTGACAATACCCCATAGATACTCGATGGGGTTCAGGTCAGGCGAGTTTGCTGGCCAATCAAGCACAGTAATACCATGGTCATTGAACCAGCTTTTGGTACTTTTGGCAGTGTGGGCAGGTGCCAAGTCCTGCTGGAAAATGAAATCAGCATCTCCATAAAGCTTTTCAGCAGAAGGAAGCATGAAGTGCTCTAAAATTTCCTGGTAGATGGCTGCATTGACTGTGGACTTCAGAAAACACAGTGGACCAACACCAGCAGATGACATGGCACCCCAAATCATCACTGACTGTGGAAACTTCACACTGGACTTCAAGCAACGTGGATTCTGTGCCTCTCCACTCTTCCTCCAGACTCTGGGACCTTGATTTCCAAATGAAATGCTAAATTTACTTTAATCTGAAAAGAGGACTTTGGACCACTGAGCAACAGTCCAGTTATTTTTCTCCTTAGCCCAGGTAAGATGCTTCTGACGTTGTCTCTGGTTCAGGAGTGGCTTGACACGAGGAATGCGACATTTGTAGCCCATGACCTGGATTCGGCTGTGCGTGGTGGCTCTTGATGCACTCCAGCCTCAGTCCACTCCTTGTGAAGCTCCCCCAAATTCTTGAATGGATTTTGCTTGACAATCCTCTCAAGGCTGCAGTTATCCCTGTTGCTTGTGCACCTTTTCCTACCACACTTTTTCCTTCCACTCAACTTTCTATGAATATGCTTGGATACAGCACTCTGTGAACAACCAGCTTCTTTAGCAATGACCTTTTGTGGCTTAACCTCCTTGTGGAGGGTGTCAATGACTGTCTTCTGGACATCTGTCAAGTCAGCAGTCTTCCCCATAATTGTGTAGCCTACTGAACCAGACTGAGAGACCATTTAAAGGCTCAGGAAACGTTTGCAGGTGTTTTGAGTTAATTAGCTGATTAGAGTGTGACATCATGAGTTTACAATATTGAACTTTTTCACAATATTCAAATTTTCTGAGACACTGAATTTGGGTTTTCATTAGTTGTAAGCCATAATCATCAAAATTACAAGAAATAAAGGCTTGAAATATTTCACTATGTGTAATGAATCTATATAATATATGAGTTTCACTTTCTGAAATGAGTGACAAAAAATATTGAACTTTTTCACGATATTCAAATTTTTTGAGCTGCACCTGTCTGTATATGACAACTTGGTCAACTGAGCAGGAGCTGCAACAAGAAGCAAGATTTGCAATAATATCTTGTCCAGCTGGAAACATTTCTAAACTCTGGTAGTATATGTAAAAACCTACTGTTGGCTATATGGGCCGAATGGCCTCTTCTGAATAGCTAGCACTCTTGTGCATTAAAGTCATAATGACATGATACTAGTTGATATGTTGAAATACTGCACTTTTCCATAAGAACCGTTATCCCAGTTATAAACCAGTGAACTTACCCGTTTGTTCTCTGAATTCTGTTGAGATTTTTTCCCTGTAAGGGAACATGAAGAAGAGAGGACAGAGATTTAACATTTACTAACCCGACCCAAGAGTACGTCACATTTTAAATACAGTTTCAACCAGATAACCCGACCCAAGAGTACGTCACATTTTAAATACAGTTTAAACCAGATAACCCGACCCAAGAGTACGTCACATTTTAAATACAGTTTCAACCAGATAACCCGACCCAAGAGTACGTCACATTTTAAATACAGTTTAAACCAGATAACCCGACCCAAGAGTACGTCACATTTTAAATACAGTTTAAACCAGATAACCCGTCCCAAGAGTACGTCACATTTTAAATACAGCTTCAACCAGATAACCCGACCCAAGAGTACGTCACATTTTAAATACAGTTTAAACCAGATAACCCGACCCAAGAGTACGTCACATTTTAAATACAGCTTCAACCAGATAACCCGACCCAAGAGTACGTCACATTTTAAATACAGTTTCAACCAGATAACCCGACCCAAGAGTACGTCACATTTTAAATACAGTTTAAACCAGATAACCCGTCCCAAGAGTACGTCACATTTTAAATACAGCTTCAACCAGATAACCCGACCCAAGAGTACGTCACATTTTAAATACAGCTTCAACCAGATAACCCGACCCAAGAGTACGTCACATTTTAAATACAGTTTCAACCAGATAACCCGACCCAAGAGTACGTCACATTTTAAATACAGCTTCAACCAGATAACCCGACCCAAGAGTACGTCACATTTTAAATACAGTTTAAACCAGATAACCCGACCCAAGAGTACGTCACATTTTAAATACAGTTTAAACCAGATAACCCGACCCAAGAGTACGTCACATTTTAAATACAGTTTAAACCAGATAACCCGACCCAAGAGTACGTCACATTTTAAATACAGTTTAAACCAGATAGCCCGACCCAAGAGCACGTCACATTTTAAATACAGTTTAAACCAGATAACCCGACCCAAGAGTACGTCACATTTTAAATACAGTTTAAACCAGATAACCCGACCCAAGAGTACGTCACATTTTAAATACAGTTTAAACCAGATAGCCCGACCCAAGAGTACGTCACATTTTAAATACAGTTTCAACCAGATCATTTTATATGGTTGATAAGTTAAGACTGTATTTAACACCATGCAAACTTCACAGTAACTTCACAGTGTCCAAATATAATGTTGCAGGTACTAGCAGGATTAGGTTTGGAGCGGTGGAGGGATTCATTCCTCAGTACCTGTGTTATTTGTGCCTCTGCATGCAAATCGACATACAATGATGAAAATGACTATGAGCTGTGTGACAATCACTCCACCCAGGGCCCAGAGGAGAGGGACATAGTATCCACTGCAATCTCCTGCATGAACAATAGATGCAGAGGGTCACAGATGTGTGTTCAACAAGCTCATGTTAGCTGATGCTAGCAAACATAATGAAACTTCTTTTAATGTTCACCACAAACGTTTGTTAATGTTAGTTTACAAATGGGAAAGGTAGAATAAATGAGTAAGAAAGATGTTGAGGGGGAAGTGAGCTGACAAAAAAATAGTTTGTTATAATTAAGGTAAATACGTATACAAATTGTTCCAAGCTTTTAAAAGCAATCTGTGGCAAAAAATTTGAGGTTTAAACTTGACAGGAATTGTAACACTAAGCTTGAAAAGCAAATATGCGTACGATCAGTGTTAAAACACATTTCCACAAATACATCGGCACTTGAAAAGCAAACATGCGTACGATCAGTGCTTAAACACATTTCCGCAAATACATCGGCACTTGAAAAGCAAACATGCGTACGATCAGTGCTTAAACACATTTCCACAAATACATCGGCACTTGAAAAGCAAACATGCGTACGATCAGTGCTTAAACACATTACCGCAAATACATCGGCACTTGAAAAGCAAACATGCGTACGATCAGTGCTTAAACGCATTTCCACAAATACATTGGCACTTTTCATAATTTTTTACTTATCCAAATTAGTTTTTTAGCCAGATCAAATTCGCACGTGTTTCTAAACAAGTGTATAAGCATGCAGACAAGCTTCAGAATGCTTTAGTATTTATGCAATTTATGTAGTCTCCCATGTTGTTGTTTTTTTTAGAACAAAAGTAATAAGAATTTTAAAAAAGTTTATTTATACGGAACTTAGTGGTAAACTAAATAATATAATGGCTCCTTTTTCATTAAAGTTTAGTGAACACCAAACTCAAATGTTGAGTAAAGGTAAAAATACATATTACATCAAATATATATATATATATATATGTAATATATCATGATTCAATTATTATTTGAAATTAACAACAATTTTGGTTAGACTATAGAGCTCTAGTTTCCTTGGAGAGATTTGTGGCCAAACTTTACTGTTCTGAAAAAATAGCGTCTTCATAATGCCTGCCTAGTAACAGCCGCCAAGTGATCTGCAATATCTGCACGTTTTTTTAACGGGTTTTAGTTCAACTCAAAGTTTTATGCTTGTTTTTTTAGGGAAAGAAAACAATAGCTTGACCCTACCTTCTGGTGATCTCGGATCTCTGGTGATCTCATCTCCAGCAGGTGCTGTTCAAAAACAGCGTCAGAAACAATAAAGACCAAAAGACAAAATCGGTAATAACAACAACAAAAACAATATTTCTCTTTCAGGCATACCGTTTGCATAAGAAGCAGAAATACAGCATATAACTGCATAAAACGACACCAAAGGGCAGATCTTGTTTATCAATATCATTCATAAAAAATGATTAAATATATTTACTGCAATAGCAGTATGATATGAGAAATATTCCGGTGATAGAAATGTAGTATTTTATACAACACAACCAAGATAAAACATGCTCAGCCAGAGTATTTTTTCCTCTTAAAACTGAATTTTACTAAGAAAAGTAATAATACATGAATTGTTCTTGTTTTGCATTGTAACCTGGACATCACTGTACTGAACAGTATGTGTTTTTTGTCTACTTATCATTACCTGTCCAGTATGTACATTTAAGATAAGAGAAGATTAGTATTGAAATTTAGTTTTTGAAATTTGTATTGGACATTTAAGAGTTGCTTCAGGTCTCATAACAGATGCAAATTACAGAAAAAACACAAATCACTCAGCAAAATATTGCACATTCCCCACAAAATATTTCACGTATTCTGCACATACACTAGAAAATATTGCATATTCCCCACAAAATATTGCACCTTTTCTGCCATATCATACACTCCATGCACACATCCACACACATATTCCACACAAGTTCATGTTCAACAACGCATACCACATTGCAGCACATTTGAGTACATTTATAAAACCAACTAAACTAACCTTGCTCAGGCGTGTTTAATTCAACATTTCATTTGTTTGTAAATATGAACTAAATATAAATTTTAAACTTTATCTTCATTACCTTGAACCTTCAGAAGCGTTGCTTTGTCAAATATGATATATTTTTCCATTTTTCCACAGAAGTACAGTCCGGAGTCTGATAAATCCACATTTATGATTTCACACGTGCTGTTGGTCTTATGCAGTTTTACATGGTCTTTGTTGAAATTGTTGTGATATGAAGCGTTTGTTTTACCATCATTATACAGTGATAAAATGCACAAAGGCACTGATGCATTTGGCCTCTGCCAGAACCAGGACAGGTAGCCATCCCCAGAACCATCCATAATGAAGGAGCAGGGGAGCTGGACGTTGTCCCCGCGACGTACTGCCAAGGAGGGGACTTGAGAGAGCAGAACCGTGGTGATCAGACCTGAAACATGGAAGAAAACAAAACTACTTTACTTATCTGGACTTAGATCTATGCAAGTGATGCAAACCATGTCATTACTTCCATTTAGCAAACGCTCTTACCCAGAGCGACTTATACAGCGGGCAAACGCTCTTACCCAGAGCGACTTATACAGCGAGCAAACGCTCTTACCCAGAGCGACTTATACAGCGAGCAAACGCTCTTACCCAGAGCGACTTATACAGCGAGCAAACGCTCTTACCCAGAGCGACTTATACAGCTTACATTATTTTTACATATAATACATCATTCAGATAGCTGGATCATGTGAAAAGGGGGTGGTGGGGGGTGTGCAGAGGTAGTAAGCAACTTATACAGCGAGCTCACATTCTGTGCAAGTCACCTGAGCACCTGCCTCCTTTTCCCCAAGTGCCCGATGTGCTCTTTTGATTTTTAGTACATGGCGCAAATATATCAGAAATGTTTACAAAATATCTACTAAATATATAACAATCAATGAATATATCATATATTATTTAATATATCAGTATATATCAGTAATTTGAAACTGATATCAGGGCACAGAAAACCACTTCATGCCCAGGAGCTCTGAGACCAGCGGAGTATTTACAGTAAGCATCTAGTTAGAGGTGTCCAAGGAGAAAACAACCTGATCGGAAAGCCAATAGTGGTTCATCCAGCATGTTTTACGCATGCAGAATATGACTCGCACACTCAATATAAATCTAAAAACATATTTAATTACCACAGCAGCCATGCATTGGATAAAAATGCACTTACTTATACTGTACAACATCAGACCACAGGTGTAGGTTTGTGCCATCCTGTACCTTGCTGTAGTCTCTGAAGCGTTCAGAATCACACGCAAATAAATGAAAAGGCTCTTTATTATGAGCAGAACCCTGCAAATAAAGAGCCATCAGGGATCGCACAGACTTTTAAAATCTCACCACAAGGTCACGCCCTCACGTTTCCGGCTGATACTTAGAAACAGACATGAAATCAGGCAAGGTTGCCCCAAGTAGAAAACTAATCCAGTTATTTGGATTATCATTTTAACATTTTTTTAAACTAATAGGCACTGATGCCAAAAAAAGATATAAACTTAAAAAAACTGTACTCTACAGTATATTGATGGTAACCACATGTATTTCCTATTACCCATATTTAGCAATAGCATACTGTATATAATCCAATCAGAAACATTAGAATATAATAAAATATGACTTATTATTTTATCTACATGGCTTCCTGTTTATTTAAAACTTCACAGACACAACTGCTCAGTGATTATGTAAACAAAGCTTCTCATTGGGCTTCATTTATCCATACGGTCATACAAATGAGCGTATATTTGTGCCTACCAACTTGCGTATGAAAATCTCACGTGTGATTCATCAAACTTGTGTAAATCACTGATCTGAGTTTAAACGTGTTCGTAGGTTGATAAATCAGACTCAATCATATATTAGGAAGCGTGTGCACATCATTATGAATTATTTATAATTACTCACACGCCCATTTTACTACTACTACATATGGCTTTCTCCAATAAATCAGAAACAGAAGCTTTTTCCTGATGTAATAGTTTTTACCGGCTTCCACGTGATGAGAAACTAATAGCAAAGAAACTAATAGTGATTAAAAATGATTAAAACTCAACTTATTCAGATATTATTTTTGCCAATTAAGCTACACAACATACGTCTACACTCTACAGCCACAACGCGTAGGTCAAGTGCATTTTAAAATATTGCCCCGATGCATTAACTGCTTTTAATATTTCGCCATTTTTATGATCAGCTACTCATTTAAGGCAAACTCTGATTTTAACGCTCACATAACCCATGTTTTCCAAAGAACAGCTTTTATATGTATCACCTGTTGACTCAGTAGTGCTCTGAACAAAGGTTTTTTTTTTCTTTCATTATTTAGGTTGCAACTATTGTTCCCTGGCTGTTCATTGCATGCAATGTCGCTGCCTCGCCACTGGGGGGAAAAGCGTACGCAAGGTCAAGATCTATGGGGGTATTATTGTCTCAAAAATAAATAAATAAATGCACCTGATCCACAAATGAATGCAACTGATTCACAAATGAATGCAACTGACTCACAAATAAATGCAACTGATTCACAAATGAATGCAACTGATTCACAAATAAATGCAACTGATTCACAAATGAATGCAGCTGATCCACAAATAAATGCAACTGATTCACAAATAAATGCAGCTGATCCACAAATAAATGTACCTGATCCACAAATAAATTAAACTGATTCACAAATAAATTAAACTGATTCACAAATTACATTTATTTATTTTTGAACCAATGATACCCCCATAAAGAGCTGTCGTGAGATTTCATCGTATCGTACACCTACGTTAATTTTGATAAATCTTGAAATCTGCCTAAAAATAGTTGTGCGTTCACTTTACTATCAGATTTGAACATACACATGAATGATAAATGAGGCCCATTATGTTTAGGAACAGTTAACTATTTCTCATACTTAAGTCACATGACAGGGTTGAATGTGGCAGCCCATTGCTGTCATAGGGTGCGTCCCAATAATAGAAAAATCCACTATCACCTCCTCTCTTCCATGCCCTGGAAACGCATCTTTGTGTTTTAATCTATGTATTAATGGTTACATATTAATTAATGTCTTGACGCAAACCGAAATGTCTCGTACAGTGTATACTGTACATGCAAATAATTATACTTGAAACGTTCAGGCAGTTTTGCATACTTCCGGGTTGGAGAGGAGTGGTAGTGGGGGAGTGGAGGAAAGGAGGTAGAGAGTGAACGATATTTGGACACACCCATAACTTAACCGCAGTGATGAAGCATTGAAACGGGAACTTCATTTCAAGGACTGGGCCTGCAGTCTGGATTATAAACGACTCAAAGATGTTTCAGTGAAAAGTTTCAAGGGCTAAACCCAGGCTAGACTTGCTCAACAATTAGGGGTTACAATACCAGTGTACAATCTGCATTATAATTTATCCAGCCATCCTTTTGCCTGTTATCTGCTTAAATATATGGTATACTATTTTCATCAGATTTCTGAGTAAAATGTCTTCTTTCATAGGATTGTGCTACACTGCTCAAAGAAATTAAGGGAACACTTAATCAACACAGTATAACACCAAGTCAAGTAAACTTCTGGAATATCGATCTGTCCAGTTAGGAAGCGTAAACGATTGTGAATCAATTTCACCTGCTTTGTTGCAAATGAAAGTGACAACAGATGGACAGGAGAGGCAAAAGCAAGACAACCCCCAAAAAGTCAATGGTTTTGCAAGTGGTGGCCACAGATAATTTCTCTCTCCTTATCCTTCCTGACTGATTTTTTTCTAGTTTTGCATTTTGCTAGTGCCCTTGTCACTACTGGTAGCATGAGGCGGTACCTGCAGCCCATTCAGGTTGCACAGGTAGTCCAGCTCCTACAGGATGGCACATCCATACGTGCCGTCTCAAAAAGGTTTGCTGTGTCTCCCAGCACAGTCTCAAGAGCGTGGAGGAGATACCGGGAGACGGGCTATTACACGAGGAGCTGGACAGGGCTGTAGAAGGGCAACAACCCAGCGGCAGGACCGGTATCTGCTCCTTTGTGTCGAGGAGGAACAGGAGGAGCACTGCCAGAGCCCTACAAAATGACCTCCAGCGGGTTACTTGTGCGCATGTTTCTGACCAAACTGTCAGAAACAGACTCCATGAGGGTGGCATGAGGGCCCAACGTCATGTAGTGGGACCTGTGCTCACAGCCCAGCACCATGCAGCTCGATTGGCATTTGCCAGAAAACACCAGAATTGGCAGGTTTGCCATTGGCGCCCCGTTCTTTTAACAGATGAGAGCAGGTTCACACTGAGCACATGTGATAGACGTGAAAAAGTCTGGAGACGCCGTGGCGAATGTTATGCTGCCTGCAACATCATCCAGCATGACCGGTTTGGTTTAATTGACTTGGTGTTTTACTATGATGATTAAGTGTTCTTCATTTTTTTGAGCAGTGTTTATTTAATAACTTACTATCACACAAAAATTTGCAAATACAGTTCTAACCCCCGTCAATTGTTCTCTATCTTCTCCTCCCTCCTCAGCAAACCCCCTCCTGCTCCTCATTCCTTGTTCACTGCAGACGACTTCACAGATTTCTTCGATGAGAAGATCGCAGACATCCGCAGCTCCTTCAGCCCCACTCCCCCTCCCCTCACAGACACTGTTTTCCACTCGCTTCCTCTCTCTACCTCTTCTGTGTCCCCCCCCTGTTTCTCCACCTTTTCTCCCCTTTCTGAGACCGATGTATCCCATCTCCTACTCTCCCATCTCCCCACTACTTGTGCCCTCGACTCTATCCCTTCATCTCTCCTCCAGGCAATCACCCCAGATATCCTCCCATTTGGGACCTCCCTGGTGAACTCCTCCCGGACCTCTGGCTGCTTCCCCTCATCCGTCAAAATAGCCCACATCAACCCGATCCTGAAAAAACCTACGCTGGACCCCTCCAACATCCAAAACTACAGACCGGTATATCTTCTTCCTTTTCTTTCCAAAACTATTGAACGTACTGTTTCTAACCAACTGTCGTCTTTCCTTACCCAGAACAAGCTGCTAGACCCCCACCAGTCCGGCTTCAAACCTGGCCACTCAACGGAGACTGCACTCCTCTCCATCAGCGAGATGCTTCATGCAGCTCGGGCAGCCTCCCTCCCCTCTGTCCTAATACTTCTAGACCTATCTGCCGCCTTCTACACTGTAGATCACTCCATCCTCCTGTCATCCCTGTCTGCAGCGGGGATCGGCGGCTCGGCCCTGGCCTGGATTAAGTCCTACCTCTCAGAACGCTCCTCCCAGGTTGCCTGGGCTGGCAAAGTATCGGCACCCCGTCCCCTTATCACAGGAGTCCCCCAGGGCTCAGTACATTACATTACATTACATTATAGGCATTTAGCAGACGCTCTTATCCAGAGCGACTTACACAACTTCAAGCATTTTTATTACATTTTACCCAATTAATGCAGCTGGATATATACTGAAGCAATTCAGGTTAAGTACCTTGCTCAAGGGTACAACGGCAGTGTCCTACCTGGGAATCGAACCTGCAACCTTTCGGTTACAAGTCAGTACTTGGTTCCCTCATTTTCTCCACCTACACCAAATCCCTTGGCCTTGTTATCACTGCTCATGGTCTTTCTTACCACTGCTATGCTGACGATACTCAACTCTTTCTCTCCTTCTCACCCTCTGACACTCAGGTGTCAGCCCGCATCTCCACTTGCCTGAGAGACATCCAGAGCTGGATGGACACCCACCATCTCAAGCTCAATCCAGGCAAGACTGAGCTCATCTACATTCCTGCTCTAACCTCTCCCCCTCTCAGTCTCTCTATTTCCCTAGGAGACACTCCACTGACTCCAACGCCCTGTGCCAGGAACCTCGGAGTCGTGATGGACAACAGGCTGTCCCTCTCCGAGAACATCACAGTGGTAACCCGGGCATGCAGATTCTTCCTGTACAACATCAGGAGAATCCGCCCCTTCCTCACCACCCACTTAACCCAGCTTCTGGTCCAAGCGATAGTGCTGTCCCGCCTGGACTATTGCAACTCTCTCCTGGCTGGCTTGCCAGCATCGGCCATTAGACCCCTTCAGCTTATCCAGAACGCAGCAGCGCGCCTGGTCTTCAACCTCCCCCGAAACTCCCATGTCAACCCCCTCAGGACGACTGGTACCCCCCCTCTTCATACTAGCACCCGGTCTTGACGTCTGTCTGTCCTGGCCCCACGGTGGTGGAATTAGCTCCCCGTGGAGGTCAGAACAGCAGAAAGTCTGAGCGCCTTCAAGCGCAGATTGAAGACTCACCTCTTCAAGCTGCACCTCTCTCCACCCCTCCCTACCTCCTTGTGACTATTGTTATCAATATTGTGTAGATCCCCCCCCCCAATCATACTGACTGCGCCTAGTACTTAGATTCGTATTTACCTTTTTAGGATTGTTTTAGCGCACTTGTTACTAGTTCGGAAATGCACTATGTACGTCGCTCTGGATAAGAGCGTCTGCTAAATGTCTATAATGTAATGTAATGTAATAACCTTTTTTCACTGAACATTCACAGTGGTGTGCATTAGTGTGTTAAAATTGTACTGGCATCTAAACAGTTAAAATATAGCAACATTTATTTCCACCCAGGTCCGGTTGTTCTTTTTGGCGTTAACACCCAAACACTAACGCTGCCCTATCATCAAATAACTTTCTGAGCATTGACATAAACCCTCGGCTGGACTCTCCAGACCTCTTTTGACATATATTGCTTTGACCACAACTTGACATATATTGCTTCGACCACATCTCTCTGAAACACACGCAGATGTTGAAACAACCAATGGCAAAGCGCAGATGCACACCATCACGTAAGTGACTGACCTTATTTTCCTGACGCAGAACCCACTGTTAGCATCATTTAAACGGCTGTCATATGAATGCATATACCTAGAAACCCCTCTCCTTTTCTCTGCTTATTTATAAGGCCATTGGCATTGACAATTGTGTTTATCCCAGTCATCACACAGGCCACCATGAGGACTGGAGCTCCAGCAGCGTTCACACAAATCTGTATGAGCTTCCTGCTTTACAGCGAATTGTGTAAGTCTGATTATGCCGTACTGCAATCAATACATTATAGTGTTACTGATAAGGAAATTATTGTGAGTAACAATTGCAATTCATTATTTCTCTATTGGTGGGATTGTGTGTTGTGTTACAGATAAATATAAAGGTGCAATGTTAGCTAACGTGAGCTTTTCAGGCTTTTAAACTTTTAATAGGATTTAATGGATCATCATTAGACTAGTCTGGATTAAATCAACATTTGAAATGTACATTTATTCGTAGATGGCAATGTAGGCAGATCACTGTGGAAATAACTGATCTATATGATTTAATTTATAACGGCTGAATAAAAAAATGTATCAGAAGACGTAGATGGAAATTTCCAAATGGTTTCCTGAGTCTTTTTCACACTTTACCGGTGTCAACAGTTTTCGGCTAGTACCATCCTATAAGTCCAGTGCCTTAGCACTTTGTGCTTTTAAAGTTCTCCAAATTGTGCGTAACATTTTAAAAACACAAAGTGCTAAGGCACTGGACTCATATGACGGTACTTTTTAAAGCTTTTAAAAGCTTTAATTCCAATGGCCTTATAAATAAGCAGAGAGAAAGAGAGGGGTTTCTAGGTATATGCATTCATATGACAGCCGTTTAAATGGTGCAAACAGTGGGCTCTGCATCAGGAAAATAAGGTCAATCACTTACCTGATGGTGTCCATCTGCGATTTGCCATTGGTTGTTTCAACATCTGTGCACATTTAGTTTTATATTTGTATATATACATTACACAGGGCCCAACTGGAAATGAGTGGTAAATGCCACAATAACTTGTCACATCAGCAGTTTCAGCTCAAGCGTTTTTATGTTTTTCAGTCTTGACACAAGCTGCGGGCAAACAGCAGCCAATTCTCCTGATAACGGCTCAGCTTGGAGACGCCGTAACTCTGCAGTGCCTCTATGCAAAAGAGAAAACTTCATTCATAGTATTGTACAAGCAAACTGTGGGACAGACACCTCAACTCATATTAACAGCATTTAAATATCGAAATGATGTCGAATTGTACAATGAGTTTAAAGATAATCCGCTCATTACAGCACACAACAGCGACGGAATGATTAATGTGACCATCTCCAAAACACAACCATCGGACTCAGCCATATATTACTGTGGGAAAATGTACGTTAATGTCTTTGAATTTGAAGAAGGAACATTTCTGATATTACAAGGTATGGAAATTGCACTTATATATTTTTTGAGCATGATTGCACTGTACAATTATACCTTTTTACTACTTGATCAAAATTGAGCACAGTGAGGAAAATATTGTGTGGAAATAAGTATATTAACCTTTTACAGGGTCAGAGTCACAGAGCAGGACAGTAGTACTGCAGCAGCCTGAGTCTGAGTCAGTGCAGCCAGGAGACTCTGTGACTCTGCAGTGTACAGTACACACTGAGACCTGTGCAGGAGAACACAGTGTGTACTGGTTCAGACAGGGCTCAGGAGAGTCCCCTCCAGAAATCATTTACACCCATGGAAACAGGAGTGATGAGTGCCAGAGGAGCTCTGGGGCTGTGTCTCCCACACAGAGCTGTGTCTACAACTTCCCCAAGAGGAACCTCAGCCTCTCTGATGCTGGGACTTACTACTGTGCTGTGGCCACCTGTGGGGAGATCCTGTTTGGGAACGGGACCAAGCTGCACATTGAAGGTATGCTTATTTAAATGTGTGTATGGTTTAATACCACACTTACTATTGAGTCACATTTATGATATAAAACAATAATAAGTAAAATATTTTGCTTCCAAGTTACTTTATGAAATATAATTACATTGCTAATTCAGTAATAACATATTTAATAAATTCTTATATTTCAGGAGGTGAAGTTTCTGCACAGTTATCCATCTTTGTCTGGCTCTCAATCATAAGGACTGGAGTTCTGTGTTGCATCTTGCCCGTATTTGTCCTGATCTATTGCAAAAAGCATAAATAATAATGCTAATATGGGGTTCCATGTCATTAATTCATAATAAATCCTTATTATTATTATTGATCTTATCTCTTTCCAATTGAGGGACACTGTATATAAATGAACCAAGTGTATAATCCTAATGTGCTGTTCTGATCATTTTTATTTTGAGACACCTGAGACAGCTGATGTTACTCAAACAATGTGATACAATGACATTAATTGGAAATGGTGACAATGATGTTCATGATATCTTTGTTTTTTGTGCAGAGACAGTTACAGCAGAATGGCTCTGTAAACTTTATTCTGATACATACGAGAAATACAAGCAACAATTCTTACTGGCTGCCATCCAGTATGGGGTGTACTGTTCTACGCAGTATCAAGGCCAAGTGACAATGACCCATTTACTCCAACCAGAAAAGTGTGGCAGTTTCACTATATGTTTTTTTTTATTTTTTAGCATGCATCACATACATTTAAAATTCCTGGGCTTTGAATGTCTGATTAGTATTCAAGTTGCATTTTGCTAAACCTTACCTTAAAGTTAGGATTGGGTAAAGCTGATAGTAGTGGTTGGGAGATAAATTTAAGCCGTTTTTGCTTTGAAAGTCCTGTACTTATTTATCTTGGAAGGTAGATTTTGCACAGGTGGATTTAGGATTTTCTGTGCCAAGTGTAATGTGTGCAAGAAAAAAACAAGCATCTTGTGGACATGGCTCACTTTTCTGTTTGTCCCACACGGGTCTATATCACATTTGGGCATGAGAGTGGACAGTCATTTTGAGAGGCCAGTGCTGTGTCTGGTTTTAAAGGCCTCAGTAGGAATCTGTCAGGGGGCGATGTAGCCCCACCCCTCCCAGTATTACACAAACTCACAAATACCATGATGACCCTCCTGGTCAGGATCATCTTACACAGTGCTATCATCATCACCATCATCATCACCATCACCACCATTAATTATCTGATCGACTGACCGAGGACTGCAGGCAATCTTCAAAGGCTACCACGGAAGAGAAGGAGAGGATAATGCCGGGGCGGAGTGAGGCGGCGACTGGGAAGGCTGACGCAGTTCGTTGCTCAGTTTCGACGGTGTACAGAGACCAAGACGATACGTGTATGGAGGAGAGTCGTGGAGGCGGATTGTGTGTCGGACTGCTTAATGCCACTGGACATCTCGGGACAGCAGGGGCTATTTTTAATCATGGCTGTATTAGTTGAATTTACTTTAATTCATTTAATTAGTTTGATCAATGCAATGATTATATTGAATGTCTTTATTTGATATGTTTGTTTGTGTTGTGGGTCTGCCCCACTGTCCTTTTTGTTGTTGCTGGGGCTACAACTGAAGTTCCTTAATGGGAAAATAAAAGTTATTCTAGTCTATTCTATCATCATTATCATCATCCTTTTATAACTCAGTTTTTTCACCTTATTCAAAACAATAAAATATTTGACAAAATGATAAATAATATGAGTGTTTTATCATTGTCCTGTGGTAAAAAGGTATTCTCGGTCGCAAGCAGTCTATCTCTGGTGTCTGGAAAGGGAGTTTGAACAACTTACATCCAGTATTATGTTGAAGATCTGTGATTGAGTTGGCTTGGATCACTGCCTACAGTTGCAATCCTATCTACATAAAATACTGATTTGTCAAAAGACATAATTTACCATTGGTTTTTAAGCAAAGCATATCCCTGGTATTTGGGAAGACTGATCAAGTCAGAATAACACCCCTAGTACCATAAGGTTTTGAGCCAGATAAGTACGTCTAGTAAACATGTTAACATGAAGCCATTTGCGTCATATGAAAATATAAGCAAAGGCACGCTTACAGCTGTGAAGGTCTAATTCCAGATCCCTCAAGAACAGAGGTGGAAAGTCCAGGTGTTAGAAAGTAAAAGTCCATGTGTTTCTTCTACCCATTAACTCCAGCTGATTTAAATAATCAGTTATACCACCTGACTGAAGAATTGTGCAAGTCCAGGTCATTGGTACAAAATACTTTTACTTTCTGAACCTGGATTTTCCACCTCTGCACAAAAATAAGTTTAGTTGCTTGGGTTTAATGCTGTCACCTGCCCCCTGCTGTCAGGAGGTGAGAACACACCATCTATCAGGAAGGGTGGTGATCATGCACTTATCTACCATGTAAAAATAAATGAAATTTATGACTAATGAAATTTGCCCCATTCTTTCACAGTGTAAAGACCAGAAGGCGGCGCAGGGGGGACAGCTCTGGGGGACAGTGGCGCAGATAGGATGGCCCTGGAGGCTGGCGGTGACGGGTGCATCACCGTGGACAGGTGGGTAACTGGCTCTGCAGCTCAGGACAGGCGGGTAGCTGGCTCTGCAGCTCAGGACAGGCGGGACAGGAGCTGGAACGTGGCGGGACAGGAGGGCTGGAACGTGGCGGGACAGGAGGGCTGGAACGTGGCGGGACAGGAGGGCTGGAACGTGGCGGGACAGGAGGGCTGGAACGCAGCGGTACAAAAACAGTCCAAAGAGTGGTCACAGAACAGGCAGAGGTCGGAACCGGGAAGGCACAGCAGAGGTACAAAAACAGAGTCCAAAATCATGGTCGCGAGAACACAGGCAGGAGTCAAAACCAGGGAGGCGTAACGGGAAAACCAGAAAAAACTAAAAGACAGCAAAAAAAAAAACAACAGGGAAAAGGATGAGGGATGACACTAACAGACAACTCTGAATATTTATTGAAAAAGCTAGAATCAACAAAACTGTGAGAAACTCACCAAGAACGACTGAGATGACTGGGTTAAATACACAGAGGGAGACAGACATAATGGGAATCAGGTGTGCAGAGGCGGGGAGGGGAGGGGGCATAGCTCACAGGTGAGAACAATGAGGGTTAACAAGGAACAATAAAACAATAACGAGGGAAGAACGAATACATGGAAGGGACTCGGAAAACATGCATGACAGACATCGGGCTCGAATAGGAGCAGAGTGTGCACAGTAATAAAGGGGAGGCGTGGTCTCTAAGGATAAGAAGCTGAAGCAAGTTAACAGGTATCTCAAGGACAGCTTAGTAATGCAGGTAGAAAAGATAAAGTGGGGAAGCTGGTTAAATGTTAGTATCTAACTACAACACAGACAATTCGTTTGTTAATACACATTTATGTTAATGAGTTTAGTAAAGTGCATGTCACTAATAAAGCACCTAAGTGATTGTTAGCGCGAGTTAGTAATATATGCAATTATACACGGGAACGAAAGCAGGAAGTAGCAGAAAACGAGACTTCGGAAATACAGCGTTAACCCACGGAAAATCCTGAAGTCGCCAGAATAGTGCATGCACGAGACACACCGATGAGACTCGGACAACCCATGAACAGAGGGGGATGTAATGATATGTGGAAAATAATAAATACATGATAATGAAAATAAAAATACAGAACAGACAGAATCTCAGAACATAACACTCAGTAACTCAGATATACACGATGTTCAAAGCTATCAGACACCAAAAGGGCAAACAGCTCTATATCAGGCAAATAATTAACCGCATCTTATGAATTTTTGAGAAATATATACGTATATGGCTACATATGTGCATTCCCTTACACTACATGTCAGTGAGAGCTAATCCAGCATAGACGATGGTGAGTCTGGGGAGAAGGTCTCTTTTCCTGTCCGCAGGGGCCAGGAATGGACAGTCCACAGACAGGTGTAGAAATGTGGAGTCCCCTCCTTGTTTGTGAGAGTCATGATGTCATCATCCTGGAAGAAGACATAGCGGAGCTCCACCAATCACAGAAAACATTGGTAGGTGTGATAGAACAATGATTACAGGAATAAGATGGCATACAGAGGTACTCCAATCTGTAATGAAACAGAAAATAACTGTGGATAAAAACTGTAGATGAGCCTGTTTATATGTGTAACACTTTCCCAGGTGAAGAAAGACATGTGCTGTTATCTCCTTTGATTATTTTTGTATTCTTTTCCCTGACAGACAAAAATAATTTCAAATATATAAACATCTTTTTTTAAGCAGATTTCCGACTTTCACCCTGAGCGTTTTTTTACGCATTCTTTTACACTGAGTTTTATACATGTGGCCCCAGGTCAGAATCTTCTTCCACAGCAACTGGGTACATTAACTGAGAGAATGACTTAGTGGCAGATTCCTTTTTGTGTACAGGCACAGAGCATAAAGATACTCTCACATATTCATGCACTTCCTGTTGAGATGCCTGTCAGGTGTCCACAGGGGCCTATAATCTAGGAGAGTAATGCCCTTCCCAGACTGGACTTTCTACTGAACAATATCTAGTTTCAACAGCTGAACACGATTATAGTGCCTTTGGACTCTTACATTCCTAGTATATTACCTCTCACCACATCACACAAACATTTTTAATAATAAGATGGCAAACATTGGAATTGTCATGAATGTCACCCTGTGAAACTCATTAAGACTCATTAAGAAAGCACACACATGTTCAGTTCAACCAAATAGTGTTTCACTCCAGGATAGCTTATATCATTGTTATAGGAGATTGTGAATGGTTGTGTCTGGGATTGTAGTAACTTTGATTCAAAACATGGGGGACTGTGGGATACATCCCATTTCTGATAGCTAGCTCATAGAAACGGACAAGCTAACATTCACTGGTAAGGCTATGGCACAACCCAAAATTCAAAATGCTCAAATTCACACATTTTAATCTAAACTGATCTTTTTCACAAAGACAGCTTCCCTCGGTTTACAGGTAGCTGGTAATTCCCTGCGTGTGACCGCCTCTCACCAAGAACTAAACTGCCTGTTCTTACCTCAGTGGGCAGTACGAGCGCTAATTAATGCTCATTTAAATAATTGAAAGAGGAATTTTAATAAACATTCTTAGTGCTGTGTCTCCCTTCTCATGGCCGTAATGAAAATGTTACTTTCAGAAAATTTTCCATAGAAAAATATAAATTTGTTTAAATTTTAGAAAGTGCTCGGGACAAAATCAGCCTTTTTTAAAACATGCCACCCTAACAGTAAATGTCACATGGGCAGATACTTTTGTCTGATACGTTGTGCTGAGATGTTTGTGCTACTTATTGTTGTTGGAAAGGTTTTACACACGGCTCGCTTTTTTTTACCAGAATAATATGTTTGTCCATTTCAGACTGTTCTGTTGTGGTGACAGGGGAGGTACATCTATTTTCCACTCACAGGCTTGTGTATTCAGCGCTACACAAACCAGAACTGCACAGGAAGACTGACCTGCAGCACAGAGCTGTTTTCACACCCCCCTCTCACAGCACTAAAACCACACTGATGCTCCGATCACATTCAACTGCCTCACACCTCAGACCACCTTTCCATTACAACAGACTCGATGCAGAAAATGACGCAATTGTCTTCACTGACTGATGTAAAAATTGTAAAAATAACTTTTAAAAGTAAAAATAGTAATATTAGTAAAAAGCTGTCCCAAAGTTTCCAAATACAGTGCAAAAGTTGCAGTGACCAAAGGTCAGTATTTCTCACAATAATTAAAACTCTTTTCTCTTATATATCTCATCATATTTCACATGTTTTATGCTCTTGCCTAGTAGTTGCCTTAGACGCACTGCAAGGTCATCATGACCTTCATTTTAAATGTGTGTAGATGAGACGTTTAGCAGTAGAGAGCTGCACAGCATAGTAATTCAATTATTTAAAAATGTGACATATTATGATCATAATAAATTATGACATTATGGTCAAAAGGTTTTAAGATCCACACCATATTAGTCTGATTGGGTTTATTTGGACGTATGTTTATTTTTAGCTTATGTTTTTCTCAGATTTTTGATACACTGCTCACAATGTTGAATATCATTGTGCTTAAAATGCTCAATAAAGTGCATCTTACCTGTAAACCTAACTGTAATAGATATAGGGAGATGGGTGATGGAGAACCCAACCTGTGATAATACTCCCCTCCAAATTAATAATGGAGTCAGCCAGGTGAGTTAGTCAGAGGCTATCAATGCATTCAGGCCATTCAGTCTCTTAATAAATGTGTGTGCTGAGTAAGTTGTGGAGTAGAATTGATTCATATGAACCAATCCCTGAATCATGGGGGTAAAGAGTAGCACACGTGCAAGTTAAGTTCCATTGGGTACTGGGGGCCGGGGGGCAGGGCATTGTCAGTATCAAGTCTAGACTGGTAAAGTTTTTGTTTCTTGTTTACCATCTTACCCTTTGAGAGCACGCTAGTGATCACGCTCTGAGAGCTGATTGCAGGTCCATGGTGGGTTTTTTCACAGCGCTGGAGGTGGAGCTATCTCTGTGGTTTGGTCTGACTCTCTGGCCATTGACTCAAAACAAAACCCGTCTGCTCTGCCTTTGTGGTTTCCACAGCACGCACCCTCTCTCTCCCCCTCTCTCTCTCTCCCTCTCTCCCCCCCTCTCTCTCTCTTGCTCTCTCTCTGTCTCTCTCTGTCTCTCTCTCCCTCTCTCTCCCTCTCTCTCTCTCTCTCTCTCGCTATCTCTCTGTCTTTCTGTCTGTCTCTCTCACTGCTTTAAAACATGTTCTATAAGTAATATTCTTATGGTTTTCATCTTTATAGGACAGCACAGTTTAGCGAGACAGAGAGACACATGTGACAAAGGTTGCGAGGCCGCTTTCAAAGCGCTAACGTCGTGGCTTGCAATGAGCATGTGGACGGCACTCTTACAGGCTGAGACACACTCCCACTGAGACACACTGAAAACACAATCTTTCTTCAGCCATTTTGTTAACTTTCACTGAGATCAAACAATAGGGCATTTAAACATTATACAAATGTAAAGATCTTTCATTTAATCCACGATAAGTACAAGTATCTATTAGTATTATTTTTTTCAATTTCTTTACCTGAAAAGATTTTTAAATAAGTGTCCTGATTGTAATTGTGCCAAATATTTAAAGTAGCCAGACGTTTGAATAAGTTTGATAAAAGTTTGATGAATCTGCAATTGTAAATCTTTGCTACCCTTTCGGAACATATAATTCATTTTAGAGTGTCTACCTGACGATGTTTTAAAATTTTGTATTTGTTCATTTTTTAAAACTTCTATTTTATGATTTCATACTTTATATTCATTGAATTGGTGCTTCCTTGAGACAAAGCCAGTTGAGATAAAAGAGGAAGTCCCCTTAATGGGGCCATTGTGATGTCATCGAGTGATAGAACCTCAGGCCTCTGATGTTGACACAGGTTTTTTGTTATGGACAAACTGCATTATGGGTGGAATTGCTAAAATTATTACAGGTTCATTGCTTATATTATGTTCCACTTTTGAATTATGAATTGTGTAATTGTTACTCATTAGAGTACTTTTTAAAAACACCTCTTCCTGGTTTCAGTGCAGTGTACCATTACAGCCTGCACACATCTGTGTTACCATAAGAGGGCGCCCTTGCAGAAGTCATATTTTCTAATAAATCAAAGTTCCAGTGTCAATGGTTGAAATAACAAACATCACTGACTGAAGCATTAAAATTACACACATTATGTCAATACAATATTATATATGTGGAATCACTACCATATAACATACAGCATGGCACAACAGAAGAAACTTATCATTGGTTCTCTTCACCCAAGAAAATCACACATTATATTTAGCCAGCACTGGGATATTTAATTATCATTAAACATGAAATCCTGCTAAATCTGTACAATCCATGTTTATCAAGATTTCCGGAATGCGTTGGAAACCAACTTGGATTTAAAAAAATGTTTAATCTGATTCAGCATTCAGGTAAGAATAATGTAAATATGTAAATGTTTCACTCGCTTGTATTTTGACTAAATAGGACAGTCATACTCTGTGCTGTGTCTCTATGTTTGTAATGACTTATACATGGGCCATATTTTGCTGCTTTGAGGCTCACATTCTTCCATAAAACACTTTTTTGTTTTTTATCCTTTTTTAACCTTTTTTTAGTCTCTTATCACTTGCTAAACATTACAGTGGATCTCTGACATCACGGTATGAATATTCCACTGAGCTGTCCATGGTTCTGAACTCAAATGCATCACCACCATGCTACATATTTAGGTCGTTTAGAAAGTAAAAACCACTGTTTTTGACGACACTTTTTTTTCAGAAATACCAAAAAAAAGTACAGAAATACCAAGAAATGTACTCTGAATTATGGAAAACTAAAAAGCAAATAACATTTAAAATTAGCGTAAGGTTCATTCTGAGCAATAAATAGATTTTTTGTATAAAGAATGCAATGGGTGTCAAAGTCACTCTTATAATAGCATATATATCCAATTTACATTTGCTACAATTTACATGAACTGTATGTATGCTTCAATGATCAAATTCAATGAAAACATCTGTACTTAGGGCCTTCTAACTACACTGCACTCCAAAAGTGTGTTTTTTGTTGTATTGGCTCTTTACTCCAGCTCATTGGATTTGAAATTTAAAAGTGATGTTAAAGTCCAGACTTCCAGCTTTAATTTGAGTGTTTTTACATCCACATTGGGTGAACCGTGTAGCAATTGTAGCCATTTTTACACGCAGGCCCCCCCATTTCAGGGCACCAAAATTGGACAAATTAAAATTATATTTAATAATTGGTCTTTTTTTAATATCTTTTTCAATCCATGACTTCCTGATGTCTGTGACCCAACAACATAAAAAAACTCTTGATATTTTATTTTCAGGTACTTTTACAAGCGATACTATAACTTCTCTGCATTTGAATTGATCTCTATGGGAATTGGGGGTGGGAATAGAAGCATATATTAGCTGTATATTACACGGGAATAGTATGGAACACATAGTTGGCTAAATGTCTCTAAGTCAGCAAATGCATGCAGTATCAAACGAGCCTCAAACCATCACTCTGCTGCCAGATATGCAGTAGATATGGATGGATCACTTTGAACGGGACCAAGCTGGACTTTGAGGGTAAGCTAAAAATCAATCACATCGGTAAAGCATTGTCTTAGTGCATTCAGTTTTTAAAAGGTTCATGTCTGTATTTTTGGGAGGCTAGGGCTAAAATATACTAAATAATTCCAACCAGTAGAATGACCAGCACTGACTTCATCTGATATTATTGGGTGATTGTTTTTTTATATGTATTTTGTAAGTTGTTAATAGTTTGCCATCCCTCATTGTTATTCTCATGCAGATCCGTTTTTTTTGGAGAGGTTATTAATGTCACAGTCTTATTATGCTCTTATTAATATTACTGCTGAAGGATGCTGTACTAAATCATGCTTTTATAATGTCAGAGAATGAAGACCTTCCTCTTTATTGCTTGGCGGGAGCTTTGTTGTTGAGCGTGATCTTAAATATTGTCTTCGTTGTGAACAGGAGAAAAAGCTGTGAAAATTCTAAAGGTAAGAGACCAATCCATCATGATGAATGTGTGGCATATGTCTGTTATTTAAAAAATACAATTTACAATAAAAATGTTTGCAAATCAAAAGACTTTATTAAACATAGATGATCATAAAAATACTCAACATGTAAAAGGGTGCAGAATTTCACAACAAATTTATCATCTGCTTCAACTGGATTTAATGCCATTTCACAATAACATTTTCTGGCATACAAACAAATTTAAATGTTTTTCAAATGCTATATATTATCGCCATGTTAATCCAGGATGATAGTGTGTTGGTGTGAATGAAAGCTTGTGTCGGTGATGCAGAAAGCTGATCCAGCGATGGGCGAGACGGAGTCCTGGGGAGAAGGAAAAGAAAGAACAGAGAGTTGTGTGGGGCATGCCAGAGACCTGGTTCCCTCTCCTGTGCAGTGTGGGGCATGCCAGAGACCTGGTTCTCTCTCCTGCACAGTGTGGGGCATGCCAGAGACCTGGTTCCCTCTCCTGTCCAGTGTGGGGCATGCCAGAGGCCTGGTTCTCTCTCCTGTGCAGTGTGGGGCATGCCAGAGACCTGGTTCCCTCTCCTGTGCAGTGTGGGGCATGCCAGAGGCCTGGTTCTCTCTCCTGTGCAGTGTGGGGCATGCCAGAGACCTGGTTCCCTCTCCTGCACAGTGTGGGGCATGCCAGAGGCCTGGTTCCCTCTCCTGTGCAGTGTGGGGCATGCCAGAGGCCTGGTTCTCTCTCCTGCACAGTGTGGGGCATGCCAGAGACCTGGTTCCCTCTCCTGCACAGTGTGGGGCATGCCAGAGACCTGGTTCCCTCTCCTGCACAGTGTGGGGCATGCCAGAGACCTGGTTCCCTCTCCTGTGCAGTGTGGGGCATGCCAGAGGCCTGGTTCTCTCTCCTGCACAGTGTGGGGCATGCCAGAGGCCTGGTTCTCTCTCCTGCACAGTGTGGGGCATGCCAGAGACCTGGTTCCCTCTCCTGCACAGTGTGGGGCATGCCAGAGACCTGGTTCCTTCTCCTGCACAGTGTGGGGCATGCCAGAGACCTGGTTCCCTCTCCTGCACAGTGTGGGGCATGCCAGAGGCCTGGTTCCCTCTCCCGCACAGTGTGGGGCATGCCAGAGGCCTGGTTCCCTCTCCTGCACAATGTGGGGCATGCCAGAGACCTGGTTCACTCTCCTGCACAGTGTGGGGCATGCCAGAGACCTGGTTCCTTCTCCTGCACAGTGTGGGGCATGACAGAGGCCTGGTTCCCTCTCCTGCATAGTGTGGGGTATGCCAGAGGCCTGGTTCCCTCTCCTGCACAGCGTGGGGCATGCCAGAGGCTTGGTTCTCTCTCCTGCTCAGTGTGGGGCATGCCAGACCTGGGTCCTTCTCCTGCACAGTGTGGGGCATGCCAGAGGCCTGGTTCCCTCTCCCGCACAGTGTGGGGCATGCCAGAGGCCTGGTTCCCTCTCCTGCACAGTGTGGGGCATGCCAGAGACCTGGTTCACTCTCCTGCACAGTATTGGGCATGCCAGAGACCTGGTTCCTTCTCCTGCACAGTGTGGGGCATGCCAGAGGCCTGGTTCCCTCTCCTGCACAGTGTGGGGCATGCCAGAGGCTTGGTTCCCTCTCCTGCACAGTGTGGGGCATGCCAGAGACCTGGTTCACTCTCCTGCACAGTATTGGGCATGCCAGAGACCTGATTCCTTCTCCTGCACAGTGTGGGGCATGCCAGAGGCCTGGTTCCCTCTCCTGCACAGTGTGGGGCATGCCGGAGACCTGGTTCTCTCTCCTGCACAGTGTGGGGCATGCCAGAGACCTGGTTCACTCTCCTGCACAGTATTGGGCATGCCAGAGACCTGGTTCCTTCTCCTGCATAGTGTGGGGCATGCCAGAGGCCTGGTTCCCTCTCCTGCACAGTGTGGGGCATGCCAGAGGCTTGGTTCCCTCTCCTGCACAGTGTGGGGCATGCCAGAGGCTTGGTTCCATCTCCTGCACAGTGTGGGTCATGCCAGAGACCTGGTTCTCTCTCCTGCACAGTGTGGGTCATGCCAGAGACCTGGTTCCCTCTCCTGCACAGTGTGGGGCATGCCAGAGACCTGGGTCCTTCTCCTGCACAGTGTGGGGCATGCCAGAGACCTGGTTCCCTCTCCTGCACAGTGTGGGGCATGCCAGAGGCCTGGTTCCCTCTCCTGCATAGTGTGGGGCATGCCAGAGGCCTGGTTCCCTCTCCTGCACAGCGTGGGGCATGCCAGAGGCTTGGTTCTCTCTCCTGCTCAGTGTGGGGCATGCCAGAGGCCTGGTTCTCTCTCCTGCACAGTGTGGGGCATGCCAGAGGCCTGGTTCCCTCTCCTGCACAGTGTGGGGCATGCCAGAGGCCTGGTTCCCTGTCCTGCACAGTGTGGGGCATGCCAGAGACCTGGTTCTCTCTCCTGCACAGTGTGGGGCATGCCAGAGACCTGGTTCCCTATCCTGCACAGTGTGGGGCATTCCAGAGACCTGGTTCCCTCTCCTGCACAGTGTGGGGCATGCCAGAGGCCTGGTTCCCTGTCCTGCACAGTGTGGGGCATGCCAGAGGCCTGGTTCCCTCTCCTGCACAGTGTGGGGCATGCCAGAGACCTGGTTCTCTCTCCTGCACAGTGTGGGGCATGCCAGAGACCTGGTTCCCTCTCCTGCACAGTGTGGGGCATGCCAGAGGCCTGGTTCCCTCTCCTGCACAGTGTGGGGCATGCCAGAGGCCTGGTTCCCTGTCCTGCACAGTGTGGGGCATGCCAGAGGCCTGGTTCTCTCTCCTGCAAAGTGTGGGGCATGCCAGAGACCTGGTTCCCTCTCCTGCACAGTGTGGGGCATGCCAGAGACCTGGTTCTCTCTCCTGTCCAGTGTGGGGCATGCCAGAGGCCTGGTTCCCTCTCCTGCACAGTGTGGGGCATGCCAGAGGCCTGGTTCCCTCTCTTGCACAGTGTGGGGCATGTCAGAGGCCTGGTTCCCTCTCCTGCACAGTGTGGGGCATGCCAGAGGCCTGGTTCCCTCTCCTGCACAGTGTGGGGCATGCCAGAGACCTGGTTCTCTCTCCTGCACAGTGTGGGGCATGCCAGAGGCCTGGTTCCCTCTCCTGCACAGTGTGGGGCATGCCAGAGGCCTGCGGGGTGAGGGAGCTCACTGTGTGCAGTGTAATATTGTGTGTGGAGTCACCCCCTTATACACAGTAGTGTGTTCTTTGCCATGTTCTTGGCGTGTCTGCTCCCCTGCGTGTCTTGTCCTGTAGAGAGGCAGGGGTGCGCCTTGGTGGTGAGAGCAGGGGGAAGGGTAATGTGTATGGTGTCAGAACCACGCGTACTGCATCCGTAAATTCTAAATGCCGCTAAATGTAGTTTCTGATTGTCAATTGGAAATAGGCCTATGAATGTATTTTTATTTTCAGTTAAATTCACAGGACTAAATGTAGCCTTTGAAGTGCACAATTCAAATGTAATAATTAAGACTGTAAAAAGCAAGCACTTTAGATTAAGCCTATTAGGCTATGAATGTATTTACTTAGACCCATAACTTAATTAATGCTCCCAGTAGGCTTCAATTTTTAAAATTGATTAAAGTAAAATGTTATATGACATTAAATATGCTCATTAAAACACACATTTAACCATTTAATAAAATTAGCTATAAAGCGACGTACAGCTCTGTAGGCTATAGTCAACGTTGCAATGGCTGATCTTGTGCTGTTGGAAGAGTCGGCTCATTAGGAGAGAACGCATCTTTAGGATCGCGCATAGACTATTTGTTGGCAGGTCAGTCCTTTTTGGGTTTTTATGAAATTGCCAACCTGCCCAATGTTATTGGTGCCATAACTGGACTACACAAACGTAGCCTTGAGCCTATCCAAAAATACGTGGATTTATGCTAATCGCAAAATAAGGTGAACGTGCTTGTCATTCATGATGAATCGGCATGTATGAACATCCGCACGGAATACGAGCAGATCTGCTTTTCTCGCCCGGTTTGATGAATCCGGCGTAAATTTTCACACTAACTTGTATTGTACGTAAATGTACACGCATATTTAGGAACGTTTCATGATTGAGGCCCATTGACGGTGGTGTGGGAACCTCTGACGCTAATGCACACACTTCACGAGCATGCTCACGCATTCATACACAATCACACGCAAAAATTCTGAACCGTAATCTCCACACATTATCTTAATCTTAATTATGAAGAAAAGCACAAGTTTGATCATGAGGTCACCCTGCCGTCCTCAAGGGGACATTGCGTGAAAGAATCCCGCCCACAGAAGTTTTGTGATAAGGCTGGTACAAAATGGATCCAGTGGAATATCCTGGCTGGGGTCACATGTCAGTAGGGATAGAGGTGTAGTTTCCAACATGTGATCATTCTCAATGTAAATTTTTTTAGATTTTATGAATGGCTCCACATGATTGCAATGCATAAAAACCAACTGTATAGACATAATCCATGTAGTAAAAATGAGAATGATGTTTTGTTGCACGAAGAGTGTTGATTTGTGGAACTGTGTCACCCAATAAATTGTCTGACTGAACAGCCAATCAAATCTGCCCCTAGCATATGACTTCCTACTGTAGTGAATCAGTGGAAATGATCAGCTCAAGTGCTCCTTCTCTGTACAGTTTGAGTTGTACAGTGCAGGTACAAGCAGGGTCTCAAAGAGAGGAGAGTTCAGATGCAGTGATGGCACCACTCTGTGCTGTTCTTGTGTTTTTCAGCGGAGTGTGTAAGTGTATAATTGTTATTAACTTATCAGCCAAAATAACTTTACCCAAGTACTGTATTTCTACAGAGAGTGATTTTTCTTCAGTTTTTTACATGGTCAGTTAAGTAGAAATTCATATTTGTGTTGCTTTCTGTTGTTTTCCAGATGGGCAGCTTGAGAAGAGTGTAGTTCAGCCTAACACACTGGTGACAGCACAGATTGGAGAAAGTGTGACTCTAGCATGTTTCTATTCTGTAATTGAAGAGCACGATCTCAGCTGGTTGAAGCAACCTCTTGGACAGAAGCCTCAGCTTGTAGCAATGTCAATAAAATATCAATCAGATGCTGTATTTTCAAATGAGTTTAAAGACAATAAACGTTTCAGTGCTAAGGCAGCAAAGGGGACCTTTAACCTGACTGTCTCACAAGTAGAGCCGTCTGATTCAGCAACATACTACTGCAGTATAACGGAATACAAAGAGATCAGCTTTGGAGATGGAACTACTTTAATGGTGATGGGTAAATATGAACATTGGTTTATGTGTTACACTTGTTTTTTTCATGTACAGCCATAATATACAGGTGCAGCTCAAAAAATTAGAATATCGTGAAAAAGTTCAATATTTTTTGTCACTCATTTCAGAAAGTGAAACTCATATATTATATAGATTCATTACACATAGAGTGAAATATTTCAAGCCTTTATTTCTTGTAATTTTAATGATTATGGCTTATAGCTAATGAAACCCAAAATTCAGTGTCTCAGAAAATTAGAATATTTTGCTTTATCATATTTTATATTTGGTCGCATATCCTTTGCATGCTGTTACTTCCTGAAGTCCGTGACCAATCAACATCAAAAGACTCTCGATATCTTATTTTCTGGTACTGTTACAAGCGATACTATAACCTCTCTGCATTTGAACTGATCTCTATGGGAATTGGGGGGTGAGACTAGATTCAGCTGTACAGTAAGGAACACATGGCTGGCTAAATGGCTGTAAGTCATCAAGGGTCTGAGCTATCGAACGAGCCCCAAACCATCACTCTGTTGCCAGATATGGAGTAGATGTGGATGGATCACTGCAAGGGTTATTTCTCCTGACTCATTTTCCTATAGAACTCTATGGGGAAAAAAGTCAGGAGAAACTACCCTTAAAGGGATCCATCCACATCTACTCCATATCTGGCCGCAGAGTGATGGTTTGGGGCTCGTTTGATACCTTAGACCCTTGATGACGTACAGCCATTTTGCCAGTCATGTGTTCCATACTGTACCAGCGTAATTTACAGCTGAATCTAGTCTCACCCCCCAATTCTCATAGAGATCAGTTCAAATGCAGAGAGGTTATAGTATCGCTTGTAACAGTACCTGAAAATAAGATATTGAGAGTCTTTTGATGTTGATTGGTCACAGACTTCAGGAAGTAACAGCATGCAAAGGATATGCGACCAAATATTAAATATGATACTTTAAAAGTATGTTAAAGCAAAATATTCGAATTTTCTGAGACACTGAATTTTGGGTTTCATTAGCTGTAAGCCATAATCATCAAAATTACAAGAAATAAAGGCTTGAAATATTTCACTCTATGTGTAATGAATCTATATAATATATGAGTTTCACTTTCTGAAATGAGTGACAAAAAATATTGAACTTTTTCACAATATTCTAATTTTTTGAGCTGCACCTGTATATATATATATGCTCAGTGACAATTTACCAGTGAAATATTATACAGTTAAGTTTTTTGTTCATTGAAAAACTTTCCTGACCAGTATTTTAAGAAAGGTAATCATTTGCTTTCTTAAACGTGAATTTAAATGATCTTTAAAAAGCTGGTGTTTCTCTTCGGGTAGAGTCATTCAAACTCTGCTTAGTCTGTCCATGTATTGAGATAGAGATATTGAGATATGAGATATGTTAAGGTATATTATTGCTTAAGATACTGTATGTTAAGCCAAAACATACCCTTCTGGAAATTATTATGACAGTTTGAAAACAAAACAAATACAAAACAGTACAGATGTGAGCATAAAAAAAAAACTATACACACATACAGCAGAGTTCAATCTTGAGGGATTTGTAAATCATTATTATGATATAATGAAGAAAAAACATATCATGCTGTTATCTCACTTAATGATTCTCACTGGTACATGAAACTGAAATCTACAGGAATTACAAATACATATTTTGTATTAAAATATGCTCCACTTTATATTTGTTTTGCGAGTGGAACTGCGGATATTTGCTGGAATCATCTTCAAACCTGTAAATAATACCGTCATGTTTATAGATAAACTTTAGGCAGGGGTCTCCAATTGACAAGTTTGTATTGCACTGTAATGAGTATTAACTTTTTACAGGGCCAGAGTCACAGAGCAGGACAGTAGTAATGCAGCAGCCCGAGTCTGAGTCAGTGCAGCCAGGAGACTCTGTGACTCTGCAGTGTACAGTACACACTGAGACCTGTGCAGGAGAACACAGTGTATACTGGTTCAGACAGGGCTCAGGAGAGTCCCCTCCAGGAATCATTTACACCCATGGAAACAGGAGTGACGAGTGCCAGAGCAGCTCTGGTACTGTTTCTCCCACACAGAGCTGTGTCTACAACTTCCCCAAGAGGAACCTCAGCCTCTCTGATGCTGGGACTTACTACTGCGCTGTGGTCACCTGTGGGGAGATCCTGTTTGGGAACGGGACCAAGCTGCACATTGAGGGTAAGCTAAAAATTAATCACATAGTTAAAGCATCGTTTTAGTGCATTCCGTTTTTAAAAGGTTCATCCATGTATTGTTGGGAGGCTAGGGCTAAAAGATGTACTAAATCATTTCAACCAGTAGAACGACCAGTACGGACTTCATCTGATATTATTGTTTTTCATTTGTATTTTGTAAGTTGTTCATAGTTTGCCATCCCTCATTGTTATTCTCATGCAGATACGTTTTCTTGGAGAGGTTATTACTGTCACAGTCTTATTATGCTCTTATTAATATTACTGCTGAAGAGTGCTGTACTAAATCTTGTCTTTATAATGTCAGGGAATGAAGATCTTCCTCTTTATTGCTTGGCGGGAGCGTTGGCGTTGAGTTTGATCCTAAATATTGTCCTCGTTCTGAAAATGAGAAAAAGCAATGAGAATTCTAAAGGTAAGAGACCAAGTTATCAATGTGTGGTATATGTCATAGGTATTTATTAAAAACAAGACTAGGTCAACCTAGTGCATGCTGGGTGCTGGAGGTGTTGCCCCGGCGATGGCTTTCTCACCCTTGTGCAATAGGCTATTCCTGCCTGGGAAGGTCTGGGAGCACGCGTGTCAACAACGCAGTCAGGCACAATGTTTTTTTGGTGACCTGTCCAGGGTGTATTCCTGCCTCTCGCCCAGTGCATGCTGGGATAGGCTCCAGCCACCCATGACCCTGACCAGGAATAAGCAGGTTAGATAATGGATGGATGGATGGATGGACAATGCTTTTTGTTCCATTCCACCTTGACCGACTGGGATTCGGCATACTTGGTAATCATTTTACTGGTTGTGTTAAAGCTAAATAAGGCTATCAAGCTTGTAAAGTGCAAGTCCTAACTTTAGGATCATTTTGTTGGTGTCGTAACTTCATTATTGTCAGCTGCTGATATTAAAAAGATAATTTTTGCTAACAGTAGCTAGCCAGCTAACTCCATAACGTTAATGGCTGCTATTGGCTACTTTTAGAGAATGAGAAAAATGTCAATAAGCGGCATTTAATTGCGAAAAGGCTTAGGGCAGGTTTAATGATGAAGCACTTTTTAGTACCCATCACACTTCTAATGTGTGACGCTTGAAATTGAAAGTTTGTCGTTTTTGCAACATTTTTAGGATAGCCTCGGACTTGCAGCGCTTTTTGACATCACTATGTAAGACAGAGCTGTGATGTGACAATTCCTCGATTATAAAAATACAATTTCTCCAGAGGAAAATGTTGTAATAGGTGTTAGGAACCAAATCTTTCTTCCATGGAGTCTGAACAATGTAGGACTTCACCACGACAAACAAACTCTTTACAAAAGAAAGTAAGTTAATGCAGTAACTGCCGTAACCCTCCCCACACTGGTCTTCTATCCTGGTTTAAATACAGTCAAAAGGCCCTGACATCATATATGCGTCCCACCTTATCTGGGCCGAGATGAGAGTTTCTATCTCTCTGTTTAGGAATGACATATGCTTTGGTCAAAAACAACACATGCTCTTACATTTTGCGTCTTACCCGAATAAAACACACACATACTGAACTACTCTTATTGCAATAAAACACACACATACTGAACTACTCTTACTGCAATAAAACACACACATACTGAACTACTCTTACTGCAATAAAACACACACATACTGAACTACTCTTATTGCAATAAAACACACACATACTGAACTACTCTTACTGCAATAAAACACACACATACTGAACTACTCTTATTGCAATAAGACACTGCAAACACATCAAAGACCATAAAAAGCGCAGAGTGAGCAGAATTCTTCTGGCCTCCAAATACAAACTTGCAACTTAAAATGTTTTTAAAGTATTATTTACTCTCTATTGAAGCCTACCCCTATTCCCTGGTGATTATATAATTATGTGCTCCTCAGACGTACTTATCATTAGAGTAGTAACTTACCTTCTTACTGTAGTGAATATAAGTGACTATGTGAAAAACACTCTTATTACTACTGCACATGCTATTATGAATAATAATAATAATAATAATAATAATAATAATAATAATAATAATAATAATAATAATAATAACCAGAAGAAGAAGAACGACAGTTTTCTTAATCGGTTATTCTCTGATAACGCATTTCAAACATTTTCTGAGTGATTAATTTTCCACCAGTAGTTTAACTTTTTATTTTACTTAAACAGGGGCTGCATCAAAAAACCAAGCGTCTCAAGAAGTCTTTTCGAGGGAGCAGGTACAAATATTATGTTGTGAAATAATTGTTTAATAACTCATTGACAATTTCTGTTGTAAAAACACTGATAAAATGGTAAACGGAATGATGATAAATACGATGATGATCATATGTGCTGTGTGATGCTTTTCCTTTTAGGGTCAAGATGAAGCAATGAATTACGCTGCTTTGACTTTCACCAGCAAGAAACCCAAAGTGAGGAGGAATAAGAGAGAAGCGGAGAGAGAAACTGTTTACTCAGATATGAGATTTAAAGACCGCAAGTGAAGCTTTCCATAAAAATACATCTTTCTCACAAGAATGATCAAAATTTATTGAACACTTTCTCGCTAGCATTGGTGAGCATTAGGCAGAGAAACCCTTGAAAACAAATGAAGAGAGGAAACCGAGCTGGCCTGCGAGTAAGAGAGGAAAGTAGCCCCTTCTTTTGAACTAAAACTTTGTGTGCGGAACTTCTTTTGACTTTAATGTTTTTCTGAAACCTTTTCAGTACTTTGGAGTATTTTTTTTGTCCTGTGCTACTCTGCTTGTATGCATTTTTGTTGTTTTTTGAAGATTAAAGAGCTCCTTTTTCTTTATTGAAACCTTGCTTTGGCGTCCTTTGTCCTTGCATGCCCTTGCTACCCCACTCAACACGGCCTCTCACGACATCACAATATGTAGCTGTATAGATTTAAGCAATGTTCAAATCTGTCTTAAAAGCAAATATAGTCATGTATTACATTTTAAATATTTCTCTCGGCAAATTGCCTTAATAATTATTCAGTCCTCTAGTGAAACCACACCCTCTTTAGCAGTGTCTCTCTTCAATGATGGGTTCTCACATTATGTTAAGATTGTGTTTGGGAGGCAACTGGCCAACTGCCTCTGTTTCTTAAAGCTTATCATCGATTGAGCGACATAGTGTGGTGTTGATATGAGCGCACAGCACAAACACACAATAATCACAATGTCGCGAGATCGGAGGCTTTTTCCCCATAGAGATCCATTCAAATGCAGAGATGATATAGTATCGCTTGTAAGAGTACCAGCAAATAAGATATCAATAGTTTTTTGATGTTGTGCAAAGGATATGCGACCAAATATAAAAAATTATTACTTTATTCTACATTATGTTAAACTGCCCAATATTTTTTGATGCGCAATAATGGGGGGACTATGTACCAAAGGTTCTATAATTTCTAAACGGTTCAACCGATATGAATGAAAATACCCTCAAATTAAAGCTGACAGTCTGCACTTCAGCCTCATTGCATTTTTTCAAACTCTGTGCTAGAACCAAAATAACAACGAGATAATCAATGTTATTCACTTCACCTGTCAGCGCTTTTAATGTTGTGGCTGATCGGTGTATATATATATCTGCCACTGCTTAAGCAAGCACTTCCTGTATGCACAGCGACAGCTTCCTTGTGCTTTCAGTTATTGAAGCTGTTTGTTAAATTTTAGAGTTACTGGGTTCATTTACTGAGAGAATGACTCATTGGCAGTTTCCTTCCTGTTTACAGTGACAGAGCATAAAGATGCCCTCACATATTCATGCACTTCCTGTTGAGATGCCTGTCAGGTGTCCACAGGGGCCTATAATCTAGAGAACAAGGAGAAATTAATGCCCTTACCCAGACTGGACTATCTAGCATTCTGATATTTAATGCATTGAAGAATAACATCTCCACCAACGTCACCCAGTGAAACTCATTAGACTCAATAAGCAAGCACACATACATACTCAGTTAAGTTAATCCACCTTTGGTATTTACCTTTTTTTATTTTTATTTTATTTTATTTTATTTCACCAGGATAGATTATATTAGTGTTTGTGAATGTTATATATAAGAAATTGTGAATGATTGTGTCTGGCATTGGTGTAAATTTTAATCTAAACTGATTTTTTTCACAAATACAGCTTCCCTCGTTTTACAGGTCGCTGGCAAGTTCTTGCGTGTGACCATTTCTCATGAAGGACTAAACTGCCTGCTCTTTCTTCAGTGGGCAGTAGGAGCGCTAATTAATGCATAATTAATCAATGCTAAAGAGAGGAAGAGGCATTTCCCCGTACAGTATTAGTGCTGTGTCTTCCTTCTCATGGCCGTAAAAAAAAAAAAAATTTCAAAACATTTCCAATAGAAAAATATAAATTTTTATGAATTTTAAGAATCCTTTTTTAAAACATGCCACTCTAACAGTAAATGTCACATGGGCAGATACTTTTGTCTGATACGCTGTGCTGAGATGTTTGCGCTGCTTATTGATGTTGGAAAGCTTTTACACACGGCTCTCTCTCAGAAAAATGTGTTTGTCCCTTTCAAACTGTTCTGTTGTGGTGACAGGGGAGGTACATCTATTTTCCACTCACAGGCTTGTATATTCAGTGCTACACAAACCAGAACTGCACAGGAAGACTGACCTGCAGCACAGAGCTGTCTTCACACCCCCCTCTCACAGCACTGAAACCACACTGACGCTCCCTTCACATTCACCCACCGCACACCTCAGACCACCTTTCCATTACAACAGACTCGACGCAGAAAATGACACAATTGTCTTCACTGATTGATGTAAAAATAATCAAAATAAATTTTATAAGTTAAAATAGTAATAGTAGTAAAAAGCTGTCCCAAAGTTTCCAAATACAGTGCAAAAGTTGCGGTGACCAAAGGTCAGTATTTCTCACAATAATTAAAACTCTTTTCACATGTTTTATGCTCTTGCTTATTAGTTGCCTCAGATGCACTGCAAGGTCATCATGACCTTCATTTTAAATGTGTGTAGTTGAGACGTTTAGCAGTAGAGAGCTGCACAGCATAGTAATTCAATTATTTAAAAATGTGACATATTATGATTGATAAATTGATAAATTATGACATTATGGTCAAAAAGTTTTAAGATCCACACCATATTAGTCTGACTGGGTTTATTTGGACGTATATTTATTTTTAGCTTATGCACCTATTTCTCAGATTTTTTATGCACTGCTCACAATGTTGAATATCATTGTGCTTAAAATGCTCAATAAAGTGCCTCTTACCTGTAAACCTAACCATGATGGAAATACGGAGATGGGTGATGGAGAACCCAACCTGTGAGAATACACCCCTCCACATTTGTAATGGAGTCAGTCAGGTGAGTTAGTCAGAGGCTATCAATGCATTCAGGCCATTCAGCCTCATACTGAATGTGGGGGGAGTGTGTGTTTGTGTGTATGTGTGTGTGTGTGTGTGTGTGTGGATGTGTTTTAAAGAAACTATCCAAAAATAGTTGTATTCTTGCAAGTTAAGTTCCATTGGGTACTGGGAGCCGGGGGGCAGGGCATTGTCAGTATTATGTGTGGACCGGTAAAGTTTTTGTTTCCTGTTTCTCTCTCTTACCCTTTGAGAGCACGCTAGTGATCACGCTCTGAGACCTGGTGGGTTTTTGCACAGCGCTGTGGGTGCAGCTATTTCTGTAGTTTGGTCTGACTCTCTGGACATTTACTCAAAACAAAACCGCTCTGCTCTGCCTTTGTTGTTTCCACAGCACGCACCCCTTTGATATGTTACCTGTCTCTTTCTCTCTCTCTCTGTCCCCTCTTTCTCTCTCTCTTTTTCTCTCTCTCTCTGTCCCCTCTCTCTTTCTCTTTCTTTCTTTTCTGTCCCCTCTCTCCCCTCTCTCTCTCTCTCTCTCTATCTCTCTCTATCTATTTCTTTTTAGGGCTTTTCAGCTTTATTGGACAGTACAGTTTAGCGAGCCAGGGAGACACATGTGACAAAGGTTGCGTGGCCGGATTCAAATCGCTAACGTCGCGGCTTGCAATGAGCATGTGCACAGCACTCTTACAGGCCACAACACTGAGACATGCTGAAAATGTACTTTTTTTTTAGCCATTTTGTTATGTTTCACTGACATCAAACAATAGGGGGTTTAAACATTCTACAAATGTAAAGATTTGATTTAATCCACGATAAGTACAAGTATCGATTAGTATATTATTTTAAAACAAGTGTGCAGATTGTAATTGTGCAAGATGATTAAAGTAGCCAGAAGTTTGAATACGTTTGATAACAGTTTGATTTTATTTTACAATGTCTACCTGAGGATGTTTTAAAATTTTGTACTTATTAATTTTTTAAAACTTCTATTCTATGTTTTCATGCTTTATACTCATTGAATTGGTGCTTCCTTGAGACAAAGCCAGTAGCGATAAAAGAGGAAGTCCCCTTAATGGGGCCATTGTGATGTCATCGAGTGACAGAACCTCAGGCCTCTGATGTTGACACAGGTTTGTTGTTATGGATAAACTGCATTATGGGTGGAATTGCTAAAGTTATTATGGGTTCATTGCTTATATTATGTTCCACTTTTGAATTATGAATTGTGTAATTGTTATTCACGACTATTTATTTAAAAACAGCTCTCCCTGGTTTCAGTGCAGTGTAACATTACAGCCTGCACACTGCTGTGTTACCATAAGAGGGCGCCCTTACAGAAGTCATATTTTTTAATGTGTTCATTGTTGAAATATCAGAAATCACTGAAGCATTAAACTTATACACATTATGTTATACATGTGGAATCACTGCTTTACCATATAACATACAGCAGAACATAATAAATGTTTCATTGGTTTTCTTGACCCATGCAAATCACGCATTATATTTAGTCAGTGCTGGGATATTTAATTATCATTAAACATGAAATCCTGCTAAATCTGTACAATCCATGTGTATCAAGCTTTCTGGAATGCGTTGCAAACCAACTTGAGTTACAAAAAAATTTATCATCTGATTCAGCATTCAGATAAGAATAATGTACACATATAAATGTTTCACTCTTTTGTATTTTGATAAAACAAGACAGTTCTTTGTTTCTGTATTTGTAATGGCTTTTACATGGGATATATTTTTCTGCTTTGAGGCTCACGTTTTTCCATAAAACATTTTTGTTAACCTTTTTTTTAAGTCTCTTATGGCTTACTCCAGGTTACCGTGAAACTGTGACATCACAGTATGAGCTGTCCATGGTTCTGAACTCAAAAACATCCCCATGCTCCATTTTTAGGTTGTTTAGGAAGTAAAACCCACTGTTTTTGAGGACACTTATTTTTCTTGTTTTCTGGGGACAGAAGTACAGAAATACCAAAAAATGTACTCTGAATTATGGAAAACTTTTTATGAAATTTAAAATAAGTGTAAGGTTCATTCTGAACAACAAATTGATTTTTTTGTATAAAAATTGATTTTTTTGTATATTTGCTGGATATATACTGAAGCAATGCAGGTTAAGTACCTTGCTCAAGGGTACAACGGCAGTGTCTAACCTGGGAATTGAACCTGCAACCTTTCAGTTACAAGTCCAGTTCCTTAACCATTACATTATAGGCATTTTAGCAGACGCTCTTATCCAGAGCGACTTACACAGCATTTATTTTGCATTTATACATATTATCCATTGATACAGCTGGATATATACTGAAGCAATGCAGGTGAAGTACCTTGCTCAAGGGTACAACGGCAGTGTCCGACCCGGGAATCGAACCCACAACCTTTCGGTTAGAAACCCAGTTCCTTAACCATTATACTACAATGCCGTCCTAATTGAAAAATGAAAAATGAAAAATGAAAATTCAATGAAAACATCTGTACTTAGGACCTCTACACTCCAAAAGTGTTTGGTCAGTGACACATTTTTTGTTGTATTGGCTCCAGCACATTGGATTTGAAATGTAAAAGTGAATATGACGTTAAAGTGCAGACTTTCAGCATTAATTTAAAGATTTTTACATCCATATCTGGTGAACCGTCTTTACTGTTTTTGAACCGTCCCGTAGCCATTTTGACAATTTTTTTTTACTATTTACTAATATTTGGTTGCATATTCTTTGCAAACAATGACTTATTGATGTCTGTGGCCCAACAACATTAAAATACTCTTGATATCTTATTTTCAGGGACTTTTACAAGCGATAATATAACCTCTCTGCATTTGAATGGATCTCTATGGGAATTGGGATGTGGGACTAGATTAAGCAGTAAATTATGCTGGAACAGTATAGAACACATGGTTGGCTAAATGGCTGTAAGTCAGAAAAAGTCTGAGGAATCAAGCAAGCCTCAAACCATCACTCTGCTGCCAGATATGCAGTAGATATGGATGGATCACTTTAAGGGTTGTTTCTCCTGATTTATGAGTTCAATAGAAAAATGAGTCAGGAGAAACAACCCTTGAAGTATTAATATCAAATAAGTATCAAGTATCGTGAAGCTCTTGGTTCAGTGAATGACACATGCCAGCACATGGATAGAAACACAACACAGCAGGTGGTCTTTTGGTTAAAATGTTGAACAAACATCCACACACATTATTTTGTCAATTTTCTTAATTAATTTGATTAAAGTTTCTATGGTGCCATTTCACAAAAAAAGAGCAAGTTTGGTCAAGATGTCACCCTGTTGTCGTCAAGGTTACATTGCCAGAATTAATCCCCGCCTCCTTCAGTTTTGAGATAAAGCTGGCCCAAAATGGATCTAGTGGAATATCATGGCTGGGGTCATGTGTCAGTAGGGATTGAGCAGTAGTTTCCAATGTGTGATTATTCTCAATGTAAATTATTTAAAATTTGATTAAGAGATACACATAAATGTGTCACATAAATAAAAACTGCATAGACATAACCCATATAATATAAATATTAAAAATGAAAATTAAAAGAATAATTACAAATTTCAGTTATTGCAATAAGAATGATGATTTGCGCACTTTTGCCTCCCAATAAGTTGCCTGTTTGAACAGCCAATCAAATCTGCCGCTGGCATGTGACCTCCTACTGTAGTGAATCAGTGTAAATGATCAGCTCAAGTGCTCCTTCTCTGTACAGTTTGAGTTGTACAGTGCAGGTACAAGCAGGGTCTCAAAGAGAGGAGAGTTCAGATGCAGCGATACCACCACTCTGTGCTGTTCTTGTGTTTTTCAGGCATAGAATCAGGTGAAGGAAGTGGGGGGTATATATAGACACGCACATATGCATATTCAACAGCATAAGCTTGATCACTCACATATTCAGATAATAATGAAGGAGAACCTCCAAACAAATATATAAATAAACAAATCATAATCAGAATAATTATAATACATATATCCAGATAGTGTATAAGTATGTAATGTTTGTGCCTTAACAATACATATATACAGTATATATGACATGACATATTTCTGTAAATTTTTATGTTAAATTACTTTTTTTTAGTTTTTTTTAAAGAAATTACTTTTAGGAAAAGTTATATTTAGCTTATTCCATGTTAAAAAACCCATGTTAGACCCTCATGTCTAACCATCTAAACCAACATCGGGGCATGGGAATAACACATCACCGTAAATTTGTACCAACACGTTTCTGTGCCAGTGACCAAGAATATAAAAAAATGTAACACAATCAAGTAGATAATATAGTGGGAGTCATGTTAACTAAACTAAGAAGCACTGAAAATAATTTAATTTATAATTCATATTTCCATCAATATTGTTTGACAATGTTGTAATAGTGAACTGAACCAGAAGGTGTGCTATTTAATGCCATCTATACTCATTAACAAAACATTATGTTCAATAGGTAAAATAAAGTGTTTTATTAGAAGTTTGCACATTGACAGGATCAATCTAAAAATGTTGAATGTCGGTAGCCATATTGGCTTGGCACTGCAGAGGCTTAATATTCCAGAACATTCTGGCATTGAATGAGTTAAATGATGCAAACAGTGGGCTCTGCTTCGGGAAAATAAGGTCAGTCACTTACGTGATGGTGTGCATCTGCGCTTTGCCATCGGCTGTTTCAACATTCTTCTCCCCGTGCGTATTTCAGAGAGATTTGGTCAAAGCGATATATGTCAAGAGAGGTCTAGTGAGTCCAGAAGAGGGTTTATGTCAATGCTCAGAAAGTTATCTGATGATAGGGCACCGTTAGCGTTTGGGCGTTAGCGCCAAAAAGAACACCTTAACCAGACCTGGGTGGAATAATGTACTTGTTTATATTTTAACTGTTTAGATGCCAGTACATTTTGAACACATTAATGCACACCACTGAGAATGTTCAGGGAAAAAAGGTTATTAACTAGCACATAGCACAATCATATGAAAGAAACATTTTTACTCAGAAATCTGATGAAAATAGTATACCATATATTTAAGCAGATAACAGGCAAAAGGATGGCTGCATAAATTATAACGCACATTGTACACTGGTATTGTAACCCCTAATTGTTGAGCAAGTCTAGCCTGGGTTTAGCCCTCGAAACTTTTCACTGAAACATCTTTGAGCCGTTTATAATCCAGACTGGAGGCCCAGTCCTTGAAATGAAGTTCCCGTCTCAATGCTTCATCACTGCGGTTAAGTTATTAGCCTGCCACATTCAACCCTGTCATGTGACTTAAGTATGAGAAATAGTTAACTGTTCCTAAACACAATGTGAAGCTTTGTTTTGTTTACATAATCACTGAGCAGTTGTGTTTGTGAAGTTTTAAATAAACAGGAAGCCATGAAGATAAAATAATATGTCATATTTTATTATATTCTAATGTTTCTGATTTTATTATAAATAGTATGCTATTGCAAAATATGGGTAATAGGAAAGACATGTGGTTACCATCAATATACTGTAGAGTACGGACTTTTTCATTTTATATATATTTTTGGCATCAGTGCCTACTATTAGTTTTTAAAAATGTTAAAATGATAATCCAAATAACTGGATTCGTTTTCTACTTCAGGCAACCTTGCCTGATTTCATGTCTGTTTCTAAGTATCAGCCGGAAACGTGAGGGCGTGAGCTTGTGGTGAGATTTAAAAAGTCTGTGTGGTCCCTGATGGCTCTTTATTTGCAGGGTTCTGCTCATAATAAAGAGCCTTTTCATTTATTTGCGTGTGATTCTGAACGCTTCAGAGACTACAGCAAGGTACAGGATGGCACAAACCTACACCTGTGGTCTGATGTTGTACAGTATAAGTAAGTGCATTTTTATCCAATGCATGGCAGCTGTGCTAATTAAGTAGATTTTTAGATTTATATTGAGTGTGCGAGTCATATTCTGCATGCGTAAAACATGCTGGATGAACCACTATTGGCTTTCTGATCAGGTTGTTTTGTCCTAGGACACCTCTAACTAGATTCTTACTGTAAATACTCCGCTGGTCTCAGAGCTCCTGGGCATGAAGTGGTTTTCTGTGCCCTGATATCAGTTTCAAATTACTGATATATACTGATATATTAAATATTATATGATATATCCATTGATTGTTATATATTTAGTAAATATTTTGTAAACATTTCTGATATATTTGCGCCATGTTCTGAATATTATTTGCTCAGGAAATATGTAGGTCAGGGCCATGCAGAGATTTTTTGAAGGGCAGGTGCTCAACGTAAGAAAAGGGCACACCAACATAGAGAAACTGTGTGAAAAAGAATTAATGAAAATGAATGAGCGCAGCAATACTAGTACATATAAAATAATATTTATTTAATTTAATTTATTTTTTCATCAAATCAAAAGAGCACATCGGGCACTTGGGGAAAATGAGGCAGGTGCTCTGTGACTTGCACAGAATGTGAGCTCGCTGTATAAGTCGCTCTGGATGAGAGCGTTTTCTAAATGTAAACGGTAATGGCATGGTTTGCAAGCACTTGCATAGATCTAAGTCCAAATAAGTAAAGTAGTTTTGTTTTCTTCCGTGTTTCAGGTCTGATCACCACGGTTCTGCTCTCTCAGGTCCCCTCCTTGGCAGTACGTCGCGGGGACAACGTCCAGCTCCCCTGCTCCTTCATCATGGATGGTTACAGGGGCTACCTGTCCTGGTTCTGGCAGGGGCCAAATGAATCAGTGCCTTTGTGCATTTTATCACTGTATAATGATGGTAAATCAGAAGCTTCATATCACAACAATTTCAACAAAGACCATGTAAAACTGCATAAGACCAACAGCACGTGTGAAATCATAAATGTGGATTTATCAGACTCCGGACTGTACTTCTGTGGAAAAATGATAAAATATATCACATTTGACAAAGCAACGCTTGTGAAGGTTCAAGGTAATGAAGATAAAGTTTTAAATTTATATTTAGTTCATATTTACAAACAAATGAAATGTTGAATTAAACATGCCTGAGCAAGATTAGTTTAGCTGGTTTTTATAAATGTACTCAAATGGGCTGCAATGTGGTATGCGTTGTTGAACATGAACTTGTGTGGAATATGTGTGTGGATGTGTGCATGGAGTGTATGATATGGCTGGAAAGGTGCAATATTTTGTGGGGACTATGCAATATTTTGTAGCATATGTACAGAATGCCTACCATATTCTGTGGGGAATGTGTAATATCTTGATTTGTGTTTTTTCCAATCATTTTAATCTGTTATGAGACCAACAGCAACTCTTGAACATCCAAGAAATCGTATCTTATATGTACATGCTGGACAGGTAATGACTGAAAAAACATTGCTTTGCATGTTTTATCTTGGCTGTGATGTATAAAATACTGTGTATTTTAAGCCAGTTTTATTCAATTGAGATTATAAATAATCTTTTTAATGACCTCTTGCACGGGTTGGGTTTGTGGCATTGGGAGATGAAACCATCTCCACTCCAGTCACTCTGCACACTCAAAACAGCCCCACCACAAAAATGACAGGTGCCAATTTCAGGCAGAGGTGACCAGTGACTTCCTGTGGCGTGAGGCAGAGAAAATAACAGCGCGGCGTTGAGCGTGAACCCCTGAGATCAAACAGAACCTCGATCAGAAACTTCAGTGTACTGAGCAGCGAGGAGCTTTGCTCTTCAAGTGTTCTGTTTAGAATCAACTCTGCACTTCTGATTATTTATTTTAACGTGCAAAGTTGCTTATGTCACAACATCCAAATGGCCGACGACATTTACATCCATTCACCAGCTGCCTGCTACTACTGAGCCTTAAGGAGGGGCGTGGCCAGTGACTGCAGATGAGGGAGGGGCGTGGCCAGTGACTGCAGATGAGGGAGAGGCGTGGCCAGTGACTGCAGATGAGGGAGAGGCGTGGCCAGTGACTGCAGATGAGGGAAGAGTGGGGCCAGTAGCTGATGCATAATTTTAAAATATATATTTTTAGGGCATTTTCAGGTTCATTGGACAGCACATTGTAGAGAGACAGTAAGAATGGGAGCAAGAAAGAGAGGGAAAGACATGCGACAGGTCGTGTGGGCGGACTCTATGTTATGGTTAGAACACTGGATAGGACCCAAGCGCAAAACTCTGAGGCAAACTCGTAGAAAAATCCACCAAGAAGTGGATTTATTAGCAATGCAAGGTAGAAGACAAACAAATGAACAGGAAAACCCAAACGTGACGGACTGGAAGTCAGGTTGGCGAACTAAATGGGGCTGGAGAGGAGTCAGGGCTGGAGTGGGCAAAACGAGAGGTAGGCAGGACGGGCTGGAGCGAGGAACAGAAAACAAACAGGTTAGCAAGCAATTGAAAAAACAAACTGGCCGGGAGTGATCTCGAGACGGAGCTGAGAAAACGAACTGGCAATGAATGAATGAGAATGAAGAGCTTATATAGAGCAAAGAACCGGTGAGAATGCTGATTGAATGAATGAGGGGCTTGCGGAATGTGTGCGAGAGAGTGATAGGCTCGTCAATGAGAGGAGAAATCAAAGAACAAAACGGGGAACCACACCCAGCCTGCAACAAACACAAAACCAGACAGAAACATGAGGAATGGGAAAATGAAGGGAGGTGGACTGGAAGGAAACGGCGGATGTTACAATGAGCATGTGGACGGTGCTCTACAGGCTACGCCACCGAGACACCCCCAGTAGCTCATGCATCTTTATAAAAAAATCATAAACTTTTAAATATTGTAAACATGTGTTGTGTATAATGATGAATAGGCTTAATAGCTTCTGGCTTTGTGTGTATGGTGCAGAGAAGTTATATTATTTTTTTTGTATAAAGGACCCAATGTGGGGCTGAGTCTAACCAATTCCCATCCCAATTTGGAATAGCCAATCATCTCAAACCCCACTGCTGACTCAAAACCCACTGCTGACTCAAACCCCTCTGCTGACTCAAACCCCACTGCGGACTCAAAACCCACTGCTGACTCAAACCCCACTGCTGACTCAAACTCCACTGCTGACTCAAACCCCACTGCTGACTCAATCCCCACTGCTAACTCATACCCCACTGCTGACTCAAACCCCACTGCTGACTCAAACCCCACTGTTGACTCAAACCCCACTCCTGACTCAAACCCCACTTCTGACTCAAACCCCACTCAAACCCCACTGTTGACTCTGGGGAGTGTAGACATCCAGCTGCATCTTTACACAGCGTAGACTGCAGCTAAGCACACATAGGGCCTCCTTCATGAATATGCACATACATTTATGCGCAAAACAAATTGATACGCAAAATGTACGCCGGATTCTTCAAACCATGTGGGAAAGGCAGATTTTTTCGTATTCACACACGTATGTTCGTAATTAGCATAAATCCACGCCCATTAATTGCCTTACACGGAGGTTGTCAGTTCCATTTAACTCTATAAGCTGTTTTCTGATTAACCCTGAAGAGTTTATCTTGTTACATTTCGCCAAAGTCCCATACAGTCGACATTTCCACAGTGACCATACATCGCACTTAGGGCTGAAATACGTTGCTGTTGTTGTGTAAATACACATAGAGTTCTATCGGAAAATGAGTCAGGAGAAATAACCCTTGCAGTGATCCATCCATCTACTCCATATCTGGCAACAGAGTGATGGTTTGGGGCTCGTTCGATAGCTCAGACCCTTGATGACTTACAGCCATTTAGCCAGCCATGTGTTCCATACTGTACCAGTGTAATTTACAGCTGAATCTAGTCTCACCCCCAAATTCCCATAGAGATCAGTTCAAATGCAGAGAGGTTATAGTATCGCTTGTAACAGTACCTGAAAATAAGATATCGAGAGTCTTTTGATGTTGATTGGTCACAGACTTCAGGAAGTAACAGCATGCAAAGGATATGCGACCAAATATTAAATATGATACTTTAAAAATATGTTAAAGCAAAGGGTATGAATACTTATGTAAATGAAAAATTTCAGTTATTGATTTTTAATACATTTGCTAAAATTTCTAAAAACATGTTTTCTCTTTGTCATTATGGGTTATTTTGTAAAACGTGGAGAAGGTGAAAGTGGTATTCAGACTTTCCGGCTTGACTGTATTTTATGTCCTTTTTAGTAGCCAAACCTATCATTTTGAAATATTTGCTGTCATGTTTAGTAGCCTAATCTAGCTGAACACAATTGCAATATCGCATATTAGGCCTAATTGTTTAATAGTTGACTGGAATTCCGTTGCAATTCTCGCAAACAGCCAAGTTTAATAATTTCATAATAAACAGTCGGCGTCTCGCATGATTCACTCGGAAACCCTATTGACAAAGGAATTATGTTAGCCTATGTTCTTTTGTTTTTCTCCTTCCTTTCTTTGTTCACTCCAATACGGGAGTTAGATAAGTGTTACTTTCTAGCGGGTAAAAATATAGGAGTTGTGCATGCTATCGACCGATTTGCTGCTCTACGCGGTTCTTGTTAGCAGTACAATTTAGAATATTTAAAGTGCACTCTTTTATTTCAGTGCAGAGGTTTTAGTTTCTTTGTTTTCCTCTCATACCTACGAGCGTTCTCACCCTAAGGGTTAGGGTTATTTTTTATTTCTCTCCTTCCTTTCTTTTTGTTTACTCTACTACGGGAGTTAAATAAGCGTGTCTGCTTATTTCTTTTGTTTTGCTCGGATATCGAGCTCCTCGCTTTTTATCACGAGGTTATTTGTGTTCTCCTTATTTTCCCCATCCACTACGAATTATTGTCCGTCTTAGTGGTGTTCGTTGAACACTTTAAGATTCCTTATCTGTCGCACCTGGACCTCCAATATTTCCTCCGTGTCTCTGGCATAGAGAACCCCTACAACGCAATTGTAGGCTATTTATTCTGTTCACTGTTGTTGTTGGTCAAGAGTTCTAAAATAAAAATGCCACCACTTTAAATATATTTGCTGTCATTTCATTCATTATTCATTTATGTAATTTTTAATCTAGCTGAACACAATCGCAATATCGCATATTAGGCCTAATTGTTTAATAGTTAATAGTTTAATAGAAATTCCGTAGCAATTCTCGCAAACAGCCAAGTTGAATAATTTTGTAATAAACAATCGGCGTCTCGCGTGATTCATACTTCCGGTTAATACAGTCGAGCCGTTTGAGCCACATCTTTGAGCCGCATCTTTTTCTTTCAGCGGCGCGAGCTGGAATTAGAAGCTGTTTCAGACAGCAGACACTAGCTGGTAGCAAAGTAAGCAAAATAAGTTCGTAAACCAGCCTTGATATTTTATTCAGACCCAAATCATCTGAATAAGTAAGCAGCAAATCTATCTATTTATAGATATAGGCTAACATAATTCCAATTGTCATAATTATTCCAATAATTCCATAATTGTCAATAGGGTTTCCGGTAGGCAGCAAATCTATTTATCTATAGATATAGGCTAACATAATTTCTTTGTCAATAGGGTTTCCGGTTGAATCACACTGAGTAGTAAACCCGATTAATAGCTTAATGGTGTACAGCATTTTGCCCTTTGTTAAAAACACAGAACTCTATAAGAACAGTTATAAGGTTAAAAAAATAACTTCGCTGGTTCCGGCTCTGTCTGGAGCCGTGGAATATTGCCACGGCTCATGGCTCTTAAATTGAGTCGAGTTGATTTTGTGCTGATCAGTTGGGTAGTATAGCTACTGTAGCTACATATCTTTTTTTAACCATTAGTATTCATAATAACTTTGGAATGAGCTGGGGCAATTATTAACTTCACAAACGTGTGTGCAATATTGTTAGATCAAATTAAAATGTATTCTTACGTAGGTTCTAACTTAGCAATCAGAAACTGCGCGCCGCGCATTAACCACTGCTGAGTGTCTCGGGGGAGTGTCTCCCGGCTGTAGGAGAAAGCAAGTAGAGCCAGAGCTAAGAGCCAGAGCCGTGGGTAAGCACGATTCCCTCAAACTGGCGAGTCGACTCAGACAACTCAGCATAAAGAGTCGTTCAAAAATACCGATTCGTTCGCGAACTGCACATCACTAGTATTGTGCCCCCGAACCCCCCTAGAGGGCGGTTATGTACCACATCATAGTAAACCCAACCATTTTTATTATTTATTTTTTGCCCGATGCATTAAACTGTATGAACATAATTATTTTACCGTTTCTTGCATGCCTTCTCACCAAGCCGGTGACCGCTGTCAGGCAAGCGTCGCGCGTTAACCTGCTCAGAAATGGTAGTGTCCGAAATGGTCTCCTTCTTTCACCAGTGAATTCCTATCTAGTGCTCTATGTAGATTTTCCGAAGTAGTGTATAGGGAGGGAGTGAATGAGTGAGCCTTCCCGCTCGTAGTTGAGCAGTGATTGTTATTTTGTCCTGTTCGAGTGACGGACCCGGACCCCCCTAGAGGGCGGGGATGTACCACATCATAGTAAACCCAACCATTTTTATTATTTATTTTTTGCCCGATGCATTAAACTGTATGAACCGGAGTTATTTGCTAGATGCATTCAACTGTATGAACATAATTATTTTACCGTTTCTTGCATGCCTTCTCACCAAGCCGGTGACCGCTGTCAGGCAAGCGTCGCGCGTTAACCTGCTCAGAAATGGTAGTGTCCGAAATGGTCTCCTTCTTTCACCAGTGAATTCCTATCTAGTGCTCTATGTAGATTTTCCGAAGTAGTGTATAGGGAGGGAGTGAATGAGTGAGCCTTCCCGCTCGTAGTTGAGCAGTGATTGGTTATTTGTCCTGTTCGAGTGACGGACCCGGACCCCCCTAGAGGGCGGGGATGTACCACATCATAGTAAACCCAACCATTTTTATTATTTATTTTTTGCCCGATGCATTAAACTGTATGAACCGGAGTTATTTGCTAGATGCATTCAACTGTATGAACATAATTATTTTACCGTTTCTTGCATGCCTTCTCACCAAGCCGGTGACCGCTGTCAGGCAAGCGTCGCGCGTTAACCTGCTCAGAAATGGTAGTGTCCGAAATGGTCTCCTTCTTTCACCAGTGAATTCCTATCTAGTGCTCTATGTAGATTTTCCGAAGTAGTGTATAGGGAGGGAGTGAATGAGTGAGCCTTCCCGCTCGTAGTTGAGCAGTGATTGGTTATTTGTCCTGTTCGAGTGACGGACCCGGGGGGCCGCCCCCCCCCCCCCCCCCGCACACACGCAATACACTAGTACCGTACTATCTGTTAGCAACACCTGTATATACAGGATTTACACTGACAGGCTACAGCATAATCACAACCTTCAGGACAATATCAACACCTGTAGATATATTCATACAGGATTTACACTGACAGGCTACAGACTATTACCACAGCCTTCAAGACAATATAAATCAACACCTGTATCTTCTATCATACAGGATTTATACCACATGATTGCAACAATATCAACGCAGCCTACAGTACTCAATGGCATAAGCACACACATACGGTACTGTCCCACCTCCACCAACAGTCCTATGATTCGGATTCTTCCATCACACACACACACACACACACACACACACACACACACACACACACACACACACACACACACACATATTAACCTGTATTTTCTATCATATAGGACTTAGGACACACAGATTTGTTTCTTCTATATTTACATAGCATTGTACAGTATGTACTCTTATTGTGCAAATAAAACTCTCAAAGCGTTCTCAAAGCGTTCTCAAAGCGTTCTCATTTGTTACATTTCTTTGTGCACGCTATTTTTCAAAACATTTTTAACAAATTATACTTTTAAAAAGTGGTGGGGAAAACATTGGCCATTTCTAAAAGTGGGGGGGACATGTCCCCAGCGTCCCCAGGGTAGATGACACCTATGTACACTGGAAAGAATTGTAGCCTATGCTAAAATTGACCACCACCAGACCTTCTGGCATTTGCCAGAACTGCCAGAATGCCAGTCCGGGCCTAGGTGGGGCTAAGGACAGAGGAAAGGACACGAGGAAATGATGCAAAGACTGAAAATAAGTGATTGGACTGAACCCAATGCATTTTGTTTTACAGAATTGTATATCTTAACAACGACAATTCAAACAGTGCATCCTGCCAAGGTGGACATTGAGGGTAAGCTCATTTAAATGTGTTTAATATCACACTTAATATTGATTCACGTTTGTATTATAAAACAACAATTACCATGTAAAATATTTTATTTTGCTTTACTTGGTACTTTAGTAAATGCGATTACATCACTAATTCATTTATAAAATAGATGACAAATTTTTATATTTCAGGTGAAGTTTCTGCACAGTTATCCGTCTTTGTCTGGCTGTCAATCATAAGGACTGGAGTTCTGTGTTGCATCTTGCCCGTATTTCCTGTCCTGATCTATTGCAAAAAGCATAAATAATAATGCTAATATGGGGTTTCATATAAAAATCCAGTGAGTCATATTCATAATAATTATTTCTATTATTTCTCTTCTTCTTTTTTCTTATTCTTCTTCTAGACTTTGGGCTCTATTTTCGGGAAGTGCATGGCGTGTGGCGAGCTGTCATAGTCAATGGCGTAGCGCATGGCGCACTGGGCGTGGCTACTGAATTTCGCTATTTTTGGACCAGAGGCGAGGAGCGCACAGCTCACAATGCGCTGCGCAGGTTGAAAATGGGCTGGATAATGTTGAATATTTATCAGTGGATGTGGTTCAGCCGCACCATAGCTGATCAAATGACCTCTTTTCAGGCCTTTTAAGAGCCGTGTGCATTGGACTTGTTTTGACCATATCGGGCTATCGCGTGGTTTAGTGAAAAACGACAGCAGAACACGCCCATTCGGTCATGGTCGGGAGGCCTCCTGCTTGCAAAACGAGAACGTTAAAAATGCGATAAAAGTCATTAATAGGTAATTCTAAAATAATTTATTTTACTCTCCCATTTATAATTAACTGGCTCTTTTTTATTTTTCAACTCCTCTCTTTTTCTATTTTCTAGGTCCTAAGCATGCGTTTAATCATTTATCTAATTCCCATTTCCCCCGTGCAACATACCCCATTTCTTTTAGGATTCTGCATTGGAAGGCTGCCGCGGTGGTACTTTCAGTCGGTGCAGTCGTACTCCGAAGATCGGGGTTCGCGCCCCGGTCCTGCCAGATCCGAGCATGGCCGGTGCCCTGTGGGCCGTTAACGTGGTCTCACCTGGCGGGCCGCGTGACCGTAAATCGCCCAAAATAGAATTCCGCTGCAATAAAATTTAACTGGGCTGCTCCCTCTTGACGGACACCCCCCTCCAGCAGCGGCTTCCCTCCCACAACGCACGGCGAATCTCCAAATTACCAAACAAACTCAGGCGCATGCAAATCCATGACGAAATTGCTACCTTGCCAGTGATGGCTTGCCACCGGCTGGGAAATAGAACCTCAAATTTGCAGTTTTGCTGCTTGCTCTGGACTGACACACCCCCACCAGTGACTCTCTTCCCACTTCCGGCGCACGGCGAGTCAAACGGGCTCAGGAGCGTGAAAATACATGCCGAAAATGTCACTTCGCCAATGCGCTGGCTCGCCACCCGCCATGCGCCAGCTGGAAAATAGAGCCTTTTGTGTCTTTCCAAAAGAAAAACCCTGTATACAAATGAACCAAGTGAATTAATCCTAATGTGTTCAACTTTGCTAAAGCTGGTTTTGTGACACCAGAGACAGCTGATGTAACTCAAATAATGTGATATAATTAAAGTGAATAAATGCATTCATTTGAAATGGTTATGATTATGGTGATTTTGTTTTTTGAGCAGAGACCGTTACAGCAGAAAGGCTTTGTAAACCTTCGTCTGATACTACAAATACAATAAGCACTTCTTACAGTCTAGCTGCTGTCTGTTTATGGACGAGTCATGTTTTGGCCTGTTTGAGGAATCTCAAATAAATGTTTACAGAAAACACGCACTGTGAAAAAATACTGCATCTCCAACATCTGAACAGAATCTCATACATAAGACTAGAAATGTGCTCAGTAGAGCATAGACCTCCGCCAAGTCTCAACAAGTTAAACCATTCTTACTCGACCCATGATCAACACATCAAATTTGGTGAAGACCGTGCATAATCTTTTGAGATATCCTGCTAACAGATGGACACACAAACACACAGACGCAGGTGAACACATTCCCTCCTTGGCAGAGGTAATAATGACAGTTGAATAATAAAAAGTAAGATATATTTTAGTACAGAAAATGCATTAAATTGTTCTCCTGAGAGTTAATGGATTCAATCCACAACTTCAAACATACAGGGGACACTCAGTCAGAATGTTTTAAATTTGTCATTGTCATGAACCTTTGTTCAAAAGGTAGGATGACCAAGAACTCAACTACCCTTGCAGTGGCAGGCTGGTAAATTAATGTAGAGAGCAGAAAGGACACACATCAAATGTACATGATTACAGCCGAGAGAAACAAGCAGGACATTAAGGCAAAGGAGAGAAAAGGCTCCAGGCTGCAGTCACTGTCCTGTGTGGCAAATTGATTAGAGAAAGAAACAAGGCTAATGGCCATTTTGCTCAAACTTTTTCTTTGGAATATCTCCCCTAATTCAGAAAAGTAACATCCTGTGGTCCATCTACATTAAATAATCTGCATAGAACAGTCAGTTATGCTTAATCTCTGATCACATATTCATGTAGAATGTGTCTATTGATGATCATTCATTTCCATTAAGGGTTAATGTTATATGTATATCACACTGGGCCTTTCAAACAGGCCTGATGAAGGCCTGGTTTCCGGTTAGTCTGAGGTGACAGTTCTTGTCGGTTATCATGACCCAGTAAATGACTTAGATCTTTTTGTGCCAAGCAGAAAAGTGTGTCATTTTCACAACATAGATGTTTTTGTTTGTGAAATGTACTCACTTTCTTGTATGCCTCACATCTTACTTGGAAATCCTGTTTTATGTCCTGATTTTTAATTAATTTTTCTGCACCATACCTCAAATTCTTCTGAACCATACATACAAAAAAAAAACAGCAAGCATATTGTGTACTTGGCTGACTTTTCTGTTTGTCCCACACGGGTCTATATCACATTTGGGCATGAGAATGGACAGTCATTTTGAGAGGCCAGTGCTGTGTCTGGGTTTAAAGGGCTCAGTAGGAATCTGTGTCACGGGGCAATGTAGCCCCACCCCTCCCAGTATTACACAAACTCACAAATATCATGATGACCCTCCTGGTCAGAATCATCTTCCACAGTGCTATCATCATCATCATCATCATCACCATCACAATCATCATCATCATCATCATCATCATCATCATCATCATCATCACCATCACCATCACCATCATCACCACCATCATCATCATCACCATCATCATCATCATCATCATCATCATCATCATCATCATCATCATCACCATCATCATAATCATCATCATCATTATCATCATCATCATCATCATCATCATCATCATCATCATCATCATCATCATCATCATCACCATCATCATCATCATCATCATCATCATCATCATCATCATCATCATCACCATCATCATCATCACCACCATCATCATCATCATAATCATCACCATCATCATCATCATCATCATAATCATCATCACCACCATCATCATCAACATCATCATCACCACCACCCTCATCATCATCATCATCATCATCATCATCATCATCATCACCATCATCATCATCATCACCACCATCATCATCATCACCTGGGCGGACACGGTGGCATAGTGGTTAGCACTGTTGCCTCACAGCAAGAAGGTCGTGGGTTCGAATCTCGGATGGGGCCTTTCTGTGTGGAGTTTGCATGTTCTCCCCGTGTTCGTGTGGGTTTACTCCGGGTACTCCGGTTTCCTCCCACGCTCAAAGACATGCATGATAGGTGCACTCCTGCAGGTGCCCTTGACCAAGGCACTTGCCTCAGAACTGGAGTTGGTCCCCGGGCGCTGCACTGTGGCTGCCCACTGCTTCTAGGTAACTAGGATGGGTCAAATGCAGAAGAAAAATTACCCCACGGGGTTCAATAAAGTATATTTTATCTTACCATCATCATCATCATCATCATCATCACCATCATCATCATCACCATCATCATCATCTTCATCACCACCACAAGCACCACCATGTCATCAAGGAATTGATTACACTAGTGTCAGCTTATTATTATTTTTAAAAACATTATGATGATTTGGAAAATTGGCCCAGTTTCAGTGATGGTGATCACAAGTAAAACAGACAATGAAGAGAATGGCTCAGTTTAGATTTTTTCTACCACTTCCTGCCTGTCCAGCCAATGATTCAAGCTTCTGAGTTTGTTTCTTCCCTTTAGAAATTTTCACTTTGTCAGTTGCCTCTGATTGACACAGAGCACAGAAGTCTAGCCTGAGGAACAGGAGAAGGATGTGTGTGATTAGAATCTGCCTGTGTCTGCTGATTATAAGGGAATTATGTAAGTGTTGCTTTTACGGACAATACTGGGTTTCACTGCTGCAACATAAAAACTAAAAACTCAACAAGCAGACAAAAACATGTGCGGCAGGAGTTATGTTGTGCAGCTTGTCTTTCGAGAGAAGTAGTTAAATTCAAGGCAATATCAAAGTTGCTCTTTTAAATCTGGACTTAAAATGTACCTGTTCTTGTGTGCTTATTCCTGGTATGTTAGGTTTTTATCAGATTTAAGTTGAATTTTCTTGTGAAGTACTCTGGGACACATACATGTGAGGTGCTACATGAGAGCTTTCAGTATTTTATTGTGTGTTGTGTCAGACGAACATAACAGAAAGAGTAGGGTTGTTCTAATTATATTAAAATATTTTAAATGATTTGTATTTAAATTGTGAAATTGCATTTGTTTTGTGTATGTGCGTAGAGTAAAATACTGTATGTATCACATTATAGCACACTGTTTCTTCTCTCTCTTAGATCGGACACATGCTGAAGGAATAGCTCAGCCAATCCTCCTGATAACAGCTCAGCTTGGAGACACTGTAACTCTGCAGTGCTCTTATGCAAAAGAGAAAACTTCAATCATAATATGGTACAAGCAAACTGTGGGACAGACACCTCAACTCATATTAACAGCATTAAAAAATCAAAATGAGGCCACCTTTTACAACGAGTTTAAAGATAACCCGCACATTACTGCTCACAACAGCAAAGGAATGATTAATGTGACGATCTCCAAAACACAACCATCGGACTCAGCCATATATTACTGTGGGAAAATGTACGCAAATGTCATTGAATTTCAAAAAAGTATATTCTTGATACTACAAGGTATGGAAATTACACTTATATATAGTCTTAGAACATTTTTTTAAACGGGAGTGTTTCTCTACATGATCAAAATCGAGCAGAGTGAGGAAAATATTGCATGAAAATAAGTTTATTAACTTTTTACAGGGTCAGAGTCACAGAGCAGGACAGTAGTACTGCAGCAGCCCGAGTCTGAGTCAGTGCAGCCAGGAGACTCTGTGACTCTGCAGTGTACAGTACACACTGAGACCTGTGCAGGAGAACACAGTGTGTACTGGTTCAGACAGGGCTCAGGAGAGTCCCCTCCAGGAATCATTTACACCCATGGAAACAGGAGTGATGAGTGCCAGAGGAGCTCTGGGGCTGTGCCTCCCACACAGAGCTGTGTCTACAACTTCCCCAAGAGGAACCTCAGCCTCTCTGATGCTGGGACTTACTACTGCGCTGTGGCTACCTGTGGGGAGATCCTGTTTGGGAACGGGACCAAGCTGGGCTTTGAGGGTGAGCTAAAAATCAATCACATAGTGAAAGCTTCGTCTTAGTGCATTCAGTTTTTAAAAGCTTTATGCTTGCATGTGCGAGTCTAGGGCTAAAAGATTAAATACTAAAGTATATACCAGTAGAACAAACAGTACAGACTTAATCTGAAATGATTGTTATTTTATTGTTGTTAATAGTTTTCCATCCCTCATTGTTATTCTCATGCAGATGAGATATTTTGGAGAGGTTATCACTGTCACTGTCTGATTTTGCTCTTGTTAATATTACTGGTGAAGGTACTAAATATTGCCTCTAAAATGTCAGGGAATGAAGATCCTATGTCAGGGAATGAAGATCTTCGTCTCTATTGCTTGGCGGGAGCTTTGGCGTTGAGTTTGATCCTAAATATTGTCATCGTTCTGAACAGGAGAAAAAGTAGTGAGAGTTGCCAAGGTAAGAGACCAAGTTATCAATGCGGGGTATGTGGTCTTTTAAAAAAAACTTACAATCAAACTTTTCATAAATCAGACTAGTGAAACACCACAAGATCATAAAAGTACTCAATATGTTAAAGGGTGTGGAGGCCTGTGAGAATAGGTTGCCTGTGAGAAGTGTTTGTGTAAAGTAGTTTTTTTCCCAAATTTGACAACACATTTGTCCTCTGTATGTATTTCATAAATAGCAGACAGAAATAGTCATATAGAGTCCCTGAACAGTTCTGTCAAACAACATCAGGTAAAATAACTCCATTTGTGTATCTGACTGTCTCCCACTGTGTGTAACTTACCTAAACTACACATATCACATGTAAATATAACACCCTTTAGCTTCTGATATTGGCCCAAATATTATGTAATGGTTCTAGTTTTTATGTATTTGTGTTTGGCATCCAGCAGTAACTGAATTATAGCCACTACATATGTAACACAGCTGTGATGTGATCGATTATAACAATACAATTTCTTAGAGGAAAAGTTATAAATAGGTGTTAGAAACCAAAGCTTTTTCTGTGGAGTCAAAATCAGATCAATGTAAGAGTTCACTACAACAACAAACCTTTTACAAAAAAACTAAAAGTTTATTGTATGTTACTGTCACACTGGCCAGCGGGAAGATCGCTGAAACACAACACAAGGTTGCGCTGCAGTAACCCTCCCCACACTGGTCTTCTATTCTGGTTTAAATACAGTCTAAAGGCCCTGACATGACACACATGTCTCACCTTATCTGGGCCGAGATGTGAGTGTGTATTTCTGTGTTTAGAATATGTAGTTATTTCTGTGGCATATGCTTTGGTCACATACAATGCATGCTCTTACATCTTGCGTCTTACCCGAATAAAACACAATATAATTGTGAATATAATTGACTATATGAAAAACACTACTACCACTACTGACTCTACTACTATGAATAATAATAATAATAATAATAATAATAATAATAATAATAATAATAAGAAGAAGAAGAAGAAGAAGAAGAAGAAGAAGAAGAAGAAGAAGAATAGCTTTTTTATTTGATTATACTCTGGCAAACCACTGCATATATTTTCTGAGTAATGAATTTCAGACAACCACCAGTGGTTTAACTTTTTATTTTACTCAAACAGGGGCTGCATCAAACAACCAAGTATCCCAAGAAGTTTTGTCGAGGGAACAGGTACAAATATTATCTTGTGAAATAAATTTTTTAAAACTAAAATAAACAATATCTGTGGTGAAAATACTGGTAAAATGATAATCATATGTTATTAATCATACGTGCTGTGTGATGCTTTTCCTTTTAGGGTCAAGATGAAGCAATGAATTACGCTGCTTTGACTTTCACCAGCAAGAAACCCAAAGTGAGGAGGAATAAGAGGGAAGTGGAGAGAGAAACTGTTTACTCAGATATGAGATTGAACGACCGCCAGTGAAGCTTTCCATAAAAATACATCTTTGTCAAAAGAATGATCAGAATTTATTGTGCATTTTCTCACTAGGATTGGTGAGCAATATAATATTTGACTTTAAATGACACAAAATTCTGGGCTTTTCCTTTTTTATTACTAAGCGCCTTTTTGAGTTGTGGTTGTTTGTGCACTTTCTTAAATTCAGCTGTTTTTCAAATAAATAAACTGTGTTGTTGCCCAGTATTGCTAATCTTGCTCAGCCTGTTTAGGGCAGCAGTGTAGTACAATGGTGAGGGAACTGGAATTGTAACCCAATGATTGTGCGTTAGATTAGTAGGTGATGTACAACCCTCGTACCCTTGAGCAATGTTGATGACCTGAATTATTTCAGTATACACAGAGCTGTATAAATTAAAGCAATGATAAAATGTTTATTATCAATCTTAAAAGGCAATGCAGTTATGTTTGCCGGTATAGCTCTGTTCAGGAAGCCCATTGATTCACTGATTATAAAGAATCATAGTGTTTGCAATGCAGGGTTTTCCTGGTTCAATAGGAGTCAGTGATTCACTGATTATAAAGAATCATAGTGTTTGCAATGCAGGGTTTTCCTGGTTCAATAGGAGTCAGTGATTCCCTGATTATAAAGAATCATAGTGTTTGCAATGCAGGGTTTTCCTGGTTCAATAGGAGTCAGTGATTCCCTGATTATAAAGAATCATAGTGTTTGCAATGCAGGGTTTTCCTGGTTCAATAGGAGTCAGTGATTCACTGATTATAAAGAATCATAGTGTTTGCAATGCAGGGTTTTCCTGGTTCAATAGGAGTCAGTGATTCACTGATTATAAAGAATCATAGTGTTTGCAATGCAGGGTTTTATTGGTTCAATAGAAGTCAGTGATAAAAGTAAATATTAGATACATTTATTTTGGAGGTTTATGGGCATACAGTAGTTTCTGCTGGGGACACTGGGAACATTTCCCCAGCACTTTATGAAATGTTGAATTCTGCTCCTACCACTTCATAAAATGCCATAATCATCACATACTGTGCTATGCAAACATTTGGCCCCCAAATCTCAAACATGCAGTGTATGCAGGAAGTATATTTATGCAAGGAAGAGTCGGGAAAAGCAAGAATAGAAAGACTGTTAGCTGCCTACAAGTAATGTTTGGAAGCTGTGATGTAGTGTACTGACTGACAGGGTGCCCAGACTTTTGCACATGCCACATGTACTGTTTCTTTTTTCCCACAATCTGTGACAATAAATTCTGCAAATGAAAAATAAAATTGTGTATTAATATTTACAGAAATATGTCATGTCTACTTTGTTCATTGTACAAATTGTGTTAACTTTTTTAACTTATGAAACCAACAAAACATACAACATGACTCAACAAAACTATTTCAAACTATACTTTCAGTGTGATTATAAATATTGTCATAGTTTGCAACCTGAACAATAGAAAAAGCTCTCAGAATTGCACGGGTAAGGTGTCTAATGTTATTAACACATAATGTTTTTTTCAACAACTTACTTTCTGTAAGTTTTTCTTCTACAACTTTACAACTCACGTATTGAATATATGTATGAATACACAATTATTTTGGTTTGGCGCTGAATGGATCTGCTCTATGTACTTCCAGTGCAATGACCAGAATGCACTACCTCAAACAGTGAGCACAGCGCATCTCCCCTACTCAACAGGAGGTATACCAAAACTCCCAGTGCATAGAAGCAGATCCAAACAACAGAATCTGGGCTGGTGGAGGGTGAGCAGTAAATGTTTTACAGCGAGCAGCAGCGAAACATACAAGAGCAGCGCACACAAAAGGAGCAGGTCTGACTCTCGCTTTCAAAAGGGCCGCTCCATTAGTGATGTGTGCATGTGGTTGGTTGAGTATGAGAAATTATACTCTGGTATCTCATCTAGGCTCTCCCTGCTTTGCCAGGGGAAACATTGCAGTGAATTTTGGTACTATCTTGCATGTATTAGAACTACTGGATGTGCTTTTCTGAAGGCAAGGCCTCTAGCTAGCAGAGCCCTCCCTTAATCTTCAATAACCAAGCACTTCCTGTATGCACAGCGACGGCTTTCTTGTGTTTTCAGTTATTGAAGCTGTTTGGTAAGTTTTAGAGCAACTGGGTACATTAACTGAGAGAATGACTTAGTGGCAGATTCCTTTTTGTGTACAGTGACAGGGCGTAAACATACTCTCACATATTCATGCACTTCCTGTTGAGAGGCCTGTCAAGTGTTCACAGGGGCCTATAATCTAGAGAACAAGGAGAGATTAATGCCCTTACCCAGACTAGACTTTCTACTGAACAATTTTTAGTTTCAACAGCTGAACATGATTATAGTGCCTTTGGACTCTTACATTCCTGGTATATTTCACTGTGAACTGCACTGTGTTCGTTACTAGGGATAGCTGATACTGTATGGGAAGAATGTGCTTTCTTATCTGTTCTGTAGTTACTTCGATGACCTTTCTATATGCACTTACTGTACGTCGCTTTGGATAAAAGCGTCTGCTAAATGACTGTAATGTAATGTAATGTAATATTTACCCCTCACCACATCACACAAAAAATATAAATAATAAGATGGCAAACATTGGAATTGTCATGAATGTCACCCTGTGAAACTCAATAAGACTCATTAAGAAAGCACACACATGTTCAGTTAAGTTCAACAAAATAGTGTTTCACTCCAGGATAGCTTATATCTGTCAGGTTTGGGTTTAGAAAATAGAGAACCAAACGCGAAAGATAAGGATACAGAAAGCGTATCTAGATTAGATACGCCACAGAAGCGGAATTACACCGCACTAGTAAAATGGGAAAACAAAAGCGGAAACAAAACTTCCTAGCACAAGGCTAAATCAAAACAACCTCAAACGGAGGCGGATAATCGCTAAAACAGCGAGAAACTAATAACCAAAGAAATGACCTCACGCACTAATTGATCTGCGTATATCAGAGGTCGAGAACTGAAAAGAAATAACCACAATAGCAAGCCTGTAACTACAGCTCTTTGTTTTCTTTCTTTTCTTTATTCTTTTTAATAAACCCTATACGGCTTTCTACCTACTGCAACGTCAATATAGAAGCACCGGAAAGCGGAAGTCAAGCTCTATTTATAGCCGACGGAAACCAGACCCAGGTGTAGGCGATAATGACCTGGAGAGATCCAAACACCGGGACGGCGGAAGAAAAAATCCGATAGAGCTTCAAACGACGCCAAACGAAAAACAAAGGTAGAAAACAAAAAGAGACAGCCACTACCCATGACAGTACCCCCCAACTAAGGGACGGTACCAGACGATCCCTAGGCTTTGCTGTCTCGGAAGTCCCTAATGAGAGTGGGGTCCAAAATATTCTTGGAAGAAACCCAGCAACGCTCCTCGGGTCCATACCCCTCCCAGTCCACCAGGAACTGGTACCCTCTGCCCACCCTTCTCTCGGCCAAAATGCGCCGAACGGTGTACACCGTACCTCCCTCCACGAATCGAGGAGGAGGAGGCGGCTTGTCAGCCGGAGCGAGGGCGCTCACAAGTACCGGTTTCAAGCGTGAGACATGAAAGGTAGGGTGGATGCGCATGGACGATGGTAACTGAAGACGTACCGTGACTGGGTTAAGTTTCCGCACGATCTTAAAGGGACCCACGAATCGAGGTGCAAGTTTGCGGGACTCAACTCGCAACGGCAGGTCCCGTGTGGAAAGCCACACCCGTTGGCCCACCCGGTAGAAGGGGGCCGGACGACGGTGCCTGTCAGCCACCGCTTTCTGTTTAGCTGAAGCGCGCAGTAACGATGCACGTACGCGCTTCCAAACCGCTCGACACCTACGCACGAAGAATCCGGCGGAGGGTACCTCTGCATCTCTCTCCAGCTCAGGGAACAAGGGAGGTAGGTATCCCAGCTGAGCCTCAAAAGGGGAGATTCCCGTGGACGCGTTGCTCAGGGTATTATGCGCGTATTCGGCCCAGGCAAGAAAGCGACTCCAGGAGCTAGGATTGGCCGCGGCCAGACACCGGAGAGTACTCTCCATACTCTGATTGGTGCGCTCTGTCTGGCCGTTAGTCTCCGGATGAAAGCCGGAAGAAAGACTGACCGATGCCCCCAACAGAGCACAAAATGAACGCCAGAATTTAGCGGTGAATTGGGGCCCACGATCCGACACCACGTCCAGAGGTAAACCGTGCACCCTAAACACATGGTCTATCATTAGCTGGGCCGTCTCAGGTGCCGATGGCAGTTTAGGCAGAGCGACAAAATGAGCTGCTTTGGAAAAACGATCAACTATAACTAAGATGACCGTATTCCCATGCGAAGGTGGGAGACCTGTAACGAAGTCCAGGGCGATGTGACTCCAGGGACGCCTGGGAATGGGCAGGGGGCGCAAAAGACCCGAAGGGAGAAGCCGTGAACCCTTATTACGGGCGCAAATAGCGCATGCCGCGACAAACTCCCGCACATCACTCTCGAGCTTGGGCCACCAAAACCGACGTAAGATAAACTCCTTAGTCCGGTGCATGCCCGGATGAGCCGTTAACTGAGAAGTGTGACCCCACTGAAGGACACGCGACCTCAATCGAGGGGGAACAAACAAGCAGTGAAGCGGACCCCCTCCTGGGCCGGAATCAGAACGCAGGGCCTTCTGCACAGCCGCCTCAATGGCCCACATAACAGGGGCCACAATACTAGAACTGGGAACGACAGATCTGGGACGTGACTCCTTATCCGACCGGTCATAAATGCGTGATAACGCATCAGGCTTAATATTTTTTGACCCGGGACGATAGGTAAGGATAAAATTAAATCTGGTAAAAAATAAGGCCCAACGGGCTTGTCGCGAATTGCGCGTTTTGGCCTGTTGAATGTACTGCAAATTCTTATGGTCAGTCCAGACTGTAAAGGGATGCTCAGCTCCTTCCAACCAATGACGCCACTCCTCCAGCGCCAATTTGACCGCCAACAGTTCAAGATCACCAATGTCGTAGTTTCTCTCGGCAGGTGTAAGGCTACGAGAAAAATATGCACATGGGTGAAGCTTGCGGTCCACCGGAGAATGCTGAGACAGAATGGCCCCAACCCCCAGCTCCGAAGCGTCAACCTCCACCACAAAGGGAAGGGAGGGATTGGGAGTAGCAAGAATGGGCTCGCAGCAGAACCTCCTTTTTAGTTCAGTAAAAGCGGTTTCCGCCCTGGAGTTCCACTGAAACCGGGCGGGAAATGCTTTTTTTTTTGTGAGGGCTATGATAGGAGCCGCTACTGAGCTAAAATTGCGGATAAATCTCCTATAAAAATTAGCGAAACCCAAAAAGCGCTGCACCTGCTTTACCGACGTAGGGGTGGGCCAATTCTTAACCGCTGCAACTTTATTAGGATCCATCAGGACTTTACCGTCAGCAACAATAAAGCCTAAAAAGGAGACGGAACTGGTGTGGAAAGAACACTTCTCAACCTTAACAAATAGTTGGGCCTTAAGAAGTGCTTCCAACACCTGTCTAACGTGTCTGATGTGAGAGGGAAGATCCGGAGAAAAAATTAAAATATCGTCTAAGTAAACGAAGACGAATTTCTCCAGCATCTCTCTCAAGACATCGTTCACTAGCGCCTGAAAAACAGAGGGGGCGCTAGTGAGGCCGAACGGCATCACCCGGTATTCGTAGTGTCCGTGATGCGTGTTAAACGCGGTCTTCCACTCATCCCCCTCACGAATGCGCACGAGATTGTATGCGCTACGTAGGTCGAGTTTACTAAAAACCGACGCCCCCTGTAAACGCTCAAATGCAGAATTCATGAGGGGAAGAGGATACCTGTTCTTAATGGTAATAGCATTGAGGCCCCGGTAATCTATACAGGGTCTTAGCCCTCCGTCTTTCTTTTTAACAAAGAAAAACCCCGCACCGGCTGGTGACGTGGACGGCGTGATAAACCCATTGGCTAAGGACTCCTCAATGTACTGCTTCATAGCAGTGCTCTCTGGGGCTGACAAGGAGTACAAAGAGCCTCTGGGAGGCACAGTACCAGGGTACAGCTCAATGGCACAATCGTATGGTCTGTGTGATGGTAATTTGGCAGCACGCTGTTTACTAAAAACCTCTGCGAGGTCTGAATATTCAATAGGTACCCCCGCGGGTAGATTCGACTCAAGCGCCCCTACCACCTCCGGAGTACCGGCGGATCTGTCAGACGAGTTATCCCACTCGAAATCGGAGGTGGAATGTTCGTCCTCCTCTGTGAGAAGCCCCTCCGCAAAGGGATCCCAAGACAGACTCTCTTCACCGCTCCCCGTGAGGAAGGAGGAAGTGTCTCGGTCCGGATAGGAATCTGCCTCATCCGAATCACTCTCGGAATTAAGTTCGGACAGATCACCAGTAGCGTTTGGAACAGAGTAAACAGCAGGATAACAATGCGATAAACAGTGGGGACCCCACTGACGAATAGGATTAATATTCCTACCCCAACAGATAAGCGGGTTATGTAGCCCCAACCATGAATGTCCCAGTACCAAAGGATACGACGGAGAGTTTATTAAAAAAAATTCTATTATCTCCGAGTGCCCCTGGAGAGGAATGCGCATCTCAATTGGATTCGTTTTTTGTTTAATGAGCCCAGAACCCAAAGGACGACCATCCAGGGCAGTAACTTGGCGAGGGCTAATTAAGGAATTGGTAGGGATTTGTAACTTCCTAGCCCATTTAGCGTCAATAAAAGACTCCACGGCCCCTGAATCAATAAAGGCTGTAACGTTTGCCGAACGCCCCTCCCAAACCAGTCGGACAGGTATGAGGGTCCGGGAGTTAATACAATCCTGTCTCACTAGGGACCCCGACCTCCCTAGTGAGACCCCTCGTTTCCCACCAACTTATAGCATCGATCCTTAGTATGGCCGCTACGCTTACAATGCTGGCACCAGTACCTCTGCGGTCTCGCTCTCTTATTTTGATGGAGGGAGGAGCCATCCACCTGCATAGGCTCTTCCTGATCAACGGAGAGGTATGTGGGCACAGTAGGCGGAATGTCTCTTAACACGGATCTTAAACGGGGCGACTGCTCTTTAATCGCACATTCACGTTCACGTTCTCTGATCCGGTTATCGAGACGTATAGCAGACGTTATTAATTTATTAAGTGTCGCTGGTGGTTCTAGCATAGCCAACGCATCCTTGATGGAATTAGATAATGCTTGAAGGAAGAGGGATTTTAACGGACCGTCTGGCCATCCCGTCTCCCCGGCTAGCGCTCGAAAAATGATGGAGAACTCAGCTACGGTTTTAGTGCCTTGGCGTAAGCTGGTGAGTCTCCTTGCCGCCTCCTCTCCTGAAACCTCGTGATCGAAAACCAGTTGCATCTCGTCCATCAGTTTAACTGGATCACGAATGGTAGGTGCATTGGCTCGAATGAGAGGGTCTGCCCATGCAAGAGCCTGGCCATTTAATAGCGATAAAATAAATGCTACCCTGGATTCAGGTGTGGTAAAACGAGAGGGTTGTGCCTGAAAAAATATCAGACACTGAGTCAGAAATGGTCTGCATTTTCCTGATTCCCCACCATAGCGATCCGGTAACTGTAATTTGGGCTCCTTTATAGTACGTGGAGCGGCTATGGGAGGTGTGAGTGCTTGTGCAACTGGAGGAGGGTTATTTGCCACAGAAAGTCTATGCAGGCTCTCTGTCAAGCGTTGGAGGCACTCTCCCTGGCTACGCAACTGTTCCCACAGCTGACCCTGCTGAATTTGCATGGAGAGAAGTGCTTGCTCCACTGTAACCCCCGTAGCACCCTGACTGGCTTGTGTTTGTTCATCATCCCTATCTAACGCTGATTGCTCCATGTTTGTAAGGCTTCTATATTCTGTCAGGTTTGGGTTTAGAAAATAGAGAACCAAACGCGAAAGATAAGGATACAGAAAGCGTATCTAGATTAGATACGCCACAGAAGCGGAATTACACCGCACTAGTAAAATGGGAAAACAAAAGCGGAAACAAAACTTCCTAGCACAAGGCTAAATCAAAACAACCTCAAACGGAGGCGGATAATCGCTAAAACAGCGAGAAACTAATAACCAAAGAAATGACCTCACGCACTAATTGATCTGCGTATATCAGAGGTCGAGAACTGAAAAGAAATAACCACAATAGCAAGCCTGTAACTACAGCTCTTTGTTTTCTTTCTTTTCTTTATTCTTTTTAATAAACCCTATACGGCTTTCTACCTACTGCAACGTCAATATAGAAGCACCGGAAAGCGGAAGTCAAGCTCTATTTATAGCCGACGGAAACCAGACCCAGGTGTAGGCGATAATGACCTGGAGAGATCCAAACACCGGGACGGCGGAAGAAAAAATCCGATAGAGCTTCAAACGACGCCAAACGAAAAACAAAGGTAGAAAACAAAAAGAGACAGCCACTACCCATGACAATATCAGTGTTATAGGAGATTGTGAATGGTTGTGTCTGGGATTGTAGTAACTTTGATTCAAAACATGGGGGACTGTGGGATACATCCCATTTCTGATAGCTAGCTCATAGAAACGGACAAGCTAACATTCACTGGTAAGGCTATGGCACAACCCAAAATTCAAAATACTCAAATTCACACATTTTAATCTAAACGGATCTTTTTCACAAAGACAGCTTTCCTCGTTTTATAGGTAGCTGGTAATTCCCTGCGTGTTACCTCCTCTCACCAAGAACTAAACTGCCTGCTCTTCCCTCAGTGGGCAGTACGAGCGCTAATTAATGCTCATTTAAATAATTGAAAGAGGAATTTTAATAAACATTCCTAGTGCTGTGTCTCCCTTCTCATGGCTGTAATGAAAATGTTACTTTCAGAACATTTCCCATAGAAAAATATTAATTTGTATACATTTTAGAAAGTGCGTGGGACAAAATCAGCCTTTTTTAAAACATGCCACCCTAACAGTAAATATCACAAGGGCAGATACTTTTGTCTGATACGTTGTGCTGAGATATCTGGGCTGCTTATTGTTGTTGGAAAGCTTTTACACACGGCTCTCTTTTTTTTACCAGAATAATGTGTTTGTCCATTTCAGACTGTTCTGTTGTGGTGACAGGGGAGGTACATCTATTTTCCACTCACAGGCTTGTATATTCAGCGCTACACAGACCAGAGCTACACAGGAAGACTGACCTGCAGCACAGAGCTGTTTTCACACCCCCCTCTCACAGCACTGAAACCACACTGACGCACCCATCACATTCAACTGCCTCACACCTCAGACCACCTTTCCATTACAACAGACTTGACAAGAGAATGTCAGACTTGAAGACGCAATTGTCTTCACTGGGTGATGTTTTCAAAGTAAAAATAGTAAAAAGACATCTAAAAAGTAAAAATTATAAAAATAGTAAAAAGCTGTTTCCAAATACAATGCAAAAGTTGCAGTGACGAAAGGTCAGTATTTCTCACAATAATTAAAACACTTTTCTCTTATATATTCATCATGTTTCACATGTTTTATGCTCTTGCTTATTAGTTGCCTTAGACGCACTGCAAGGTCATCAATAGTAATTAAAATGATTTAAAAATGTGACATATTATGATCATAATAAATGATGACATTATGGTCAAAAAAATTTAAGATCCACACCATGTTAGTCTGATTGTGTTTATTTGGATGTATGTTTATGCACCATTTTTAGTCAGAGGCTATCAATACATTCAGGCCATTCAGTCTCATACTGAATGTAAGTGCTGAGTAAGGTGTGGAGTAGAATGGATTCATATGAAACAATCCCTGAATCATGTTGGTTTTCTCTATACCAGGGTGTAATTGCATGGGTGAGAGGGAAGAGGGTGTGTGTGTGTGTGTGTGTGTGTGTGTGTATGAGAGTGTGTGTGTGTGTGTGTGTGTGTGAGAGTGTGTGTATGTGCATGTCTGTGTGTGTGTGTGTGAGAGTGTGTGTGCGTCTGTGTGTGTGACAGCTGTCTTCTCATGTCTCTCCCCAGGAAAGTCGTCCCAGTTGCACTCTCACAGTCTGGCCTTGCTGTTTGACCAGCGGAGGGACCTGCAGAAGAGACAGGGTCACCTGTCACTCAGCACCAACCGGCTCACTGACAGGATCAACCCCAGGTAAGGCTCCGCCTACCGCCCCGGGTTTGATTCCAAGGGGAGCAGCGTTAGCTTCAAATGAGTGCCAGTCTAACGGTTCAGCACCTGGCAGTCATCTTTTCTCAGTCGGTACTCATGGGCCGTGACCGAAAAGGATCTTTTCACCTCTTTGGGTTAAAAAAGTTATTCTATTCTATATTTGAGTCAACTTCATCAAAAACTTTTTTTCACAAATGGGGGCACTTCTCATCCAACAATTTCAGGAAGTAAACCAGAAGTAAAAACTACAACTTGTAGTACAAGAGCGAGACATATTATGAACTACTCTTTTTTTATTTTTGTTAATTTTATCTTCATTCATAATCTACACTTTGTAACCATTGTCATATGTAAACTGATATTCTCCATAAAAAAATGTAAACATTACAAACTACTTCTTTACTAGTTTGGAAAGAATTTTGCAGGATTTCTTATGCACACTGCTTGCAAAAGTGAGGGGACAGACACATAGTAGACAGGGGTCTGAGTGGACAGGGGGCAGGGAACAGGGATCATATTCGGTCACAGCCATGGGCTGTAATAGCACTGTTCCATACTATTAAGTAGGCTTGTTGAGTAGACATGAGGAGAAAGTTGTTAAGTAAGCAAAAATTTTTCTAAATGTAGTATACTTAAAATCCCTGTATGACATACTTACTTCTTGGTTTGGCTGAGTATATTCAGGAGCACACTTTGCGGTTGGAAGATGGTATGGTAATTTTTGTTGCATACTGCACGTCGCGTACTAATCAGTGCACATTAAACAGCACACATCTGCCAGTACACTGTACACAGGAGACAGGACGCAGTAGGTAGGGCTGCGATTCGGACACAGCCATGGTCTCTGTTAGAATATGAGCATTAGTGTGCGTGTTTGTAGCTGAATGGGGATCAGCGTAAAGGGGAGGACAGCTGGGCTCATGGCTCTCTGTGCTTCCTCTCTCAGCAGGAAGTTTGCAGTCTCCGTGAAGATACCGGACACCAAAGGCTGCCGGAGGTGCAGCGTGGGTAAGCGATGTTTGCTTCACCTCGGAGGCTAACTCACTGTATCTAAAGGGGAAGCAGTGTACCATAGTGGTTAGAGAACTGGGGTCGCGACTGTGCTGTTGGACCCTTTAGCAAGGCACTTCTGCTGAGTTACTTTAGTAAACATACAGCTGTATAAAAGCCAACTCTCTTTCTCTCTTCCTCTCTCTCACTCCCTCTCCCTTCCTCTTTCCCTCCCTTTCTCTCTCTCTCTATCTCCCTTCTTCTCTTTTTGTCCTTCACCCCCCCTTTTCTCCCTCCCTCCCTATCTTCTGCCCTTTCTCACTCTCCCCCTCATTCTTGCCCTCTTTCTCTCTCTCTTTCCCCACTCCCCCCTCTCTCTTTTTCTCTCTCTCCCTCTCTCCCTCTCAGTGCGGAACCCCTACACTGACAGCATCTTCCTGTGTGGTGCAGTGCCGTCTGGGCTGGTCCTGCTGCTGTGGTATGAACCCCTGCAGAAGTTCATGCAGCTCAAGGTTCGCTCCTAAAAACTACATTTCCCTGCAGCCTCTGCTGCTCCTGGTTTCAATGAAACGTTCTCACTGTTATGGGATTTACACGTTGCATTCTGTTATGTAAGTCAGTAATGTTCCCACACTTCCCCCTGCTGTCTGTATATGACTTTCTTGCTGCTATTTGATCACCCAGCCTGGACTGGGTCCCGTTATATTGTTTCCACTCCACTAGTCAGCACTCATACACCGAAGGAATTTTATCTGAGATTCTTGGTATGGACAACATTGTCATTGGTTGCTGTGTTAGCCTTAGGAGTAAACTCATGGAGGTCAATTCTCACATTTAATACCCCTCAGCACATAGCTGTGTGCTTGCCTGAGCCCCTCCCCATCTTTGAGCTGCTGGTCCTGGAGTCAGACGAGCTGCCCCAGGTCTGTGTGGGGGTGCGGGGATGTGTTACCGACAGCCAGACCTCACCAGCCAATCAGCAGGTCAAGTTTGACATCATACACCTGAACAACACAGCAAGCTTCCCCCATCCAGGTATTGTCATTTCCATTATTTGTGTTTGCGTGTGTATGTATGTGTGTACATGTGTGTGTGTGAGTCTGTGTGTGTGTGTGTGTAACTGCTCTAAATAAGATGCACAGCTCCTGTGTGTATGCGTTTGTGTGAGTCTGTGTGTACGTGCATGTGCGCGTGTGCGTAACTGCTCACATAAGAAGCACTGCACCTGTGTGTGTGTAATTGCTGTAAATATGATGTACTGCTCCTGTGTGTGTGGTGTAATTGCTGTAAATAACATGCAAAGCTCCTGTGAGTGTGTGTACCTCTGAAGGTTGTGTTTGTTACAGACAGTGTACCTCTGAAGGCTGTACAGGTGACGCAGTTGGACAGAGACACGGTGCTTATCGCATTAGAAAGTGAGTAAATTACACACTGTGGCAAAAAAGCCCAATCAGACACTGTCATAGAGCGCGTTTACATGCACTCAATAATCCGATAACTGGGAGTAATCCGAACATGGCAATAATACGATAAATGCGTTTACATGCACTTAAGTAATGCGATAATGGGAAAAATCCAGGTTTACATGATTCTGTCAATATTCCGATTTCTTTCCCTGAACGCGATGTGCAACTCAAACGTAAATTAGAAACACATATTAGCCTAACGTTATATATTATAACACATATTTTAACGTTTTTACATAACGTGATTATACTTCCTGCTGGGTTGCTAGAAACAGCACGCGGGTTGGTATGCGTAACGGTAAGTTAGTAAACACGTTAACTATAGCCTAACGTTAGTTACAACAGAAAGAACAGTAGCCTATAACGTATAAGAAAGTAACGTTAAACATGGTAACGTTAGACAGGAATGCTCTTATGGGTTTCGTCGTCATATGGCAGATGTTATGGTTGCGGTCGGCAACTAACACGGTCGTTCAAGCGTTCTGTGTTATGAGCAGAAGACGACGAAGAGCTTTAACGTTACAACAAGCGCTGATTATTGGACCCAGAATAGGCCTTCCTCCAGCACTGTTAAGGACCCGGTCGTGCTGGATGCGCGTTAAGAGCAAGGACTGGTGGGAGAGAGTGGTGCTAAATTAATTAATCGATTCAGACCGTAGACTTGTGGACACCAAACTGGTTCGCTATCAGCCTGTACTCCCCGCAGCTACCGAGTTTGTACAGCGCTATTGCGACTCGCATTTGAAGAGGTACAGCGGGAAAGCACGGTCACTTCGTCAGGGCTCATTATGTTCTGTACCAAACCACAACGTTTCATAAATGATCTCCGAGCCATACTGAAGTTGCCTCTCCATTCTGAATCGGTGAATTAATTTACCATGTGACGACGAAACCCATAAGAGCATTATTGAGTGCATGTAAACGTGCTCATTATTTCCGCGTTTCTAACCTTTTTCCCATCTATGAGATGAAGTATATTCCTCTTTATTATTTCGGATAACATTAGGAGGGTTTCCTCCTCGCTCCAGAAATGACTTCTCCGGTTGGTTGACATCTCTCTCAGACCTCTCTCAACTGTTTTGACGTTAGCGTTACGTTACTAACAATATCCGGAGTGGCTGTTGCTGTCAAACACGCACATGCGCAGATTTAAAAAAACGACCGAGATCGGAATAAGCGTTTACATGCAACCAATAAAACGAAAAACACGGCAGAAATCCAGGTGTAGTTATCGGAATTCTCATGTTCCGATAACTGCTTTTTTCCGAAAAAGCTTTTCGGAATATTGCGTTTACATGACACTTTGAATAATCCGATAACAGCCATATTCCTAATATTATCGGAATATTGAGTGCATGTAAACGCGCTCATTGAGAAACTACAGTGCCCAACTCTGTTGCCTCCCACAGTCCAAAGAAATGCCAGTGTGAATGAATGGTGTGTGTGCCCTGCGATGGATTGGTGACCTGTCCTGGGAGTATTCTTGCCTCTTGCCCAATGCATGCTGGGATAGGCTCCAACCCCCCCGCGACCCTGACCAGGAATAAGCGGGTTAGGTAATGGATGGATGGATGGAGTACAGTGCCCACCAGAATTATTGGCAACGTCAATTAATCTGAGCAAAAAGAGGACGGATAAAATAAGCGGTTGGAATCCACCCCTAGACATCAAGGACCCCATAATTGGTGTGGCGCTATTATGTGCTGTCAGTCACATGACATATATGACCCAATCAAAGGACATTTCTCCATAGAAATCCACTATGATTGGTCCAAAAGTGCTGGAGCAGATAGCATGCTAAAGTCTTCCCTCTTTCTCTGCTTCCGGTCCTCCCCAGAGACGGTGAAGATAGTGAACATGCTGGGTTTTCCCAGCAAGGACTTAGCCGCTGAGCTGACCTTTGACTTCACCATCGAAACACTTGGTGAGCGCAATACTTGAATTTGACTAAGGAATATGTACTCAAGTTAGCAAATATGACTGTCATCATTGCTGTATACACAAACATACACACATATATGCAAGTAGTCCCCAGTAATATGAGAGGAAATTTTGAAGTGGGTCTAAATTAGTGGTCCCCAACCCTGTTCCTGGAGATCTACCGTCCTGTAGGTTTTTGTTTAAACAATAATTTGGCACACCTGATTCTGCTAATTAGCAGCTCAGCGAGATCTCTTATCTGTTGAATGAGGTGTGCTTTGTTAGTGTTGGATTGAAAACTGACAGGACCGTAGATCTCCAGGAACAGGGCTGGGGACCACTGGTCTAAAGTGTTAACTCACCTGACAATATGGTTACACTCTTATAACATTCAAGATGGTGTCCATACACTGCGCTAAACAAGAAATGTGTCAGTCTTAACATATTTTAGTCTTGTATTTAGACGTAAAATCTTAGTTCTATTAGTTTTTTTTTTTGCAATTTTACTTGTCAAGCAAAAAATAACTTTAAATAAGCTAATATTTTATATTTGAGAGAAACAAATAAGACTAAAACACTTGTTAAGACAGACTTTTTTTTGCAGTGTAGCTATAAATAGTCAACAAATAGTCACAAACTGATGCACTATATCTGGAGGAAAGGGAAGTTGCTGTCCTACCACCTGTATTTTGTTAGTCTGAGTCAGCACTAGCATATAGGGCCATACTGAGTCTGTAGTGGGGGCGGTTTTCAGAGAATGGTTTCATCCATACTGGGTATATACTGGGTATATACTGTATAATGACAACGGCTTTGTGTTCAGATTGAGAGTGACATCATTTCTGTATTCAGTCTGCCTGCAGGACAGCGTACTGGCCTTCTGGAAGCATGGCCTTCGGGGGCGGAGTCTGCATAATAACGAGGTAATTCACCTCCATCATTGGTGAGGGGGCGGCGTCTGCATAATAACGAGGTAATTAACCTCAATCATTGGTGAGGGGGCGGGGTCTGCATAATAACGAGGTAATTCACCTCCATCATTGGTGAGGGGGCGGAGTCTGCATAATAACGAGGTAATTCACCTCCATCATTGGTGAGGGGGCGGAGTCTGTGCGGCTCGACAGGATTCTCATTCCATCTGGATGCTCAGGTTGCGTCCCAATACTCGAAAAATGCACCCTACTTTCCTCCACTACCACCTCCTCTCTTCTGTGCCCCGGAAACCGATCTTTGTGTCATAATCTAATGTTGATGATTTGGCTGCAAATTACTTACAAATAATTACAAATTGATTAATGTCTCGAAGCAAACCGCAATGTCAAGTGCATTGCATACTGTACGACTGTACAAATACTTTCAGGCAGTTTGGCATACTTCCAGGTAGGAGACGAGTGGTAGAGGGGGGGTGGAGGAAAGGAGGAAAGGAGTGAAGAATATTGGGACGCACCCTAAGCTATTCAGCTACATGTGACTTCTTTTGTCTAGAAAGTTCCATGTGTAAATCGGGTGTTGTCTGGTTTGGCGCTCACTACAAGTATTCTCCATTTGACTCCATGACGGTTCAGAAGGAACCAACCAATCTCAACACTTTTAGCGGACACACTTAGTTTCAAGAATGGCAGTGTGTTTGTGAAGTAAGGTTATAAGCACAAGGAACTGTATGTCTGTTCTGTGAATTAAGTGTCTGCTGTTCCACCATAGATTAGTTACTTTACTTTTTTAAAGGTAATAAAATCACCTGTGCATAACGTTGGCTGCAGTCTAGGAATTTTATTGCAAACTATTTATTTAAAATTAGAATTTTTGTGGTTTCCAATAACTTTTTCAACTGTTTCTCATACGGCATGTTGCATAATAAACAGTGTTCAGTGAACTGTACACAGTATGCTAGTACACAGGACACAGTAGATAGGGCTCTGATTCGGACACAGTCCCCGATTGGAATTTGGCAGCAAACTCTATGGTGTTTTCCCACAGACCACACAGGAGATAGTCGAGGAAAGCCGGATCTTCCGGGTCCTGGGGACGAACAGGTAGGCACCTCATCTCTTTATTACAGACATACGTTTGCTCACATCTTATCCATTTGCAAAAAAAATAAACATTATGCCAAGGAGAAAATCCCATCTTATCCCACTTGAACACTCTGTCTTTCAGGGATATCGTACTTCAGAGTACCCCTACAGTGAGCCCCTCTGCCACGAGTAACCTCTACATCCTGACCGGCCATGAAAGCAGCTATTGAGGGGGGGGGGGGGGGGGGGGGGGGGGGGGGGGGGAAGGGAAATAGAGAGAAAAGAAAGAGAAGAGAGGGCGTGTCTGAGATGAATAGAGCTACATGTCAGATATGGGGATAGAGGAGCCCACACACACACACACACACACACACACATTCTGGGACTGGACTACAGGTCAGCTCTTCCTCTGTTTGGGAAAATAAGCTCATCCCGGGAAAAGACTGACCTGGATTTACCCGGAATACCAGAAGAGTGGAACAAGAGTCATGTGTGACAGACTGGACCATGTGGAAGACACACACACACACACACACACACGCGTGCCGTGCGCCCCCCTCGCACACACCCAGAAGACTACTGTATGACCACACTTACTACTCTGTGAAACGTGACCAGGCTGGGCTCAGTGACTGAATGGCAGGGCTCCACAGATGGTTCCCGCTCTCTTTCTAACTGCACTGTGAGGCACGTGGTGCTATTGCTGCTGGCTTGGCTGTTCTGCACTACAGAGCCCCCAGCGTGGACACCAGTGCATAGGGACACAGTACTTAATCAGGTGATACTGATTCATCCATTCATTGGCTGATGGACAGTTTGATTGACTGATGTTGATTCTACAAAGAGGCTCTGCCGTATCCTGGGGCAGCTGATAAACTTGGTGTCGTGCAGTGATTCACAAACTCGGTCGTGGGGACCCATCTGTATGCTAGCTTTTTTTGGAGCCTCTCTTGCTCAATTAAGGTTGTCGAGCAAATTCTCTTTCATAATGTTTCTTTAAACTCATTAGCGTTTTCTTCGTCTTTGAATCGACCAAATTATTAGTTTTAGTGACCACTGGCCAGGTGTCCACACCTTCAGCAATTAGCCTATTGATTCATCTCAGTATTTAATTTGATCAGTTAAAATGTATTTACCTTTTTTATGTAATTGCTTGCAATATAGCGCAACAAGCACAATGTGGGACTTAATTCTTCATGGCATGCATAGATATTTCTGACATAATGTGGCTTAAGAGGGTAGATAATTCCTCAAGACATGGGAAGCACAATTGAGAAAAATGGAAATCTTGTTAAAATTCTGGGATTGCAGTTGTTTGGAATGGAAAACCAGCATTGAGAGGGGTCCCATGGTGTAGTGGCAGGGTTATGAGCCAATGCCATGCTGGTGGAATATCTGTCAAACTGGGGCCTCAAACTCCAGTTCTGGAGGGCTGCAGCCTCTGCTGGTTTTTCCCGATGCTCTTTATCAATTTAGGCCTCGGAAACGAGGTGTGCAGGCTCTCTAGCCAATACAATGACTTAACCCTTTGAGGTGTAAGATCACAAATATGCGATTAGAATTTTCTATAACTGAACATTCTAATGCTGATGTAACAAAGAGTTCTAGAACACTTGTTAAAAAAAAACATTCCAAAAAAACTACTCTTCAAAGGGTTAAATTAAGCACTTCGGTGCTGGTACACATAAAAAATCCTGCTGACACAACAGCCCTGTAGAATTTGAGTTTGTGATCCTCGCTGTAAAATGAGATGCGGAAAGGGATAGTCATTGAGTTTATGCCGAGCTCAGACTACACAATATATTTTGTCTCTGACGATGGTCACTATGTCCGATTAGACATTCAGCGTCGCATAAAACCTTGCCGCGAAGTGGTGCACACTACACTGCTGATTGACTCTGACTCTGACCCGGCAATGACCGAAAATTGCTGGGGGTGACCAGTTGTTTGGACAACCGGTACCCACGCATGGGGAGGCCCGCGGCCATTTCGAGGCTATCCCCGGGCCCATAGCAGGGACTTCTGTCTGCCATTCAGTCAACAGACTATGGAGTTTGTGATTTCCTCAATTTGAATGTTCTCTTAACATGAAATGTCATTGTGAACATAAGCTACGAGGGTACTGTTGTCTAAACACGCAAACAAACCTAAGAACAAAAGCAATAGGCCAACAGCAAGCACACCAGCACCAGAGTTTGTGAGGAGCAACGGGTGAGGGAATGGAGAAGCACCAGAGTTTGTGAGGAGCAACGGGTGAGAGGGAATGGAGAAGCACCAGAGTTTGTGAGGAGCAACGGGTGAGAGGGAATGGAGAAGCACCAGAGTTTGTGAGGAGCAACGGGTGAGAGGGAATGGAGAAGCACCAGAGTTTGTGAGGAGCAACGGGTCAGAGGGAATGGAAAAGCACCAGAGTTTGTGAGGAGCAACGGGTGAGAGGGAATGGAGACAATTGACTTTCTTGTCTGTACATTTTCCTTTGTGTCTTTAGTATAAACTCCGCACATCCAACAGTCATTTAGTCCATGCGCAACCAAGAAAAAACAGTATAGCCTATATGAATGAAAGAAATCTATGCACTCAGGGCTGTAATAACACGACCAATGATTGGTGCAAAACAAATACCACGACCTATCATTGGTCATGTTATTGGTTTTGCGTGTGCTTAAAGGTTTTGCTCATGATAAAGACCTCAGTGTTTTCCCAAGTTTCTTTAATTTGTAATAAAATCAACTGTAAAGGTCATCATGAACTCCTGAAGTTACTGCATAATTATGAAGCATAAGTGTAATAACTATGTTTTTTTTAATGTCCAATATGCAAAACAGCACAGGGTATTTTTGGTGTGTTTTCTATATAAACCTTTGACCCATTAGCTAATACCCACATTTAATCCTGGGTGGGAGAAAGGGATAACAAAAGGTTGAGCCTAAATGGCTTCAGAAAAGGTGGAATTGTACATACTTGTTAATGATGTACTAATAAATATATATAACGGAACACTTAAAAGGTATCGTGTCACTCGTTTCTGCTGGGTACTGTATGACTGAGTTTGCATAGACTGGCGTAACGTTGAAATTAGTGTCATGAAGTTAAAATCAAGTCCATTCAATTCAAATTTAAATGTGCTGGACTGTAGCCAGATTATCCCGCCCTGTCGTTGATTCCTGGAAACTATGTTCTTGAAACCTCCAGAGAGTGAAATACAATGTGGTGTCCACTGGCCTGTGTTTCCGTGGCTCTTTACTCATTTGATGGGTTAGCAAGCTAGGCTAGTTAATGCAGGGGTCTTAAAATAAATTCCTCACATGTGATATTCATTTCTATCCGCTTAGAAATGCTATTCCACTTATTGTTGCTGGTAGATTTCTGCCCCTCATAAGCAGAGGTGCAGGGGTCAGGAAGTACAAGCTGTTTTCACTAATTAGTTCTACCTCCTAGTTGAAGAATTGTGCTAATTAGCAAATTCAGGTAATTGGAACCAAATACTGGGGATGATTTTAACTTTCTGTACCTGGATTCAGAGGGGTAAGTAAATGCCTCACCCACGTAATGCAGAACAAACTGATGTAATTCTCGATGATGGCACAAGGAGGCGCTCTAAACTAATTTACTGGTGATGAAAGAACAACTCTTGTTGTTTTGGCACGAGCCCAGGAACTGAATTCAGTCACAAGCATTTATAAAGCAGACGTCTGTAAGAATACACAGAGAGAATCCCTTCCATTTCTTCTGGAGAGCACGGCATAGACCAGGTTTTATCCCCGTCCTGGTCACTCCAATAAGCCAGTGGTTCATCCTGAACTAAGGCTAAATAGCAAAATCCCAAGATCTTTCTGATTCTGTGTACATTAGGCCACACATATTGGTGTTCATTAATTACATGAGGCTCAGCTATGGGGGCGCGTGCATCATTAGAAAGCAGACGGATAATTGACAAATATTGATATTTGAATACTGTATAGGTATATTGACACTGTTCACCTTAAACGCCCTGTGTAATCACTTTTATTCTCATAGATAAGATAAGATATACTTTATTGACCCTGTGGGGTCATTTGCATTTGACCCATTCTAACTACAGAGCAGTGGGCAGCCCACAAGATACAAGCTGTGTACTTTTCTCACATTTATAAACAGGAAAATAAGATTTCCTTTTGATGTACAGCCTGTTATTTGTAAATGCAAGAGCAGAAGGCAAGGGCTTTATAGGCAGAGATAACAACAGCGGGGTAAAAAAAAAAAAGCAAAGGGGTTGCATTTTTTTTTATCCACGTCATACATCTATGATACCCCTTGGTCTGCAATCGCTACCTTCCCCCCCCCTCTCCCCCCCTCCCCCTCCCCCTTCACCCATAGTTTTTCAAATAGCCTAGCTGCAGCTCTCCGACTCAAAGGTAAGGCTTCCGTTGAAAACCATAAAAGGTTTTTATTAGAAAGAGAAAGTGCAAACCTGTGCAAGAGAGAGAGAGAGAGAGAGAGAGAGATGGGGGTGGACGCACCCCTCCTCTTCAACCACAAACTCTGCAGGTGTTTTGAATGCACTGTTAAAAGAAAGGGTGTTGAAACATAATTGTAAAGTTTATTTCCAAAACCATATTTTTCAAGGTAGGTTTTACACTATTATTCTTAAGGATTTAAGTATAAAAATGTGATTTAAACCAATTTAAACTGTCTGCTATGTGCATTGGTATGTTTCAGTACAGTACAAAAAATAAAAGCATGTATGAGCCTACTATTTTTGACATGTGTCAGGCCCTTCACATTGTCAGCTTGCTTTTAGATCACAAAGGACACATAGCCACTAAGCCTCTCACAGCTACTGCTGTCATTGCCACAACAGAAATTACACACTTTTCTAATAACACAGAGCGGTCCAGAGAATTTGAAGAGTGGGAAGGCCACCTACACTATTAAAAAGATTTTGTTCACAAAATGCGGCTCTGGTTTCGTGTCACATCTGTGGCACCAGACCTCAGCCAGGGCTTGACGGCCTGTGGGTGTTGAGACAAATAAAACAACAAATGTATTCTCAGAAATGCATCCTGTGATAGATGTGTGTTACAGGGTAGCATTCTGGCCAGGTTCTGCTATGTGTGCTAGCGGCCTATGGAAGTATCTGGCTTCTTGGATAATAATAATAATACAAAAATATATACACTGCTCAAAAAAAAAGTAAGGGAACACTTAATCATTGCAGTATAACACCAAGTCAATTAAACCAAATAGACAAGTAATAAGAGGACAGAAGATAGTAGAATATATACAGCATGTACTGTATACAACTTATATAATAGCAAGAATGCAGGAATTACATTTTTACTCGCCACTGAAAATTAACACCAGCAAAATGGCCGCATTTGAAAAGCTGTTGCTCTGTCTCCTGTTGTGGTTGGATGCTGATCAATACTACAGCACTAATCTTCTTCACAATTTACAAACATCTGTGACACATCTTCTCCTTAACCATCTAAAAGAACTGTTTAATGTTTAAATGTATGATAAGTGCTATCCAAATCTATTCTGTGTTTTGTTCTTTTGGAAATATATATATATATTTTTTGTATTTTACGTTGTGTTATGTGTATTATTAACCTGTTTGATGTTTGAAGCAGAACCAGTAGTAACCAGAATGAAAATGCTTTAAATTTCTGAACACACAGATAATATTTTCCTGGATACAGGTTGGGAAATCGCATAACATAGTTCAAAATATGTTGTGTTGAGGTATTTTGTGCATGTGTAACCTTTGACCCTTTACAGATGAAATCGTGCTTCAGTAAACATTGTTCTTCCCTGCACCAGTAAGCTACAGAATGTACTAACATGAAATTTAGTACGATTTCATCTGTAAAGGGTCAAAGGTTACACATGCACAAAATACCTCAACACAACATATTTTGAACTATGTTATGCGATTTTTCCCCCACTAGGGTGTAGTAAAAGTCCTGCATCCTCTACAAAAATCACCACAGGTAGATACCTGGGGCCTGTTCCAGAAAGCAGGACTTTTGAGTTAGCTGGATAACTGCACTGAGTAAATCCCGGAACCCTCCCAGATCTGGAACATGGACTGAAGTAAAAAGTGCTGTTCTGGGTTTTACTTAGTTCAGTTATCCAGCTAACTCAGTGTATTTTGGTTCTTGGTTAGAATGATTAACTTGCATGAGTGCTTCAGTTTATTGTATAATCCCTTTTGTTTTTAAATTATTATATTCTATGGCTTTGTGTTGTTCATCTTAGATCTTATTAGAGATCTAACCTATATTTAGAATTAGGCTATTATTTTGGTTATTGGTTAGCATAGTTAACTTGCATTGGCTGTCACGTGGCGCTGTAATGGCGGCATATTGTCTAGCTGTCTCTCATGTTCATGTTTGTTAATTTGAATGTATTTTGTTGTGTCTGGCTTTTGTTTTTTTCATGCGCTGTGTGTCTGTTGTGGGACGGGGAAGTGGGCTGGAGATTGTTCAGGGCACTCCTCCTGCTCGTTTTGATAATATTGATGAATTGTCTATTCGGGATAGTTTTGTTTGTGGTCGTCACCATGGAGACGCATTCGCAACATATGCTCGTGAATGTCCATTGGATCTGCAGCTACAAACTTTACCATCCCTCTTCACCGGAGTTGAAGATGTCGGGACTGACCTAGGACTGCAGGAAATCTTCAAAAGGCCACCAGGGAAGGGAAGGAGAAGATAATGCGGGGGAGAAGTGAGGCGACGAGTGGGAAGGCTGATGCAGTTCGGTGCTTCGTGTTGACAGTGGACAGAGACCACAACAGTGCGTGTATGGAGGAAAGTCGTGGAGGCGGAGTTTGTGTGTTGAACTGTTTGATAACACTGGACATCTCGGGACAGTGGGGCTATTTTTAATCATGACGTTTGGCTGTAGGCTATTCCACTTCAATTCACTTAATGTGTTTGATTAATGCAATGATTCTATTGAATGTCTTTGTTTGATATGTTTGTGTGTTGTGGGTCTGCCCCACTGTCTATGTCTTTTTTGTTGTTGCTGGTGGCTACAACTGAAGTTCCCTAACAGGAAAATAAAAGTTATTCTATTCTATTAGTTCATTAGAGTTGTCCTATTTTGCTATTGTTTAGGATATTTAATTTGCATTAGTGAAGTTGTATTTTGGACCAAAAGGCGTAGTTTTTAGTAGAGACGCTAGGGACATGTCCCTACCAATGTCACATAAATAAGAATTGTCCCTACCAAAAATTGCAGAGTGAAAACTGTAGTTATAGGCCTAGTATAATTCAAAAACTCATTGTGGTCTTCCAAAAGTGCAGATCTGGTTGACAGCTGCATCAATAACCTATTAGCAAGCTATCCTATTATCTGCCATAGCCAATCAACAACCTGGACGGACTCGTCTTTCTGTGATGATGTCTTTCCCTCTCTCGACTCTTTCTCAGTGAGTGCCACGAACTGTCAGTCAGCCGTGTTAATCAGCGACACAGTGACAGACAGCGCAGCTAAATCACTAGGCTAGGCCTACTAGTTATTTTTCTCTCTGCCTAGTACCTCAGGTAACGTTAGCTTTAGTAGTCTGTGTTTTGGGATGTAGATTACCGTTACGCTACGATTTCCTTTATCTTACGAGACAGATCTGATTGCGCAACTGTGACATCTTGAAATATATTGAGTAATTGTAGGCTACAGGTTGTATCATATTGAATGTTGAAATTAGTATCAGTATTATGATAAACAGTATAGAATCAATCTTGATCTTATTTACATTATTAGCTACATTAACTACTTGAATAAATCTTTTATTTATTATATTATTACATTAACTACAACAGTCACAAATTCGTCATTAATACAGTTGTCAGTTGACAAAGACAGCAACCTCTTTCCCACCTTCAAGGTAAAATTCTGAATGTAGCCGCTTACTACTGTTTATTAATGATGTATATATGTTTGTGATGCGGTGACACACACACACACACACACATACACACACACACATAGGCACTTATACACACACACACACACACACAGGCACGCACACACATACACACACACACACACACACACCACACACACACACACACACACGCAGGCACGCACACACACACACACACAGGCACACGCACACACACAGACACACACACACACACACACACACACAGGCCCTTATATACACACACCCACACTGGCATGCACACACTTGTTGCATTTATTGTTTAATAATCATTGATTGTTTGCGTGATTTCTATTTATTTCTTTTTATTTTCTAGTCTGTTGTAATGGAAAGGTGGTCTGAGGTGTGAGGCAGTTGAATGTGATGGGAGCGTCAGTGTGGTTTCAGTGCTGTGAGAGGGGGGTGGGAAGACAGCTCTGTGCTGCAGGTCTGGTTTGTGTAGCGCTGAATATACAAGCCTGTGAGTGGAAAATAATTGAACCTCCACAGCAAAAGAGAATGAAGCAAACAGACAAAGTGAAGAACATGTTCTGTGCAGACAAAACATGCAAAAAGTATTTTGCAACATAAAATATCACTCAAAAATGTTGTGTCCCATTCTTCCTGTCTCTCTACACTGTGCTGTCCAGTAAAGCTGAAAAAGCCATAAAAATATATGCTTTATTTACAGTGCATTCCAAAAGTGTTAGGACAGTGACACATTTTTTGTTGTTTTGGCTCTGTACTCCAGCACATTGGATTTGAAATGGATATGAGGTTAAAGTGCAGACTTTCAGCTTTAATTTGAGGGTTTTTACATCCATATCAGGTGAATCATGTAGCAGTTGTAGCCATTTAACACACATCCCCCCCCCCCCATTTTAGGGTAATTGGACAAATTACCATTAACTTAAATAGTCATCATATTTAATATTTGGTTGAAACTTTGAAATGTTGAAATAAATAAGCAGAAGTGCAGAGTTGACTCTAAACAGAACACTTGAAGAGCAAACCTCCTCGCTGCTCAGTTCACTGAAGTTTCTGATCGAGGTTCTGTTTGATCTCAGGGGGTCACGCTCAATGCCAACGCTGTTATTTCCTCTGCCTCCCGCCACAGGAAGTCACAGGTCACCTCCGCTGAAAGTAGTCGACCTTTTCAGCTTTACCTAATAAGGTGATTTTTCTGCGGTAGGGCGTGTTTTGAGCGTGCAGAGTGACCGGAGTGGAGATGGCTTAATCTCTCAATGCCACAGACCCAACCTGTGCACGAGGTCATGTGACTTCTCCCTCTTCACATCTTCACACTTTTTTTTTAGTTTAAAGTGTCCATTAAGTCACAAGATAAAGATGCATACTTACTTTAAAAAAAATTTACAAACAAGAAAATAATCTAATTTTCTTCTGTTATTTATTAAGATGAGAGCTGGGGCTCTGACTGTGTCTTCGTGTTCTGAATGGATTTTGATTTTCACTTCTGATTGGAGCTCGCCAAATGCAGCTGTTTATAGTTAAAATGAAAACTACCACTTCAGCTGTACGATAGACACTCCAAATGACCAATAGCATTATTTCATGTGGTGAGCAGTATAAGAACTTATAATCTCAAATGAATAAAACAGGGTTAATATCATTGTATACGTTTCCTTCAGTTGTTTGTGGATATCTCACATGCTATTACACAGAAGATCTGTACAGATGTGGACGCGATGGTTTCGGATTTCACCGGCAATTTTTTTTTAAAGAGATAGAGAGGTACACACAGAGCCAAAATAGCAATTCACTCTCATGGGATCCTGAGTAAATAGTGAATAAATAATAGTAAAACAATAAAGTAAAAAAAAGAAAACTACACCGGTTCACTCCTGGACTTGACCACAGTAAAATCGTTAGGATGCGCTTGCAGTCTGCGGCTGTTGCCTGTGTCTATACACCGCAACAGCCCCTGTTCTTATCAAAAAGGAGGTGTACTAATCAGCGCTCATAGTAAAACACAGCCATTTCCTTTGAAAGCTATTGAGGTCTTGTGGTGGGAAGCTTGTTTCGTATAATAGTTAGATGATAGAGACGTACATGCACACTAGAGCTAACCTTTGCGACATGCAGTTTGTCTCCAGTGACAAAGACAGATTGCAGCTTTCAATATCTTCTTGTCTACAGTGCATGGTACAGATTACATAAGGAAGCTACTATTGTCAGCACACTCAGTGTTATTATTATTTTATTATTATTATTATAACAGGCATTTAGCAGAATCTCTTATGCAGAGCGACTTATTTTTACATACTATCCATTTTTACAGCTGGATATTTTGCTTAAGAAATTCAGGCTAGGTACCTTGCTCAAGGGTACAACGACAGTGTTCTACTTGGGAATCAAACCTGCAACCTTTAGATTACAAGCCCAGTTCCCTACCCATTATACTACACTGCCATTTTCCGGTCAGACGAGAACCGAGGAGATGACGAGGACGGATAACATAAGCGATCGGAATGAACCCCAAGTTGCCACATGGTACATGGTACACATGGTTTAGTTTCCTACCCATGATGCCACATGGTACCCCTGCCCCCCATCCTTTATCTTGTAGCAGCATATATAACATGGGGCTCCAGCTCCTCTGGTACCCCTGCCCCCCATCCTTTATCTTGTAGCAGCATATATAACATGGGACTCCAGCTCCTCTGGTACCCCTGCCCCCCATCCTTTATCTTGTAGCAGCATATATAACATGGGACTCCAGCTCCTCTCTCCTCCTGGCTTTTCTTTTGTTTTCAGTAAAATTCAACGCAGCGTAATTCAGTGTGTCTGGGTCTGGATCCTGGAAAGAGAGACATACCAACACCTTAGAGAGAGAAAGCTGTCTTTCCACAAGACAAAAGCTCTGTCTCACAGATAATAATAACACTACTTCTAATAATAATAATAATAATAATAATAACAACAACATTATTATTATTATTATACAGATTTCTAAAAATGTATGCCAGCAGTGCATGTTGTACTGTATTGTATGTACATTATACACACTGTGTTTGTATATACATTATAAATGTGGGAACACTAATATGGGTTACATTACAATGCACTATATCGTATGCATTTGGAAGAGGCTCTTAGTGACACACACAGGTTACATTCTTCACATACCTTCCATTTATACAGCTGGATATTTACTGAAGCTGGTCAGGTTAGGTGCCTTGCTTAAGGGTACAATGACCAGGGTTCAAACCTATAATCTTGGAATTACTGGCCCTTAAAGTAACATAACATAATAACATAACTTAATGACGAGAACAGGCCATTAAGCCCAACAATGCTCGCCATCTTCCGACCACTAAAGGGTATCTAGTGCTCCCCTACAATCTAGATGGTATCCAGCACCATATCAAGCCTGATCTTGAAAACACCCAGAGTTTCTGCCTCTACTACCCGGCAAGCTGTTTCACACAGCGACTACTCTCTGCGTGAAGAAGTACTTCCATATATAAATATACTACAGGTGCAGCTCAAACAATTAGAATATCGTGAAAAAGTTCAATATTTTTTGTCACTCATGTCAGAAAGTGAAACTCATATATTATATAGATTCATTACACATAGAGTGAAATATTTCAAGCCTTTATTTCTTGTAATTTTCATGATTATGGCTTACAGCTAATGAAAACCCAAATTCAGTGTCTCAGAAAATTAGAATATTACATAAGATCAATAAAAAATAATATTTTAAACAGAAATGTCAGCCTTCTGAAAAGTATGTTAATTTCTATGCACTCAATACTTGGTTGGGGCTCCTTTTGCATGAATTACTGCATCAATGCGGCGTGGCATGGAGGTGATCAGCCTGTGGCACTGCTGAGGCGTAATGGAAGCCCAGGTTGCTTTGATAGACGACAGGTCGTCTGCATTGTTGGGTCTGGTGTCTCTCATCTTCCTCTTGACAATACCCCATAGATTCTCTATGGGGTTCAGGTCAGGCGAGTTTGCTGGCCAATCAAGCACAGTAATACCATGGTCATTGAACCAGCTTTTGGTACTTTTGGCAGTGTGGGCAGGTGCCAAGTCCTGCTGGAAAATGAAATCAGCATCTCCATAAAGCTTTTCAGCAGAAGGAAGCATGAAGTGCTCTAAAATTTCCGGGTAGATGGCTGCGTTGACTGTGGACTTCAGAAAACACAGTGGACCAACACCAGCAGACGACATGGCACCCCAAATCATCACTGACTGTGGAAACTTCACACTGGACTTCAAGCAACGTGGATTCTGTGCCTCTCCACTCTTCCTCCAGACTCTGGGACCTTGATTTCCAAATGAAATGCTAAATTTACTTTCATCTGAAAAGAGGACTTTGGACCACTTAGCAACAGTCCAGTCCTTTTTCTCCTTAGTGCAGGTAAGACGCTTCTGACGTTGTCTCTGGTTCAGGAGTGGCTTGACACGAGGAATGCGACATTTGTAGCCCATGTCCTGGATTCGTCTGCGCGTGGTGGCTCTTGATGCACTCCAGCCTCAGTCCACTCCTTGTGAAGCTCCCCCAAATTCTTGAATGGATTTTGCTTGACAATCCTCTCAAGGCTGCGGTTATCCCTGTTGCTTGTGCACCTTTTCCTACCACACTTTTTCCTTCCACTCAACTTTCTATGAATATGCTTGGATACAGCACTCTGTGAACAACCAGCTTCTTTAGCAATGACCTTTTGTGGCTTACCCTCCTTGTGGAGGGTGTCAATGACTGTCTTCTGGACATCTGTCAAGTCAGCAGTCTTCCCCATGATTGTGTAGCCTACTGAACCAGACTGAGAGACCATTTAAAGGCTCAGGAAACCGTTGCAGGTGTTTTGAGTTAATTAGCTGATTAGAGTGTGACATCATGAGTTTCCAATATTGAAATTTTTCACAATATTCTAATTTTCTGAGACACTGAATTTGGGTTTTCATTAGCTGTAAGCCATAATCATCAAAATTACAAGAAATAAAGGCTTGAAATATTTCACTCTATGTGTAATGAATCTATATAATATATGAGTTTCACTTTCTGAAATGAGTGACAAAAAATATTGAACTTTTTCACGATATTTCAAATTTTTTTTTGCACCTGTATATGACAACTTGGTCAACTGAGCAGGAGCTGCAACAAGAAGCAAGATTTGTAATAATATCTTGTCCAGCTTGAAACATTTCTAAACTCTGGTAGTATATGTAAAAACCTACTGTTGGCTATATGGGCCGAATGGCCTCTTCTGAATAGCTAGTACTCTTGTGCATTAAAGTCATAATGACATGATAGTAGTTGATATGTTGAAATACTGCACTTTTCCATAAGAACCGTTATCCCAGTTATAAACCAGTGAACTTACCCGTTTGTTCTCTGAATTCTGTTGAGATTTTTTCCCTGTAAGGGAACATGAAGAAGAGAGGACAGAGATTTAATATTTAATAACCCGACCCAAGAGTACGTCACATTTTAAATACAGTTTAAACCAGATAACCCGACCCAAGAGTACGTCACATTTTAAATACAGTTTCAACCAGATAACCCGACCCAAGAGTACGTCACATTTTAAATACAGTTTCAACCAGATAACCCGACCCAACAGTACGTCACATTTTAAATACAGTTTCAACCAGATAACCCGACCCAAGAGTACGTCACATTTTAAATACAGTTTCAACCAGATCATTTTATATGGTTGATAAGTTAAGACTGTATTTAACACCATGCAAACTTCACAGTAACTTCACAGTGTCCAAATATAATGTTGCAGGTACTAGCAGGATTAGGTTTGGAGCGGTGGAGGGATTCATTCCTCAGTACCTGTGTTATTTGTGCCTCTGCATGCAAATCTACATACAATGATGAAAATGACTATGAGCTGTGTGACAATCACTCCACCCAGGGCCCAGAGGAGAGGGACATAGTATCCACTGCAATCTCCTGCATGAACAATAGATGCAGAGGGTCACAGATGTGTGTTCAACAAGGTCATGTTAGCTGATGCTAGCAAACATAATGAAACTTCTTTTAATGTTCACCACAATCGTTTGTTAATGTTAGTTTACAAACGGGAAAGGTAGAATAAATTAATAAGAAAGATGTTGAGGGGGAAGTGAGCTGACAAAAAAATAGTTTGTTATAATTAAGGTAAATACGTATACAAATTGTTCCAAGCTTTTAAAAGCAATCTGTGGCAAAAAAATTTGAGGTTTAAACTTGACAGGAATTGTAACACTAAGCTTGAAAAGCAAATATGCGTACGATCAGTGTTAAAACACATTTCCACAAATACATCGGCACTTGAAAAGCAAACATGCGTACGATCAGTGCTTAAACACAATTCCGCAAATACATCGGCACTTGAAAAGCAAAGATGCGTACGATCAGTGCTTAAACACATTTCCACAAATACATCGGCACTTGAAAAGCAAATATGCGTACGATCAGTGCTTAAACACATTTCCACAAATACATCGGCACTTGAAAAGCAAATATGCGTACGATCAGTGCTTAAACACATTTCCACAAATACAACGGCACTTGAAAAGCAAACATGTGTACGATCAGTGCTTAAACACATTTCCGCAAATACATCGGCACTTGAAAAGCAAAGATGCGTACGATCAGTGCTTAAACACATTTCCACAAATACATCGGCACTTGAAAAGCAAACATGCGTACGATCAGTGCTTAAACACATTTCCGCAAATACATCGGCACTTTTCATAATTTTTTACTTATCCGAATTAGTTTTTTAGCCAGATCAAATTCGCACGTGTTTCTAAACAAGTGTATAAGCATGCAGAAGAGCTTCAGAATGCTTTAGTATTTATGCAATTTATGTAGTCTCCCATGTTGTTGTTTTTTTAGAACAAAAGTAATAAGAATTTAAAAAAAGTTTATTTATACGGAACTTAGTGGTAAACTAAATAATATAATGGCTCCTTTTTCATTAAAGTTTAGTGAACACCCAACTCAAATGTTGAGTAAAGGTAAAAATACATATTACATCAAATATATATATATATGTAATATATCATTATTAAATTATTATTTGAAATTAACAACAATTTTGGTTAGACTATAGAGCTCTAGTTTCCTTGGAGAGATTTGTGGCCAAACTTTACTGTTCTGAAAAAATAGCGTCTTCATAATGCCTGCCTAGTAACAGCCGCCAAGTGATCTGCAATATCTGCACGTTTTTTAACGGGTTTTAGTTCAACTCAAAGTTTTATGCTTGTTTTTTTAGGGAAAGAAAACAATAGCTTGACCCTACCTTCCACCGTTGGCAGAGCATCTCCAGCAGGTGCTGTTCAAAAACAGCGTCAGAAACAATAAAGACAAAAAGACAAAATCGGTAATAACAACAACAAAAACAATATTTCTCTTTCAGGCATACCGTTTGCATAAGAAGCAGAAATACAGCATATAACTGCATAAAACGACACCAAAGGGCAGATCTTGTTTATCAATATCATGCTTATATCATTCATAAAAAATGATAAAATATATTTACTGCAATAGCAGTATGATATGAGAAATATTCCGGTGATAGAAATGTAGTATTTTAGTTTTAACACAACCAAGATAAAACATGCTCAGCCAGAGTATTTTTTCCTCTTAAAACTGAATTTTACTAAGAAAAGTAATAATTAGTGAATTGTTCTTGTTTTGCATTGTAACCTGGACATCACTGTACTGAACAGTAAGTGTTTTTTGTCTACTTATCATTACCTGTCCAGTATGTACAATTAAGATAAGAGAAGATATGATACAATACGCTTTAGTATTGAAATTTTGTTTTTGAAATTTGTATTGAACATTTAAGAGTTGCTTCAGGTCTCATAACAGATGCAAATTACAGAAACAACACAAATCACTCAACAAAATATTGCACATTCCCCACAAAATATTTCACATATTCTGCACATACACTAGAAAATATTGCATATTCCCCACAAAATATTGCACCTTTCCAGCCATATCATACACTCCATGCACACATCCACACACATATTCCACACAAGTTCATGTTCGACAACGCATACCACATTGCAGCCCATTTGAGTACATTTATAAAACCAGCTAAACTAATCTTGCTCAGGCATGTTTAATTCAACATTTAATTTGTTTGTAAATATGAACTAAATATAAATTTATAAACTTTATCTTCATTACCTTGAACCTTCACAAGCGTTGCTTTGTCAAATATGATATATCTTTGCATTTTTCCACAGAAGTACAGTCCGGAGTCTGATAAATCCACATTTATGATTTCACACGTGCTGTTGGTCTTATGCAGTTTTACATGGTCTTTGTTGAAATTGTTGTGATATGTAGTTTCTGATGTAACATCATTATACAGTGATAAAATGCACAAAGGCACTGATTGATTTGGCCCCTGCCAGAACCAGGACAGGTAGCCTCCCCCAGAACCATCCATGATGAAGGAGCAGGGGAGCTGGACGTTGTCCCCGCGACGTACTGCCAAGGAGGGGACCTGAGAGAGCAGAACCGTGGTGATCAGACCTGAAACACGGAAGAAAACAAAACTACTTTACTTATCTGGACCTAGATCTATGCAAGTGCTTGCATACCATGCCATTACATCCATTTAGAAAACGCTCTTACCCAGAATGACCTATACAGCGAGCAAACGCTCTTACCCAGAGCGACTTATACAGCGAGCAAACGCTCTCATCCAGAGCGACTTATACAGCGAGCAGAGCACCTGCCTCCTTTTCCCCAAGTGCCCGATGTGCTCTTTTGATTTGATGAAAAAAATAAATTAAAATATATATATTATTATATATGTACTAGTATTGTTGCGGTCATTCATTTTCTTTTATTCTTTTTTCACAGTTTCTCTACATTGGTGTGCCCTTTTCTTACTTTGAGCACCTGCCCTTCAAAAAATTTCTGCATGGCCCTGACCTACATATTTTCTCCTGAGCAAATCATATTTAGTACATGGTGCAAATATATCAGAAATGTTTACAAAATATCTACTAAATATATAACAATCAATGGATATATCATATAATATTTTATATATCAGTATATATCAGTAATTTGAAACTGGACACAAAAAACCACTTCATGCCCCCAGGAGCTCTGAGACCAGCGGAGTATTTACAGTAAGCATCTAGTTAGAGGTGTTTTAGGACAAAACAACCTGATCGGAAAGCCAATAGTGGTTCATCCAGCATGTTTTACGCATGCAGAATATGACTCGCACACACAATATAAATCTAAAAACATATTTAATTAGCACAGCTGCCATGCATTGGATAAAAATGCACTTACTTATACTGTACAACATCAGACCACAGGTGTAGGTTTGTGCCATCCTGTACCTTGCTGTAGTCTCTGAAGCGTTCAGAATCACACGCAAATAAATGAAAAAGCTCTTTATTATGAGGAGAACCCTGCAAGTAAAGAGCCATCAGGGACCACACAGACTTTTAAAATCTCACCACAAGCTCACGCCCTCACGTTTCCGGCTGATACTTAGAAACAGACATGAAATCAGGCAAGGTTGCCCCAAGTAGAAAACTAATCCAGTTATTTGGATTATCATTTTAACATTTTTTTAAACTAATAGGCACTGATGCCAAAAAAAGATATAAACTTAAAAAAACCGTACTCTACAGTATATTGATGGTTACCACATGTATTTCCTATTACCCATATTTTGCAATAGCATACTGTATATAATCCAATCAGAAACATTAGAATATAATAAAATATGACTTATTATTTTATCTACATGGCTTCCTGTTTATTTAAAACTTCACAGACACAACTGCTCAGTGATTATGTAAACAAAGCTTCACATTGGGCTTCATTTATCCATACGGTCATACAAATGAACGTATATTTGTGCCTACCAACTTGCGTATGAAAATCTCACATGTGATTCATCAAACTTGTGTAAATCACTGATCAGTGTTTAAACGTGTTCGTAGGTTGATAAATCAGACTCAATCATATATTAGGAAGCGTGTGCACATCATTATGAATTATTTATAATTACTCACACGCCCATTTTACTACTACTACATATGGCTTTCTCCAATAAATCAGAAACAGAAGCTTTTTCCTGATGTAATAGTTTTTATCGGCTTCCACGTGATGAGAAACTAATAGCGAGGAAACTAATAGTGATTAAAAATGATTAAAACTCAACTTATTCAGATATTATTTTTGTCAATTAAGCTACACAACATACGTCTACACTCTACAGCCACAACGCGTAGGTCAAGTGCATTTTAAAATATTGCCCCGATGCATTAACTGCTTTTAATATTTTCATAAATGGAATGACTTGGACGTTATTTTGCCATTTTTATGATCAGCTACTCATTTAAGGCAAACTCTGATTTTAACGCTCACATAACCCATGTTTTCCAAAGAACAGCTTTTATATGTATCACCTGTTGACTCAGTAGTGCTCTGAACAAAGGTATTTTTTTTCTTTCATTATTTAGGCTGCACAACTATTGTTCCCTGGCTGTTCATTGCATGCAATGTTGCTGCCTCGCCACTGGGGGGAAAAGCGTACGCAAGGTCAAGATCTATGGGGGTATTATTGTCTCAAAAATAAATAAATAAATGTACCTGATCCACAAATGAATGAAACTGATTCACAAATGAATGCAACTGACTCACAAATAAATGCAACTGATTCACAAATGAATGCAACTGATTCACAAATAAATGCAACTGATTCACAAATGAATGCAGCTGATCCACAAATAAATGCAACTGATTCACAAATGAATGCAACTGATTCACAAATAAATGTACCTGATCCACAAATAAATTAAACTGATTCACAAATAAATTAAACTGATTCACAAATTACATTTATTTATTTTTGAACCAATGATACCCCCATAAAGAGCTGTCGTGAGATTTCATCGTATCGTACACCTACGTTAATTTTGATAAATCTTGAAATCTGCCTAAAAATAGTTGTGCGTTCACTTTACTATCAGATTTGAACATACACATGAATGATAAATGAGGCCCATTATGTTTAGGAACAGTTAACTATTTATCATACTTAAGTCACATGACAGGGTTGAATGTGGCAGCCCATTGCTGTCATAGGGTGCGTCCCAATAATAGAAAAATCCACTATCACCTCCTCTCTTCCATGCCCTGGAAACGCATCTTTGTGTTTTAATCTATGTATTAATGGTTACATATTAATTAATGTCTTGACGCAAACCGAAATGTCTCGTACAGTGTATACTGTACATGCAAATAATTATACTTGAAACGTTCAGGCAGTTTTGCATACTTCCGGGTTGGAGAGGAGTGGTAGTGGGGGAGTGGAGGAAAGGAGGTAGAGAGTGAACGATATTTGGACACACCCATAACTTAACCGCAGTGATGAAGCATTGAGACGGGAACTTCATTTCAAGGACTGGGCCTGCAGTCTGGATTATAAACGACTCAAAGATGTTTCAGTGAAAAGTTTCAAGGGCTAAACCCAGGCTAGACTTGCTCAACAATTAGGGGTTACAATACCAGTGTACAATCTGCATTATAATTTATCCAGCCATCCTTTTGCCTGTTATCTGCTTAAATATATGGTATACTATTTTCATCAGATTTCTGAGTAAAATGTCTTCTTTCATATGATTGTGCTACACTGCTCAAAGAAATTAAGGGAACACTTAATCAACACAGTATAACACCAAGTCAATTAAACTTCTGGAATATCGATCTGTCCAGTTAGGAAGCGTAAACGATTGTGAATCAATTTCACCTGCTCTGTTGCAAATGAAAGTGACAACAGATGGACAGGAGAGGCAAAAGCAAGACAACCCCCAAAAAGTCAATGGTTTTGCAAGTGGTGGCCAGAGATCATTTCTCTCTCCTTATCCTTCCTGACTGATTTTTTTCTAGTTTTGCATTTTGCTAGTGCCCTTGTCACTACTGGTAGCATGAGGCGGTACCTGCAGCCCATTCAGGTTGCACAGGTAGTCCAGCTCCTACAGGATGGCACATCCATACGTGCCGTCTCAAAAAGGTTTGCTGTGTCTCCCAGCACAGTCTCAAGAGCGTGGAGGAGATACCGGGAGACGGGCCATTACACGAGGAGCTGGACAGGGCTGTAGAAGGGCAACAACCCAGCGGCAGGACCGGTATCTGCTCCTTTGTGTCGAGGAGGAACAGGAGGAGCACTGCCAGAGCCCTACAAAATGACCTCCGGCGGGCTACTCATGTGCATTTTTCTGACCAAACTGTCAGAAACAGACTCCATGAGGGTGGCATGAGGGCCCAACGTCATGTAGTGGGACCTGTGCTCACAGCCCAGCACCATGCAGCTCGATTGGCATTTGCCAGAAAACACCAGAATTGGCAGGTTTGCCATTGGCGCCCCGTTCTTTTAACAGATGAGAGCAGGTTCACACTGAGCACATGTGATAGACGTGAAAAAGTCTGGAGACGCCGTGGCGAATGTTATGCTGCCTGCAACATCATCCAGCATGACCGGTTTGGTTTAATTGACTTGGTGTTTTACTATGATGATTAAGTGTTCCCTTCATTTTTTTGAGCAGTGTTTATTTAATAACTTACTATCACACAAAAATTTGCAAATACAGTTCTAACCCCCGTCAATTGTTCTCTATCTTCTCCTCCCTCCTCAGCAAACCCCCTCCTGCTCCTCATTCCTTGTTCACTGCAGACGACTTCACAGATTTCTTCGATGAGAAGATCGCAGACATCCGCAGCTCCTTCAGCCCCACTCCCCCTCCCCTCACAGACACTGTTTTCCACTCGCTTCCTCTCTCTACCTCTTCTGTGTCCCCCCCCTGTTTCTCCACCTTTTCTCCCCTTTCTGAGACCGATGTATCCCATCTCCTACTCTCCCATCTCCCCACTACTTGTGCCCTCGACTCTATCCCTTCATCTCTCCTCCAGGCAATCACCCCAGATATCCTCCCATTTGTGACCTCCCTGGTGAACTCCTCCCTGACCTCTGGCTGCTTCCCCTCATCCTTCAAAAGAGCCCACATCAACCCGATCCTGAAAAAACCTACGCTGGACCCCTCCAACATCCAAAACTTCCTTTTCTTTCCAAAACTATTGAACGTACTGTTTCTAACCAACTGTCGTCTTTCCTTACCCAGAACAAGCTGCTAGACCCCCACCAGTCCGGCTTCAAACCTGGCCACTCAACGGAGACTGCACTCCTCTCCATCAGCGAGATGCTTCATGCAGCTCGGGCAGCCTCCCTCCCCTCTGTCCTAATACTTCTAGACCTATCTGCCGCCTTCTACACTGTAGATCACTCCATCCTCCTGTCATCCCTGTCTGCAGCGGGGATCGGCGGCTCGGCCCTGGCCTGGATTAAGTCCTACCTCTCAGAACGCTCCTCCCAGGTTGCCTGGGCTGGCAAAGTATCGGCACCCCGTCCCCTTATCACAGGAGTCCCCCAGGGCTCAGTACATTACATTACATTACATTATAGGCATTTAGCAGATGCTCTTATCCAGAGCGACTTACACAACTTCAAGCATTTTTATTACATTTTACCCAATTAATGCAGCTGGATATATACTGAAGCAATTCAGGTTAAGTACCTTGCTCAAGGGTACAACGGCAGTGTCCTACCTGGGAATCGAACCTGCAACCTTTCGGTTACAAGTCAGTACTTGGTTCCCTCATTTTCTCCACCTACACCAAATCCCTTGGCCTTGTTATCACTGCTCATGGTCTTTCTTACCACTGCTATGCTGACGATACTCAACTCTTTCTCTCCTTCTCACCCTCTGACACTCAGGTGTCAGCCCGCATCTCCACTTGCCTGAGAGACATCCAGAGCTGGATGGACACCCACCATCTCAAGCTCAATCCAGGCAAGACTGAGCTCATCTACATTCCTGCTCTAACCTCTCCCCCTCTCAGTCTCTCTATTTCCCTAGGAGACACTCCACTGACTCCAACGCCCTGTGCCAGGAACCTCGGAGTCGTGATGGACAACAGGCTGTCCCTCTCCGAGAACATCACAGTGGTAACCCGGGCATGCAGATTCTTCCTGTACAACATCAGGAGAATCCGCCCCTTCCTCACCACCCACTTAACCCAGCTTCTGGTCCAAGCGATAGTGCTGTCCCACCTGGACTATTGCAACTCTCTCCTGGCTGGCTTGCCAGCATCGGCCATTAGACCCCTTCAGCTTATCCAGAACGCAGCAGCGCGCCTGGTCTTCAACCTCCCCCGAAACTCCCATGTCAACCCCCTCAGGACGACTGGTACCCCCCCTCTTCATACTAGCACCCGGTCTTGACGTCTGTCTGTCCTGGCCCCACGGTGGTGGAATTAGCTCCCCGTGGAGGTCAGAACAGCAGAAAGTCTGAGCGCCTTCAAGCGCAGATTGAAGACTCACCTCTTCAAGCTGCACCTCTCTCCACCCCTCCCTACCTCCTTGTGACTATTGTTATCAATATTGTGTAGATCCCCCCCCCCAATCATACTGACTGCGCCTAGTACTTAGATTCGTATTTACCTTTTTAGGATTGTTTTAGCGCACTTGTTACTAGTTCGGAAATGCACTATGTACGTCGCTCTGGATAAGAGCGTCTGCTAAATGTCTATAATGTAATGTAATGTAATAACCTTTTTTCACTGAACATTCACAGTGGTGTGCATTAGTGTGTTAAAATTGTACTGGCATCTAAACAGTTAAAATATAGCAACATTTCTTTCCACCCAGGTCCGGTTGTTCTTTTTGGCGCTAACACCCAAACGCTAACGCTGCCCTATCATCAAATAACTTTCTGAGCATTGACATAAACCCTCGGCTGGACTCTCCAGACCTCTTTTGACATATATTGCTTTGACCACAACTTGACATATATTGCTTCGACCACATCTCTCTGAAACACACGCAGATGTTGAAACAACCAATGGCAAAGCGCAGATGCACACCATCACGTAAGTGACTGACCTTATTTTCCTGACGCAGAACCCACTGTTAGCATCATTTAAACGGCTGTCATATGAATGCATATACCTAGAAACCCCTCTCCTTCTCTCTGCTTATTTATAAGGCCATTGGCATTGACAATTGTGTTTATCCCAGTCATCACACAGGCCACCATGAGGACTGGAGCTCCAGCAGCGTTCACACAAATCTGTATGAGCTTCCTGCTTTACAGCGAATTGTGTAAGTCTGATTATGCCGTACTGCAATCAATACATTATAGTGTTACTGATAAGGAAATTATTGTGAGTAACAATTGCAATTCATTATTTCTCTATTGGTGGGATTGTGTGTTGTGTTACAGATAAATATAAAGGTGCAATGTTAGCTAACGTGAGCTTTTCAGGCTTTTAAACTTTTAATAGGATTTAATGGATCATCATTAGACTAGTCTGGATTAAATCAACATTTGAAATGTACATTTATTCGTAGATGGCAATGTAGGCAGATCACTGTGGAAATAACTGATCTATATGATTTAATTTATAACGGCTGAATAAAAAAATGTATCAGAAGACGTAGATGGAAATTTCCAAATGGTTTCCTGAGTCTTTTTCACACTTTACCGGTGTCAACAGTTTTCGGCTAGTACCGTCCTATAAGTCCAGTGCCTTAGCACTTTGTGCTTTTAAAGTTCTCCAAATTGTGCGTAACATTTTAAAAACACAAAGTGCTAAGGCACTGGACTCATATGACGGTACTTTTTAAAGCTTTTAAAAGCTTTAATTCCAATGGCCTTATAAATAAGCAAAGAGAAAGAGAGGGGTTTCTAGGTATATGCATTCATATGACAGCCGTTTAAATGGTGCAAACAGTGGGCTCTGCATCAGGAAAATAAGGTCAATCACTTACCTGATGGTGTCCATCTGCGATTTGCCATTGGTTGTTTCAACATCTGTGCACATTTAGTTTCATATTTGTATATATACATTACACAGGGCCCAACTGGAAATGAGTGGTAAATGCCACAATAACTTGTCACATCAGCAGTTTCAGCTCAAGCGTTTTTATGTTTTTCAGTCTTGACACAAGCTGCGGGCAAACAGCAGCCAATTCTCCTGATAACAGCTCAGCTTGGAGACGCCGTAACTCTGCAGTGCCTCTATGCAAAAGAGAAAACTTCATTCATAGTATTGTACAAGCAAACTGTGGGACAGACACCTCAACTCATATTAACAGCATTTAAATATCGAAATGATGTCGAATTGTACAATGAGTTTAAAGATAATCCGCTCATTACAGCTCACAACAGCGACGGAATGATTAATGTGACCATCTCCAAAACACAACCATCGGACTCAGCCATATATTACTGTGGGAAAATGTACGTAAATGTCTTTGAATTTGAAGAAGGAACATTTCTGATATTACAAGGTATGGAAATTGCACTTATATATTTTTTGAGCATGATTGCATTGTACAATTATACCTTTTTACTACTTGATCAAAATTGAGCACAGTGAGGAAAATATTGTGTGGAAATAAGTATATTAACCTTTTACAGGGTCAGAGTCACAGAGCAGGACAGTAGTACTACAGCAGCCCGAGTCTGAGTCAGTGCAGCCAGGAGACTCTGTGACTCTGCAGTGTACAGTACTCACTGAGACCTGTACAGGAGAACACAGTGTGTACTGGTTCAGACAGGGCTCAGGAGAGTCCCCTCCAGGAATCATTTACACCCATGGAAACAGGAGTGATGAGTGCCAGAGGAGCTCTGGGGCTGTGTCTCCCACACAGAGCTGTGTCTATAACTTCCCCAAGAGGAACCTCAGCCTCTCTGATGCTGGGACTTACTACTGCGCTGTGGTCACCTGTGGGGAGATCCTGTTTGGGAACGGGACCAAGCTGGACTTTGAAGGTATGCTTATTTAAATGTGTGTATGGTTTAATACCACACTTACTATTGAGTCACATTTATGATATAAAACAATAATTAATAAGTAAAATATTTTGCTTCCAAGTTACTTTATGAAATATAATTACATTGCTAATTCAGTAATAACATATTTAATAAATTCTTATATTTCAGGAGGTGAAGTTTCTGCACAGTTATCCATCTTTGTCTGGCTCTCAATCATAAGGACTGGAGTTCTGTGTTGCATCTTGCCCGTATTTGTCCTGATCTATTGCAAAAAGCATAAATAATAATGCTAATATGGGGTTCCATGTCATTAAATCAGCTAGTGAGTCATATTCATAATAATAAATCCTTATTCTTCTTCTTATTATTATTATTATTGATCTTATCTCTTTCCAATTGAGGGACACTGTATATAAATGAACCAATTTTATAATCCTAATGTGCTGTTCTGATCATTTTTATTTTGAGACACCTGAGACAGCTGATGTTACTCAAACAATGCGATACAATGACATTAATCGGAAATGGTGACAATGATGTTCATGATATCTTTGTTTTTTGTGCAGAGACAGTTACAGCAGAATGGCTCTGTAAACTTTATTCTGATACATACGAGAAATACAAGCAACAATTCTTACTGGCTGCCATCCAGTATGGGGTGTACTGTTCTACACAGTATCAAGGCCAAGTGACAATGACCCATTTACTCCAACCAGAAAAGTGTGTCAGTTTCACTATATGGTTGGCTTTTTTTAGCATGCATCACATACTACATTTAAAATTCCTGGGCTTTGAATGTCTGATTAGTATTCAAGTTGCATTTTGCTAAACCTTACCTTAAAGTTTGGATTGGGTAAAGCTGATAGTAGTGGTTGGGAGATAAATTTAAGCCATTTTTGCTTTGAAAGTCCTGTACTTATTTATCTTGGAAGGTAGATTTTGCACAGGTGGATTTAGGATTTTCTGTGCCTAGTGTAATGTGTGCAAGAAAAAAACAACAAGCATCTTGTGGACATGGCTCACTTTTCTGTTTGCCCCACACGGGTCTATATCACATTTGGGCATGAGAGTGGACAGTCATTTTGAGAGGCCAGTGCTGTGTCTGGGTTTAAAGGGCTCAGTAGGAATCTGTGTCAGGGGGCAATGTAGCCCCACCCCTCCCAGTATTACACAAACTCACAAATATTATGATGACCCTCCTGGTCAGGATCATCTTACACAGTGCTATCATCATCATCTTCATAATTATCATTAATTATCTGATCGACTGACCGAGGACTGCAGGCAATCTTCAAAGGCTGCCACTGAAGAGAAGGAGAGGATAATGCCGGGGAGGAGTGAGGCGGCGACTGGGAAGGCTGACGCAGTTCGGTGCTCAGTTTCGACGGTGTACAGAGACCAAGACGATACGTGTATGGAGGAGAGTCGTGGAGGCGGACTTTGTGTGTCGGACTGCTTAATGCCACTAGACATCTCGGGACAGCGGGGGCTATTTTTAATCATGGCTGTATTAGTTGAATTTACTTTAATTAATTTAATTAGTTTGATCAATGCAATGCTTCTATTGAATGTCTTTATTTGATAAGTTTGTTTGCGTGTTGTGGGTCTGCCCTACTGTCTGTCTTTTTTGTTGTTGCTGGGGCTACAACTGAAGTTCCTTAATGGGAAAATAAGTTATTCTAGTCTATTCTATCATCATCTTCATAATCATCATTATCGTCATTATCATCATCCTTTTATAACTCCGTTTTTTCACCTTATTCAAAACAATAAAATATTTGACAAAATGATAAATAATATGATGACTGTTTTATCATTGTCCTGTGGTAAAAAGGTATTCTCGGTCGCAAGCAGTCTATCTCTGGTGTCTGGAAAGAGAGTTTGAACAACTTACATGCAGTATTATGTTGAAGATCTGTGATTGAGTTGGCTTGGATCACTGCCTACAGTTGCAATCCTATCTACATAAAATACTGATTTGTCAAAAGACATAATTTACCATTGGTTTTTAAGCAAAGCACATCCCTGGTAATTGGGAAGACTGATCTCAAGTCAGAATAACACCCCAAGTACTATAAGGTTTTGAGCCAGATAAGTACGTCTAGTAAACAGGTTAACATGAAGCCATTTGCGTCATATGAAAATATAAGCAAAGGCACGCTTACAGTTGTGAAGGTCTAATTCCAGATCCCTCAAGAACAGAGGTGGAAAGTCCAGGTGTTAGAAAGTAAAAGTCCATGTGTTTCTTCTACCCATTAACTCCAGCTGATTTAAATAATCAGTTATACCACCTGACTGAAGAATTGTGCAAGTCCAGGTCATTGGTACAAAATACTTTTACTTTCTGAACCTGGATTTTCCACCTCTGCACAAAAATAAAAGTTTAGTTGCTTGGGTTTAATGCTGTCACCTGCCCCCTGCTGTCAGGAGGTGGGAACACACCATCTCTCAGGAAGGGTTGTGATCATGCACTTATCTACCATGTAAAAATAAATGAAATTTATGACTAATGAAATTTGCCCCATTCTTTCACAGTGTAAAGACCAGAAGGCGGCACAGGGGGGACAGCTCTGGGGGACAGTGGCGCAGATAGGATGGCCCAGATAGGATGGCCCTGGAGGCTGGCGGCGATGGGTGCATCACCCTGGACAGGCGGGTAGCTGGCTCTACAGCTCAGGACAGGCGGGTAGCTGGCTCTACAGCTCAGGACAGGCAGGTAGCTGGCTCTGCAGCTCAGGACAGGCGGGACAGGAGAGCTGGAACGTGGCGGGACAGGAGGGCTGGAACGTGGCGGGGCAGGAGGGCTGGAGCTTGGCGGGACAGGAAAGACGACCACCCGGGGAACAGATAGGGCGTCGGCGAGGGTGCCTGACTGGGGAACAGACGGGGTATTGGCGAACACGAACGGGTGGAAAATGGGTCCTCCGTCGACGGGTAGCTGAGTCCTTCGATTGTGCCAGGATCCAGGGCCCAGGGCTGACCAGCTGAAGGGTTATGACTGAGTCTAAAGAAGTGGGAGGTGGGTTGATAATAAATTTGGGGTGATGGGTGGTGGTCGGCATGCCGCAGGGCAAACTCAGGGTTCTGCCCCCAGATACCCATGAGGTATTCCTCATAGTTGTAGTTGTAGAAAAAGGGGTTTTCGAAAGAATCCTGAGTCGCCATAATTCAGAAGACTGCTTGCTGGGTCCCAACTGGCGAGTTCCTTCTGTTAAGTTAGGTGGAAACAGGGACACAGTAGCAGGCAGAGAGTACAAAAACTGAAGTTTAATGAGGGACAGGGCAGCGGTACAAAAAGAGTCCAAAGAGTGGTCACAGAACAGGCAGAGGTCGGAACCGGGAAGGCACAGCAGAGGTACAAAAACAGAGTCCAAAATGAGGGTCGCGAGAACACAGGCAGGAGTCAAAACCAGGGAGGCGTAACGGGAAAACCAGAAAAAAATAAAAGAAGACAGCAAAAAAAAAAAAACAGGGAAAAGGATGAGGGATGACACTAACAGACAACTCTGAATATTTCTTGAAAAAGCTAGAATCAACAAAACTGTGAGAAACTCACCAAGAACTACTGAGATGACTGGGTTAAATACACAGAGGGAGACAGACATAATGGGAATCAGGTGTGCAGAGATGGGGAGGGGGGATAGCTCACAGGTGAGAACAATGAGGGTTAACAAGGAACAATAAAACAATAACGAGGGAAGAACGAATACATGGAAGGGACTCGGAAAACATGCATGACAGACATCGGTCTCTAAGGATAAGAAGCTGAAGCAAGTTAACAGGTAGCTCAAGGACAGCTTAGTAATGCAGGTAGAAAAGATAAAGCGGGGAAGCTGGTTAACTGTTAGTATCTAACTACAAGACAGACAATTAGTTTGTTAATACACATTTATGTTAATGAGTTTAGTAAAGTGCATGTAACTAATAAAGCACCTGAGTGATTGTTAGCGCAAGTTAGTAATATATGCAATTATACACGGGAACGAAAGCAGGAAGTAGCAGAAAACGAGACTTCGGAAATACAGCGTTAACCCACGGAAAATCCTGAAGTCGCCCGAATAGTGCATGCAAGAGACACACCGATGAGACTCGGACAACCCATGAACAGAGGGGGATGTAATGATATGTGGAAAATAATAAATACATGATAATGAAAATAAAAATACAGAACAGACAGACAGAATCTCAGAACATAACACTCAGTAACTCAGATATAGACGATGTTCAAAGCTATCAGACACCAAAAGGGCAAACAGCTCTATATCAGGCAAATAATTAACCGCATCTTATGAATTTTGGGGAAATATATACGTGTATGGCTACATATGTGCATTCCCTTGCACTATATGTCAGTGAGACCTAATCCAGCATAGACGATGGTGAGTCTGGGGAGAAGGTCTCTTTTCCTGTCCGCAGGGGCCAGGAATGGACAGTCCACAGACAGGTGTAGAAATGTGGAGTCCCCTCCTTGTTTGTGAGAGGCATGATGTCATCACCCTGGAAGAAGACATAGCGGAGCTCCACCAATCACAGAAAACGTTGGTAGCTGTGATAGAACAATGATTGGTGGAAGCTTTCGGGCATTCTTTCTGGAATACCTGTGAGAATAGCAAAAGAATAGCCAAAAAGTATCCACCAATCAACGTGAGTGTTGTTCGACTGCTTGTTACCAATGTATTCCATGATTTTTATACAGTTACAGCAGAATGGCTCTGTAAACTTCATTCAGTTTTATACATGTGGGCCTGGTCAGAATCTTCTTCCACAGTGCTATAATCATCATCATCATTATCGTCGATATAATCATCACCATCATCATTATCATCACCATCATCATTATCATCATCATCATCATCATCATCATCATCACCACCATGTCATCAAGAAATGTATTACACTAGTGTCAGTTATGCTTATTTAAAAAAAAAAAAACCCATTATGATTATTTAGAAAATAGGCCAAGTGTCAGTGATGTTGATCAAAAGTAAGACTACCACTTCCTGCTTATCCTGCCAATGATTCAAGTTTCTGTGTTAGTTTCTTCCCCTTAGACATTTTCATTTTGTCAGATGCCTCTGATTGACACAGAGCACAGAAGTCTAGCCTGAGGAACAGGAGAAGGATGTGTGTGATTAGAATCTGCCTGTGTCTGCTGATTCTCAGGACATTCTGTAAGTGTTGCTTTTACGGACAATACTGGGTTTCACTGCTGCAGCATAAAAACTAAAAACTCAACAAGCAAACAAAAACATGTGCGGCAGGAGTTATGTTGTGCATCTTGTCTTAAATAGTTCAATAGTTCAATTCAGAGTCATAACAAAATCTTCACCTGGTTTGTATAAATCAGTACTTACCTGTGTGCTTATTCCTGGTATGTTTGACTTTTAGCTGATTTGATTGAAATAGTTGTTATTTTGTGCTTGTACTTGGATGCAAAATATATCACATTATAACGTCTTTTCTCCCTCTTAGATCCAGCAGAAGCCGAAGGAATAGCTCAGCCAAGTTTCCTGATAACAGCTCAGCTTGGAGACGCTGTAACTCTACAGTACTTTAATGCGAAAGTTCATTCATAGTATTGTACAAGCAAACTCTGGGACAAACGCCTCAACTCATATTATCAGGATTTAACTATAGAAATTCTGTCGAATTGTACAATGAGTTTAAAGATAACCCGCGCATTACAGCTCACAACAGCGACGGAATGATTAATGTGACCATCTCCAAAACACAACCATCGGACTCAGCCATATATTACTGTGGGAAAATGTATTCACATGTCATTCAATTTGAAACAGGCACATTTTTGATACTACAAGGTATGGAAATTATACTTATATATTTCCTTAGAACATGGTTGGGTTTTACAACTGGACCTTTTTACTACATGATCAACATTGAGCACAGTGAGGGGTGGTCTCCAATGGACAAGTTTGTATTGCACTGTAATGAGTATTAACCTTTTACAGGGTCAGAGTCACAGAGCAGGACAGTAGTACTGCAGCAGCCCGAGTCTGAGTCAGTGCATCCAGGAGACTCTGTGACTCTGCAGTGTACAGTACACACTGAGACCTGTGCAGGAGAACACAGTGTGTACTGGTTCAGACAGGACTCAGGAGAGTCCCCTCCAGGAATCATTTACACCCATGGAACCAGGAGTGATGAGTGCCAGAGGAGCTCTGGGGCTGTGTCTCCCACACAGAGCTGTGTCTACAACTTCCCCAAGAGGAACCTCAGCCTCTCTGATGCTGGGACTTACTACTGCGCTGTGGCCACCTGTGGGGAGATCCTGTTTGGGAACGGGACCAAGCTGGACTTTAAGGGTAAGCCAAAAAATCAATCACAAACAAATCAGAGACACACCTGGTTCTACTCGTCAACCACTACAGTCTTTGCTATGGGCCTTGATTAGAACAAGCAGGTGTGTTACTGCTTGGTTGGAACAAAAGCCTGCACCCACACCTTATTGAATATGATTCCCCTCACATGGTGAAGGTATCATCTTTGTGCATTCAGTATTAAAGGTTCATGTATGTATTTTTGGGCTAAAATATGATATACTTTAATAATTTAAACCGGTAGAACAAACAGTATGAACTTCATCTGAAATTATTGCTATTTTAGTTTTATTTTGTAGGTTTTTTTATTGTTTGCCATCCCTCATTGTTATTCTCATGCAGGTCTTTTTCTTGGAGAGGTTATCACTGTCACTGTCTTATAATGCTCTGATTACTATAAAAAAATGTTTCTTTTAAAATGTCAGGGAATGAAGATCCTATGTCAGAGAATGAAGATCTTCTTCTTTATTGCTTGGCGGGAGCTTTGGCGTTGAGTTTGATCCTAAATATCGTCCTCGTTCTGAACAGGAGAAAAAGTCGTGAGAATTGCCAAGGTAAGAGACCAAGTTATCAAGGCGGCATGCATGTCATAGGTTTTTACAACTTATTTACAATGTTTTAAAATAAAATCAGACTAGTATGAAACACACAAGAACAAAAAATACTCAATAACGCTACTAGTGCATCTGACTGTCTCCCACTGTGTGCAGCTTCACTATCACATGTAAATCGAACACACTTTAGCTTCTGATATTGGCCAAATGTTATATAATGGTTCTAGCTTTTATGTATTTGTATTTGGCATCCAGCTGGCACTACATATGTAAGACAGCTCTGATGTGACTGAGAAAAAGGTACCAAAAAAGAAAAAGGTGTTTGGAACCAAAGTTTTTTTACGTCAAAATTAGGACAATGTAAGACATCACCACGGCAACAAACATTCTAGAGAAAGTTTATTGTATGTCAAACTGGCCAGCAGGAAGTTCACTGAAACACAAAACAAGTTTGCGCTGCAGTAACCTTCCCCACACTGGTCTTCTATCCTGGTTTAAATACAGTCTAAAGGCCCTGACATGACACACATGTCTCACCTTATCTGGGCCGAGATGTGAGTGCTTATCTCTGTGTTTAGAAAGGCCCTGATATGACACACATGTCCCACCTTATCTGGGCCGAGATGTGAGTGCCTATCTCTGCGTTTAGAAAGGCCCTGACATGACACACATGTCCCACTTTATTTGGGCCGAGATGTGAGTGCTTATCTCTGTGTTTAGAAAGGCCCTGACATGACACACATGTCCCACTTTATTTGGGCCGAGATGTGAGTGCTTATCTCTGTGTTTAGAAAGGCCCTGACATGACACACATGTCCCACTTTATTTGGGCCGAGATGTGAGTGCTTATCTCTGTGTTTAGGATATGTAGTTATTTCTGTGGCATATGCTTCTGTCACATACAACACATGCGCTTACATCTGGAGTCTTACCCAAATAAAACACACACATACTGAACTAGTCTTATAAAACACACACATACTGAACTAGTCTTATAAAACACACACATACTGAACTAGTCTTATTGCAATACAAAACCGTGAACACATCAAAGGCTGTAAAAAGTGCAGAGCAAGCAGAATTTTCCATGAAGCCTACCCCGAATCCCTGGTGATTATATAATAGATGTGCTCCTCAAACATACTTCTCATTAGAGTAGTAACTTACCTTCTTACTGTGGTGAATATAAGTGACTATATAAAGAACATTCCTACCACTACTACACCTAATACGATGAATAATAATAATAATAATAATAATAATAATAATAATACTAATCAGAAGAAGAAGAATAGCTTTCTTATTTGATTATACTCTGGTAAACCACTGCATACATTTTAGTAATTAATTTCAGACAACCACCAGTGGTTTAACTTTTTATTTTACTCAATCAGGGGCTGCATCAAACAACCAAGTGTCCCGAGAAGTCTTGTCGAGGGAACAGGTACGAATATAATATTGTGAAAAAATTTTTTTTCAATTAAAATGGATTATTTCTGTGGTGAAAATACTGGTAAAATGATAATCATATGCTATTAATCCTATGTGCTGTGTAATGCTTTTCCTTTTAGTGTCAAGATGAAGCAATGAATGACGCTGCTTTGAATTTCACCAGCAAGAAACCCAAAGTGAGGAGGAATAAGAGAGAAGGGGAGAGAGACACTGTTTACACGGATGTGAGATTTAAAGCCTGCAAGTGAAGCTTTCCATAAAAATAAATTTTCATCAAAAGAATGATCAAAATTTATTGTGCATTTTCTCACTAGGATTGGTGAGCATTATAATATGTGACTTTAAATGTCACAAAATTCTGGGATTTGCCTTTTTTATTACTAAGCGCCTCCTTGAGCTGGCTGTGGTTATTTGTGCACTTTCTTAAATTCAGCTGTTTTTCAAATAAATGAAGTAAAACGTGTTGTTGCCCAGTGTTGCTAATCTTGCTCAGCCTGTTTACACTGTTCAGCAGTGTAGTACAATGGTGAGGGAACTGGAATTGTAACCCAATTATTGTGTGTTCAATTTGCAGGTGATGTACTACCGTTGTACCCTTGAGCAAGGTTGATGACCTGAATTATTTTAGTATACATAGAGATGTATAAATTGAAGCAATATTAAAATCTTTATTGTCAATATTAAAAGGCAATGCAGTTATGTTTGCCGGTATAGCTCTGTTCAGGAAGCACATTTAAATAGACCCACCTGTTATGTGAATGGACTGTGACCGGTGAACATCACTACTTAGCTGAGCCATCAACTGATTCAGGTAGGAGCCGTGCTTGACTCACATCGCCTGAACTAGCGTGATGCTCAATTAAACAGAGATGGGCGAGTGAAACATCAGGACTATAAAATAAGGTTAATGAGTCATCAGTGATTCACTGATTATAAAGAATCATAGTGTTTGCAATGCAGGTCATAGTGTTTGCAATGCAGGGTTTTCCTGGTTCAATAGGAGTCAGTGATTCACTGATTATAAAGAATCATAGTGTTTGCAATGCAGGGTTTTCCTGGTTCAAAAGGAGTCAGTGATTCACTGATTATAAAGAATCATAGTGTTTGCAATGCAGGGTTTTCCTGGTTCAATAGGAGTCAGTGATAAAAGTAAATATTAGATACATTTATTTGGGAGGTTTATGGGCATACAGTAGTTTCTGTCAGGGACACTGGGAACATTTCCCCAGCACTTTATGAAATGTTTAATTCTGCTCCTACCACTTCATAAAATGCCATAATCATCACATACTGTGCTATGCAAACATTTGGCCCCCAAATCTCAAACATGCAGTGTATGCAGGAAGTATATTTCTGCAAGGAAGAGTCAGGAAAAGCAAGAATAGAAAGACTGTTAGCTGCCTACAAGTAATGTTTGGAAGCTGTGATGTAGTGTACTGACTGACAGGGTGCCCAGACTTTTGCACATGCCACATGTACTGTTTCTTTTTCCAGCCAATCTGTGACAATAAATTCTGCTAATGAAAAATTTAACTTTAATTTTAATTTTTTAACTTATGAAACCAACAAAACATACAACATGACTCAACAAAACTATTTCAAACTATGCTTTCTGTAAGATTATAAATATTGTCATAGTTTGCAACCTGAACAATAGAAAAAGCTTTCAGAATTGCACGGGTAAGGTGTCTAATGTTATTAACACATCATGTTTTTTTCAACAACTTACTTTCTGTAAGTTTTTCTTCTACAACTTTACAACTCACGTATTGAATATATGTATGAATACACAATTATTTTGGTTTGGCGCTGAATGGATCTGCTCTATGTACTTCCAGTGCATGCACCAGCATGCACTACCTATCAAACAGTGAGCACAGCGCATCTCCCCTACTCAACAGGAGGTATATCAAAACTCCCAGTACATAGAAGCAGATCCAAACAACAGAATCTGGGTTGGTGGAGGGTGAGCAGTAAATGTTTTAGAGCGAGCAGCAGCGAAACATACAAGAGCAGCGCACACAAAAGGAGCAGGTCTGACTCTCGCTTTCAAAAGGGCCGCTCCATTAGTGATGTGTGCATGTGGTTGGTTGAGTATGAGAAATTATACTCTGGTATCTCATCTAGGATCTCCCTGCTTAGCCAGGGGAAACATTGCAGTGAATTTTGGTACTATCTTGCATGTATTAGAACTACTGGATGTGCTTTTCTGAAGGCAAGGCCTCTAGCTAGCAGAGCCCTCCCTGTACCTTCAATAAACAAGCACTTCCTGTATGCACAGCGACAGCTTCCTTGTGTTCTCAGTTATTGAAGATGTTTGGTAAGTTTTAGAGTAACTGGGTTCATTTACTGAGAGAATGACTCCGTGGCAGTTTCTTTCCTGTGTACAGTGACAGAGCATAAAGATACCCTCACATATTCATGCACTTCCTGTTGAGATGCCTGACCTCTCACCACAGACATCTTAAATAATTGGATGGCAAACATTGGAATTGCATGTGATTTTAGCAGGAATACATTGCAACATTTTCAAATTGACTCTTTCTGATATTTAATGCATTCATGAATAACATCTTCATAAATGTCACCCAGTAAAACTCATTGGACTCAATAAGAAAGCACACATACATACTCAGTTAAGTTCAACCAAATAGTGTTTCACTTCAGGATAGTTCATATTAGTGTTATAAGAGATTGTGAATGGTTGTGTCTGGCATTGTGGTAACTTTGATTCAAAACGTGGGGGACTGTGGGATACATCCCATTTCTGATAGCTAGCTCATAGAAACGGACAAGCTAACATTCACTGGTAAGGCTATGGCACAACCCAAAATTCAAAATACTCAAATGCACACATTTTAATCTAAACTGATCTTTTTCACAAAGACAGCTTCCCTCATTTTAGAGGTAGCTGGTAATTCCCTGCGTGTGACCTCCTCTCACCAAGAACTGAACTGCCTGCTCTTCCCTCAGTGGGCAGTACGAGCGCTAATTAATGCTCATTTAAATAATTGAAAGAGGAATTTTTTCATACAGTCCTAGTGCTGTGTCTCCCTTCTCATGGCTGTAATGAAAATGTTACTTTCAGAACATTTCCCATAGAAAAATATAAATTTGTATACATTTTAGAAAATGCTCGGGACAAAATCAGCCTTTTTTAAAACATGCCACCCTAACAGTAAATGTCACAAGGGCAGATAGTTTTGTCTGATACGTTGTGCTGCTTATTGTTGTTGGAAAGCTTTTACACACGGCTCTCTTTTTTTTACCAGAATAATGTGTTTGTCCATTTCTGACTGTTCTGTTGTGCTGACAGGGGAGGTACATCTATTTTCCACTCACAGGCTTGTATATTCAGCGCTACACAGACCAGAGCTACACAGGAAGACTGACCTGCAGCACAGAGCTGTTTTCACACCCCCCTCTCACAGCACTGAAACCACACAGACGCTCCGATCACATTCAACTGCGTCACACCTCAGACCACCTTTCCATTACAACAGACTCGACAAGAGAATGTCAGACTTGAAGACGCAATTGTCTTCACTGGGTGATGTTTTCAAAGTAAAAATAGTAAAAAGACATCTAAAAAGTAAAAATTATAAAAATAGTAAAAAGCTGTTTCCAAATACAATGCAAAAGTTGCAGTGACCAAAGGTCAGTATTTCTCACAATAATTAAAACACTTTTCTCTTATATATTCATCATGTTTCACATGTTTTATGCTCTTGCTTATTAGTTGCCTTAGACGCACTGCAAGGTCATCATGACCTTCATTTTAAATGTGTGTAGTTGAGACGTTTAGCAGTAGGGAGCTGCACAGCATAGTAATTAAAATGATTTAAAAATGTGACATATTATGATCATAATAAATGATGACATTATGGTCAAAAAAATGTATGATCCACACCATGTTAGTCTGATTGTGTTTATTTGGATGTATGTTTATGCACCTTTTTTAGTCAGAGGCTATCAATACATTCAGGCCATTCAGTCTCATACTGAATGTAAGTGCTGAGTAAGGTGTGGAGTAGAATGGATTCATATGAAACAATCCCTGAATCATGTTGGTTTTCTCTATAGCAGGGTGTAATTGCATGGGTGAGAGGGAAGAGGGTGTGTGTGTGTGTGTGTGTGTGTGAGAGTGTGTGTGTGTGTGTGTGTGTGTGAGAGTGTGTGTATGTGCATGTCTGTGTGTGTGTGTGTGAGAGTGTGTGTGCGTCTGT